>JASFXZ010000029.1:175000-821024 GCA_032209605.1 Mactromeris polynyma
TTCGAACATTTATTTTCACTATATTTTGTGTTGAATGTCTATCACAACTATAGTGAACATATTTATTACTGTTGACTTTGTCTGATTAACATCGGCTAAGACAAACGTGAAAAAAAAGAGAAAAAAAGAAATGATCAACCTGTAAGCAAGAAGCTCATATCACGACTATTTGTTCAGTGAAATGTAATTCATCTTATAATCGCATGGGAATTTCGTGTCTTTAAGAATGCATGATTGTATGATTTAAGCGTTTTCAACACTCGCATAAATACCGTTACCATGTGACATCGTAACAATCGTTTTGCCGCAGTTTCTGTTCTATTTTTTTCTGCATTACAATTTATTTAGCACATAATTGTTCACATGCATTGTATGGTCTGAAAACCGTAGACGATTTATTAAGTTAATTTCAATAGAAAATTCACTTTCGCTTTTTCTATCGTTATTACTGAATGTGTTACCATCAAATTATTTAATAATTCAGTAGTCTTCATATGAAACTTTGCCTCTATTGAAGACCAACAATGGAATATTTTTGTTTTATTAAAAGCAAACACGTTGTTATCCTGAAATTCAACTTCAATATAATGAAAATACGTAAAAATGTTTTAAAGTGAATGCGAATACATCGATCGTAACTTTGATGTGGAAATGTAATATGGACCATGTATGATATATTATTATTATACCTTGTAGACACTTTAAAATTACTTTATTCAGTTATCATGTATAATGTTGTCGATGTGCATGTTGTGTATGTATATATCATTTCATTTCTATATTTGTATGTCAAGGTGGCCAGTCTATTGAATCAGTGAAGATCTTGTGCACCATGAGGTCGTTTTTCTTAAATCCCTTTGATCTCAATTTGGCTCAATAGTGTTACAAACTACAAGATACTGTCCATCTATGTCATGTTTTCTTTCATATATAACGTATATATTTCCATCATGCTGGACGATGTTAATCGAAATATTTAGATCGATCAACTTTGCAAATTTTGTATTTTTAAAGTTGATTTAATAAAGGGATTTCACATTTAAAAAAAGATAAAGGTGAAAATATTTAGTCAGTATTCAAAAGCCAAGTAAGGATGTGTATTACAATCATAAATTACTATGTCTACATTTAAACCATAATTTGGGAAATTCGAATTCATTCATTCCCAGTCCGTCATTTTTAATGTGCAGATTTGAATTTGCCTCGAGATTGTTTGGCTTGCACACCGTGGTGACTAGAATAGCAAAAGCGAGCATCATATGGTAGGCATGTATAAAGTGATATATGTTTTTTTGTCAGTTGAATGAAAAGGACTGGAAATAGTGTCATATTTAGTATTAAAGTCTAATCACTTTCATCTCATAATCGCTTGTAATAAAATATGAACACCATGTTATGTTTTAATTGATTTGACCTCAAATGACCCTGCCCTCTGCCCTTGGCGGGTGACCTTGATTTTAGTTCAGCCAATGAGCGGCAAACATATTCATATGTAATATACACGTTCTGTATACATAATAGAAATATATACAGAACGTGATTTATATGCATTCATTTACCATACTGGTATATTCTGCGCAAAAATATAGATAGAGGTGGTGTCTGGTAATTCCTTTTAATTGTACCGTTATTCAAATTAGGACCAAATATTAGGTTTTGTTATAAACTGCATGGAACATAGGTAAAGACAAAACACTTACTGGTAGCGTAACCTATGACACACTAATACTACTGAACTTTTAAAAAGATAAAAACATTTTTTTCATTTTTAACATGTAATAACATTGACCTTGGGCAACAGTTCAAAAGTAATGTTGACCTTAGTTTTCTTTTAGTCTGTGAGCCGCAAACACATTTACATATATACAGAATATGTGCTTTCTCATTTCATACAACCAAACACAAAATGGCCATAAACTAAGTTTGTTATAAATTGCATTGAACACATGTAAAAGTGGAAGCATAACCTTTGAACACTAATACTACTTACTTTTAAGGAGATAAAAACTTTTTTTTTCATTTTCAACATATCATGACCTTGACGTTTGGTGACCTTGGTCAACTGTTCGATGGAAATTTTGACCTTGATTCTCTTTCAATCTGTGAGCAGCAAATACATTTACATAAATGCAGAAACTGTGCTTACGCTTTTTATGCAACAAAACGCAAAATGTGTATTTATAAGCTATATACGCGCGTATTCTACGGAAAATTGCAGATTGAAGTGGTGTCACATAATTCCTTCTAATTATATGATTATTCAACTTACCACCATGAAATAAAATGTGTTGTAAATCATATTGATATTAGGTAGTGCAAAAATACCTGTTTGAACTTAATAGTAATAATCGTTACAGTAAAACAAGTCAAGGGTTCATGAAATGGCAATCTTGGTCTACATGGAAACTGACATGATATCAGCTGTCCACCCTCGCTAATTGAACTTCAGATATTCCTCTACACGAATATACAAAGAAATGCTCTGGAAAATAAATTCACACAAATAAGTGCAGGGACTGTACTAGTTATAAAAGTATGAAATGAATACCAGCTTGAAATACCACATACAAATCGGACAGGATCACAAAGGAGACACGAACAATAGACATACATGGAAACAATCAGAAAAGCAAACGGGACAAAACGAGACAAACGAACCGCCATGGAACATTGGATAATGATACTCACGTGTGAAGTTGAGAGCACATGTGTTTCGATAAGTAAACAATCTGATGGACGGTGTCTTAGCAAAACGTGGTTGGGTCAACATATAAGTTCTATGTATTCTGTAAGCAAGCAGGGTAACTTGAAGGATGAGTACTACGATTACAAATGCGAACTTGTACCGTCTAGGAACTGATGCAGCAAATATTCGTGACATAATCCTATAATTTATACAAAAACATTTTGAATAAAACTTGAATTATTACCATCCAACTCTTCGAGATTTAAATAATACGATTATAAAACTAGATCTTTCAACGATATGAAAACAACTATAATTATAACTGAAATGACAAAAACATGTTTTGTGATCTCGAAATAGATATCGCGTGCTCACGTGAAAGAGTTTGTGTTCTCACTTAACGTTACAATCAGACAAGTCAACTCTATGGATGATTGTTATGTACACCTGTACAGAATATAACGTTACTAATGAATTTGAATTTGGACAAAGCCATCTCGGTGCGTTTGTAACACGTAAGTTTACATGTTTCTGAAACGAGGCGCCAGAAAAAGGCGGAGTTATCTATAAACCAGTAATAACTCACATATTAGAATTATAAGCAAATAAAGAGCTTCGGTCGCTGACGCTCTCTTGCACTTAATTTGCTTATACATGTAATTCCAATATGTGAGCTAAAACCTATACATAATAAAGGAGGATTGAGTTGTGTATTAAGAGAGAACATTAACTGCGTTGTCCAAAATGTCGTCATATGTATAAAATGACGTCACTATAAAGATATAAGCGAGGAGAAATCTAACTGATCGATAAGTCCCCATTGTAAGATACTTAATAAATGAATTGTCAACTTTGATACTTCAAACATGTTGCTTATCCAATGAAAAGCGAAACATTTACAATACATGTAATATAATTAACAAGTATAAAGTATTCTATATACACGGCGCTGATAGGGTTGATCTTTATGAGTTCCGAACTAATTTCCCTTTTCTGCGGACTGGGCGACTTGAAAATTGTATCGCTTGATGTCAGAAAATTACAGAAAATTGACAATTGATTTACATAAATGAGTCAATGAATATTGAAATATCACATGTGTGTGCAGTCCCGTAGCTGGGAATACGCACGTACGCCCGTGCGTATCATCATTTTCAAAAGTCGAAAAACATAATAATTTAAATCCGCATTAAAAAATTTAAGGCTGAGGGGAATGAATTGTTACAGCGCAGCTATTGAACTATACGTACATATATTGACATTAACCAAGTACATACAACATCGCCATTATTTTAGATATGGAATATAAAATTTAATCATATACATATAATATGCTATTGAGTAATACTGGACTGGAACTTCATGTGTACAAATAGAAAAGAGAGCATTTTATCAGTAACAAACTAAACTTAGGGTAATGTCCTTATCATGCAGATGTGAAGTTAAATTTAGTCCAGAACTACATTATTTGTATCATACGAACATTAGCATTTCCAGGAATAGAATAGTTATGTATTAACATATTTGATACGCTTTATTATCACCAACGGACGGACGAACTGACGGGATCCTTTCAGACAAATGATTAAATGTTTAATATGCTGATAATTGAATGGCAGGTGGTGCGTGAAATTCATGCCTCGTGTGCATCTGATGTGACCAACGACATTGACCAGTTCTGCATCGAGATACGTCGATGGCAAAGACGCTGCCAGACGGTAATGGAGGACCCAAGCGACTGCCTATTGGAAGCGTTGGGTCAGGCAAATAAGGACCTCTACCCAAATGTCCGTGCGTGTCTGTCTATATTGTTATCAATGCCTGTGTCAACAGCAACAACAGAACGGTCCTTTAGCACGATAAGACCTATCAAGACCATTTACGAAGTACGATGACCACTCGATGGTCTTGGTCTCCTCAATATACATAGAGAGAAGGAGAAAGATAGCGAGGCAGTGGTTGAAATATTTGCCAGGAAAAAGGAAACACGCCTGGCTCTTTTATATAAGATTTGAACTAGCCTAAGCTACACTCATTTAATGTATATGGCTTACGTTTTAATGAGGGTAAACATATGCAGTTATACATGTAATGTATCATTTTAGTATAAATATAAATACATGTAAAAACAAACTTTATGTTTCTGTTATCTTTAGTCGCTCTGTTCCATAATACCATGTTTAATTGAGGATGTGAACATTCAGATGACACTATGCGCGTCAGTTTATACTGACTTTACTATAATGCTACGAAAAAGTTTGTTTTATATTGCTGTGAATGTTGACGGACGCTGTATTTTTTTAATAAATGGTCCCTATAATAAATGAAAATTTCGACTCCGTTTATAATTATCAAACTATATCATTTAACCTTAAACGTGTTTGGTGAAAAAATCCTCTGAATATCCACAACACGTTCAGAGTTCATCATTTGTGCTCGACTATTCAAAAAAAATCCCGTGGAGGACCCCCTATGTCCAACAATATCGCTTATCGCATCGGCCAAAAATCGATATTTCCAGTCGTCTAATTTGTATTGATTAGATGGGGAACGCTACGTATTCATTATGATGATTTCTTTATGTTTAAACATATTCAAAAGTTTCAACCAGATTTGGAAACCGCAATGTATCTTCTTTTCAATCGTATAAAAATATTGATATTTTTTAGATGTTTAGGCAGGGGAATTTACAGTTTTCTTGAGCCACCCAGTTTATTATTGAAATCAGTGTGAACGGTGCGTTTTTCCTGGACGTCGGACTTATTTAAATCATTATTTTAACTTATCTTTGGACGGGAATTCAAAGTTTCAAGCAGCTTATGTTAGGACAGTTTATGCTTGTTTAAACGGTGCCAATTGATGTAATTTATTATGAAAACAAAATGGGAGAATTTAGAGATACATAAAGTACCTGTCAATGTGAAGATTGTTTCCGTGATATCTCACGGAAATTCACGAAGATTAGCGAGTGATACCGATTCGGTTAGTCTCTCTTGTGACAAGTTTAATCTCCACATGTGGTCTCTTAAGATATTATCTTAATCTAACTGTTAACTGGACCGCGAACATATAAACCATATGTTTATATGTCCGTGACTCGTTTTAAAATGTATGTGATGTATACTTGATATTCCACAAATACCATGAACTAATAAAATTCATTTATTATCATCATACAGAAGGATTTATAAATTTGTTTGAATAATTCGTAATAGCAATATAAAATGGTTTATATGTCCGTGGTAACAGAATTAAATTAGTGAATTTATAAATTACACTCCGTGAGAGTCTACTTTGCGACTTATTTATAAAATAGTTTTGCTTCCCGGAATAAGTGTACCCACTCACAGTTTTAAACAATCCAAAATAAAAGAGAATTAAAAAAAATAAAACTCTAATGTTCGACTTTCTGTGAGATTCTTAACCTCATAAAATATCACGAAATATGATTTTCCAAACATGAAAATGGAGGACCGAAAATGTTAGATATCGATTCATTCTTAAATTCAGTCAAGGTCAACTCGGTCAAAAGAATCATACCGGAAATAATGCTAAATGCAAAATAATGTATAACATTTATATAAATATTTTTTAATACGTATAATACTTGTGAAACACATGCAGATAAACTGAAATTTAATTTTACATTTCTCTGCATCCTGGTGCTATATCAAACAAATTCAATAAGCCACTTTCCTAAAGAAATTATATGGAGTAGTTCAAACATAAAACAGACAAATGGAAATTTGTTTCTACATAAAAATTGGTTGGAAAGAGATAGCTTATACATCGAACCTTTTTTGACTTCTTAACTCAGTCTAGAGTTTAGCCCCACATTTGCCAAGAATTCAATGAAATAAGCGACATGTTTATCTAATTAGTTGCTCTGCATGGGTTTGTAATTCTAACCCAGGTGTGACCCTAAATAGCCCCTATTTCTTCATGGTATGTTACTGATATGACTCTTATCATATTAGAAACAACACTGGTTACTATTTGGTAGTAGTCAATACATCTAGATAGAGACAGTGAAAATATAGTATGCATAATAAAAACGTTGAACAGTGATACAATATATTAGAAAAGCATATTGAGTCAGTATTTAAGAATTTCTAATCCTTTTTAGCACATCGGTTTATACATGTGTATACTTTTCACTCCGATACAGTGATATCCATGCGCTGTTGTTAGCCTCTACTACGATTTCATTCATGAAAATAACTCGCGGTATATTGCGCACTTGACTCTACGATGGAATTCATTCGTAAAAAAACTAAAAAAAGCTGCTCGCATCCAAGAGAATCTCTCTAAAAAGGGGCACCAAATAGGTCTTAAAAAGTCACAGTCCAAGCTGTCGGTCGCCATCGTAGCCAGTTTGCGCATTTGTGACCAAAGTAGCGATAAAATTGCGATTGGTGAAATCGGCGATTTCCTGCTTGAAATTTGATGATAAAATTCGACAAATCTATAAATTAATTACATTGACCGCCCCTTCAGCAGCCTCGTAAATTTCGATACACTTATAGTACATGTGTATACAAGTGGCACTGTTGGTAGTCAGAGTCTAGCGCCTGTCAATCACGATAATAGATGAAATCCGGAATTCGCTAATACCCTGGTCACATTTAACCTACGAGCTCCGTACGAGTAGGTTTTCAGCCGAAATTTTGCAGAATCGCACGGAGTCCGTACGGATATCGTTGACTCTTGCGAGAATCGTACGGATTTTTTGAACTCGTAGAGGACTCGGGGACTCGATGAGAATGTTTCACCGAGCTCCCGAGCCCTCGCAGAGCTTGTAGAAATTTTCGAAGTCGTGAGCAGCTCGCAAGGGTCCCGTACGGGCCCCGCAAGGGTCCCGGCAGAGCTCGTACGGGCATCGCACGATGTCCATGCGGATTTGGAACACCGTGAGGCCCGTAAGAGCTTGCCGGTGCTCGCACGAGTATCGCAGGGTTGTCGCACGATCAACGTACGATGTCCGTACGATACTACGGACACCGGGCGGGAAACTTGCGATGTCCGTACGGGGCGTTGGCCGTACGGACTCCGTACGACATCTTTGACGATTGAAGGTGGTATAAAGCCAGGAATATCTTTTGAGTTCAACAAATTATTGTCGATGCGTGGTACAGGATGGCAATTGACTGATGTACTTGCGGCTCGCTCTGCACCAGGCTCGAGCCCAGCATGACATGATACTCATAGCACTGTTGCTAGATTTTTTTTAGATATCGCCGAACTGGTTCATTCCTGTCGCAAGGACACCGTGCGGACACCGTACAGGCACCGTACGGGTACCGTACGGGCGCGTACCCGTATGAACACACGTGCATCGTACGAGTTACGTCCGAGTTCCTTGCGAGCTCCGCACGACTTATCTACGATGTCCGTACGGATATCCTACGATTGCATCCTCCAAAAGATCGTACGGGGCCCGTAGGCATGTGACCAGAAGCTACGATTGTACGGAGACCGTACGGATTTTAAAAGTTGGTGGAATCGTGCGATTTTATAAATCGTACGGACACCGTACGGATATGTGACCGGGGTATAAGAAGGGGTTTTTACCAGCAGTACGAACAAAGTCATATTTTAGGTACTTGCAACTTGAGTCTAAGATTTTGCATAACCCGCACGCGGAATCTGGCGTCATCACAGTACTTTCACTTTGACTACAAAAACATGTGGTAGATCCGAGGTAAAATGAGCGCTCACAGTTAAGCTTGACAGATATAGGTAATCATTATGATATTATGCGTAAAGTCCACCATAATGCATGCATAAATCCTACTTTTAACGTTGTAGAGAAACAGTTTAAACTGACGGAAAAAAATACGATCGGAACCATCCCCCACCGAATGGATTTAAACAACGGTTGTCCCATTTACATTTAATTATTCATTGCAATGCTAATGGTAGCATAAATGAACACTTCTAGCGATATTTTGCTTTGAAATATTGGCGTCTGTACTATTTGACGGCATCCTTATTTATTTATAACCTTATTTATACCAAGCCAACAAAACATATGGGACACATATGGGGCCCATGACGATTTTTATATGCGCCCTATCTGGGCAGCCCATGTGGGTCCCAGGATGGAAAGTGCAACAGGGATTTGCATGGGACCCATATGGGCCTTGATATGGGTCCAACATGGGACCAATGTTGGCTCAGTATGGGACCAATATGGGCAAACACATATAGGACCATTATGGGCAAACACATTTAGGACCATTATGGGCAAACACATATAGGAACAGTATGGGCAAACACATACGGGACCATTATGAGCAAACACATATAGGAACATTATGGGCAAACACATATAGGAACATTATGAGCAAACACATATAGGAACATTATGAGCAAACACATATAGGAACATTATGAGCAAACACATATAGGAACATTATGGACAAACACATATAGGAACATTATGAGCAAACACATAGGAACATTATGGGCAAACACATATAGGAACATTATGAGCAAACACATATAGGAACAGTATGGGCAAACACATATAGGAACATTTTGAGCAAACACATATAGGAACATTATGAGCAAACACATATAGGAACATTATGGGCAAACACATATGGGACCCTTATGGGCAAACACATATGGGGCCATTGTGAGCAGTATGGGGCCATCATGGAGCATGATATCGACAATCCACACGACCACAGCGAACGAAATTCTTCTGCCGTTTTATCCTGAGTTTGATTGCATCACTTATGTTCATCACAGCTTTACAGAACCAATAGCCTGCATATCCTGTGCACATTTTTAATACCACAATTATGAATTATTTAGGTGTACAAATAAGTAAATAACATTTTGAATGCAATATTATTTATTAACATTAGTACGACTTAATTTTACTGAAAATGACAGAAACACGATTTTTTTTATTATTAAAAGGCAGCCCCTAGACATCATGTTACACAATGACTACATAGTTAATCAACAATATGTATACTGCCTAACTAACACACATGTCAACAGTTCTCTATTAATGAACATTTGATGTAATGGCTGCAAAATACTGCCACATGAAAGCACAACTTGACAATAAAAAGGGTCACATCTGCAACAACACCTTTTATACAGAACAAGCCTACTGTGATAATACAGAAATATTCAGCACCAAAATTGGCAACAGTTGCCAAGTTCATAAAAGAGAAACGACCTATACAGCTGTAACTAACAGGCTTTCTAGCAAGCCTTAATGAAAATAAATATTTCATAAACGTTGCAATTTGGCAAAATAAAGGCTATTTGTGGTGATTTCTGTCATAATAAAGAGCAAGTAAAGGCTCATTATTACCATTGAATTTGATGGACTCAAACACATAAATTTTGTGATGACGTTTAAAAAATTGCTATGTGCAAATTTACTCCAGTGTGAAAACATCTTTAGACATTTGCATGAAATTGAACAGTGCAGACGCCCAATATTGGAACCATGCAGAAATAGTTGATAATAGTTTATATTCTAGTTTTATGGTTTAATTTTTCTACCGTTTACGTCGTTGACTATACTAAAGGCCGGTACTGATATTTTAAGGATTGAATAATATCATTTCAAATACTGAGCAAAGCAATTATATATATAATAAATAACTAGTAATAATTATGAAGAGACATGAACGATAAGTTTTGCAAAAAATCGAGCTTCGCTCTTTTACGTTGAAGATACATTATTGAAGCGAATTGTATACTTTGAGTATTACGTGCATGTGCATTATTCACGGAATGATTTATAAAAAATATATAAAACTTATAAAATGAATATCAATTTTGATGCTTTTCAATTTATTTTATATAAGTTATACAGGTGATTTGTCTAAACAATTGCAACATCTATATTACATTAGAAATAGCATTAATATAATAATCTAAAACAATTAAATAATGTCAACGCAAAAAATATATTTATTGTACATGCAAGGTGTCATGTAGATAGTTTTCTTGCGTCAATGAAGAAACTTTACCATCGTACTGATTGTGACTCATTTGAACAGCTTCAAAATGTTGTCTGCCACAAATGAAGCAGTCGGATACCCAGCGTGGCAATAGCATTTCTTGCACCAATCTTCAAACTAATTCGTGGAATAAGGTACTTATAGGTTATTTGTTTTTACCATTGGGATTACGATGATTATGAATCATAATGAATAATAAAGCATGCTTGAGTAAAAGCCTTAATTCATAAGAATATCCTGTCTTTCGATTCAAAATAAAGCAAATATTAAACTGTGTGTATTCCAAATCTATTGCCTGAATTTCTTACATTTGAGATATAGATACACTTCCATTGAACAACATGTTTTCGAGAAATATAAAAGAAAGAAAAAATACAAAAAATATGGTTCTAATTAACAATGTAGTTGCACTTAATTCTGATAATTATGTGTGTTAATAAGTGTTCTCATCAAGTTGATATCGTAATTGTAAGAATATCAGTTTCAAAATTAAACAACTGTTAGTACTGTGTCTATAATTGTCAGATTGTTTGTTAAAATGTCATTCAACACATAACAATTGATTACGATTTAATTTTATTCTATATTTATAACTGTCTAATTCCCTTTCTTGTGACATGGTATTAACAGGAACATATGAGTACTTCAGGATGTCATCAGATGAACCAGGGAGTGTAACCGTAAAAGACAACTGTAGTTCCTGTGAAACAACAATTAACATCCTTCGGTGTCGAGACTACAGCTTCACACAAGATGTACTCCCACTAGTTATTCAACCACATTGACTAAGCCAGGAACGAAACGAGTACTTATACAAAGTTGTAAGACCGTATGGGCGACTTGTCCAGCTCCAACAATCCAGTGATATTATTGACTCTTGTATTTTGTTTGTCTATGATTTTGTAATTTTCTAGTCATAGTAAGTATAGTAGTGATAAATAAACATGTGCGCCTTGTTTGAATTTCTTTCATTTATTTCCTTATTGTGGATTAAATTCACCTTTAAAATACTATCACTGAATACTATCCCGAACAAAATAAGTATATAAACAAAAGCTTAGATATATTACATCTAAAGGTATATGAAAATGATCTGTTAAAACATGGGTGAAATGAAATGGCCAAAAAAAACCACTTCCGTCATAGAACATTCAATGATGTTCAGAAGTCGTCACCAAAACAAAATGACGTTGCTGTGAGCATGACGTGTTGTCTTTAAAACGTTATAATATTACAATGAAGTAGTATAGAGTCATACGGTTTTCATTTTTAAGGTTCTTAATGTCTGAGGCAATAGAAATTGTGAAAACCTGAAAATTCAAAATTTGTCATTAAGCCCCGTTTTTCTTGGAGAACGACCCATATATATTGGTCCCAGGTTTCTTCAACAAAATCGAACTCAAAATGTTTGTTTCTTTATGATAATAATACATAATGTTTTAACCGTTTATTGGATAAATATATCTAAGGTAGCCCGAGGCTACATGTTAATGTATTATACCAGTTATCAATCGGTGATCATCGGAAAATTTACTATCACTTACGGTATCTATCGACATACAAATTGACTGCTGACCAAAAGCCCCATCGATATCGATCTGATTTATCTGATAAGCGATATTGTTGGGTATGGTACCCCCGCTATACAAACGAGGGGGACATCCCGTCCTTGTACCTCCCCCAATCGTGCGTATCATCAAAAACAGCCCAGCTACGGCCCTGGGGGGCGTTTTATTAAACTTCGTACGAACGTTTTTATCGTACTTACTTCGTACGAACTATGTAATAATTCGTAGGTGTTTTATTAAAAATATCGTAGGAAGTTCGTACGTACGAATTCGTAAATGTACGAACATTTTCTACGAAAGGTAAGTACATATCGCAAGAAAAATTCGTACATGTCATGGCGGCCGTTTTACGCCACAGACGCAGAAGGGCCGAGCGAAATTTTCGAGCAAGAAGAGTATCTGTTGATGATATGCGAGACACCGAAGTGATAGAGCGATATAGACTATCGAGGGGTCTCATCGTGTATTTGGAAGAGTTGTTACACGAGGATCTAGTTGCTAGTACTGACAGGGGTCACCCAGTAGAACCCATCACAACGGTAATAATTGTGTGTTGTATGTTCAGACTTTGGTCCGGTTGCGAGTCTACTGTATTGTTTAGGGAGCTAACTCTTCATTTGTTGTTATGGGATGATGTACGAACTCCAAGCAGCAGTTATCTTTCCTTGCAGTACGTCATTAACCCATAACTGTAAAGGGAGATAACAGCATAGGATATCGGAGGATTTAAGTGTTGGTTATCATTTGGATTTTAACAAGCCTGAAGCGACTTTTTGAATGATTTGGTCGTACATTTATCTGATCATTCATTCAAGGAACGTTTAAGGCATGTTGCATTCAACACATTGCATGGAAATATATATTTTGCGTAGAAGTTAACCTTCCAGCTAAGTCATTAAGTGGGTGGGGAAAGAAAAACATACCAAGTGAGTTTATGTTTTAATCACATTAATATTGACTTCAGTCTATAACGTAACATTGGTGATGCCTTAATCTGCTATTTAATATCTACTATTTACTTAACTTGATTTTTCAAGGCGCTCATATTCCCATAATATGTTTACAAATTACAGTTAACTCAACAAAATGACCATATTTATTATTATACTGACATAATGCCTTTGAAGATGTTAATATTGTAACCACAAAGTCAATTTCTTTATGACCGGGTTTGGCAGAGAATACTACAATTGAGATGGACATGTAATGCAGCATAGTTTGTTCTAGGGATTTTACGGATCATGAATTATGATAAATGTCACTTATCAGGCTGGCACATTCTCCTTTTTTAAGACCAAGATGTTATATATACATGTATCTGTATGATCAAGATACCAATATTAAAATGTAAGGAAAAAGGTGCTAATGGATGTTACAGATTAATGATTATAGACAATACCAGTCATGTTTAAAAGCTTTGTATTTGTACTAAATAAGTGGTATTGAATTCCAGATTCTCATGTCATTGCGATATTTGGCCAAGGGTGATTTTTATTCTGAAGTTGGGGATCTCCATGGAGTGTCAAAGTCCAGTATGACAAGACTCTTCAACAAGTTCTTGTCTGCACTGAACCTGAGACTCGACAATATAAGGTACGTACATGCTGCATATAACCATTTTCGTGGTATTCAAAAGTAATACCCTTTTCACAATATCTACTATGTCAGTATGTGTGTCAGAACGATGCTTTTACTATTATGTGTAAGTCTGGCACAAACTTTTGGCATCTCTATATCAGATTATTGATGGATAATTAAGTGACACAGAAAACAGAGCATAGCCCAATTCACTTCTTTACAAATCTCAACTCTTAACATTCACTCTCTCAAGATGATTGCTTTTATTAGAGTATGATTATTAACACAATTTAAGTTAATTTCTTTCTAGATAAATGTTTCTCTGAACTTAATCAATTGTAGATTCCCAGTTACTAGAGTTGAGAATGAAGCAGTGAAGCTGGCATTTTACCAGAAATGCAGAATACCTGGTGTGGTGGGTGCTGTAGATGGAACATTAATTCCAATAAAAGCCCCATCACAACAGGAGCCAGCATATGTATGCAGAAAGGGCTTCCATGCTCTAAACGTCCAAGGTGTAGTGGACAATAACATGATGTAAGAAATCAGTTATATTACAACTTATTTGTATTTTAAAGATGCATATAATATTTAGATGCACGTGAAAGTCTAATTAACAATATTAATACTATTTATTACTTATAAAGTTGTAACTAAATGCAATGTGAAATAACAGTTGGTAGTATTCAAGAAGTGTATACACTGCATGAAATGATAAAACATTTAAAATTGACAAATTATTGTGTGTCTTCAAAATCCTATAATACTTTTTTTTTCCAGTTTCACAAATATTGTTGCACGATGGCCAGGCAGTCAACATGATGCCAATATATTCAACATGTGTGGATTGAAGGTTACTATTATTGATTATTATGCTATAATGCAGTAAATTATGCATCATATAATTGCCATCTTGTCTGTCCTTGTTGTGTTTTACACTTTATGGCTAGAGTATATGTCCAACATTTCTGAAAGAACAACATGAATCTCTGAACAACGACAAAAGCTTAATGAAATATGCAGTCCAAATGAACCATAACTCTACATGTAGTATTTACATAATTGTATCCTGTTAGAATTTCTGTCTGGTGCATAATACAGGTCTAATGAAAGGGTATCTGACTTTTCTGTTGTCGACAGGTACTAATTTGGTGAGTATCCTTATTATAACCTACTTCCTTGTAAATTTTAATTGCAGGACTACTTGGAGACCCACAATATTGGGCACTTACTTGGTGACAGTGGGTATGCCTTAAGAAGATACCTGCTAGTTCCCAAGCTAAATGCAGCCACTCAACAAGAGACAAGCTATAACACAGCCCATGCTCGAGGGAGAGTTGTTGTAGAGCGTGCATTTGGTCTCTTGAAGTCAAGATTTAGGTACTTGCGTTTATGATATAATTCATTTATTTTTTTTATTTAACACATTTACTGAAATCACTAATTCACAGGATTGATATCTACCAATAATTGTACAAATTATATATAAAGTGTAGTCCATATTATCCATATTCAGTCATATATGACTGTTTTGGAATATTTATTTACACAAATAAATATGTCCAAATTCCAATGAATCTCACTAGAACCACTTTTGTTCATTACGTGTGTAACCAATTACCTCCCGTTTAGGAGTCCGGTATTCTACCCATACACAACTATCTCTCCCCGATAGTTTTATTTTATAATTATTTACCTCATCTGCAGGTGCCTGCATAGAAGCGGTGGATGCCTGCCTTTTACACCTGAAAAGTGCAATGCTGTTGTTACAGCATGTATGAGATTGCACAATATGTGTCGCCAACATGGAGTTCCGGAGCCTGAAGATACAGGGAACAATTTGGCGAATAACCTTGCAAATGACCATGTCGTGGCAGATGCTGATCAAAATGCAATACAGTATCGCCAGAATGTAATTAATACCTTTTAAACATGAAATGAATGTAATTTGAAATTCTTTATAATTAGTTTTTTCAAAATTAAATATTTATATAGTGTTAATTATAATCATACCACATCTTTGATAAATAATCTCTTATTATTCATTTTACACAGATCATGCTGTATGTACACTTTTATACAATATTGAGAAATTTCATGAATAGTCTTCAATTAATGACTCTGTCTTAATAATTTACCATTTAGGTTGCAAAAGTCAACCTACACGCATTGAAATGGGTGACTGTATTAAATGTATATATAGTATGTCTACTGTAAATACCACAATTCAGGTATCAGTGATATTGGCTTTGTATAGGAATTGTTAGTGTGTACTTAATGCTCAGGTATACTTGTATACTGAAAGGTTGTTACTGATAACTCTCACTTTGGGTTTACTTGTAAAAGATGGCTATTTATTTGGCAACCTTATTTTACTTGACTGTAACTCACCACTTCTGCTTGATATAGCTTTAACTTGAAAATGACATGAAACACAAAGTATTATTACCATTGCCTATTATTAGTGAAATAACAACTCATTGATATACACATGGTAGTTGTGTCCATTTATAGATATACATGTGTACAAGACTTATTCACAAATAGTGTATATCAACATAAATAATACTGTAATATTAGTGGTATTTTGTTTTATTTATTAATTAATGTAAAATGTCATATCTTGATGTATAATTTTATGTACTGCAATGAAGCATACAGTTATCTGAATTTGATAATATTAATTCATGATTATTATGATATGTTGTTGATTTGTATACTCTGTAGTATTTTCATGGATGCAATATTGATAACCAGTAAACAATGGTTAACAAATTGACTGTATTTTTGTTTTTTTTAATGTGATCAATATGCATTGCCATTATAATGACAATTATAGCAATAATGACAAACTAAAAAGAGTAATAATGTTTTTACTACACTGGTAACTTAATATATGCGGCTAAAGCATTACAAGAACAAGCAGTGTTAGTAGAACTTGGTCGATACCCCCTGTCAGTGATATGTAAAGAAAAAGCACTCAAATATTGGCTAAAAATACTAAATAATCCGGATTCTGTACTTTTTCAATTATATAATGAACAATGCTTAATCAATGCAAGAACAAATAGCTGGGTTTCTAATATTAGATCAATTCTTAACACCTTAGGATATGGAAATATTTCTAACATGTATAACATGAATGTAAATTACTTCAGTATGCTTAAACAAATACTTCTGGATCAGTATGTACAAACATGGAGTGATACACTCAATTACCAGCCCAAAATGTTTTATTACAGAAAGTTCAAAACATATTATACATTTGAAAAGTAACTATAAATTATTAAAAATGAAAACATTAGAAAAGAACGAATGCGTTTTAGATAAGGATCACATAGTTTAGAAATCGAAAATGGCACAGTTATTGTCAACTCTGCTAAATTAGTTTTTAATGCAATGTAATTTAAGCAAACACTGAACAGAACAAAGCTATTTTTGTATGTGAATGAAAATTAATATAAGCAGTAATGGAATACTATTTCAGTGTCTTAAAGTTACACAATACTAATTATATGTAACTATACGTTAACATAAGAACAGCAAATATGACTATGGAGCAATTACTGTAAGTTTCTCTTGTCTCAATTTCAGTGCATTAAAAACTAATTTAGCATAGTTGACAATAACTGTGCCATTTTTATTAGATAAAATATTATAAGATTTGTACAATGAAGGTAAGGACAGGAAGGTTTTTTAATAAATTTTGTACTTAGTTAATGTAAAATCAATTTTCATAAAGGTATGTAAATGGGACATCAATATTTTTTTGTTCCAGACTGTTTTGTAGTATTTCCAATTTTCTTTTCTTCATTTTCAACTTTTCCCACTCGATGTTAAGATACTCCCTCTCAAATGCAGGAAGAGCTGGAAAACACATAAAAACAAAGGAATGCAAAGAAATGTATAAACATAAGCCCTTCCCTCAAGATTTTAAATGAACTATACCATCCATGTAATGGTGACCTTTACCAAAATTATTCCAAATACTCCATAATTAAAATCGTTCATTTACTGGTCACATCAAACCTGCTGTCTTTAGAACAATAATTTATTTCACTACCCAATTGCTGGACTTAGTATCTATACAGGTTGAAATGCCTGGCCAACTTTTTATTCATCCATATAAATTGGCACAATGAAGTTAAAAATGCTTTATAATAGTTCTGATCAAAATATTTTATTTCAACAATCATACCATTAACAGCAAACTCGCTTTTTCTTCAATTGATTTATTTGCACTGAAGCTTAAGCAAGAAAATACAAAAAAAAATGTCAAACAGATACCTTTAAATTCTTTGTCTGTGATTTTTCTCTTATACCCTTCTGGCATGTCAACATCTGTAAAACAATCCATTCAATACAGAGCACAAAAAGCAGAGATATGATTACATTAAATTTGTAATAAATTAAAATTATTTCATCTGGAGAGGCACATTAATCGCCTGACCATATGCCTCGCATCGCTGTGCAATCAGACTATAAAGTACAAAAGCATTAAAAAGTCTTGTACACTTGGAAATGACTACAATGTTGCTTTATGATATACATAATTCTTAAGCAATAACTATTTAACCCTTTACTCCATGATCACTCGTTTTCACGCCCTAATGACAATCAGTAGGATGCAGGTTCGAGTCACACCTATGCATGACATTAATTCACTGAGGTTATAAAACCTAAGATTTTTTCAAAGCGCTTAGTAGCCTCCTGCATTGGTTTCAAATGGAAGAGCTTGTCAGATAATGACAATTTTTAAAATGTATAACTGTATTATATTCATATTACCTTTTTTTATTTCTTCAATTTCTATTACATCATTAATAGAATTAGATCCAGCTTCACATATTGCTGTATATGTCTCTGGAGTCTAAATTATGTATGTTTTTCATTAATTGGTTACAATTTAATCCATATTATCCATTTTTTGTCACAAGTACTTAATACAGAAACATATGTATATCATTAATCTACTGTTAAAATTAAAATCAGTATACAAAAGTATTCAATATTTCATCAATATAATTTTACATGACTTAGTTCTAGTTGATCACATGTTAACAGTATTTTTATAAGAGATAAATTTGTGCCATATATGATTATTACCTGTAGACATTTTTCTGGTTGCTTGACAGCACATATACCAGGATTTGTGTCTGTAGATATATGTTCTTCTAAAAATACATAATATATAGGCTCAAAATCACCAATATACAGAATCATGATAGAAAAAGCTACTACAAAGTCAGTTATCAACTAATACAGGTAATTAATTATTCTGTATAATTGTTTTACCTTTGCTGTCAGTTTAACAAGATAAAGCTACATTTATTCAGCTAAAAGTATGTCTAAATCTGATTATTACAAATAAATGTTATCATAGGTGCAAACACTACTGATCCAGATCAGTCTGCACACAAGTACTATCTAATTAATATCTACAAACTATCATTTCATGCCATATAATCCCAAATATTGAATGGAATGAACAACTTTTCGAAGAAAAAATATAAATTACTGCATTGCCTTACCAGTAACTGGAAAAGAGTCATATCCTCCCTCAATACCCACAACAGTTGCTTGTGGAATGTATCCAAGGATCTACAAATATACACAATATCTAATTGATTTAAATATGAGTATTTTTCATTCTTTGTCCATTTTTATATTATTTTACTTATATTATATTACCAGCAGATTCAATTAAATAAATATTACATGAATGTTATAATTGAACACACACTGGGTAAGAGGAATAACAGGCTTTCACTTGTTTTTATTAGTTTATATAATAGCATAATTGTGATATTGGAATATGGAATAAATACCTTTTCTTCATACTCCTTCAAATTGAAAGGAGCAGGACCACCACCCGTCTCCTTACGCCATTTTGCGATTGACTGTCCCTTTTTCTTCGTCGATGACTGAAATAAAAATGAACTGGTTGACAAGAGCTTTTAATAATAATATTCATCTCAATAGGTATTTCAGATTATTATTATATGTAGCAAGGGAGCTAATTCATGTAGAAACTGTTGTGCAGTAGATTATGTTTATATGAGCCGGATAATAAACGTTACACAATGGCATCGCTCTTATAGTTATTACATGGTGTTAGAAGTGGCGAAATATCCGAAGAAATCGGCTGGCAGAAGGTTTTATTTGTGATTATAGTGTGCCCGACAAATTATTGAAGCATTCATTGATATACAGGACTAACGATTTCGTCCATCGGCGTAAGGAATCTGCCTGGATTGAATCCAACCGACACGACTACCAGTGCACCAGATTGGGAACAATACAAACGTGATTTTGTGGTACATTTAGAGACGCATTGGGCTTGCACGACAAGCCAGGTCGCAGTAAAAATGTGCAAGCTCGCCCAGCCGAAAATAAGTACGATTTGGACACTGTTTTTTAGGAAATTTGATATGCATTTCGGTGTTCACAGCTTTAGAAACATTAAAAGACATGACTTTTTGAACACGAAGCGGTGTAACTTGTCCATCATGGATTATACCAGTACCTCATATGGCTTATCAGCATGAACAATCAGTTCGCGTTAATGTCCAGAATGAATGCAGAATGAACCCAATGATGTCTGAGAGAATTCCACCGAGTACTGAGAATCTGGACAGTAGTCGACCTATCGGTCGGTCACGTTTTGGACGTGAACTCAAAAAGCCCAAATATATTGATGATTATGTATAGGACTATCAGGGTTATATGAGCTAAGAACAAAATTTGAACAGTGTTAAATGTAGTGTGTAACTTGTTTGACAGGTGTTTCTCTTGTATGATGCTTAACATGTGTTTTTTATAGTAATATGTTGCAAAACATTGTATCATGTAATGCTTAATTGTCGTCCTTACATGATTTATCAAAATATATCAACTGTCATTTACATGATTGGTAAACTAGTCACATTTTGGAATAATCTAGTTGTTTATGCTCTTGAAATTAAATACATAATAAAGTTACTTTATGTCTTTATCTAAGTTTTCATACCTTCAGATCAGCCCATTTCTTTTTTATTTCTTCTTGTGTCCGCGTACAGACACATATACTGTTTATTCTGAAATAAATACAGACATACTACATGTATTAAAATGTTATTGTTTTTATTTCCACGTATTAAAGCTGAACACTACAAGACGTGTCTGACATACTAACTAGAGTAGGCTATGTGATTGATGATCATGATTCAGCCTGTGTTGAGTCTACTTTTTTCAATTTTCAGACCAATATAACTCAACCATCGTTCAGTATTATAACTACAACACTTCTTCACCTATACATTGTATTTTCTGAACTTATAACGAGTCAAATTGATTGTGAATTTCACTAACAAGTTTATAATAACGGGTTTGACTTAAGAGACGATAAGTGCAGCTCCCTTAGTCGTCGTCATATTGAATGGATGGACAGACATATCCTATTATGAACTAGTCGATAGTGTGATAAACGTCGTTTTCAGCAGGGTAAATGGATAAATCAAATATATCTCATAATGTAAGCAGTCAAAAAAGGATATTCGACTTACCTTTCCGCCACTTCATCCCAAAATCTATGCTTGGAAGACGCCGTCACGGTGCTACTAAATTTTTTATCTACAATATCGGCAGCCGTGACATTGTCTACCAAGCAGAGAACCTCAGCATCCGACCAATTCGGTTTTTTAATCTTGGCACTGACAGCTGTCATTGTTGTCAATATGCAGACGACTGTTTGTTTACACTAGATGTTTGACAGTTCTCTCGTAGACGCTTGTTATTCTACCTCCGTTTAGAGAGTTACGATTTTTTTTTACGTACGAAGTTCGTACGAAAGTCAGTTCGTACGAACACTTTAATAAAACACTCGTAGGAAAATTCGTACGATTTTTTTACGAAAGAATTTAAGAAATTCGTACGAACTATTTTACGAAGTTTAATAAAACGCCCCCCTGGTGTTTGTATAAATATTGACTTTTTACGTAAGACCCCATGTCAGTTCGGTAATGTCAACATAATTAGACTCTTAAAAATAATTTTAGAATCAAACGAGCGCTTTGGTGTACATTGTGGGGTATAGCATACAGGAAATGTACGTGCGAGTAAAATAGACGATATTTGATCTACATAAAGTATTCCGTTATATGTGAAAAGGAAAACGTTTAAATTATTGAGGCTATTCATGACTACACTGAACCTCTTTTCTAATTGGTCACCTTATATTTCTTCGTCATATAAATAAGTGATAACTGCGAATATGTTTAATATGATGTTTAATTGAAACAAAATATGTTGTATACATTCTGGAATGAGTTTTATTGTTTATGCCTCAAAAATTGATAGTACACATAAAAGAGAATAATCACAACAACAGCAAGAAAAATCACACAATTCTCGTTTTTGATCAGACATGTTGAGTTATTTGTATGTTCAAGTTAATATCTGGTGTGACCACCTCTAGCCCTTATCACGGCCAGACAACGACTTCTCATTTACAGAATATGATTTCTCAGATCACGTTGTAACAGATTTTACCATTCATAGCTTAGATCTCGCTGAAGCTCTGCGATACTCGGTTGTTGTCTTCTTCTGCGAACGCGCCTGTTCAGTTAGTCCCAGACGTGCTCAATGAGATTTAAATCCGAACTTCTTGCCGGTCATGGAAGCGTTCTCACATTATTGGTTCGGAGTAACTCCATTCACGGAAATTACTGAATTCACCAGAAATAATTTGAAATATACTATATTGCGTTATAGCCATGTTTCTGATATTTTATAAAGATATATTGAAAAGAAAAAAACTTAATACACACATTTCAGTCTGGTTTCAGAGCTGAAACTGCATTGACATATATTGTAGACAGGTGGATAAATGAATTAATGGAAGTACAATTGTCGTAGCAGTCTGTCTGGACTTGTCAAAGGCATTTGATCTAGTGAACTATTCAACTCTTCTTGACAAAGAACAATCAAATAATTTCAATCCATCATCACTCCAGTGGTTCAAATTGTACTCGACAAACAGATTTCAAAAGGTATGTGTAATTAGAAAGCTATCAAAAGCACATCAGCTGTCAATCAATGTTCTGTCCATTGGCCTATATTGTTTATCATGTACATCAACGATATGCTATTTGAACTCACAGAAATCTTACTGTCATGTTTGGTGATGACACAACCTTAAGAGCTGTTGCTAAATCTTATGATGAAACTGAAATTAACCTTCAATTTGTTTTAGAAACAAGCATTTGATTAAGGCAATACATTGTGCTACTCAAAGATTTATGATAAGCAAACACATATCTCGACCGACGGTCTACACTAATATCTAGTTATGAATTCGAGTTCGAGAACTAAGGTAAGGACTAGCCACTAACACAAAGGCAGACGCTGCAAGGCAGACGCTGCAAGGCAGACGCTGCAAGGCAGACGCTGCAAGGCAGTCGCTGCAAGGCAGACGCTGCAAGGCAGACGCTGCAAGGCAGACGCTGCAAGGCAGACGCTGCAAGGCAGACGCTGCAAGGCAGACGCTGCAAGGCAGACGCTGCAAGGCAGACGCTGCAAGGCAGACGCTGCAAGGCAGACGCTGCAAGGCAGACGCTGCAAGGCAGACGCTGCAAGGCAGACGCTGCAAGGCAGACGCTGCAAGGCAGACGCTGCAAGGCAGACGCTGCAAGGCAGACGCGGCAAGGCAGACGCGGCAAGGCAGACGCTGCAAGGCAGACGCTGCAAGGCAGACGCTGCAAGGCAGACGCTGCAAGGCAGACGCTGCAAGGCAGACGCTGCAAGGCAGACGCTGCAAGGCAGACGCTGCAAGGCAGACGCTGCAAGGCAGACGCTGCAAGGCAGACGCTGCAAGGCAGACGATGCAAGGCAGACGATGCAAGGCAGACGATGCAAGGCAGACGATGCAAGGCAGACGATGCAAGGCACCCGCAATGTCCCTTACGGCGAACGTAATTTGCCTACAGGATGTCTGTACACTTGCTACAGTCGAGTCTAATCGCAAAGAACCGTAGGGATTTGACCACAACCCGACCGCAGCTGCGAAACCGTTCGTGCAACAAAACGCACGATGAGTTGTGACCGAGGCATTACATGTATTGTATGCTAGCGGGGATGCCCGTATTCAGAAACCAACACTCCACTCGTACTCCATTCACACTCACCCAAGTGACGCTCGAGTGTAGCTGGAGTGATGGTCGAGTTCCGAGTCGGTCAAACGAAGATTTGGTTTTCACAAATCTCACTCACACTCTCACTGGAGTAGCTAACGGTCAATGTAGACGTACTTTTCATTGTCTAATGATTGAAATACTCGCTTTATCATGCGTAATCCAACAAGTACTTTGTATATTTATAAATGGATGTACCGAATAAATCAAACGATAGTTTTGATAATATTTTTGTTCTACATTTTCAATGAATAATGAATTAATCTACATTGTTAAAATGCCATTTAATTTTAGACAAGAATATTGGTGGCATTATATTAACACATATCATAATATAATACACAAAACGTGTGTTAGTAATTTGTTTGTACAAACAAAAATTGAAACTTAGTCTAGTAGATTAAATTCAGACATTGACGTATAACAATGAAGTTACTTTTTAGAGATAGTTTGTTATATAATTATTATTTTATATAAATGGTAAAATATTCGAATATGTAAGCAATAATAGTTTAAGCATAAAAAGTCAATCGCATAGTAATTAGAACAACAAATAAACATCAAAACACGCGAAATATACAATTTAATTTTAGATACAAATATAAACTATAGTGTAATGTATCATAACATTGTGACATGAATACATGATTGCAATATTATTTCTAATCAATTTATCAAACCTTATTCAGTTTAATCCATAAAACCTTCATTTCTATTTTAATGAACTCGTTTTTCACTTACCGACTAAAATGATTGCGGAAAAGGAAATGATGCGGAGAATCATTACAATTGAGCACGTGTTCGCGGACGTAGTTTGAACACCATTGTAGAAACAATACTTGCCTAAGCAAAAATAAAGCGACCAAGAACAAATACCATCTGTTCTATGTAGCATATGTTAATAATTGTAATAATAATTAAGACTTTATTTATAGAGACAACGCAGTTAGGCAATTGCCCAATCTTTCATGTGAGCATTTACATAATATATACATAATAACAAATTACAACTTTGATCAAAATAACAAGATGTCAACATGGACCAAGAATAATAATATTCAAGGAATAAACACAAATGTTGTAGGAAGATTCCAGCGTACAATACATTACAATTTTGTCATTTACAAAACACATATACAGTAAAAACTCCCTGTGATACGACCAACTCGATTTTAAGACCATCTCATTATTAAGACCGCTCTTTTCCGAACCCGTTTTTTCTCTATATAATTCAATGGTCGCGCAACTCGAAATTTCGGGCAACTCGATATTGCGTAATGTGACCGCTTGTTCAGGTCCCGATCAGAGCCGCGGCCGTGGTCCAGTGGTTAGTGCGGTGGACTTGTAACCCGGTGATCTGGGTTCGATTCCCGGTCGCGGCAGGTCATACCCTTCCATGAAAATTTGACAAAAATGTCGATTTTCCTCCACATGTGGAGAAGTTGCCGGCTCCTTGTGGAAGGGTAAGTTAGTACTGGTAAGAATTCAGTCCAGGAAAAACTGGTATGGTGAACCGGCCGCCGTATATAACTGAAATATCGTTGAGAAACGGCGTTAAACCCGATGAAACAAACGAACATCAGGTCCCGATCAATAATAAAAGCACATTTTCAAACACAGATCGCCGCTCCATTTCTCTCTCGAAATATTGCATGGATCTGGCAGTGATTTCGTACCCTTATCGTATAGCAACTTTGTCGTATATATTTTCTTTGCTTCAAAGTCAAGTCCTTTGACATAAATCGACACATCTGTCAAAATTTCGCCATTTTTCCATTCATTACCTCAAGCTTATACGGTTCATGTAACCAAAACAATACATATGACGTCATATCAGGGATTCCTAAAAGCTCCTTATCTGAATCACAGGAATGTGTAGATATATGGTATGGTTTCTCCCGGCATAGGGTCTCATCTCTTATCTGATTAATCAGTTGTATAAAAGATAAGGCTGGCCATTTGGTCAGGACCGACAACTCGAGATTATAATTGATCGATTTGTCTCCCTTGTCAACCATAATACAAGTTTGACATGACATAATGACACAATATTCACCAAATTTCACTGATATTTACTTGTTTATAATAAGCAGTGAATTTACTTTGATGAAAACAAACACCTTTCATAGGCATTCTGTTTTTGTATACACCCTGATAGAATATTGTTACTTTGATTTTTGTTTTACGACTAATAAATTTGAAAGAAATTATTGATATTTTCTTCTTAGTGTCTATTGAAAGATCATAAATGTTTACTGTAATGATACAATTAATGTGTTAGTGAATTATTGCGTATTATTATTAATAATAATAATGGTACGATGTATTTATTTGCAATATATAAATTACTGAATTGTTATGTACTAATAATAATCATTTGATGTATTTAATTGCAATACAAAAGTTATTGAATTGTTATGTACTGATAATACTAATTTGCAGTAAATGTGTTATTGAATGATTGAGTATTTTATATTTTAATAGTTAAAACTTCGAGTTAACTTTCCAAGCGCGTTCATAGAATCGAATATCATTAACATGAAACTTTCACCGAACATAATCTGTAAATTCTATTCTTAATTTTTAATGTATCAAGGACAGTTTAAGAACTGCTATGTTCAAACATTGTTCCAGTTCTGTTAATAAAATTGTATCAAGAACAAATAAAGAACAATATAAAAACTGTTCCTGTCAGTGTTCTTCTTTGTGTTACTTGAATAATTCAAATAAGTGTGAGTTAATCTCATAATGTACCATAAGCTCCAAATACATGTTTCACCTGTGTCTTAAGCATACTGGGATGTTACATTTCAGGTACTGTACTTTTGGGACAACTGTCTTCACTAATACTAGAAATGTATTACATTTGTTCTTAGCACTTTAATGAAAAGGACTTAATTATTGAAAAATACAAGTTCAGAGCAATTCAGACCTTTTTAAACCTTGTATCCTAATCAAGGCTTTCTGAACACCAATTAAATTATTTAAACACAGCATGGCCATAACTATTTGGCATTGAAACAACTTGTGGAAGGTTTCTAACATTGTCTACAGCATTGTCATTGTCAGCAGTGTTCAGATATACCAGTACTTTTTTCAGTTCTACAACGTCTACTACTGAAAGAACATCTGTTCGTCTAACAGCAGAGTAATGATTGGCAATCCTGGCTCCTGGAATCTGTGAAGCCTGATACTTCTTGCATCTTTTGGATTACTGCATACACAACGTTATTACATAAAATGAAGTATTTGATGAAGCCAATTTCATTATTACCATACATTACAACACTACAAATTCTTTTTTGCATACGGCTGTACTGTTCAGAATAAAATATTTTTTCATTAACGATGACTCTGTCCACTTTCTTCAATTTGTTGGAATTGTCTTGCACCACGTTTAAATGTTAGATCACCTAATTTTGGATTTCATTTGGCTTAAGGGGCTTAGCTGCACCCGCAATATCACAGTTAGCAACTGTGTGTGTTATTTTTCTGCCATCTGACTTTTTCAAGTCTAGCCCTTTTCTGCGGATGAATGACTGAACCTGTCTATGCTTCATCAGTTGTTTCAGTACAGTGCTCGTTCCATGAACAGCTTGACGGAGTGTGGCGTTAGCACCTTCAAAGAGGAATGCACTCCAGGCCCAAAGTGGACCCCATAGCCTAACTTACTCCGGCAAATGAAATCCAGTATTGTGGATATTAAGTCCGCATGAGCCATCACCATATAACTGTTGAAAAGAAGCATAACACTGATCCAGTAGATTTGTGGCTGTATCAAGCTCTTCGCGAGTGATGGCATCTCTTAAAAGAATATGGACTGCTTTAGACAAGTGTGAAAATTTTCCAAATAGTCATCCTTCAGAAAGTCTTTTACACATGGAAATGCATAGTACAAAGGCCATGACTGTACCTCTGTAACCTTGCAATGGGTATAATGTTTTTCAAGGTCCCTTGGCAGTCTTTCTATACCTTATGGGGGCTTAAGATTTTTCATCTTGTGAGAAATTTCTTTCAAATGTTTTCCAATAAAGCAGTCGTTTTGGCTCTGTGAAGCAGAAAACCACCTTGTCATTAAAGTTTTGGTCACACCCAACAATACACAATGCATGACTATTCATGTTTTATATGATATTATGATTCTGATTTGTTTTCCGTTTGTATTGCATTAATAAACTAGAAATGTGTCCATAGGACACATATGCCCCAACTTCCCGCCTTTGTCACAGAAGCAACGGTCATTATTCTACCCATAGTTGAAGGTGCATCTGAATTACCAGGTGCACAACTTCACTTGCTGATAAACATTTCAGAAAAGTTTAATGGTCGTAATTGCAATTCATTTAAAGTTATTTGTTATGCTAGTTAAAACAAGTTATACCTACATATGATAGTTTATCACTATACTATACTATGACGTACTTCCGGTCAATGGCAGGTGGACATTTCGATAGTGGAATAAAAAAAAATGTTTAAGGACGTTATAACAAATTGGAAGTCGGATCAAGGGGATGGTGACTGCTATGTGACAGATTATTCAAATGGAACCGGTGATGAGACGGATTACCGCGAGTTATTCGACATATCAGTGAAAACATTAAACAGGTATTTAGGCAGGAAGAATGAGAACAATGAATGGTAACCCGTTGATCGACCAATTACACGGAATGCAAAGCGAAAACGTTATCATACAGGTAGTTTGGGCAGTACAAGTAGCGTTAGCAGTAACACTTTTTCCCAGATAATCAACAAGTGATAAGCTATTTACAATGCATGTTTGATTCCATCAAATCGAACTCTTATATGCTACAATCCCTTGACAGAAACCAACAGATGACATTTAAATGGTAACTGTACAAACTCATAATAGACTTAATACTATTGAACAATACATAAATAAGCTGACTAAAGCTAAAAATGATGGCATATTGGTATATTGATCTTGATGCCAGAAGCAGGGCGGAACAACCTGGTATTCTTTGGAATTACGGAATGAATACGTCGTAACTGTGGTGATTTGATATATAGATTTATTCAGGATGAACTTCATACAGCTATAGATCGTGCGCATCGTCTCGGATCGCTAAAAACAGTTTGCACCCAAACGACCAATTATAGTCCGTTTTAGAGACTACTATGACACAGAGATAATCCTCCGTAAAGGCTATCTGTTAAACTCGACTCCATTCGGCATAGAGCGTGATTATCCTAAAGAGAATGCCCACGCACGAAGTGACTTATATAAATCAGACGAAGCAAAGACTGCACGGGAAAATTAACAAAAAATCTAGATTAAATATCCGGCGAAGTTGTTTATTGAGGGCGAATTCATAGACGACTAATTCCCAAAATGGTTTGATATCCTTAATGATAGTCGACTTAATAGTTTCAACCTATGAACACTAATACTACTGAACTTTTAACAATACAATAACCTATTTTCGACATTTATTTTTCATTTTCAACTTGTAATGACCTTGACCTTCGGTGACCTTGGTCAACAGTTCAATGGAAATGTTGACCTTGATATATTTTAGCCTGTGAGCAGCAATTACATTAACATATTAGGAAATTGCGCTTACTCATGTTATGGAACCAAACGCTATAAGCTATACGCGCGTATTCTATGGAAAATGCAGATTTTTTCTAATTATATGATTATTCAACTTATAACCATGAACTAACTTTTGTTGTAAATCATATTGATACTAGGTATTGAAAAAATACATTTTGCAAGTCTAAGGTCAAAACTGTGCAGATGAATTAAAACGGCATTGAGTAAAAACGCGTTCTTAACCTTTTTAATGCTGACCTTCAAATGACCTTGACGGTTAATGACAATGACAGGGTGTTCATTAGAGAGCTCTGTATATATACATAAATTATCACACACATTGAAATCAATATCTGTTTGCACTTAAAAATAATAATCGTTACAGTAAGACTAGTCAAGGGCTCATGAATTGGCGACCATCTTGGTTTCTATAAAAACTTCGGGAATTTGTAGGCATTAACTTTTGCTCTGGCACCAACATAGTATGTTTCATAGAGTATCTTTAAACTATTGACCAGCCCATTTGGAATTATGTTGTGTTGTCTATGATGTTTCGGGTTTACGTTGGTGTTTTCCTTGTTTCATTTTGTTCTGTTCAGTGTTTGTCTATGCATGTCGAAGTATTAGTTGGGTTGTTCATGTTTAGTTTTTATTAATCGGCCATCCTCTTTTCTATGCATTTTGTACATTGGGTCATACGTATATATCAATTGAATTTCTCCAGATTTATTTCTTCATTATGACAGCGTTTCATAAAACTATACTTATTGTCATCATTTAGTACCTTTTGTTTCATGGATTTTGTTTTCCCGGAGGTGTGGGGAGACACTGTCTTATGTATGTGTCGTTCCCTGTAGCAACTTATTTCTTCTCTGCAATTCTATCGCATTGTATAGTCTAGTGTTCAGGTTATTTTCTGCCCAGTTTCGGCCTATTGTTGCCAGCTGTCTTGACTTGTCCTGGGATGTATTCCATCCATTAACCCCCCCCCCCCTTTAATGTTTGTCCTCTTTGATTATCCTAGTTGTTCCTTATGGCCGACCATTTCTTGTGCCTCTATTTCCCAAAGGGATGTACCTTTTAACCTCATCAAGTACCTTATGTTTTATGGATTGTTGTTTTCCCGGAGGTCTGTGTGGGGAGGCACCGTCTCATGTATGTGGCGTTCCCTGAAGCAAAATTTGTCCCATCTCTGCTTCTAACCAAAGCGACGGGCTCATTTGTATACGAGGAGATTTTAGATTCTTTATTATGACGTCATTTAATGAAAATACATTATGACGTCATTAGGCATTATCAAGGAAACGTTTCTCTCAATGTGCTTTTTTATAACACAACTTGATTCCTCATTAATATAATATAATTGGTGGTCATAAATCTGTATTATTTTCTCAATATATATAATTTTATAGTTTTTTTTCTAATTGTCGTTATTTAAATTCCCTTCCCCTATCACCAGGTTTTTAAGATTGTGTCTTATTATGCCCCCCCCCCCCCTTCGAAGAAGAGAGGGCATAATGATTTCCACATGCTATCCGTCAGTCGGTCGGACCGTAACCTTTTTGTTTCCGATCAATAACTCTAGAACCCCTTCACCTTTCATCTTCAAACTTGGTCCACACATTCATCGTGTGTAGCAGTGGAACCCTATTGACTCAAGGTCACATGGGTCTATTGTTCCCACACCGTTTCCGATCAATAACTCGAAAAAAAACGGACCATTTTCAATCAAAATGGGTCCACACATTCATCTTGGGTAGAGGAGGAACCCTTCTGATTTTGGGTACACGGGTTCAAAGGTCAAGGTCACAGGCGTCAATTGTTCACAAACCATTTCCGATCAATAACTCGAGAACCCCTTCACCCTTCATCTTCAAACTTGGTCCACATATTCATCGTGGGTAGCAGACGAACCCTATTAATTTTGGGGTCAGGGGTCAATTGTTCACAAACCGTTTCCGATCAATAACTCGAAAAATAACAGACCTATCATCCTCGAACTTAGTCAACACATTCATCTTTCGTAGCAGATGAACCCTAATGATTTTGGGGTCACAGGGTGAAGGGTCAAGGTCATAGGTCCAATGTTATTCGAACACCTCCCGTTAATTTGAATGTTCAGTATGACAAAATAGTGAGGGGGCATAATGTTTTACAAACATCTCTTGTTATTGACTACATTTTTCCGGGTTACTTGTCTTGACATTAGGTTATTGATTTAATAGTTTTGTGGTTATTAAGTATTCTGACGTTAATAATTCAGTTAATGAGAGCAAGGTCAGACTGAGGCTGTTAGTTTCTTCGTGTTGGATTATACACAGTGTGTCTGTTGAACATTATGCACGCAATGGTTAATGACTTTTAATGATAAGTATTGCCTATTTGGTCAATGTATGTGTATTTGATGGAAATCAATGACAATATGATATAGCGATTTTAAAAGTGTGAGTTTAACTAGCTGTTAAATCAAGTTAAACCCCCATTATTTTTAATGACAGTTCAAGGCTGTAACTCTCTGTACGGTTATTATTTCCATTTTTGTTTTAGATGTATGTTAAATTTCCCTTTCCCCTATGCAATTCTTTCACTTGATATAGTGTTCATGATATTTTCTCCCCCATTTTCGGCATACTATTGTCGCCAGCTGTATTGACTTGTCCTGTGATGTCCCTACCCTGTTTGTCCCAATTAATGCTTCTCAGTTGTTCTGTATGGTCGGCAGGCAATTCATTGAGCCCCTGGTCCCTCGTGTATTTACCCGGAGTCTGTGTGGACAGGTATTGTCTTATGTGTGTGGTGTTCCCTGTAGCGACTTATTCTCTACTTTAACAACCGGACTGCAATTTTGGATGGCTATTCCAGGTGTTGATTCATTACCTTCCTGTGATGTTATTGATTTTCTACCAGTGCATCAGGTCAAGTATTCTTTTTTTTGTAAATGAATGCGAATAAGTGTTTGATGGAATGTAGGAACTTTACAGAAATGATTTTATATCTGTTTCTGTATTTTAATTTTGAAAGGAGATGGCCCATTTCTTAAATGCTATATGCATCAATGTAAAACAAAAACATTCTCCTTGAATTTCTTGTAACTGTTTCTTACATTTCTTCATCCTACATATTTGATTAGTACAAAGATGCTTTCCTAAGCAAGAATAATTACCCAGGTATTCTTTGCGCTCCTGTTCCCTCGTTTGCGTATTTACCCTTGCACCTCCTCAAATGCTAGATGTTTTATAGACTGTTGTGTACCCGGAGGTCGGTGTGGAGAGGTATTATGTTTGTTGCGTTCCCTGTAGCAACTTGTTTTTTACTTTAACAGCCACACTGCACATTTGGATGATTACATTTCAGATGTTCATTACCTTCCAGTGATGTTATTGATTTTCTACCATTGCATATTGTTCATTTTTTTGTAAATTAATGCGAATACGTGATTGGTTAAATGTAGGAACTCTACAGAAATGATTTTATATCTGTATCTGTGAAAGGGCATCAGTCGTTGATGTTAAAATTGTAAGTCATTAAAATTTGGATTTGTTCTCATAGTGTTAATTTAATATGTGCTATTGTAATCTTTGGTGTATCATCCATCATATATGGGTAATACAGGTGATGTAGAACATGTACATACTTTATATGATAAGTTTGACCGTAGTAGTTTCAACAATAGTTTTCTTAGCAGCCCAGGTGTTCTTTATGATGATAACGATACCTTAGATAAATTACAACAGGACATGCATACACAACCTGACATAGACTCGTTTGCGAGGAATGGTGTACTATTATCAACACTATTGTGTATAATAACATCTCTTCCAACACTATTGCTGCAACAAGTTCTACCAGAAAACACCATCCTGGTAAACCAATTAAGGTGGAATGAGAATGTGCGTCAATTATGGTTTACTCTGTCTCGAGTAGAACAAAGATGGTTACATTGTTTTGAGCGAGCAGAAAAACTAGAACTGTTCCCATAGGAGCCTTAAATCCATCCGTCTATACATTGACATTGATATGTTATACATGTACATTAACTATTCACTTAGTCACAATTATCATAAAAAATGAGTTGATTGGCAAGTATTTGGTTGTAACAGCAGTTATCATGCACGTCTTTACGTCATGTGTACTAACTCTGGCAGACTTGAAAATATTGTGTCCACAAAATTGTGTCTACGGACGGCGGGACGGACGATAACCAAAGCACTTCGATGCGGAGGTTAATAATGCGAAGCGTAGTCTTTGGTACACCATGCAGGTGGGAATTGTAAAATGACTAACATGGGACAGTCCACTGATATCAACAATATCATAAACTTAATTGATATTTGCATTTATAAGTCATAGTTGGTCTCTGAAAGGAGAAAACAAGGAAATTCTAAGTATGTTTTTATTAATGAATTTAAGCTAGCAATAAACATTTAAAACACAAACGAAAAGCGTCAACTTCTATACAACAATTTCATCATTACATCAGTAAAGATAAATAAAGGAAACACTCATCTCACGCTCTTCTTTCTGCTTTCCTTTCTATGTAATAGGAATGTAAGCATTTGTGTATATGCAAGTGAAATATTCAAGTTAATTTAGTTTATGCAACCGCTTCAACCTATGAGCAGACACTCGTAAGCTCATGCTAAGGCATTTAACAAATACAATCATCTTCGTTTGTTTTTTTTCGGTCTAAACAAGTAATTATCAAGGGTATTGATCACAATCGACAGATCACGGTTGTAAGCGTTAGCATAGAACATATCTGAATTGGACTCGAGTTTTGTAGTTCCAAAAAAAGTTTAAGAAAATGATTAGTACAATGTTTTAGATTACGTCTGTTTGAGGCATTAACATGCTTTATTCTCAAAATTGTTACTTAGCATTTTACCTTTAATCTAAATAACGTTTAATACTTATTATTAGTTAGGTTACTCAGTAAAGTGTAACAGTTTTGGTCACGTTTTCGTTTTATGTATTCGGTCATATGTTCTTATTGTTCGTTGCATTTACTTCGACCAAAATCCAAGTATAAAGAGGTTTGAGTTCAATTTTCACTATCTTATAGTTCAAATTATTTAATCCATCAACAGATCGCCTGGTCTTCATTTTGTTCAACAACTCTACCCTGAAATATAGAATTGAACTAACATGATACAGTTATGCGTGCGACAAAATGTACCAGATATATAGGTCTTTGTGGAAATAATGTAATCCAATTATTCTGCATCAACTTTTAATATGAATTAATCTATTCATGTGTAATGTTTTGTGGTCCATCAATAGTCACTTAGTGCTTTCGTCATTTTCTTTGCGTTATAAGCTTCGTTTTGGATAATCTCGGAAAAAGGCGTTAATATAGTGTATAACGGTATAAATGTGTCCCTGTGGTAAAAACTGTTGTAAGCAAGACCCAGTCGTGGCAATGTTATAAATGAACTCCCGTGGAAGTTATAGCAAACGTGTCCATGCAACAGTATGATCATTGTTTGTCCATGCTTCACGTAAAGCATTATGAAAATCCAATGCCATATATACTCAGTCTATTTTAAAAACGCACAGTTTTAGACCTGTGATAAGTTTGTAAAACGTCATTTTATGTTAATGTGAATCTCATCTGATATGAAAATACCCGTCGATTGTTATAAAATATAAACATGATGCACACATGTAACCATGGAATAGTATCAAGGCATATGACTTGAGACAATTTGTATGTGATAAACATCAATAAATATGCATTAACAAAGAAAACACCAGGAAAAATATTCCCTTGTATTTGTCGAAAAAGAAGTTTGCAATATACTTAAATTCCATTGTTAACAAGCGAAAGATTTACGAGCTTTATCCTTGTGTAACATGATCAAAATGATTGTCTTACTCGGATTCACATCGCAATAGTTCACATTAAAGATGTCTAACGTAAATTTAACGATAACACTGGATGTTCTTTCAACTATATCTACATCAAGGTTCAGCCCATTGTGTCTACATCTGTCAGCTTTCACCACGACCCGGACTTATAGTAAAAAACAGACATCAGGGGTCTCTGCACCTATCAGCCGATATAGTTCCAATACAGTCAAAGTTATATGATAACAAATGTTGTTTAAAATACAATTAAAAACAATTTGATGTATACACATCAAATTGTTTTTAATTGAAAAAATTAAAAAGAATAAAAGGCATTGTATTGCATTACCTATGAGGGTTTCTTTTTTCATGAGAATGAGACAACGCATGGTATCGTCCCTCATTTCTCGACAGTCTACTGATCGTAAATTTTGCGAGAATCAGTCTGAAAGAATCAATGCGGTTTGGTTTATCTTATCCTCTGTCGTGATATTATTTCGGGAACAAGAAACGTAGTTATAATATCATTCACGCAGAATGGAAGGACCTCCTTCAGGTCAATATTTTGGTTACACCGTCTAAATTATATGAATGTTTCGTTCCAGATTCGGGCTATAAATGTGCATGTCAAGTTGTTGAGAAACGGTACAAAGCCCTAGCAAGCAAGCACGAGCGGACGAACGAATGACTCTTTTAAATCTGATCTATCATCAGAACATGATGAAGTATTTGAACAACTTGACAATTATAATAATGTCAAATCACTGTTACCAGAACTGAAAAGAAAATATGACCGCTGCTGTACGATTTCCAACCTATTCGTTAAGTGACGTCATTTCCAGAAAACGTCACATGTGACGTCACCACGTACTGACAGTAAGCAATATTTGCTCAATATGGCAATATGAAATCGAAGTGACCGTATGGAGTAAATATTGTTTCCTGCTTGCAAAAAGTGACGTCACATGTTGCGTTTTCTTGAAATGGCGTCACTTACAGAAGAGGTTGTAAATCCTATAGTAGCGCTCATATTACAATTTACAGGATACATATACAACCACACATGCATTGACTACTACCATACATCCAAACTATTTATTAGTTTGACTTAAGAAAATGTTCAGCGAGTATATGACGAGATATTACGCGTTAACTACGAGAAATGTACGAGTGAGGGCGACGTATGGCGATTTGGGTATTAATTATTGTGGTACGGCACATCTGAATTCTGCAATCCATTTCCCCTAGAGCTCCTTTTGTATGTCTGTGCATTTATTTAATATATACCCCTTTGGCCTGACATCTTGGTTCCCAGCAACAGACTCGGGTTACATTCCTGGATCTAGGTCTTGCTCTAACCCCTCCGACTTTGGCTGGTAATTCAAAGGTGGTGATGGCGCAGGGGGCGGAGACTCAAACTCAGCTGCTAGCTCTACATCCGCCTTCTTTTTAACGGAGCATTTTCCTTCATCTTTGAAGGCGTGACTAGTCTTACACTGGTTCAGCTCTTGTGCAAATGGTGACGTGGAGTGGTCAAGAGAACTTATGCCGATCAGAACATACATCCCTTTTTATATGATCACTACAAATCGTCTGAACTCGCAGCAATGTCGAAGGCAAGTCGAAAATATCATGCACATACTCCATACATGTAGAACGAATCTCGAGCAGAGATCGTATCAATGTCCTCCAAATGCGCAGCTACACTCGTAGTGTGTCGAACGACTTTTTACCCGGCAAGTATATATAATAATAAATAAATATGTAAAGGGTGTAAAGAAAGCTCGTTCCTGTTTTTAAAAGGCTTATAAATAAATAATAATATTTTGATGACATTTTGTATTCAGTATCCTGATAGACCACCATTATGGTGGATAACCGATATGGCATTGAATGAATTAATGAAACAAGATGATCTGGAGAAATGTTACCCCAAACATGACGTAAACGACGTCGTAACTGAGTCATGGTACAGGAAGCGGGATTTTTATACACTTCTGTGTCCAGAATACTCCATAAATACTCAATGACATTTAGATCTGGAGAATTTCCAGGCCAGTCCTCTTTAGTTATGAAATCATTAGTGTTCTTGTTCAACCATTGCTGTGGTTTAGCAGCTATATGAGGGATAGCGCCATCCTGTTGGAAAACGACTTTTCTGTTGTCTGGTACCAATCGTTTCATGTCTATTTTACAGGTAATACCTGAACGATTTAATGCAGGCTTAAGTTCCTTTTCAAGTACATAATTTATATAGTAGTCAGCTGTAATTGACTTTCCACTTGACACAATATGTAAACGTGACAATCCATTAGCACCTATAGCTCCCCGTATTATAAGCTTGGCACTGTTCTTGACACAAATGACGGCCGGTACATTTTCTCCTTGAGGCCCCCACACTATATCATTTTGTTTATTTGGGACATGGAATAAGTATTTTGTACTTTCATCTGAGAACACAAAATTCTCCCAATCTGCAGGTTCTTAGTGTTTGTTTTTCCTAGCAAATGCCAATCTTTTCTTCATCTGCTTTTCTGTCAATAATTGAGATTTCTGTATCTTAAATGATTTCCACTTCTTAGAGTTCCTTAAATAGTTATGAATTGACATATTAGAAACCTCCTCTCCAATGCTTTTGAGATGTTTTTCAAGCTTTCTTGTTGATTTTCCTCGCATATATTTCACACCGTCTATCACTTTCTTAACCCTACCCTCAATTTTCGTGGGACGTCCGGACCTCATCAAATCACTCACACTGCCAACTTCCTCGAATTTACGCTTCCATTTACGTAACCAACGCTCAGATTTTGACAACTTTAAGGCAACTTCCTTATCTGTTAGACCAGTATCCTTGTAAGCCAACATTTGGGCACGTTCTTGCTCTGCAGTGAGCTAATTTTGTCGTCGTAGTTTTTAATTGACAGGCGGCATCGTACTATCACTTGTTTACTTCCGCGTTTTTTATTTCCGTGACAACGGTGCGCGTGCGAACAGAACGACGTGAAATTCACTCAATATTTCCGAAATTTAGTGGTATACTTCCATTTCAAATTTCATAAGATTTCGTATGATATTATAAAAAATACGACAATTTTTCTAACCGGAACGAACTTTCTTTACACCCTTTATAATATGTAGGGATGTCAACGAATGGCATTTTTTTTGATATTCGAATATTCGGTCAACCTTCCGGACGACTATTCGTACATTCGAACTGCATCCATTACGAACGGCACCGAGTATTTGTTTATTATCACATTTTCTGCTTGCACATATACATTATAGTAGTTTGTACTTTCAGATTGATTTCGCGAAAGGCGTTGTTACCGGTAATATGAACACATGGGTGTTGCTTATTGCAACGAACATGAAAGCAATTGAAATGTCTATATATCCGTCATTATATTCCGATAGGATCAAATTATGAATTATCTGTCGCGCAGAATGCGAATTATAGGAGTAAAAGCAACGCTAGTCATTGATGCAGACTTGCGTCGAGTTAATGCGTTGACAGTTACATGTCAGGTTTTTAATACTAATACATTTGAAAATCGATGTTTAACTTTAAGCTTATCATTGTATGTTTTAAACTGATCGCTCAAGTTGTAAAAGTACCCGCGGTAACTTGAATAATTACAGGGCATAAAGTGTCACCACCAGAGTGTTATATCTCTCTTACCACCTATAAAACAACATGAATTAATCAATTAACACCTTTATATATTATTTTCACACGTAATAGGTCATTCAATGCAATGATGCCCATCACTATATTAAATACATATGCATTCAGCTTTCATATTGGAAATATATATTTTTATCGAATATCGAATCAGTTATTCGAATATTCGGACGTACGAACGAATATCCGAATATTTGTTGACATCCCTAATTAATTTGAAATAAATATATATAATATTTATAATATGAAATAAATATATATACACTGTAATATGAAATAAATATATATAATATGCAATAAATATATATAATATGAAATAAATATATATACACTGTGATATGAAATAGATATGGGTAAAGATAGGAGTACTGCCTGTGACAGGTCAGTGGCAAAGAAGCCATTGGAAGTTTAAACCTTGTTTAAGGTTGTATCCGCCTCGCACTCATCCTAGCATCACCCCAATAGAATAAACATTGTAAATAAGAAAAGCATTTCTTAAATTCTAGATCATTTCCAATTTTATAGTGGTAGTAGGCTATACTTTTATGAACTTAACTATTAGGTGCAATAACAAGTCAACTTAAATGAAATGAATGGAAATATCATGGTACAACACACCTGCTAAAAAAATCATCATCTTCCGCTCCCCATCCGAAATATACGTTAGAAAGTCCGTTTATCCGCTGAAAATGTTCTTTCTTCAAAGCACAAACGCCTCCAAAATAAGCTTTGTACGGCAAACTGAAAATATATTAGTTTAGCCCTTTTGTATCATAACAAGCAAGAGTTTGTATATGGCAAAGTTTCTGAATAATGCGTACAGGTATTTATATAACGGAATGGACGATTATATTTGCGCTCCTTGCAGCACAGTATTTGTACATACATGTTCGGAATGCATTGTGTTTTGCGGTTTGTAACCTTAACAACTGTCCGAAACGTGCAGTGTTTCATTTCATATCCTCAAAGTACTCCTTATGGTTAGAAATGCATTATTTTAGTCCATGGATCCGTTTCCGGAAAGCGTCACGGTAGTTTCACTTTGGTATACTGCGGACGAACTGAAGAACAGCAGAATCCAGAACTTGTCGCGATCGATATCTAAGATCAGAAAGGAAAATTTATAATTTTGGAAAGAAACAGAAGTCGCATGGTGCTAGGTCTGGGGTATAAGGAGTATGTGTAGCGCAGTAAATGTCCCGACTTAAAACATTGTGCTATTACTATACTGGAGGTGTGCGTTGGAGCATTATGTTATAGTCAAACATGTTTGTAACCTGTGACTAGGCGACGTTTCTCATAGTATTCAAAAAGAAATACAATATCACGAGAGTACCTTCCAATCACACTTCTTTACTGCTATGCCTTCGCTAGAGAAGAAAAAATATGACAACATTTACAAAAAACTTTTTGTCATATTTTGGAAAATTTAAGCAACTATTTGGCAGTTTCCCCGAGTAACGTTTTCTGGTTGTTAGTCAGTAGATGGGGCTCCCACCTGGCAGAAATCTTCCTAAATATCGATATTTTCTTTAAAATGACATAACCCGTTGATAGTGAAATACCAACAATGCGTGCAATATCACACACTGTATATCTAGCATCATTTTGAAGAAATTGATGTTATCTTCAATACATTTTCATACATAGATTGCTGTCTTCGGCCGACCTGATTTAGCTGCATTTTCAGCAGACTGTATCCCACAATCAAATTTCTTTTTCCATCTACGGACCGCCTCATAAGATACATTATCTGTCTCATAATCACGAGTAATTTCGGCAAATATCTCTTTTTGCAGATAACCAAGCTTACTGCGAAAGTTTATGCAAGACCGAATTTCTTCCGTATATGGCTATATTCATTTTTTAACCATTTTTGCAACAGTGGTCAACGACTGACGAAATTTAAATGACAACAACTCTATAAACTGGTTACTCATTTGATACATGTATCTGTCATTGTGTTGATATTTGATAGAGGTATTCAGTTGTATAAACATCGACCACGTACAATGTCTCGTGGAAATTGCTGGATATCACAATACACAATACATTTCGAACATCCCTCGTATTGTATCGTTGTTCAAAACGATTTAATTTTCAACGACATTTTTATTTAATTAGAAGTATTCCCAATTGTCATATTTGCAATTGATGGGCTACTTATAAATGCCAAATAATAGCATATAAATACTTTTAGTCGCTTGCACAAAACGTCATAAAATTGACTGTAACCCGTAGAAATTTAGTTACATACTTATATTTGTATTTGTCTATAGCCGCAAACATGTGTAACGGGCTTTGCTCACAAGTGTATGGGTTGCTGGTATTTTCTGGTAACAAATCAACATCGTGAAAGATGAAACATTGCTGATCTGTAACTTTGACGGTTTCCACAAATCCGACGTTAAAAAGTAATGCTCTGTTGAACGTACTCCAGGTGTCTGAAAACATCGAGTAGCTTTCCTTATTTGTTTGACGAGATTCACACCGTCTTACTAAAGTATTGTACTTAAACACAGCTGTAACTGGATAAAACTATGAAGGCTATTACTTTCATCAGCAAATGATAAATTTAAAGTTTGTGAGTTCGAGCATCGCTTTAGGTGATGTTTGGTTTGAGCCATGATTGAGGCGTGATGTTCTCATTGGCAATTTGATTAAAGATAATAAGTAAACAAATACATCGTCTTGGACCTCCTCCTCTGGCTCATGCGGGAAGTTGTCAGTTGTTCGTGAAAGAATACGTTAGTACCGGTAGGTAACCCGGGTACAATGGTTAAGTCATTGGACCGTCGTATATACTGAAATATGTACAGTAGACAAACGATATTAAACGAAATCCAACCGACCAGGGCTACGTAACCAGAAGCATTCGTTAAGCCAACGATGATCGTTATGCCATCGTTAAGTCATCGTTAGTTAAATATGTGCGAACCAAAAGCTGTCGTTAGTTTCATTTAACGAACGAAGTCTTCGTTACGTTACGACAAGTCCGGAGTATTCGCTAAGCCTTCGTTAAGCATTCGATACGAACAACTCTTGCTTTAAAGACGTGCTGTATCTAAAGTAACATCATTTTGTTAAAAACAATTGAAACAGATAATGAAAGTTTGGGAAAAAACGTATGTACGTACGTATGCTGTAACCCTTATAATTTTGATATCAATTGAAATGCTACTGTGTTGTGGTTTAGAAACAATTATTTTTGTAAAGATCGTTAATAAATATGTTTACAAATTTATTAATTTGGTTCCATAGTCCATAACTAGTCTTATATTAGTTACGTATTCTCTCTCTTTTATAGAATATTTCAGACCCAGAAAAACAAGTTAATAATGTAATGATGGTATTTTGAACAAGTTCTAGCTCTTATGGTGTAATGCCTTCAAATGATACCATGCTCATATCAGATAAGGATGCATCCTTATGATGAATGTTACACCTATATATATATTTGAGCAAATAAATTATCTTACCTTTTTAAGATGAAATTACATAAATATTACATGTACATTGTACTATTTACTTTTATTAAATAATCTTATTTATGTCGAATCTATTTGTCATTTTCTAGTTCTAGCACGGAGAAAGAAACATACAAGTTCTACTACAGTGCGCTGTAGGAACGCACTATTGTGTCCACCCAACTTTGGTAAATAAACACCAAAGTACGTAGCTTATGTACACTACTAACACACTTTGATGGTATCTGTTGAAATGGTCTAAACACTATTTCTGACATACATAAACGATTACAGCCAAAACTCTCTAATCCGGAAACTCTCCAGTCCGGAAACTTCCTCTAACCGGACACTTTTCTCGTTCCGTTTTTGTTCTTCAACACATCGTATGAATAAATTCCCCACAGTGTGGATCCTCCCTTCTCCGGAATCCGAACGAATTTTTCCGCAAAAGTAGGTCAAAGAGTACAATAATTGAGAATTGAAAGAAATTATAATAAGTTTAATTGCCTCGGGGTGTAGACCATTAGACGTTATCATCGTATGCATTCCATTTTGATGGGAACAAGGTAAGAACGGGTACGAGGTGTACTAATTATGTAAGCCAAGAACAATTGGATTGGTAATGTTGTGAAAACATGCGGTGGTAATTGTTTAGCGAGTGATGATCACAGATGATTAAAAGATGAACAGTGAGACTAATGAAAAAAAGTTATATGACTGTGAGCGCAGAAAAAATGCCCATTGAGCACACAAATCACAATTTAAAATTTATTACCCTAGATAATTATTTTCCTTTACGAAAAATGTTTTGAAATGAAGCTATGGCGCATAAATTTCAAGTATGGCATTTTGAAAATACATCATGCTATGTGCAGAGCTTGTCAGGTTTTATGGACGGTAACGTCGCGAAACACTCACACTTAATTTCAGCTATGTTTGAAATCATTTGACATGTTGAATGATTCAATGAAAGATTTGCTTGAGATTGATATATGAACATTATTCAGTGAAACTATAAAACTATCTAATGCATTTTCTGCACGGGGTATTTTTGTTGTAATTTATACATCTACTTAAGAATGAACTGTGGGTAAAATCTTAAAATCGTTATATTGAAGGCTTTCATACAGTTTTAAGAGAGGCGTCTATATAGCGGTATTTATCCTAATCCGGAAGAAACGGAATTCAAGTATCAACCAACATTTAACACCACGTGTATTTTGCATATCGCACTGCAAATCTTCCTTTTATGAAAGGAGCACAAATATGTTGGTCTTTTATAACTTATACTTTTGGTCTATAAATTGAATTTTCAAGTTTACATATATTTTGTGAAATACTGCAGTTAAAATTTCCCTATGACTCTGCAAAGTCGAATTAAAAATGCATTCAGACATTATACATTACATCGCGTTACCGCGAACATCCTCTAGCGAAATTATTCATTTTACTGAAAGAATCTTTTGCTACAGTCATTCAATGGAGGAGTCCTCTCCAGTCTGGAATTTCCTCTAATCTGAACTTTGTAGTTTGTCCGAAGAATGTTCGGATTAGGGAGTTTCCACTGTATACTGTATAGTTTGTGTATGAAAGCTACTGGTTACTAACCCAAGGGTTCCAATTGAAAAGAAAATGATTTACTATGGTCAAACCAATATCCACTAACTTCCTGTCTGGTTAAATGTATACAATTACAATACATAGACACTAATCAACCTACCATTTCTACAACAACAATTCTATATGCGAGTTGTATTCGCTGTAAGTATGGATGCATATAACGCATAAATTTCTTCAGTTGTTCTGCTCTATCTCTGTAGGGAATGACTATAACGATATCTTTCTGTACAACATAATGTTCCGGTTTATAACGCCCTCCGGGCTCCAAAGAACACGCAATTCTATCCTCGAGCACATCCCATGTGGCATTATCATCAAAATGCCAAGCACCTACTGGAATATTGAATGCACTTTTCAGCAACGGCGTAGAAATGTCGAGTCTCAAATTTTATTACGCTTTTAGCACATATTAGAGCGTAATCAAAGCAAACATACAACTATGTCCTCGACTACTTGGAGGTCGGACATAAAGTGAATGAGAGAATTACAGAACGCCACATTTATAAAACATGGCATTGCCACACGTTTTCCTTGGGTACGCAACTATTTTTCTTTAAATGGGGAGGGGTATTTGAACAAAGCATAAATACAACAATTACATATGAAGAGACACAAAGCAACATGACACCATAATAACAGACATCGAAATATAAATATTTAGCACTGGGTGTCTGACAGCATGCATACCAACATTTCCTAATATTACCAAGCTCAATGATACATAAACATTTGTCAATGTATCATGCAAACAATATAAAGGATCAAGACAGAAACATAAATAGTAGTGAAAATACCAGCATTGACTTGGTAAGTGGCAAAACCGGCACTGGTGGTATATAACCTGGTTTATGGTACGCCCAATACATATCCTAAATCACCCAAATACAACGAACCGTGTAATTAAGAAAACCATCGCTAGAGAACTCCACAGCAAACACAGTAATTCAAAAACAAAAGCTGTATATAGAAATATAGCTCGAATTTATACACAAAAGTCCTGACAATATTGTAACCCATACGCCGTTTGAAATATGCAAAACTTATTTTGTATGTATGGCACATTGACATGTCGCTGCGCCTCGGGTGACAATATTACATGTACTGTCGCACTTTCATATTCATAAACTGATTGACGCCATTGCGAACTGATCCCCAATACTATGCGTGACGTCAATTTTATTTTGTTCTAAACAGCTCAAATATACAAATCCATATTTATTCCTAAAGTAATTTATAGATACGATGCACGATAAAATCAACAAACTAATAAGTGGTACATATTCATGGCGAGAATGAAAACAAACGAGAGAACAGTAACTTATTAAATTTCTTGAATTTCATTCATCCAACGATATAAAAATAACAAATGAAGTCCAGTTTAAAATACCATATACAAAGCGGGCGGTCGCCACAGAATTACAAAGGAGACACGAACAATAAACATACATGTAGACAATCAGACAAGCAAACGGGACAAAACGAGAAAAACGTACCGCCATGTTACATTGGATAAAATGATACTCACGTGTGAAGTTGAGAGCACATGCGTTTCGATACGGAAACAATCTGATGGACGGTGTCCCAGCAAAACGTGGTTGGGTCAACACATTAGTTCTATGTAGTGTGTAAGCAAGCAGGGTAACCGGAAGGATGAGTACTAGGATTACAAATGCGAACTTGTACCGTCTAGGATTTGATGTATCTAATATTCGTGGCATAATCCTATAATTTATACAAAAACATTTTGAATAAATCTTGAAGTACTATTATTACCATCCAACTCTTCGAGATTTGAAATAATACGATTATAAAACTAGATCTTTCAACAATATGAAAATAATTATATTTATAACTGAAATGACAAAACATGTTTTGTTATTGCGTAAAAGGTACCGCGTGCTCACGCGAAAGAATTTTTGTGTATTCACTTAAAATAACAATCAGACATGTCAACTCTATGGATGATTGTGCTGTACACATGTACAGAGTATAACGTCACTAATGAATTTGTCATCTCGGTGCGTTTACACGTAAGATTTTTTTGTACCTTTTTATTTTTATACAGCATAGCAGATAACATGTGTACATTCTTTTTTAAAGGGAACACAACATTGAATAACCAAAAAAAATCCTCAAATTTTTTTTAGTATTGCTGTATATTTTATATAATGCTTTAAATTCTGATTACTCAAATGTCAGACCATAACATATATGTGAACAGTAATTTTAGAATAAATCAGTTAACTTTATGCCAGACCAAAGATTGTTCATTATAAAATATATGTGAAGTACAAGAAAGAATGTAAAAGTACATTATATAGTACCAAATGTGACAACACGATTAAACATTATACAATTCACAAGAAATATACTGTCTTAATAAGAAGTCATATTTTGTTTTTGCTTATCAGTAACAATATCTTATTCCATTACCATAAAAAACCAAGAATAAAATAAAGCAGGGTGTCCACAAAAGGGGGTAAGTATGTTATTAATTGGATTGTGACAGTTCCTTCCCTTGAACGATATGTTTGCTGAATTGCAAAAAAGAAATTACTTAGTTTAATAAACGTTGAGTAAAGCATTGCTGTACAAGAGAAAAAATTACATGTTTATAGAAAATAGACTGGCGATCAGAAAGAAGGTCAATACAAAGAAAAGGTAAAGAAAAAAAGAAGGAGAAAAGGAAAGAAACATAGGTACAAGGTGCGTTCGTGTGGATGTTCCATCAGACAAGAATGGGAAAACACTACCTAGAAAAGATATCATTCCGATAAAGCATGAATACAAGGAAAATGTAAAAAAAAATCTGCAAGAAGATATTGTATATCTTAATGAATTATTCTTGGTCAAATCTGTGGTGGTCAGTCACGTAAGTTTAGATGTTTTTAAAAGGTTTGGCAGTTTCTCAGCTACTGTCCCACCGGTTGTAAAATTATAGCAAATGTATGACTCCATGTTTTTTATTCGTTCATTATGTACATAAATGCATAAGTAAATCACCCTCATAACTGTATTTATATACATGTATACATATAATGTATAGTGTCACCCATATTTAAAGGCCATCCATTTCTGACATATGAGACTCCTTCTTTGTGATCACATTTACTTCCCGATGCTTACCTCTGTTAATGTCAGGTACCAGGCAGGTAGACAAACGGTTACCACTATTTAACTACCTGGTGACTCCACAACCAGTCTTACCCGAACGGACTTTTACCTGGACTCGAGCCTTCGACATTCCGGTCAAAAGGCGGATGCCATAACAACTCTGCTATGAGATACTGTGTTCAAAATACCTTGATTTGCAGGTAAAAGGAGCTTCAAGTAAAGTTTTTAAAAAGTATGATAGTAAACTAAGAGATATTAAGTTGTTACAGGGAAAGCTACATACACAAGACCCCCGGGGAAACATGAATGGGAATGAGGGTGCAAGGAATGGTCTGACCGAACATAAGAACTACAGACACTTTAGGGCGACACAAGAGGAAACGGTTCAAGGATGGAATACATCATGGAACAGGTCAAATAAATCCGGAATAATAGGCCGAAAGGGGATCACGTAACATGAATATTAGATCAAGTAAAGGAATTGCACATAGGGAAAGGGTAACTTAACATACATCTATAAACATAAAACATAACCATACAGCGATTTACAGCCTTAGAGCTATCAGTAAAAATACTGGGGGGTTAAACAGCCATAAAATACACAAACTTACGTTTTATTCTTCTCTGTCTACCAAAAATAAATAATGATAATACATGTATTAATAATTATATTGCAATGGTTTCTCCTTATTAAAATTGTTTTCTAATTATTATCATTAAAATACCATAACTATATCATTGGAATATTTATATTCAAACGCATAACTTTATTTGTATTGACGTAATTATTAAACCGTCATAAAACATTCATTATACTTAACTAGTCAAATTGCAGTTTTTACCTGTCTCACGAATACAATTTTGAAAATAAGACATTGGTATCCGTGATTTGTGTGCATAATGGAGGACAGTAATGAGATGAAACACGGACATCATTTTTTACACAATACAAAAGCTTATTTGATAACAGCTGCATCACAAATGGCTCATTTTTGCCCGTCCCGCGGGTAGATGTGTATGTTGCAAGCTCTGCTCCAAACTTTTTATGGACAAGACCATAACGTAAATATTCTAAAACGATAGAACTAAGGTGAATTTTGAATGTTTATCTCACTTTTCCGTTGTCTTAAGTGACATTTTTGGAAGGTGAATGAAAGTCCTCAGAGCAAGATACTGCAACGTTATGAGTTTCCCTTTACACTAGATGTAAACCAGTTTAATATTCTACCATAATCAATGTGATATATATGAACATTTTGCAAATTTCAGAAGACATCCAATTCCGATCTCTTATTTGTTCAGAACAAAAAGAAAATTAATGATAACTTAAGACTAAATGTTACAAATTGATCTTGATTTGATCTAGATCAGTGTCAGTCTAAAGTCTTAAGGTTTACGGACCCTAAAAGTCATGTTTGGAAATGGTTACATACTTGATGATTTCTTGTTAAGCATCCATTAAGACACCCAAATATAAACTTTAATTAAAATTTACCCGTCAAAACTTGAGAAATGTGCATTTGAAGTCGACACCCCCACTTTTCCGAGAAGACCCCCAATGAGCAAATACCTAGCTACACTAAATCTTGTGTAATTTTACCAAATTGAGGAATAAATTGGTGAAATGTACCTTGTTGAGTTCATATGACTTTACTTTTTATCTTGCATTACTCATTGTTTACAATTCTTCACACACAAAAAAAAAATACATTTTCACAATATCAAATCCAAATACAAATTTTCTACCATTGGTTAAGGAAAAAATATGAAAAAAAGAAAAACTTTTACCGTCTACTTTGTTCACAACACACTGTTTAATGACTTTGGTACCAAATTTCAAGGGAGACAATTTCAGGTCAAAATTCAGCTTTTAGCTTGCATTTGTATCAGAATATCAAACAATGCTTCAGCCTCTACTTAGAAACAATATGAGACATACAATACAATAAAACCACTTATTTGAATAAGAAAAGACATTCTTTTCAGTATAAATCATGTGTTTTATTCAATACCTATAACAACAAATAAACGCCTTTTTTTCTGTATGCCATCCTAAGTCTTACGGAGTTATGAAAGTTGTACATGAGACAATTGCCACTGTTTATTGCAATATGGTGAGCACATAAGGGCTGAGATTAGAATTCCATTGTTCATGAGCAATATAATTACAACCATCACAGAAAAATGAGCAAAAACTGTTGGTAGAAAGAAAATGGTTTCAAGTCAAATAGGTTGAGAGTTCGAAGTTCAACTGCACAAAACACTAAATGTTCACAAGGACAAAGCTTATAAGGCAATCAATTATAACATATTGTATGTTTCATGGTATCTGCAGAAACAAGAAAAGCATAATCTGACAGTTTGTTTAACAAAAGGTAATGTATTGACAACGTGACTTTAGTTCTGACCTTGTCTTTGAGATTATTTGAATTTTGTGACTAAAGTCAAAAGTAAGTATCTTTCAAAGAATAAAATTGAATCTCCTTGATCCAGTAACATTATTAGAAATATACTGCCTATATACTAATGGAAAGTTGTTGAAACTCATCTAATATAACAAATAAAACATGAAGATCCGTATATCAGCGCTGGGACAGGTGTGAGTTCGAATGTTACCAAGTGCTTACTAATTCACTAAAGACACAAGTTTTAACTATGCACTGTTTTTTGCAAGAAATCAGCAAGTTTATGTATAACAGTCTCAAGTGTTCGTTTTGTGTTGGTTACACGTTGTTGTCCTTCACTATTTTTCATTGTGAATGTACTTTGCAGTCCATCTTCACCATCACGCATATAAATTTTCCTCAGATGCTCCAGGTTTACCAGATGATGCGATATTTTCAGCTGTAGGAAGTTTACAAACACTATTCGCAACCAGACATGCCAATGATGGTAAATTCTTCGCCTTTTCCTTTGATGATTGACACTGGTGAAACACTGCTTTTAGAGGAAAAGTGAACTTCATAATATCAGTTACTAATGTACAGCAATGTTGGAACTTCTTAACCAGACTCTTCTTAGCTTTGCTTAGCTTGTGTCCATGAACAACAACCTTGAATTTCAAACGCGAATCTAGCTGTTCTGTAATAAAAGGATGAACAAATAGAATGGTTTCAATATCTTAATTGATTTGTCTGAACATGCATGAAAAGAACGAGGCCCAAGTCTATATCAAACATATGCAATGTGTTGATTTGATGCCCAATGGTTAAAAACATATGCAATGTGTGGATTTGATGTCCAATGGTTAAGATATTTTTGACAAAATGAAAACTGGTGTATAAACTTAATCTGTAACATATAAACTTTATACATTTGATGAGGATTTTATACATTTGAAGTCAGTATCTAATTGAAAAATATTTAATTTTTAGAGAAAGATGGCCAAAGAATATCTTTATAACAAATGTCATGCAGAAATAGTTGATTGTTAAAAAACAGTCAGTTTTTATTGGTAGTTCACATTTACACTGAATGAATCTATACCTGTACACAGTGTACTTTTTTTAAACCTAATGCCTTGTACTGTTAATAGTAAAATACACATATGAATTAATTTCTTATTTTTAAATATTAAATTTGGATCTTATATACAAATAAGAAAAAACCTTTAACCAGGTATATTGGAATATTTCAGATGTGAAGTTCCATTTGGATTTCAAATATGAAACCAAACAATTGCCAGTTTCAATATACATGTTCATTTCATGCTTCAAGTAATTTCCAAAAATATTTAAGACTGATATTTGTGATAAACTCACTTCATTTCTCTCTGATTTGCTTCTTTCGCTGCCGCTTTCATTGACTCCGAGTCTGAAGCCACTTTTTCAATGATTGGTCCTGCCCTTCTCTCCATCTTCTTAAGTTTACTATTGCTGATAGTTGGTATGTTCAGGGCTGCTAGCATGTTATTGACCTTATTCGTTCCTCCCACACTGTCAATCATGGCTGAAAATACACAGCAACATCTAGTTAACAGTAGGCCTATACTGCGATGAATGCCATTCGTAGTAATTAAATGTGTATGAATTTTGCTGGCTGATATTTTTACATAAATTTCAAACTGTGCTAAATTTACACAAAATTTATAGCTAATGCATAAAACACAATATTAATGTGAAATGGTTGGAGTACTGAAAGCAATTGTAACAGTATGATATTTCACTGTGATTTTTTATCAGTAACTACATAAATGGTTGACGAAATTTCTATAAGAATTCAATGATGTTTTAAACAAAAATCAACACAAACATTACAAAGGCATTAGACTTGAGATTTGGGTATGTATTGTCCCCAAATTCGGGACGAACTGACCTATTGTTGCTGGGTACGAAATGACTTGGGTACGAAGCGCATATGTAAGAAAAAGTTTGCGTGAAATTGTTTCAGTGAAATCACACTAATTCGCTAAATAAACCAATAAATAAATCGTTACCTGTTCCAAGCTTTGTGTTGACAGTTGACAGCAAAACTCGAGGCACCCTGTTTACTTCCTTTCACCAATTTTCCATACGCAACACAGTTCACATGACCGCAATCAGTGTTCAAGCATTTCACATACAAACATCCTCCTAATCCTTTCTTAAGTTCACTGATAACGTTCTCCATGGATAAGGGAATAGACCGTCTACACAATTTACAATCGATCGCGCGTTTGTTCGGCCATCTTTAAATCAGCTCAACGTCCAGATCACGTGGTCGGTTTATCATGGTCACATGGTCGGTAACGTGACCTTCCGAAATGTACCGATATAACCCGGAAAATACCGATTTTTCAGGGTCCGTAAACCTTAATACGGATAAATTAATCATGCTTTATTCCTTTGTGTTTGTTTGTTACACCACAATTCTGGTAAGAGTTAAGTTAATTATACCAATGCGTTATTATTTTACATTACATCGCATTTTAAACAAGACAATTAAATCTTACCGATTTTGTCTGCATCATTCTTGTCGATAGCAATCCTACAACGATTGAATGCAAACCTTGATAAAACGCACATGGTTGCGATTGCGGAAGTACGAACGCAAAATAGTATTTACGTGCGTTTTGTTTATGAGTATGACGAAATTAGATGTCACCTGTCTGGCCGAACCCATCGATCTTTTGATTTAAATATATGTTTTTGCCGTATTCTGATGTTAAAGCAAATCTGTTGTTTTACACGTGTGCATTTGTATAACTTTAAAACTTCCCAGTTCATGACGGACTCGTCTCACCTGTGAGTATGACTTTCCTCAGATTCCCCCGGAGCATTATTTTTCGGTTCAGCTTTGTTGTAAACGCTGGGTTGGAACGGAATAATTTCGTATGTCCTAAATTATGGTTTGAATGTAGACATACGTATCTATGATTGTGCTATCTCACGCACACTGAATTACTTTACTTCTAACTAGTTTAGCTACTTTTGACGAGTTTTATGAATTTTATACATCAAAATGAAACAATAAATTATGTTGATTTTCTCATAGTATGTAGTAAATTGGTTTTCCATACGACCATTATGCTCGTACGTAAGCACAGGAGATTGGCACGAGATATCTCCATTTATTCCTCCTAAAGTTATCTTCCTTTATCCCTTCCGTAGTATACTAGTATGTGTAACTGAAACGTATACCACAGAAGGGATAAAGGGAGCGAACTCGTGAAATCTCCTGTGTATGTAGCTTTGCGTCAAACGAAATACACAAGCACTGAACGTGTGGTTAACATTAATGTACTCTAATATACATTCACGTTACTGAGCACATCTTGACAAAGTAAATACTTTGAATGTACGTTTGTGTTTAGTTTGATCAATATTACATTTAATAAAAGTACGGTAAGTCTGGCGCGTATAAAGTGGACTTTTATGTGTCTAGGTCGGATATTACAACATGTTGCCATCGCGTCAGGCTAGAACAAATGTGTATATAGATAACTAACTTACACTGAGTGTTAATGAGCATGCAGTTGTTATTAGTGAACAGTTAAGATTATTTTCTGTTAAAATTTTGTATTATATTTGTACATTCAAGCCGACTTGGATGCCTGTTACCATGGAGATAAATGCAAAGAGTGACTCCTGAGAAGAGATTAAAATGGAAGTATGGAGTTCTACTCATATTGTGCTGACTATTTTGTATTGTTGATTTCCCTTGTCTGTTTGTCCGTCCGTCTGTTTGTCCTTCCGTCGGTCACACACTATTGTGTTAATCATATCTCCAAAATAATATGAGTCATGAATGTTCACCAGCTTTTGTAGTTGTGCACCCGGAGTTTCATGTTTGGCTGTTCCCAGTAAGTGCAAAGTAATGGCCATTGACTTAGTTAAAATATAGCCTATAGAGTATGCAATCGTGTAACGCATATCTCAAAAAGAATATGAGCCAGAGTCATAGATCTTTACAGGAATTTTCACCAGTAACCTAGTTGTGCACCTGGGGTGTCATGATTGGCTGTGCCCAGTAAGTGCAAAGTTATGACCCTTGACTTATTGAAAAGATAAAGGCAGCCATGCAGCCAAGAGTCCCAAAATACGCACCCTCACTCAGCCAGCAGCAGCATTATTTTTGAAGACCCATGATTAGCTAGAACATCCATATATATAGCATTATCATTTTCGGTAACCTACCTTCGCCTTGTACAGCCATATGTAGCATTGTCTGGTAACTACCCTCACTATGTTCAGTCATTTATGGCATTGTCTTGTTTCTATCCTCACCTCGTACTCATATATAACATTGTCGGGTGAATAAACTCGCATTGTAAGTCATGTATGGCATTGTCGGGTAAATACCCGCGCCTTTTAAATGATTTTGCTGTGTAAAAATGTTCATGTTTGAGCGAATTTTCGTAAGATACATTAGACGGAATATATGTTGATGTAATTAAATTTGGAAGTCAAAACGTTGCCTAAATAATAATTATTATAATATCCATTGTTAGTTTAGCACTGAATTATTTATGCGTTTGTGTCAGTATTTTTGTAATTGGCGAACGAACCTACTGCATTGCATATATGCACATGTTTATATCAATGTGTATGATATGGTATTCAATTACAAGCATTTATTTCAAATATGGAATGTTCTTTAAAAATTTTGAATTTTATTAAAAGCAGATTTGTTTTAGAAATTTATCATCTATTGAAGTTTGTTAGTGACATGTACATAAAAATTCTGCATTGTATAAGATACCTTGTCCAACTTTCTGGCTCATCGCACGATTCCCAAGATGTTATCGATAAAGGCTCCATGCTATAACCGATTATATATACGCTACTGTAACTGCAATATTAGAAGAATAGTTTATTCCGAAATATTAGATTTCACATAAACCGACAATGCAAATATATATACAGTAAAACCTCAATAATGAGGACGAAAACGAGGCTTTAACACGTCGGACGTACTATTACAGTGAGCGAAATAAAATCGAATGAATAAATAGCAAATACAAATAGGAAGAGGAAACATCAAAAACGGATATAAAGTGGTATATACTAGTGAAAGTGTGTAGCTTGTGATAAATAATAATGTCTAACAATCATAATAAGCAGAAAGCGGACAACAGAAAGAAAACAAATTCTCCCGCCATTTCTGAGCAAAGAAACGACCAGGCAAAGAAAACGGACGGAACATCCACAGATCACCAACCAGATCAACAGAATATGGGAAAGCAAAAGAAAACTGGTAATATGACTAGTGTTAGCCCATGTTATGAGAACCGTCAACAATTTGTCCCTATGACACAAATATTTACCCCTACCCCACCCACCCCACGGGAAATGCCGCCAAACAGTCAATATTTGAAAATGCTAAGCATGAACGGACAATGTGAACAATATAATACTTACCCCAATGAATTACCAGTGCTCTCGCCATCCTCCTATGTCGGAACGAACACGTCGAACTCTACCCATAGAACACCAAACTTTACCCCACCTATCTATCAACAAGGGGATCAATTCCAGACGTATCATCAACAACAACAGATAGCTGAATCAAATGCAAATGATATGCTTATCAGTTTGATAAATAAACTTGACACTCGTCTCCAATCAATAGAAAACAGTGTTTCAAAGCTAAATGTTATACAAAATGAAGTCTCACAAGTTAAAGCTGATGTTTCTGTGTTGAGAGAGGACAATCATTCCATGAAAACCAAACTAAATGAGGTTGAACAATTTTGCAAATCAATTAGAAACTTTACTGACGAATTCAATGAACATAAATGTAAACAACAAAATGATATGATCGATCTGAAACAACAAAACAACAACATGTCGGCAGCAATTGATAATCTTCATACTGAAAATAGTTTACTCCGAGACAAACTGTTGAACATCGAATGGAGGAGATGCGAGAAAACCTGTTATTTATTGGTATCACGGAAGACGAAAACAACAAACACATTAGCAATTCCGATGAATATAATGATCAGAGTGAAACAAGTATTCCAAATAAAACATCCTGTGAGGAAGTACTCCGCAAATTTCTCAAAGCAAATATTGAAGACGACACAACAATCAACACAGACAATAACATAAACATTTCAGAAATTCGCTTCGATCGAGTGCATAGATTAGGAGGCCCAAATAGGAATTGAAAGATTCGTCCTATTGTCGCCAAATTTGAAAGATATTGTGATAGAGAAATTATTCGAGAAGCAGGCGACAAACTGAATATGAAAAAGAGTGGTCACTACATAAATGAACAATTCCCTCCTGAAATGGAAGAACGCCGCCGCAAGATTCGGCCAGTGTATCGTCAAATGGAAAACGATCCAAATGTAATAGAGAAATGCTCTCTAGTCAAAGACAAACTATTTGTAGGTAAAATGATGTATAATCCAAATACAGATAAATTTGAATTACCAGGAGACAACGCATTTAAGCGTCAACAATTTCAACATACACTATCTAGGCCAATATCACTCGACAACACAACAAATAGACGACATGGATACATTCCGATGCAGAAATCAGATAAAAGGAATCAAACTTCACATCTAGACTTCCGGACACATAACAGATTCGATCTCATAGTGGACAATAGAGAACGCACTCCTTCAACATCCAGATACAAACAAAAAGCGCGATCTCCACTTGACGACACTGAACTCAAACGTTACATAAACGAATACACAAGCAACTCATTAAACGACCAAAACGATGACGGGCCTCAAACATGTGATAGTGGAAATTGTGTGCGTACAGAAGCGGAACGTAAAGACACACATCCTCTTGATCACGTGCATAGGCAAGACAGGGAAACTGTTATGGTTTAAATCACGACAAATCGGAACATCACAACAATTTTCAATCGATTTATAATGATAATGTTGGACGTTCTCGCTCTATTAATTTTCTTTCATTGAATGTTTGTGGAATTTTAACAAAACAATTTGTACCTGAATTTCGCAACCTCATTGATAAGTACGATGTGGTCGGATTTCAAGAAACAAAAATCGACTCATTAGACAGTGTTGCATTTGATGACTTCAAATTACACTTTAAATATAGGAAATCTGTATCCTATGGTAAAAAGTCGGGCGGCATATGTGTCGCAATTAAAAAGGTTTGTTTGTTTCATCGAGTTTAACGCCGTTTCTCAACGATATTTCAGTTATATACGGCGGCCGGTTCACCTAACCAGTTTTTCCTGGACTGAATTCTTACCAGTACTAACTTACCCTTCCATAAGGAGCCGGCAACTTCTCCACATGTGGAGGAAAATCGACATTTTTGTCAAAGTGTACTAACCACTGGACCAGGGCCGCGGCTGCAATTAAAAAGGACTTGCAACAATATGTTAACTTTATTGACACTGATTGTAAATTTGTCATGTGGTTAGTTCTATCAGATTTATTTACAGGTTGTGGTGTTTATATGGTGTTGTGTATTTGCCACCCGAGAACTCTCCTTATACCTTATGCTTGTGATAACCCATTTTTAGATATACAAACTGATATTGATAATTTTTCAGGTCGAGATGCAAATTTATGTTTGTTTGGAGATTGGAACTCCAGAACTAAACAAATGCAAGATTTCATTGAGCCTAATTACAATTTGCTTGAACATAATGAAATGAATGACCTTATCAATGAACTCGATGATGACAAAACGTGTTTTGAAAACAGTAATGTTCGAACCTATAGAAACAATAAGGATAATACAATTAATAATTATGGTTATAAATTTATTGATTTTTTGCAATATAATCGGTTATATATACTAAATGGAAGAACAAACGGTGAATATGTAGGAAGCGTTACATGTAAAAACGCTAGCACAGTAGATTATTTCATTTGCTCAACAAAAATGTTTTACTTGATCTTACATATGAACATTCTAGATTTTTGCCCTCTATATTCCGATGTTCATAATCCTGTAGATGTTTTGTTTATTTTTCATAACTCCAAAAATGAAGCAAGAAATGAACAAAGCCAGTCTTTCCCTAAAAAGCGGCTATGGGACGATAGTAAAACTGATAATTTTACTAATAATATAAATTTGAACTAGGTAAACTCACTCATAGAAGAACTAAGTGCTATTGAAAACAAAAGTAAATGTTCATTAGAAGATACAAATACAAGTACAAATACATTTGTATAGCGCAAAAACTATTGAACAATATTCTATTGCGCTTCACACAGTCCATCAGGTATTTAGAAAATCCTATATATATACAAACACGGAAATATGCAAACTCTTCAATCGTAAGACATTTTAAACAAATATGTCATCAGAAGATCCATGAAAATTGCTATCCTTAAATTCTTCAATATTGTATTAAATAGCGGAATTATTCCCAGTGACTGGACAGTGGGGATTATTAATCCGATTTATAAAAACAAGGGTGAAACAACAAATCCAGAAAACTACCGACCTATAACATTATTAAGCTGTTTGGGTAAACTTTTCACCAACATGCGTCTGCAAAAAAAATCCGAGAAGTATAATCTTATAAATATTTATCAAGCGGGCTTTCGTAAAGGATATTCCATAGTCGACAATATGTTTATACTAAACGCTTTAAGAGAATTACTAACTATCTCGAAAAAGAAACTATTCTGCGCATTCGTAGACTTAAAAAAGGCATTTGACACTGTGAATAGAACAAGACTATGGTTTAAATTGCAACAATACAATGTGAACGGCAAATTATTTAACGTTGTAAAAAGCCTTTACGAAAATGCTAAATCATGTGTAAGCGTAGAAGGGTCTAGATCAAACTGTTTTCCTTGCTCAATAGGCCTTCTATCTTAACGATCTGCATAACTACTTCGAATCAATGAACCCAACATCTGGTGTAAATTTTGATGCGATTAACGACAACAACGAAATAATAAGCTATCTAACATTATTTGTGCTTTTATATTCAGATGACACAGTCATTCTCGCTGAATCTGCAGAAGAGTTACAAAGTGCATTAAACGTCTACGAACAATATTGTGACAAATGGAAATTGTCTGTAAACACTTAAAAAACAAAAATAATAATTTTCTCTAAAGCAAGAAATCTACATTTCAATTTTACATACAAAAACGAAAATATAGAAGTAGTTGATGATTACAATTATCTAGGAAATATCTTCAGTAAAAACAGATCATTTAAAGTAGCTAAATTTTATATTGCCAAACAAGCAACGAAGGCTATGTACTCGTTAATAAAAAAAATCAAAAGATATGAAACTACCGATTGATTTACAAATTGAACTGTTCGATAAAATGGTTAAACCAGTTTTACTTTACGGGTGCGAACTCTGGGGCTCATGTGCAGTTTTCTGGGATAAATATCAAGAATGATCTCCCTTGATTATCGGCTTTGTTTAAGCCATTTCCTCTAACTTGGATTGTCTCACTTCCTCGCGAAAATGACACCTGTCAAACTAGTCAATAATCGATATTGGCTCCATGCTATAACCGAATATACTCGGATTTAACGTTTCTTATTCATTATCATTAGCGACTAACTTAGCCACCCCATTGTGTTTCGATAGCATGTTCAAATTGCCTTTGGCAATAGTGTGACTTTAAATATTCTTGGGGGTGTAAAGAATAACAAAGACTTAAGCGTGATATTCAAATAAATCTTCAATCACGGCAACAACTAAAATTTCAGTGGAAACAGAAAATGTGTTGTAAAAATAAATAATACATTTTTGTAAGTAAGTTTGTTATCTCGAAATAATGTGAAAATCAATACTGGTAAATTGTCGCAGATTGTTTGAAGATGAATTTATAAGATCAGAAAACTAGTTTATAAGAATAACAAGAGTATTGCAGTAAACAATTGTATTGTGGTGAAATGAAATGGTAGCTATGGACCGAGAATCATATTCGAGTGTTCGACCTATCTCCGTTCGATTGATCTACTGTTAGATAATATGAATTAAGATGGGATTTCTCCGGGATTTAAGAACCTGTTCGAGGTATCTACTGTGTTCGAGGCAAAACTGTTCGAGGTTTCGAAGTTTTACTGTAATTAAAAAACAGGATTTGGCATTTATCCTGATCATTCTATGAATACTGTGTATATATGTAGAAACATATGAAATCTCGTGATTTTCCCCACGTTATGTAGGTTATATAGGTCCTTTGTCTGAATAATTGCAACATCTCTATTACAATATATATAAGTTCAGGGATCGCGTGTTCCATATAAATAGCATCACTTTAAATATTTTTATTTCAGTATAAAGTAAAACAGAATCATCACCAAAATTGCTTTGATTGTAATCAAGTTTTACTGTGTTAAAGTCAACACCTTTACAGATCAAAACGTCAAGCTGTACATTACCACCCAATAATATTGACCATACCAATATTTCATCTCAAGTTTAAACTATAATCGTGTGACTTAAAAGGAAACATTTACATAAAAACATATTTGTTTAACATTAAAATAAACGCACACATTATTTAACCATTGAAATAATGACATAATTCTTAAAAACAAAATAATATGTCATACAATATATAAATATATATTGCACGTACCTACTATCTACACATATAAAACCAAGGAGCAGTCGTTTATCTTTATTGTAAAAACGAATTAAATGCAGATGATAAAAAATAACTGAATTTCAAAACAGGTACTAATGCACTTAAGATATTATTTATCATCCCGGTCAGACCGTAGATGAACTGATTAACAACTGCTCCTTGTATGAATATAAAACTTATCACACATTAACTATAAAAATAATTCGGACATTATTTACATAGGTTAATTTTTCTACTATTTAAAATATCATGACAGATTTTGGCACAAATTCTAATGACTGTTTGATTGGTAAAATCAAATTTAAGTTTTTCTTCATCAGTAAGATTATTAAAATGTGGATTAAGCGATGAAGCCTTCTGTAAAAGGGGCGTACGTATACTACTATATAAGTTGCAATGAAACAAAACATGAATTTCTGTCTCAATTTCACCACAGAAAGGACATTTACGATCAGATATACTTAAATTTTCATATCTGCCAGTTTCAATTCTAATTGGCGGAACACCACATATAAATTTACTAAAAGCCGACATATGCCTTGGTGGAAGAATTAGCTTACAATAGGGTTCGGCTTCAAAACTGTTTTGTATGTACAATAGTTATACTTAACCTATTGCGACCTCTTCCGGATTTGCTGTCAATCCTAGAGATCGATACATTCTAATCATTGATGTAAACGGACATTAAATTATCAACAATATTATCACAAATTATATTGTTTGGCACATACTTGTCTAAATAAGTAAAATACAAAAGATTACAATTGCACAATTGTCTTTTTTTACTAAGAACATCCAGTTTTTACAGCTATTGCTTGAATTGCTGTTTGCCCAGATTGCTGAACGCTTATTGATTCTTGACTCTGTAGTATTACAACTTCTTGACCAGAAACTTGCCACAGACTTCAATTGACGGATGGAAGGGTGTACCCACGCCAATTCCCCAGCCAGCGCTGCATTTGGCGTGTACCTTCCTACCCCCAAGAAAAATCTCATAGCACGATTTTGAACATTGTTAATGCACGAGAACGATCGAACTCCCCAAATTGCTGTACCATAATTAATGACGGGCCAAACTAAAGAATCATACAATTTTGTAAAAACGTTATACGGCATATCACCAACTACTAGCAATTAAAAGGCCTAAAGCGCAGCTAGCACTCTGAGCAACGGCATTTACTGTAACATTATAATCTAGATGTTGATCAAGAACAAGACCTAAGTATACATCATTGTCTTAAACCGGAATTAACGTCAAACCAATCCGTCCTAAACGAATTCACTTTCACGCAAGAACTTACAGACGAGTATAGTGATTTGATTGCATTTAACATATTACCAGCTATTCTCGATTATTTTAGTAGCCTCTCCCATAGTTTATCTCTATTGATAAAATCGTAAGCTTTCTTGAAATCAATAAATGCAACAAAAGTGGACTGTTTCATTTTTTTTTCTTTACATTAGTAAGTGTTGAAATCTGATCAATTGTACTACGTTTTTTGCTGAACCCACCCTGCTCATCTTCCAATTTATTATTACTTTCGGCCCATTTGCTCAATATATTTTATAAACCGCAGAAGCAAGTGATATACCTCTATAAGTTAGTGGGTCTCTAGGATCTAAAGACGAGGATTTAGGAATAGGAATTATAATCCATTTGGACTAGATAGAAGGCACTGTTCCACTACTGAAACACACATTAAACATGTGTAATACATTCTGATAAATCAGATAAAAAATCCTCTATGGTGAATATCGCTGTGGAGCTCTTCTGTCTCTTGTCGATCGCTCCAAAACGGATTGAGAATGACAAATTACAATAGGTGATGACGGTAAATAAAAATATGGTTGTTGCAGTGGTGATGATGATGGCGATGGTTGTTGCGGCGGTGATGATGGTGGTGATTGATGAGATGGCTGTGGGGGTTGGTGATGGTGAAGGCTGAAGGGATGGATTAGAGGATGATATGTCCAATGATATGCGTTCAACTGTTAAGGCTCTACCCCATGTCCTGCGACATTTTCCTACCAGACAAACCACCCTCACTATTACCGCTATGACAGCTATTACAACAGCAACTATGATAGTGATGATCATAGTAGACTGATCTATGAAAGATATGAAAAGCATTGTGACTTGGAAATAATGAGATGAAATAATTAATTACATAAAATAAATAATAATGCTTAGCAACACATACAATAAATGATAATGTTCAGCAATACATATTTTCAAAATTAACACTATTAACTGGTATTAAAAGATATCAATTTTTAGTGAACTAATCATCATATATAACTGGTATATAACCGATATATCTTCGATGCTTAATAAATACACACCTGTTCCATCTCCTAAGGCAGTTGAAGAAAGCACAGGTGAGGGTGGGAGAGTGTAGTTTTGTGTAGTGGATGGAGTTGTACGTTGTGATGCGGTAGCTGTGGGTGGTGATGACATGGTGAATGAAGTTGTGAGGTGTGATATGTTGATGATGGTAGGTAGCATGCTGGTGTTGGTGAGTGACATGCTGGTGATGGTGGGTGACATGCTGCTGGTTGGTGATATGGTGATGGTGGGTGACATGTAGATTGTGTGTTGTATGTTGTTGCTAGGCGACATGTTGTTGGTGGGTGACATGTTGATGGTGGGTTGTATGTTGATGGTGGGTTGTATGTTGTTGGTAGGTGACATGTTGTTGGTGGGTGACATGTTGATGGTAGGTTGTATGTTGTCGGTGGGTGATATGTTGATGGTGGGTGACATGTTGGTGGGTGATATGTTGATAGAGGATAGTGTGGTGGTGAGGTGTGATGTTACACTCGCTCCAAAAGGAGGTTGAATAACCCTTGGCTGTAATATAAACAAAAAACAAAAAAAACGTCTTTAACAACCACAAGTAGATCATATAAATGAATGTAAGATGATCTAAGATAGGGAAAAAAAGCATCCCCTTAAAGTTGACATTTGTAAACACAAATAATACTCTTAATAATCAAGATAACAATAGTAATTCATAGCATATTAGCTATCTTTGTGTTCATTTTATAAACATAAAGGAGTCAGGAATGTATACTAAAAGTATTCTAACATTCTTTAATAGTGATGATTTGTACATACTGAAATACTTACTTCGCAAAGTTCCTTTGAGTCTAATATTTTGATTGTTTTGGTGTTGATTATTCGGGCACAGCTTATTCCCACTCCATCAATAAACGAAATGAGTTTAAGATCTAAACATCCACCCTTGACATTTCCTCTCATATCAATCCGTTTGATGTTGGAGTAATTTTCTCCAAACACATACAGGCCACTTCCCTCTCCCTTACATGTCAGAGTGGAAGACCTCTCCTTGCAATGATTTGGCATCTCATAAATTGGAGAGGAAGGACATCCTGTGAGGAGAATAAAAGAATGTAGTGTTTATTTTATTACTATTATCTAACCATGTCAGTTTTGATGATTAAGAGCTCTTCGTTATTTGGTAGAGTTTATCAAGTTTAAAACCGCGGTTGAATCAAGGTATCTTACATTTCCTGCAGGGAAAATGTAGTCATCTCTTTATACCCGAGTGAATCGATGAGGATTGTATCTTCTTAAACACATGAATGTAAAGGGGAATCAAAATTACCTTGCAATACTTGAATTACTTGCAACAACCAAAGGAAAAGGAAGAAAAATATCTTTAACAAGTAGATTGACGAAACTTTGTGAAATTGCGTTTTATGAATAGAGCGATTCAACGAAGCGATACATAGTGTTATAAACCCCAAGAAAATAAATTGAAGGAAAGTGATATTAGTATGAGTTTTCTCCCCTGTGACAATGGGAAACCTAAAATTGTTCCTTATCTACTATTTCATTATCTATCTCACTCTTTTTAATCATAATTACTTGTAAATTGTATTTCTCGTTGTTGATTCATAACATATCTTACCAATCACGTGATTTAAATATGTGAGAGTAGAGATTGAAGTCAGAGTACAGCTGCATACAGCAACAACCAATGAGTAACACCACTGCATATCATTGGTTATGAGATTCAACAGGTGGTGAGTAAAACACATACAATAATCATCCGTATACGCCTTTGAGAGTCTAACTCCTTCAAAATTATACACATGAGAAAAGGTATAAATACTGATTTAAAAGTCCACTCCTCACTCAATTTTTTTTTTAAATCAAAAGATGGATTTTAGTGATAAAGTGATTAATGGAAGGGTGGTGAAAACCACCCGAAAATTTGGAAAGGGGAAGGAAGAAAGGGGTAACACATACATACACTTCCAAGATCATAACAAATTGTTTTTAATATATATATATAAGGGACACTTTTAAATATTAATTAAGAAGTTCAATTGATCTTGATGTGATTTTTTGTTAAAAATGAGCATGAAACCAATGTGGCACTTTGCAGAGATATAATGCTTATTACTTTTTATATTTGTAGACCGGAGTATACGAACCGGTGACACCCGTGAAGGGAGTAAGTCTTTCCTCTCAATGACTTTATTTGTTGATACAAGATATTTGATACAATGTATATAGGAACAAAATGCTTGAGGATGATAAAAATAACGCGTGTATAGAATATATTGACTATTTTACTTATTCATACTTTTAAAAACAGTAGTTATCCTAACCCGTTCTGTTTAATGTATATTTGCAAGAGTAAATTTACTATTATTGAACAAATATGGAGCCCCAACAGTTATGAATTATCGATGGATGGTGAAGAACTATTCTATGCCGTTCCAGTAAGTGTTTCATTATTATCATTATGTACTTAAAAATAAGCATATCCAAAACTGTTTTAAAAGTTTATTAATAAACATGTTATATACACAATTATATTTCAAAAAAGAAAATAAAAACATGTAGACTTGAAATGCAAACAAAGTAAATGTTGACAATGTATATTTTATAACAGAATTAATAGCATAGATTCAAAAGTCACTGTTTCTTCTTTCCAGGTGACATTACCACAGTGAAATAAAGTGTCATGTACACACAATTCATAATAAAACGTTTGATGACAATTTACATTTCTTGTATTTTGTAATGTCCATAAGCATAACTGGCAACACCATCATCAAGTAGATACCGTTTATCATCAAAACATGATAACCCCACTTTTTTATTTTCTCAAGATAAATTTCATGGTTATGACTACGAAATGAATTAATTTGTGATGTCAATTGCGAATCATTAAACAAAACATGTCTATAATCTTGTAATTTCAATTCTTTTTTAACAACTACTTTTGAAATCCCCTTTGCACGTTTATCTTCTTTGTTATCGCAAAGGAATGCATACATTTTAGATTTTAATCCACAATATTCGGAGATACATTTCTCATTTGTTTCACTCTTCATTTTCCCTATCACTTTTTTGTTGGTGTTATTATATAGAAAATGTTCTTTGGGGAAATCAGAAGTGTCAAACAAATCAGAATAGCAATACATATCTTGAAAAAGATCATCAGTATCACAACTAATAAAAACAAATCTGTATCAGTCATTTACAATTGCAAATTGTTTCCATAAAGTTTATTCAAGAGATTATAATAAAAATCATACATAACTGTCTTAGATAGATCAAAGACAGTCATACAGATATAAATTGGTTTGTTCATTTTCACCTTTACACGATTGAGTTCAACACCGACGAGATCCTCAGAGAAAAGTCGATGTAATTTATATGTGGACTTGGCTGACACTTTCTTTAAGCGTGTCTCAGAATGCACCAACTCCACAGATCGATGTTTCCTTTCATTCTCCATGGCTTTTCCTGAAAGAGAGAGAGAAACAAAACAGATAAGTAAATTTCTTAATATATTATTTTGATTACATACTCTTAACTGTCTTTGCGCTGTCATGGTCTTACTATGCGAAATTTCAATACTATATTTTTGTCATTTAAGTCGTGTAGATTAGTCTCCCTTGAACTTGTACCTACAGTGCTTTAATTTTTGCTAATTATAGTAATTCAGGTTTTGCCTCCCTTGTATGAGTCATACAGCATAGTAAAAAATATAAGCTTTTCCGAATGTAATATATATATCATCCTGAACTATGCAAACTTTCATTTATCTTCTTTCTAAGGGAGGAAGTAACTATTAAACTATGACATTTTTTTAACCCCAACTGTAAATTGTGTTTTCTTTCCACTACTCTTTTCGCTAATTCCATTTTGGATTTGACATCATTAAAACAAGAAAGAGCGTTTAATTCACGTTTAAAATAGTTGTGTCTTTTTGGTGTAAACTAAACATTTTCGATTATAGTCATTGCTTGGCATTGGTTTGGATTTACTACCTTTTCGTTATTATTCATAGTGATGTGCTATTTCCTTTGAAATTTATTATATTTGTGACCAAAGTAAAATGTAATATAATTTCGCGATATGAAACACATTTATAAATTCTTTCTCATTAATGATTTCCATCTTTAGTTTGAATAAGTTATTCTAAACTATTCAATAAGTACATATATAAGATACTTACCAAATACAGAATTGTTCATCAGCTTGTAGAAGTTTTTCTCAAATGTGGATTTAGCTTGCTGTCGCATTTGAGTGTTGAATTCAACGTAAGGTTTCATAAAGTCTTCTTGACGAAATTCTAGGATTCTATGAATTTTCTTCAATTTCAGCCCCATTTGAAGATATAGCTGCAGGTTCTGATAATGGAGTACGTAGTGGTCTTTATCTTCAAGGGCGGTAAGCATTTTTGCGACTTTCGCTCTGGGTGGGAGTTTGTCCGTGTTATGCAACTTTTTCTAGACTCATTTTGCATATGGCGATAACTTTTCAGCGGATATAAAATTACGTTCAGGTGCCAATGGGAAGAAGTTATGATTATCATGTAAATTGTTTGGATACTCCAAATCTACTTCCAGAATATATCCTATGGGTCCATTCTTTGATATATTTTGAACATTAAAAATATTCATTTCTTCAGCATTTAAGAATCTAAAGAACCCTACAGGTAGTTTTTCTGACATACTAAACCATATAAGTTGTTGACATCATAATATGCTAAATATGATTTTGATTTTGTGTTATCATAATCTTCTAAATATGGATTGTTTGCCTTTTTATATCTGTTTGAAATCTGACTTATACCACCCCGAATCCCCTTTTCAATAAACAAAATCTGATCAGTATCTGTTAAAACCAGGGCTGGTATAAAAATGGCATGGCTCCAGGTCATAACATCTCTGAGACATGTCCCTAAATTCTTCAAAAACATCAGCTAATAGTAATACATCTGTTTTAAGATAAAGGTCATGATACTCTCCCATTTTCAAAAAAAATTGTTTTCCTTCAGTTGTGGAACTAAGTTCTTGACTAGTTGTTGTTGTACATCAGATGTGGTTACGTCTTCTGATGCGGGTACTTCAGATGCGCTTTCATCAGATGCGGGAACATCGGACATACACTGAACCACTTTTCTAATTGGTCACCTTATATTTCTTCGTCATATAAACAAGTGATAACTGAGAATATGTTTAAAATGATGTTAAATTGAATAAAAATGTGTTGTAAACATTCTGGAATGAGTTTTATTGTTTATGCCTCAAACATTGACAGTACACATATAACAGAATAATCAGCAAGAAAAATCACGCAATTGTCGTTTTTGATCAGACACGTTGATTTTTTTTTATGTTCAAGTTAATATCTGGTGTGACCACCTCTAGCCCTTATCACGGCCAGACAACGACTTCTCATTTACAGAATATGATTTCTCAGATCACGTTATAATATATTTTCCCATCATAGCTTAGATCTTGCTGAAGCTCTGCGATACTCGGTTGGTGTCTTCTTCTGATGTTATTGATTTTCTACCATTGCATAAGGCCAAATATTCATTTTTTTGTAAATTAGTGCGAAAACGTGTCTGATGAAATGTAGGAACTCTACATAGAATATTATATCTGTTTCTGTGAAAGGGCATCAGTCGTTGATTATCAAATTGAAAAATTTGGATTTGTTCTCATAGTGTCAATTTAACATGTGCTATTGTAATCTTTGGTGTATCATCCATCATATATGGGTAATACAGGTGATGTAGAACATGTACATACTTCATATGATAAATTTGACCGTAGCAGTTTCAACAATAGTTTTCTTAGCAGCCCAGGTGTTCTTTATGATGATAACGAAACCATAGATAAATTACAACAGGACATGCGTACACAACCTGACATAGACTCGATTTGCGAGGAATGGTGTACTATTATCAACAATATTATGTATAATAACATCTCTTCCAACACTATTGCTGCAACATGTTCTACCAGAAAACACCACCCTGGTAAACCAAGGTGGAATGAGAATGTGCGTCAATTATGGTTTAATCTGTCTCGAGTAGAACAAAGATGGTTACATTGTTTTGAACGAGCAGAAAAACTAGAACTGTTACTTTAAATACACCCGCCTATACATTGATATGTTATACATGTACATTAACTATTCAGTTAGTCACAATTATCATAAAAAAATATGAGTTGATTGGCAAGTATTTGTTTGTTACAGCAGTTGTCATGCACGTCTTTACGTCATGTGTACTAACTCTGGCAGACTTGAAAATATTGTGTCCACAAAATTGTGTCTACGGACGGAGGGACGGACGATAACCAACGCACTTCGATGCGGAGGTTAATAATGCGAAGCGTAGTCATTGGTACACCATGCAGGTGGGAATTGTAAAATGACTAACATGGGTCAGTCCATTGGTATCAACAATATCATAAACTTAATTGCTTTTTGCATTTATAAGTCATAGTTGGTCTCTGAAAGGAGAAAACAAGGAAATTCTAAATATTTCTTTATTAATGAATTTAAGCTAGCAATAAACATCTTTAAAACACAAACGAAAGCGTCAACTTCTATACAACAATTTCAGAATTACATCAGTAAAGATAAATAAAGGAAACACTCATCTCACGCTCTTCTTTCTGCTTTCTTTTCTATGTAATAGGAATGAAAGCCTTTTTGTATATGCATTAAGTGGAATATTCAAGTTAATTTAGTTTATGCAACGCGCGTGTAATGTTGAAATTGTTTATATTTTCGGATTTCACCATACGTAATTTTATAAAATCTTTGTAAAGAGGACATTTATTACAATGTGATACTCATCTTCGGTAGTATTTCATAATATACATTGTCGTTGTAACTGGCTTATGACATCATCCGCTTCAACCTATGAGCAGACACTCGTAAGCTCACGTTAAGGCATTTAACAAATACAATCATCTTCGAATTTTTTATTTTCGGTCTAAACAAGTAATTATCAAGGGTATTGATCACAATCGACAGATCACGGTTGTAAGCGTTAGCAAAGAACATATCTGTATTGGACTCGAGTTTTGTAGTTCCAAAAAACGTTTAAGAAAATGATTAGTGCAATGTTTTAGATTACGTCTGTTTGAGGCATTAACATGCCTTTTTCTCAAAATTGTTACTTAGCATTTTACCTTTAATCTAAATAACGTTTAATAATCATTATGTGTTAGGTTACTCAGTAAAGTGTAACAGTTATGGTCACGTTTTCGTTTTATGTATTCGGTCATATGTTCATGTTCGTTGCATTTACTTCGACAAAAATCCAAGTATAAAGAGGTTTGAGTTCAATTTTCACTATCTTATAGTTCAAATTATTTAATCCATCAACAGATCGCCTGGTCTTAATGTTTTTCAACAACTGGAACCTGAAATATAGAATTGAACTAACATGATACAGTTATGCGTGCGACAAAATGTACTAGATATATAGGTCTCTGTGGAAATAATGTAATCCAATTATTATGCATCAACTTTTAACATGCATTCATCTTTTCATGTGCAATTTGTTGTGGTCCATCCATAGTCACTTAGTGCTTTCGCCATTTTCTTTGCGTTATAAGCCTCGTTTTGGATAATCTCGGAACGAGGCGTAAATAGAGTGTATAACGGTATAAATGTGTCCCTGTGGTAAAAACTGTTGTAAGCAAGACCCAGTCGTGGCAATGTTATAAACGAACTCCCGTGGTAGTTATAGCAAATGTGTCCGTGCAACAGTATGATCATGTTTGTCCATGCTTCACGTAAAGCATTATGAAAATTCAATGCCATATATACTCAGTCCATTTAAAAAACGCACATTTTTAGACCTGTGAAAATTTTGTAAAACGTCATTTTATGTTAATGTGAATCTCATCTGATAGGAAAATACCCGTCGATTGTTATAAAATATGTACATGATGTCTACATGTAACCATGAAATAGTATCAAGGCATATGACTTGAAACAATTTGTATTGGTTTTTTTAATGTGATAAACATCAATAAATATGCAAAGAAAACACCAGGAAAAATATTCCCTTGTATTTGTCGAAAAAAGAAGTTTGCAATATACTAAAATTCCATTGTTAACAAGCGAAAGATTTACGAGCTTTATCCTTGTGTAACATGATCAAATTGATTGTCTTAATCGGATTCACATCGCAATAGTTCACATTAAAGATGTTTAACGTAAATTTAACGATAACACTGGATGATCTTTCAACTATATCTACATCCATGTGCAGCCCATTGTGTCTACATCTATCAGCTTTCACCACGACCCGGACTTATAGTAAAAAACAGACATCAGGGGTCTCTGCAACTATCAGCCGATATAGTTCCAATATAGTCAAAGTTATATGATAACAAATGTTGTTTAAAATACAATTAAAAACAATTTGATGTGTATAAAGAATAAAAACGCATTATATTGCATTACCTATGAGGGTTTTTTTTTTCAGGAGGATGAGACAACGCATGGTATCGTCCCGCATTTCTCGATAGTCTACTGATTGTAAAGTTTGCGAGAATCAGTCTGAAAGAATCAATGCGGTTTGGTTTATCTTATCCTCTGTCGTGATATTATTTCGGGAACAAGGAACGTAGTTATAATATCATTCACGCAGAATGGAAGGACCTCCTTCAGGTCAATATTTTGGTTACACCGTCTAAATTGTATGAATGTTACGTTCCAGATTCGGGTTATAAATGTGCACGTCAAGTTGTTTTTCGGTCAAAATAATTCGGACATTATTACATCACTTTGATACAGTTGACTTTTGAAAAGAATATTTTAGTGCCAACTACGAATAGCATGTAAATAAAGTTTAAAGAAAAACATCCGACAGTTTGAGTCTATAGGACGTCATTGTTCCAACCGATAAAGCTACCAATTATAATATATCCAATGTCGTGTGTTCGTCGCCCTTGAGCTCTGACTTATGTCGTGCAGTTGTCATTTGCGTGTGGAGGAGCAGTTTAGTACTAGTTAGAAACACTGGAGCACTGGTTAAGACTACTGACTGTCATATAATAGAAATACTGTTGAGAAACGGTGTAAAGCCCTAGCGAGCAAGCACGAATGGATGAACGAATGACTCTTTTAAATCTGATCTATCATCAGAACATGATGAAATCTTTGAACAACTTGACAATTATAATAATGTCAAATTACTGTTACCAGAACTGAAAAGAAAATATGACCGCTGCTGTACGATTTCCAACCTATTATTTAAGTGACGTCATTTCCAGAAAACGTCACATGTGACGTCACCACGTACTAACAGTAATCAATACTTGCTCAATATGGCAATATGAAAACGAAGTGACCGTATGGAGTAATATTGTTTCCTGCTTTCAAAAAGTGACGTCACATGTTGCGTTTTCTTGAAATGGTGTCACTTACAGAAGAGGTTGTAAATCCCATAGCAGCGCTCATATATACAATTTACAGGATACATATACAACCACACATGCATTGACTAAGTACTACCATACATCCAAACTATTTATTAGTTTGACTTATGGAAATGTTCAGCGAGTATATGACGAGATATTACGAGTTAACTACGAGAAATGTACGAGTGAGGGCGACGTATGGCGATTTGGGTATTAAGTATTGTGGTACGGCACATCTGAATCATTCTGCAATCCATTTCCCCTAGAGCTCCTTTTGTATGTCTGTGAATTTATTATATATATACCCCTTTCCCCTTTGGCCTGACATCTTGGTTCCCAGCAACAGACTCGGGTTCCATTCCTGGATCTAGGTCTTGCTCTAACCCCTCTGACTTTAGCTGGAAATTCAAAGGTGGTGATGGCGCAGGGGGCGGATACTCAAACTCAGCTGCTAGTTCCACAGCCGCCATCTTTTTAACGGAGCCTTTTCCTTCATCTTTGAAGGCATGACTAGTCTTACACTGGTTCAGCTCTTGTGCAAATGGTGACGTGGAGTGGTCAAGAGAACTGATGCCGATCAGAACATACACATACTGTACATGCTGACTTGTTCTGATGTTTGTAAATAAACTACCTTTCCATGAGATATGTTTGTGATATTTGAATGTTTTTCTTAACATTCCTCATCAGAGATCTTGTTTTGCTTTATGCTAAATATAATGATTTCAAATTCAATATTTCCCCAGAATCACATGCAGATGGTATCAGTGCATTAACGCTGCATCACGTTATCTAGATGATAACCATAATAATATTAAAGACAAAACTGAATGAAGAACGCGAATAGTAAATGCCACATACAAAGTGCATAGCTACCATAAAAGTACAAGCAGACACGAAAATAAGTGGATGTACAATTTACAAAAGCGAAAGTGACCAAAGACACCGAGATAAATACACACTGAACAAAAAAACTTCCGATTTGTACACATAGTTTTTGTTGTTTTAAAGAAATAATTGTGTGAAGAAAGTAAATAGGTAATATTAGCCTTGACACTAAAATTAAATACACATGCATTCCGGTTTTTATATTGGAAAATATATTTTTATCGAATATCGAATATCGAATCAGTTATTCGAATATTCGGACGTACGAACGAATATCCGAATATTTGTTGACATCCCTAATTAATATGAAATAAATATATATAATATTTATAATATGAAATAAATATATATACACTGTAATATGAAATAAATATATATAATAAATATGGGTAAAGATAGGAGTACTGCCTGTGACAGGTCAGTGGCAAAGAAGCCAAGTTTAAACCTTGTTTAAGGCTGTACCCGCCTCGCACTTATCCTAGCATCACCCCAATAGAATAAACATTGTAAATAAGAAAATCATTTCTTAAATTCTAGGTCATTTCCAATTTTATAGTGGTAGTAGGCCATACTTTTATGAACTAAACTAATAGGTGCAATAAAAAGTCAACTTAAATGAAATGAATGGAAATATCATGGTACAACACACCTTCTAAAAAAATCATCATCTTCCGCTCCCCATCCGAAATATAGGTTAGAAAGTCCGTTTATCCGCTGAAAATGTTCTTTCTTCAAAGCACAAACGCCTCCAAAATTTGTTGAGTACGGCAAACTGAAAATATGTTAGTTTAGCCCTTTTGTATCATAACAAGCAGAGTTTGTAATATGGCAAAGTTTCTGAATAATGCGTACAGGTATTTATATAACGGAATGGAAGATTCCATTTGCGCTCCTTGCAGCACAGTATTTGTACATACATGTTCGGAATGTATTGTGTTTTGCGGTTTGTAACCTTAAACACTGTCCGAAACGTGCAGTGTTTCATTTCATACCCTCCAAGTACTCCCTTTGGTTAAAAATGCATTATTTTAGTCCATGGATCCGTTTCCGGAAAGCGTCACGGTAGTTTGACTTTGGTATACTGCGGAAGAACTGAAGAACAGCAGAATCCAGAACTTGTCGCGATCGATATCTACGATAAGAAAGGAAAATTTCCAATTTTGGAAAGAGACAGAAGTCGCATGGTGCCAGGTCTGGGGAATAAGGAGTATGTGTAGCACAGTAAGTTCTCCGTCTTAAAACATTGTGCTATTAGTATACTGGAGGTGTGCGTTGGAGCAATATGTTATAATCAAACATGTTTGTAACCTGTGGCTCGGCGACGTTTCTCGTGGTATTAAAAAAAAATACAATATCACGATAGTACCTTCCAATCACACTTCTTTACTGCTATGCCTTCGATAGAGAAGAAAAAATATGACAACATTTATAACAAACTTTTTGTCATATTTTGGAAAATTTAAGCAACTTTTTGGCAGTTTCACCGAGTACCTTTTTCTGTTGTTAGTCAGTAAATGGGGCTCCCACCGCGCAGAAATCTTCCTAAATATCGATATTTTCTTTAAAATGCATAAACCGTTTAAAGTGAAATACCAACAATGCGTGCAATATCACACACTGTATATCTAGCATCATTTTGAAGAATTTCTGTTATCTTCAATACATTTTTATACATAGATTGCTGTCTTCGGCCGACCCGATTTAGCTGCATTTTCAGCAGACTGTATCCCACAATTTCTTTTTCATCTACGGACCGCCTCATAAGATACATTATCTGTGTCATAATCACGAGTAATTTCGACAAATATCTCTATTTACAGAAAAACCAAGCTTACTTGGAACTTTTATGCAAGACCGAATTTCTTCCGTATATGGCTATATTCATTTTTTAACCATTTTTGCAACAGTGGTCAACGACTGACGAAATTTAAATGACAAAAACTCTATAAACTGGTTACTCATTTGATACATGGATCTGTCATTGTGTTGATATTTGATAGAGGTATTCAGTTGTATAAACATCGACCACGTACAATGTCTCGTGGAAATTGCTGGATATCACAATACACAATACATTTCGAACATCCCTCGTATTGTATCGTTGTTCAAAACGATTTAATTTTCAACGACATTTTAATTTAATTAGAAGTATTCCCAATTGTCATATTTGCAATTGATGGGCTACTTATAAATGCCAAATAATAGCATATAAATACTTTTAGTCGCTTGCACAAAACGTCATAAAATTGACTGTAACCCGTAGAAATTTAGTTACATACTTATTTTTGTATTTGTCTATAGCCGCAGACATGTGTAACGGGCTTTGCTCACAAGTGTATGGGTTGCTGGTATTTTCTGGTAACAAATCAACATCGTGAAAGATGAAACATTGCTGATCTGTAACTTTGACGGTTTCCACAAATCCGACGTTAAAAAGTAATGCTCTGTTGAACGGTACTCCAGGTGTCTGAAAACATCGAGTAGCTTTCCTTATTTGTTTGACGAGATTCACACCGTCTTACTAAAGTATTGTACTTAAACACAGCTGTAACTGGATAAAACTATGAAGGCTATTACTTTCATCAGCAAATGATAAACTTAAAGTTTGTGAGTTCGAGCATCGCTTTAGGTGATGTTTGGTTTGAGCCATGATTGAGGCGTGATGTTCTCATTGGCAATTTGATTAAAGATTATAAGTAAACAAATACATCGTCTTGGACCTCCTCCTCTGGCTCATGCGGGAAGTTGTCAGTTGTTCGTGAAAGAATACGTTAGTACCGATAGGTAACCCGGGTACAATGGTTAAGTCATTGGACCGTCGTATATACTGAAATATGTACAGTAGACAAACGATATTAAACGAAATCCAATCGACCAGGGCTACGTAACCAGAAGCATTCGTTAAGCCAACGATGATCGTTATGCCATCGTTAAGTCATCGTTAGTTAAATATGTGCGAACCAAAAGCTGTCGTTAGTTTCATTTAACGAACGAAGTCTTCGTTACGTTACGACAAGTCCGGAGTATTCGCTAAGCCTTCGTTAAGCATTCGATACGAACAACTCTTGCTTTAAAGACGTGCTGTATCTAAAGTGACATCATTTTGTTAAAAACAATTGAAACAGATAATGAAAGTTTGGGGAAAAAACGTATGTACGTACGTATGCTGTAACCCTTATAATTTTGATATCAATTGCAATGCTACTGTGTTGTGGTTTAGAAACAATTATTTTTGTAAAGATCGTTAATAAATATGTTCACAAATTTATTAATTTGGTTCCATAGTCCATAACTAGTCTTATATTAGTTACGTATTCTCTCTCCTTTATAGAATATTTCAGACCCAGAAAAACAAGTTAATAATGTAATGATGGTATTTTGAACAATTTCTAGCTCTTATGGTGTAATGCCTTCAAATGATACCATGCTCATATCAGATAAGGATGCATCCTTATGATGAATGTTACACCTATATATATATTTGAGCAAATAAATTATCTTACCTTTTTAAGATGAAATTACATAAATATTACATGTACATTGTACTATTTACTTTTATTAAATAATCTTATCTATGTCGAATCTATTTGTCATTTTCTAGTTCTAGCACGGAGGAAGAAACATACAAGTTCTACTACAGTGCGCTGTAGGAACGCACTATTGTGTCCACCCAACTTTGGTAAAAAAACACCAAAGTACGTTGCTTATGTACACTACTAACACACTTTGATGGTATCTGTTGAAATGGTCTAAACACTATTTCTGACATACATAAACGATTACAGCCGAAACTCTCTAACCCGGAAACTCTCCAGTCCGGAAACTTCCTCTAACCGGACACTTTTCTCGTTCCGTTTTTGTTCTTCAACACATCATATGAATAAATTCCCCACAGTGCGGATCCTCCCTTCTCCGGAATCCGAACGAATTTTTTGGTCCGGTTTGTTATTTTTACAGGAAAAATATATCTCCCAAAACCGGACGATAATTTTCCGCAAAAGTATGTCAAAGTGTACAATAATTGAGAATTGAAATAAATTATAATAAGTTTAATTGCCTCGGGGTGTAGACCATTAGACGTTATCATCGTATGCATTCCATTTTGATGGGAAAAAGGTAAGAACGGGTACGAGGTGTACTAATTATGTAAACCAAGAACAATTGGATTGGTAATGTTGTGAAAACATGCGGCGGTAATTGTTTAGCGACTGATGATCCCAGATGATTAAAAGATGAGCAGTGAGACAAATGAAAAAAGTGATATGACTGTGAGCGCAGAAAAAATGCCCATTGAGCACACAAATCACAATTTAAAATTTATTACCCTAGATAATTATTTTCCTTTACGAAAAATATTTTGAAATGAAGCTATGGCGCATAAATATGAAGTATGGCATTTTGAAAATACATCGTGCTATGTGCAGAGCTTGTCAGGTTTAATGGACGGTAACGTCGCGAACACTCACACTTAATTTCAGCCATGTTTGAAATCATTTGACATGTTGAATGATTCAATGAAATATTTGCTTGAGATTGATATATGAACATTATTCAGTGAAACTATAAAACTATATAATGCATTTTCTGCATGGGGTATTTTTGTTGTAATTTATACATCTATTTAAGAATGAACTGTTGGTAAAATCTTAAAATCGTTATATTGAAGGCTTTCATACAGTTTTAAGAGAGGCGTCTATATAGCGGTATTTATCCTAATCCGGAAGAAACGGAATGCAAGTATCAACCAACATTTAACACCACGTGTATTTTGCATATCGCACTGCAAATCTTCCTTTTATGAAAGGAGTAGACATTTGTTGGTCTTTTATAACTTATACTTTTGGTCTATAAATTGAATTTTCAAGTTTACGCCTTTTTGTGAAATACTGCGGCTTAAATTTCCTTATGACTCTGCAAAGTCGAATTAAAAATGCATTCAGACACTATACATTACATCGCGTTACATCGAACATCCTCTAGTGAACTTATTCAAATTACTTAAAGAATCTCTTGCTACAGTCATTCAATGGAGGGGTCCTCTCCAGTCCGGAATTTCCTCTAATCTGAACTTTGTTTGTCCGAAGAATGTTCGGATTTGGGAGTTTCCACTGTATATTGTATAGTTTGTGTATGTCTTATTCACTGCATTGATGAGTGCCAGAATAGCATTTGTTTCAATTAAGCCGATTCACCGATTATTAATGCACCGATTATATATTAATCGCGGCTAATTTCAAACAACATACAACGTACTGTTCCTTTAAAATGTATACGTAATTCTCTTTGTTTTGCTATGTATCGACCAGTAATATTGAAAATGCATACTATATAAGAAAATGGTGGCCCGTCGTGTAATTAACAATGCCGTAACGAAATATTTTCTTAGTTGTTCTACTTTTCTATGTAACGACTTGTAAATGTCATTTTTGGTGCGAAATGTTTACACATGTTTAACGATTACACAGCATCTTCGTTAGTTACTATAACTAACGAACACTTAACGAATGCTTCAGGTTATGAAAATAACTATATCGTTAAAAATGCTTACGGGATCGTTACGTTGTCGTTGCAGGAAACTTAACGAAAGCTACAAGTTACTAACACAAGGGTTCCAATTGGAAAGAAAATGTTTTACTATATGAACCAATTTCCACTTACATGAAACTCCAAACCTAACTTCCGTTCTGGTTAAATGTATACAATTACAATACATAGACACTAAACAACCTACCATTTCTACAACAACAATTCTATATGCGAGTTGTATTCGCTGTAAGTATGGATGCATATAACGCAAAAATATCTTCAGTTGTTCTTCTCTATCTCTGTAGGGAATGACTATAACGATATCTTTCTGTACAACATAATGTTCCGGTTTATAACGCCCTCCGGGCTCCAAAGAACACGCGATTTTATCCTCGAGCACATCCCATGTGGCATTATCATCAAAATGCCAAGCACCTACTGGAATATTGAATGCACTTTTCAGCAACGGCATAAAAATGTCGAGTATCAAATTTTATTACGCTTTTAGCACATATTAGGGCGTAATCAAAGCAAACATGCAACTATGTCCTCGACTACTTGGAGGTCAGACATAAAGTGAATGAGAGAATTGCAGAACGCCACATTTATAAAGCATGGCATTGCCACACGTTTTCATTGGGTACGCAATTATTTTTCTTTAAATGGGGAGGGGTATTTGGAACAAAGCATAAATGCAACAATTACATATGAAGAGACACAAAGCAACATGACACCATATAACAGACATCGAAATATAAATATTTAGCACTGGGTGTCTGACAGCATGCATATCTCCAACATTTCCTAATATTACCAAGCTCAATGATACATAAACATTTGTCAATGTATCATGCAAACAATTGAATAAATATAAAGGATCAAGACAGAAACATAAATAGTAGAGAAAATACCAGCATTGACTTGGTAAGTGGCAAAACCGGCACTGGTGGTATAAAACCTGGTTTACGGTACGCCCAATACATATCCTAAATCACCCAAGTACAACGAACAGTGTAATTAAGAAAACCATCGCTAGAGAACTCCACAGCAAACACAGTAATTCAAAAACAAAAGCTGTATATAGAAATATAGCTCGAATTTTTACACAATAGTCCTGACCATATTGTAACTCATAAGCCGTTTGAAATATGCAAAACTTATTTTGTATGTATGGCACATTGACATTTGACAATATTACTGTCGCACTGTCATATTCATAAACTGATTGACGTCATTACGAACTTATCCCCAATACTATGCGTGACGTCAATTTTATTTTATATATTAAACAGCTCAAATATACAAATCCATATTTATGCCTAAAGTAATTGATAGATACGATGCACGATAAAATCAACGAACTAATAAGTGGTACATATTCATGACGAGAATGAAAACAAACGAGAACAGTAACGTATTAAATTTCTTGAAATACCATAATTTTATACAACACGGGCGGTCGCCACAGAATTACAAAGGAGACACGAACAACAGACATACATGTAGACAATCAGACAAGCAAACGGGACAAAACGAGACAAACGTTCCGCCAAGGAACATTGGATTAAATGATACTCACGTGTGAAGTTGAGAGCACATGCGTTTCGATAAGGAAACAATTTGATGGACGGTGTCCCAGCAAAACGTGGTTTGGTCAACATATAAGCTGTATGTATTCTGTAAGCAAGCAGGGTAACCGGAAGGATGAGTACTACGATTACAACTGCGAACTTCCACCGTCTAGGAACTGATGCAGCAAATATTCGTGGCATTATCCTATAATTTATACAAACACATTTTGAATAAAACTTGAAGTATTACCATCAAACTCTTCGAGATTTGAATAATACGATTATAAAACTAGATCTTTCAACGATATGAAAACAACTATAATTATAACTGAAATGACAAAAACATGTTTTGTGATCTCGAAATAGATATCGCGTGCACACGTGAAAGAGTTTGTGTTCTCACTTAACGTAACAATCAGACAAGTCAACTCTATGGATGAGTGTGGTGTACACCTGTACAGAATATAACGTTACTAATGAATTTGAATAAAGCCATCTCGGTGCGTTTACACGTAAGTTTACATGTTTCTAAAAAGTTTGACAGTTTTGCAGCAACTGTCCCATCGGTTGTAGAATTACAGCAAATGTATGAATCCATGTTTTTTCGCCACAGCCGTACTAACATGGTTTTGCTATTTTAATATCAGTTCAGTTAGTCCCAGACGTGCTCAATGGAATTTAAATCCGGACTTCTTGCCGGTCATGGAAGCGTTCTCACATTATTGGTTCGGAGTAACTCTATCGTAGTTCTCGCCACGTGACAGGGTGCATTGTCTTGAGCAATGGTCATCCGTCTGTTTGCAGTTACGTGTGGTATTATCACAGGAATATCTATTGCCAGAAGCTAGATATGAGTTCGGATATCATATAGCCAATACACAGCTAGTAGTTGTTAGTTCAGATGTTTATTCGAAAATGCATCGCCATAAGTTAGATTTGAATTCGGATATGTAGCAAATGCACAGATGTTAGATGATAATTATTTTCGTTCCCGAATTCACAGCTTTTAGTTGTTTGTTCAGATGTTAATTCGAAAATGCATATTCTGATGTTCGATGCGAGTTCGTATATGAACTGGCGAATGCACAGCTGTTCGTTGGTAGTTCAGAATTTCATACCCGAAAGTAGTACAAAAACAGTATTCTCGCGGCCATTTTGTTTGGCGGGTTTGGCGGGTTTGGCGGGTTTGAACAAAATGGCGTCCATTCCAATATGGCGTCTGGTGGGTTCATTGTTTCACTTGAAGTAACATCTGCCTCCTAGATTGGCCTATTTTGGCGCCTATTTAAACGATATGATAATTACTGTCATATTGATTCGTATACGTGCGTTTATAGTGTGACGAGGATATTGACCTCAAGAGTGTATTTTATGAGACAGATGTAAAAAAGTCCCGCGCATTGAACATTGATACTGTGAAGTTATTTCAAATGGTGATTAGCGGATGGTGAGAATAAAATTAATGAAATCCATAAATCATCTCTATGAAAAACAAAAATAAGTAACATTTAAATCTCCATTTTAAAAAAAGATGGAATCAATCAAACCTATCTTCTACCATTGTGATTTATGTGTGTCCGTCTATTTATCTAAACGTATGTATAATAGACACAAATCATTGTATCATAGAGGATTGCCTATGAAAGAAATGCTAGTTATAAATGTTGGTAAACCCTATGATAACAAACACTACATGTTGGATTTCACATTACCGTGTGGACACAAACCAGTTATCTATACATGCGTGATCTGTCGCATGAACTACTTAGATGTATGGAACTTCAATAATCATAACAGTCAATCACATAAACTCCTGATGAATGGAGATATGAAATTTTCTACTGTTCACCGTGAGTCTCATATTTCAGTCAGTTGTAGAAGAAAACCGTATTCTTAAAAGAACAAAATGACATGTTTCCGGCGCTTCAACTTTAAGAGTATATATATATATAACCCTCTTTAAACATCATAATCTAAAATATCGTTGTTGTGAAAGGATGGTTTATTCAAGCAATATGGATGAAACCGATTTGGGTATACATAATGTATTCCTTGAAAATGAAGCAGAAATAAGGAAAAACTTCCCAAGCATTTTTAAACGGCGTGCAAACATGATGAAGGGGATTGGTATCATGTTAATGGTTGTAATCACGTGTTTAACACCGGGGTTCGTTATATTTGGAGCTGCTCATGAACATATGAATCCACTAAACACCACAGAACCAATGTTTCCCGTCTTGAACAACACAGCTTGTAGCTACAGTAAAGTTCCGCCTAACGTCCGCTACGATGTACAACCCAGATCAGCCATATTTCATGTTATTTGCATGTTAAAAACAACAAAAACAAATATTATCAGAAATGGCAGTAAAAAATCCCAGGAAGTTTTGGTCGTAAATTAAACAACAGTATAAAAAGCCACCAACTAATACTAAGGCATTAACAGTTGAAGAACTACATGACCATTTCAAACATTTATTTGGATCTAACGATAGTTACGATAATTATGACCATAATTTAACTGATATAAATATATCGGATGATCTTTTAGATAATGAAATTACCCTTGATGAACTAAAAAAAGCCGTATTCTCGCAAAATAATAACAAAAGCAGCGGGCTTGATGAACTGGTAGTCGAAATATATAAACATTCATTTGAAAAAATATCATATTTTATTCTAAAATTATTTAATCGCATATTCATGGGGGGAACATATCCAATATCTTGGGGGGAAGGCATAATTGCGCCAATTTTTAAGGGAGGAATTGCAGAAGAACCAAAAAATTACAGAGGCATAACTTTGATAAACGTTTTAGCCAAAATTTACTCTCAAGTGTTAATAAATAGACTCACTAAATGGTCACATGACAATGATTTTATATCACATAACCAATTTGGATTTCAAAAGGGCAAATCAACGACTGACTGTATATTCCTGTTACATGCAATTATTGCGAAAACACTAGATTCGAAGCAAAAACTATATTGTGTCTTTATAGACTTTGAAAAATGCTTTGACCGTATCAACAGATCGTTCTTATGGGAAAAATTATTAAACATTCAAGTCAGTACACAATTTGTATCGGCTTTAAAGGCTATGTATAATACAATTAAACAGTGCGTACGATACAAAGGTAAAACGTCTGATTTTTTTTTTCTTCACATATTGGATTAAAACAAGGTGATCCACTCTCTAGTTTAATGTTCATTTTATTTATAAATGATATCTTACACAATATTAATACAAATTTAGAGGGAATATTTTCTGTGAACGAACTAAAGATATTTTTACTTCTTTTTGCTGATGACGCGGTATTATTTGCGCATTCACCCGAAACCTTACAACTAATGCTCAATAATCTAGAACAATATTGTCGTACATGGGGGCTTACAATAAATGTAAATAAAACCAAAGCGATGGTATTTGAACGCGGGCGAGGTACGCAGTGTAATATAGAATTAAACAATATACGCTTAGAAGTTGTCACTTCCTTTAAATATCTCGGTACCCATCTATTTAAAAATGGTTCTTTGTATAGAACACAATTACGAATTACCCAACAATCAGCGCATGCGTTGCATAATCTATTTATAGTAAATAACCAAATTATATTAACTTCTGTTGAAAAATGTCGATTATTTGATAGTCTAGTCGGATCTATATTAAACTACAATGCATCCATCTGGGGTTATCATGACGCTAAACTCGTAGAACAAATTCATTGTAAATTTTTAAGAAAAGTTTTAAATGTTAAAAAATCAACAAACTTAGACGGGCTTTACGGAGAACTAGGGCGTTATCCTATGAAAACTGCGAGACAAATCATAATGATTAAATATTGGCTTAATGTACTGAAATCAAAAAATCCTTTGATCATTAACATTTATAAAATGCTGTCAGAAGATGCAAATAATGGACTGTCATACAGTGGGTTAAATTGGGCTTATCATATAAAATTATTATTAGATGTAAACGGTCTAGGAAATGTCTGGTTATCACAAAATCCAAATATTATTAACTATAAGGCTATTAAACAAAGAATATTGGATGTCTTTAAACAAACTTGGTATACTAATATAAATAACTCGAGCAGACTATCTGAATATTGTTTATTTAAACATGATTTTTTTATGGAAAAATATCTTAATATTAATATTGATCAGAAATATCTAATTGTCCTTTCAACATTTCGACTATACTCAAATAACCTAACAATAGAGACTGGCAGATATAATAATTTAGAAAGACAACATCGTATATGCCCACAATGTAATATGCAAGTTATAGAAAATCAGTACCATTTTTGTTAGTATGTCCTAAATATAGACAATTAAGACTAAAATTCTTCCAACCATATTTTCATAATTGGCCAACTATCAAAAAATTTGAAATTCTTATGTCCACAAAATCAATCAAATTAATAGGTAACTTAGCAAAATTTTTATTTTTCGCTTTTAAAGAAAGAAATTAGAACTATAAATACGTTGAAAATACTGTTAATACTTACTTCCAAATATGAAATCTTGTTCTTGAACAAAAACTTTTTCACCACTTATACATGTACATTTGTTTATTTGTTTGTTTGGCTATATTTATGTAATATTTTATGCCAATAAACTATATGTTATGTTATGTTATATGTTATGTTTATCGAAGACAATGTATTGATTGAAGTTATCGGCGACAGTTTGCTCATCCTTAGATTAAAGAGTGCTGCATAACGAGACCGACGACAGTTTGTAGCATGTTTTGGGATGGTACGTAATTTTGGACAATGTTTTCATTTATGCAATATACGTTTGAGTAAATTGCTGGTTGGTGTTAATTACCATATAAAGTTAACACTACTGATACAGTACAATAGTATCTTCAACATCACTATCTCATGATATTTTGAACAAATAAGACATAGATTTCTGATAATTCATGTAAAATGGAAAAACGTAAACAATTACTGACTCTCAATCACAAAACCTGTGTGATAAATGTAGATGCTATTGATTTCGTGTTTAATGGTCCAATTTATGTTTTTAAAAAATCCAGAATTAATTTATTATGTATCATTTTAATGCTTCATGTGAGAATTTGACAACATTGATTCTTTCAATTTGACTAAATTATTTGTTTTATTTTGTTTTAGGTTCAGACGATACTTAAGAGAAAGGCGGAGATCCTAGATGGTTTTGAAACTAATGGCGGTGGTGATAGAAAGCGTGTCATTTGAAAATGAAGATTTTTTGTTTTTCATTGCTTAGTACATGTACTTTATTTATTGAAAACATTGGATTTCATTGTAAATAAAAAATAAAATGAATATTACTCTGAATGTTGCTTTTCTTCTTATGTTATGTAGTTAATATACTTAACGCCATTAAAAAGTCTTAATCATGGTACATGACTGTATAAATGTTCAATGTCACAACCAGTCTGCTTGGTTTCGCTATTAAGACCGACTCGCTAATAAGACCACTTTTTGTCGGTCCCATGGGTGGTCTTGAACAACACAGCTTGTAGCTATATGAAACAATTCAACCTAGAAGAAAATATTTATCTCACAGTTTGTAATAGAGATAAATTTGTGATTTTGGATATAAGACGTTTTTATAAACGATTGCCTTCCATCCAAGGAATAACGTTGAATTTACATCAGTGGCTTCAATTGAAACAATCTATTTCTTCTTTATTGAATTGTAGAAAATCATAGTTAACAGTTCTTTGATAGATTGTTATTATTTTGTAGAGCGAAATATTCACCAGAGTGAATCGATGAAGATTGTATAGATATTCTTATACACGTGAATGTTAAGTGGAATCAAAATTACCTTGCAATACTTGAATTACTTGCAACAACCATAGGAGAAGGAAGAAAAACATCTCTAACAAGTTAATAAACGAAACTTTCAGAAACTACGTTTTAAAAATAGAGCGATTCAGCGAAGCGATACATAGTATTATAAACCCCAAGAAAACAAATTGTACATAGTATTTAAACCCCAAGAAAATAAATTGAAGGAAAGTGATATTGGTATGAGTTCTCTCCCCTGTGACAATGGTTCATTATCTACTATTTCATTATCTAATTAAAAGATAAAGTTTTGGTATAATATAAATAGGCCAGTCAAAATAAAAAAATTGGGGAAAAAAAATGCACAGAAATAATTTTTGTGGATTTGTGTCATATAAGGCATCACATTAAATATACTGAAAGTATAGGACAATCACATGGTGCAAAACGTGATTTTTGGGGTAAAATGGTTGAAAATTTAAATAAGAATGGGAATTTCTGGAATTTGCCAATAACTATGTCAAATTTTGCAATAAAACTACCAGAATTACTGTATTTAATAGATATTGCATACAGTACAAAAAAACTTAAGTATAGAAACATTGAACAGTGTTAAATGTCACTTTTGGGGTAAAATTTAAAAAAAATCACAAAAAATGAGCATTTCTGGGATTTACCTATAACTATGTAAATTTTTCCAATAAAACTACCAGAATTACTTTATTGAATAGATATTTTATTACAGTACATAATACATTAAGTATGGAAACATTGTACCGTGTAAAATGTGATTTTTTGGGTAAAACCTTTAAAAAAGTAACCAAAAACATGGGAATTTTTGGAATTTGCTAATAACTTTGTCACATTTTGCAATAAAACTACCAAAATTACTATATTTAATAGATATTGTATAACAGTACATAATACTTAAAGTAAAGATACATTGTAACAAGTAAAATGTGATTTTTGGGGTAAAACCTTAAAAAAAATGACCAAAAACATGGGAAATTTATGGAATTTGCCAATAACCATGTCAAATTTTGCAATAAAACTACCAGAATTACTTTATGTAATAGATATTATATTACAGTACATAATACTTATAGTATAGAAACATCGTACCGTGTGAAATATGATTTTTTGGGTAAAACCTTCAAAAAAATAACCAAAAACATAGGAATTTTTGGAATTTGCCAATAACTATGTCAAATTTTGCAATAAAACTACCAGAATTACTTGATGTGATAGATATTATATTACAGTTTAAAATACCCAAAGTATAGATACATTGTATTGTGTGAAATGTGATTTTTGGGGTAAAACTTAAAAAAATAACCAAAAAATGGGAATTTTTGGAATTTGCCAATAACTAAGTCAAATTTTGCAATAAAACTACCAGAATTACTTGATGTGATAGATATTATATTACAGTTAAAAATACCAAAAGTATAGATACATTGTATCGAGTAAAATGTGATTTTTGGGGTAAAACTTAAAAAAATAACAAAAAATGGGAATTTTTGGAATTTGCCAATAACTAACTCAAATTTTGCAATAAAACTACCAGAAATACTGTATTTAATAGATATTATGATACAGTTCAAACTACCTAAAGTATAGAAACATTGTATCGTGTAAAATGTGATTTTTGGGACAAAACTTAAAAAAATAACAAAAAATGGGAATTTTTGGAATCTGTTAATATCCCGTTCATTTTAACTATGAAGTTTTCAGAATAGTTATTTTTAACTCATGTTATATTGCAAAATCCATACTTTAAATCATAGAAACAGTTTATAATGCGGAATGTAATATTTATTTGAAAAATATATCAAAAAAGAAATAACTAAAAGTTGCAATTTCTGGTATATTTTGCATATTCCTGGATTAAAAAAACAAAACAATGAAAGTCACAGAAATGACATAAGCTACATGTTATCTCTCAATATAACATATGATAACATTATGCTATCAAATCAAACAAGAAATGTGGTTTTGAGGTAAAAGTTCTGAAAACATAAACGAAAATGCTATTTTCCGGAAGCCATATGAATTTGATCACACAATTATATGATTATAATAGAAGCAATGTCTTAATGCAGCATAATATATGCACAATGTATTAGTCAAATGCCAAATCTGGGCTGATGGCAATCTCACAGCTGACTCCTTTGCATGTGAATCAGGCTGAACTACATTCAAATCCAACATTCTTGTAGCTACATGCTACTGCTACGGCAGCCAGTTTGACAAGTGCACCGTACAACTATCATTATGTGAGCACGAGCTGGCGCTCTTCCAGTTGACACTGGATATAGTTTGTTACCTACTAGTTCCCAACCCCCATTCTAGCGGGTCCAAATCATCATGTCCTTTCCAGTCCTGCATTTTAGAGATACTCACAAACTATTGTACATAGATGCATCAGACGTAGGTCGTAGTTTGTTTGGGGTCCACATAAATTGATGTTATTGCAACCTTTTCAACAAACGTAAAAAAACATACGATGTTCAAACTTTGCCCAGACTCCCTTTCATATATGCAAACTAATGCTTGTTCCCTGACCGTGTTCTGGCCTCCTTAGAAACTACTTCTGGACTCGGATGAAAGTTGTGTGAAAAATATTATATTCCATCATGCAATTCTTGGATGTGACACTACATCAAAATTGTATGGTTTGAACATTGTATGCTACATCTACGTGTGTTGAAAAGGTTGCCAAGACCTCAATTTATGTGGATTTATGTTACAAATATATATTACATCCCCATCATAAACTGTTTCTATAATTTATATTATTGATTTTGCAATATAACATTTGGTGAAAATTACTGTTTTGAAACTTTTACAGTGAAAATGAACAGGAAATTATCCGATTCCAAAATTTCCCATTTTTTTTTTAGTTTTACCCCAAAAATCACATTTCACACGATACAATGTTTCTGTACTTAAGTATTTTGTACCGCAATATAATTTATATTAAATACAGTAATTCTGGTAGTTTTGTTGCAAAATTTGACATAGTAATAGACAAATTCCAAAAATTCCCATTTTTTTATATTTTTTTAAAGTTTTACTCCAAAAACCTTATTTCACACGGTACTATGTTTCTATACCCTAGGTATTTTGTACTGTAATATAATATATATTAAATTCAGTAATTTTGGTAGTATTATTGCACAAATTGACATAGTTTTGGGCAAATTCCAAAAAATCCCATTTTTATTTAAATTTTCCACCATTTTACCCCAAAAATAACATTTTGCACAGTGTGATAGTTTTATACTGATAGTATATTAAATGTGGTGCTTTATATGACACAAATCCATGAAAAGTTTGTCTGTGCATATTTTCCCTCCTATTTTTCCACTGGTCTAATATATGTTTGGCAAATTCCAGAAATTCTCACTTTCATTTATATTTTTACTATTTTACCCAAAAAATCACCTTTTTCACTGTATGATATTCTGAACCTGAGGTATGTTGTAGAGCAGTTTAATATCTATTAAATACAGTTATTGAGGTAAATTTATAGCTAAATTTCGTCGAGTTATTGACAAACTCCAGAAATTCCCACTTTAATTTGTTGTTTTTTTCACCATTTTACCCCAAAAATCACTGTTCACAACATATGATGTGTCATTACTTAAGGTATGTTATGGTGCAACATAATGTCTATTAAAACAGTTATTCTGGAATTTTTATAGCTAAATCTGATTTTGATATAGTCAAATTCCAGAAATTCATACTTTTTTTACCTTTTAGTACATTTTACCCCAAAAAAAGCATTTTGCACCGTAGGATTTTCCTATACTTTTTTTTCCTTACACGGCAGATATTAAACAATGCATTTATGCCAAAATCATTTCTGTGCATTTTTTTTCCTTTGTTTGCCTTTTTTTCAGTAGATTGACTGGACTAAAAGAGCTGATTACATTTCCCCTGCAAGAAATGTAAGATACCTTGGCTCATCAGTGCTTTCTTCAACTGCCTTAGGTGTGTATTTATTAAGTATTGTTATTGAGGATATATCAGTTATATACCAGTTGTGTGCCAGTTATATATGATAATCAGTTCACTAAACATTGATTTTTTTTTAAATACCTGTTAATAATGTTAATTTTGGAAATATGTATTGTTAAGTATTATCATTTATCTCATGTATTGCTGAACATTATCATTTTATTGTATGTTATTAATTATTTCATATCATTATTTCCAAGTCGCAATGCTTTTCATATTTTTCATATCTTTCATAGATAAGTCTACTATCAACACCATTATCACAGTTGCTGTTGTGATAGTGTCATCGCGGTAACAATTAGGGTGGTTTGTTTGGTGAGAAAATGGCGTATGAGAAGGGGTAGAGCCTTAACAGTTGAACATATCCCATTGGACATATTATCCTCCAATTCATCCCTTCAGCCTTCACCATCACCACCAGCAACCCCACAGTCATCTCATCAATCGCCACCATCATCACCGCCACAACAACCATCACCATCATCATCACCACAGGAAGCATGTTTTTATTTAATTACCAGCATCCCCCATTGTCATTTGTCATTCGAATTCCCCACCTGTTTTGAGGCGATCAACAAGAGAGAGAAGAGCTCCACAGCGATATTCCCCATAGAGGAATTTTTATCTCTCTCTATGGTGGTTGTTTGTCTGTTTTGATAGTTCTTCTGTCTCTTGTTGATTTTATTGTTGATTAGTTGTGATTGTTTTATACATGTTTTTTACTAATAAGGGAGATAAAGCCACATGCTATGTATACTGTGATTTTTTACATTATGTTTTTTTAAGGTTGTTCATTGATATTTGTTGTATACATGTTTTTCTTGTGTTTACTAATAAGAGAGATAAAGCCACATGCAATGCACACTGTGATTTTTATATTTTGTTTTTTTCAAGTTTCTCATTAATATTTTTTATACATGTTTTTTTTTATTTACTAATAACATTTTAAATACAAATGTATCAGATTTATCTATGCTACTTGTTAATTTCAAAAAAGATTTCTCCAAGCTACTTTTTAATTTCAAAAAAGATTTCTCCATGCTACTTTTTAAATTCAACGTTATTCCTTGGATGGAAGGCAATCGTTTATAAAAACGTCTTATATCCAAAATCACAAATTTATCTCTATTACAAACTGTGAGATAAATATTTTCTTCTAGGTTGAATTGTTTCATATAGCTACAAGCTGTGTTGTTCAAGACCACCCATGGGACCGACAAAAAGTGGTCTTATTAGCGAGTCGGTCTTAATAGCGAAACCAAGCAGACTGGTTGTGACATTGAACATTTATACAGTCATGTACCATGATTAAGACTTTTTAATGGCGTTAAGTATATTAACTACATAACATAAGAAGAAAAGCAACATTCAGAGTAATATTCATTTTATTTTTTATTTACAATGAAATCCAATGTTTTCAATAAATAAAGTACATGTACTAAGCAATGAAAAACAAAAAATCTTCATTTTCAAATGACACGCTTTCTATCACCACCGCCATTAGTTTCAAAACCATCTAGGATCTCCGCCTTTCTCTTAAGTATCGTCTGAACCTAAAACAAAATAAAACAAATAATTTAGTCAAATTGAAAGAATCAATGTTGTCAAATTCTCACATGAAGCATTAAAATGATACATAATAAATTAATTCTGGATTTTTTAAAAACATAAATTGGACCATTAAACACGAAATCAATAGCATCTACATTTATCACACAGGTTTTGTGATTGAGAGTCAGTAATTGTTTACGTTTTTCCATTTTACATGAATTATCAGAAATCTATGTCTTATTTGTTCAAAATATCATGAGATAGTGATGTTGAAGATACTATTGTACTGTATCAGTAGTGTTAACTTTATATGGTAATTAACACCAACCAGCAATTTACTCAAACGTATATTGCATAAATGAAAACATTGTCCAAAATTACGTACCATCCCAAAACATGCTACAAACTGTCGTCGGTCTCGTTATGCAGCACTCTTTAATCTAAGGATGAGCAAACTGTCGCCGATAACTTCAATCAATACATTGTCTTCGATAAACATAACATATAACATAACATAACATATAGTTTATTGGCATAAAATATTACATAAATATAGCCAAACAAACAAATAAACAAATGTACATGTATAAGTGGTGAAAAAGTTTTTGTTCAAGAACAAGATTTCATATTTGGAAGTAAGTATTAACAGTATTTTCAACGTATTTATAGTTCTAATTTCTTTCTTTAAAAGCGAAAAATAAAAATTTTGCTAAGTTACCTATTAATTTGATTGATTTTGTGGACATAAGAATTTCAAATTTTTTGATAGTTGGCCAATTATGAAAATATGGTTGGAAGAATTTTAGTCTTAATTGTCTATATTTAGGACATACTAACAAAAATGGTACTGATTTTCTATAACTTGCATATTACATTGTGGGCATATACGATGTTGTCTTTCTAAATTATTATATCTGCCAGTCTCTATTGTTAGGTTATTTGAGTATAGTCGAAATGTTGAAAGGACAATTAGATATTTCTGATCAATATTAATATTAAGATATTTTTCCATAAAAAAATCATGTTTAAATAAACAATATTCAGATAGTCTGCTCGAGTTATTTATATTAGTATACCAAGTTTGTTTAAAGACATCCAATATTCTTTGTTTAATAGCCTTATAGTTAATAATATTTGGATTTTGTGATAACCAGACATTTCCTAGACCGTTTACATCTAATAATAATTTTATATGATAAGCCCATTTTAACCCACTGTATGACAGTCCATTATTTGCATCTTCTGACAGCATTTTATAAATGTTAATGATCAAAGGATTTTTTGATTTCAGTACATTAAGCCAATATTTAATCATTATGATTTGTCTCGCAGTTTTCATAGGATAACGCCCTAGTTCTCCGTAAAGCCCGTCTAAGTTTGTTGATTTTTTAACATTTAAAACTTTTCTTAAAAATTTACAATGAATTTGTTCTACGAGTTTAGCGTCATGATAACCCCAGATGGATGCATTGTAGTTTAATATAGATCCGACTAGACTATCAAATAATCGACATTTTTCAACAGAAGTTAATATAATTTGGTTATTTACTATAAATAGATTATGCAACGCATGCGCTGATTGTTGGGTAATTCGTAATTGTGTTCTATACAAAGAACCATTTTTAAATAGATGGGTACCGAGATATTTAAAGGAAGTGACAACTTCTAAGCGTATATTGTTTAATTCTATATTACACTGCGTACCTCGCCCGCGTTCAAATACCATCGCTTTGGTTTTATTTACATTTATTGTAAGCCCCCATGTACGACAATATTGTTCTAGATTATTGAGCATTAGTTGTAAGGTTTCGGGTGAATGCGCAAATAATACCGCGTCATCAGCAAAAAGAAGTAAAAATATCTTTAGTTCGTTCACAGAAAATATTCCCTCTAAATTTGTATTAATATTGTGTAAGATATCATTTATAAATAAAATGAACATTAAACTAGAGAGTGGATCACCTTGTTTTAATCCAATATGTGAAGAAAAAAAAAATCAGACGTTTTACCTTTGTATCGTACGCACTGTTTAATTGTATTATACATAGCCTTTAAAGCCGATACAAATTGTGTACTGACTTGAATGTTTAATAATTTTTCCCATAAGAACGATCTGTTGATACGGTCAAAGCATTTTTCAAAGTCTATAAAGACACAATATAGTTTTTGCTTCGAATCTAGTGTTTTCGCAATAATTGCATGTAACAGGAATATACAGTCAGTCGTTGATTTGCCCTTTTGAAATCCAAATTGGTTATGTGATATAAAATCATTGTCATGTGACCATTTAGTGAGTCTATTCATTAACACTTGAGAGTAAATTTTGGCTAAAACGTTTATCAAAGTTATGCCTCTGTAATTTTTTGGTTCTTCTGCAATTCCTCCCTTAAAAATTGGCGCAATTATGCCTTCCCCCCAAGATATTGGATATGTTCCCCCCATGAATATGCGATTAAATAATTTTAGAATAAAATATGATATTTTTTCAAATGAATGTTTATATATTTCGACTACCAGTTCATCAAGCCCGCTGCTTTTGTTATTATTTTGCGAGAATACGGCTTTTTTTAGTTCATCAAGGGTAATTTCATTATCTAAAAGATCATCCGATATATTTATATCAGTTAAATTATGGTCATAATTATCGTAACTATCGTTAGATCCAAATAAATGTTTGAAATGGTCATGTAGTTCTTCAACTGTTAATGCCTTAGTATTAGTTGGTGGCTTTTTATACTGTTGTTTAATTTACGACCAAAACTTCCTGGGATTTTTTACTGCCATTTCTGATAATATTTGTTTTTGTTGTTTTTGATATTTATATTTCTCTTTTCTTGTTATTTTACAGTAATATTGTTTTGCATTTAAGAAGTTTGTCTTATTTTCATAAGTTTTAGACCTCAAATACACGTTTCTTGTTTCTTGCATTAAAACATTCAGTATTGAACCATTTTTGTGTTTGTTTTTGTTTGAAGTTTTTTTTACGAGTTTTACCGAAAACGTCAGCGGCTGATTGATGCATTATTGACATGAAGTCTGATAAGATATCGTTGATATATTTATCATTAGAATCTACATCCGATGATAATTGTGTCATAGCATGCTCGTTATCATTCAATCTTAAATTAAAGTTCATGATTTTTGATGAATCCCATTGTATGAACAATGTTTCGTCGGTATCGTTTTGAGGTATTTGCGAGTCGCTTAATTTTCCTAGGATTGAAAATGTTAAACCGCAATGATCGGAGAATTCATTCAAGTCGTTAATTTGAAAATGCGAAACATTGCGAAAATCTTCGGTACTTAATAATAAATAATCAACTGTACTCGATCCATTGTGAGAGTGAAATGTATATTCACCGTAAATGTCATTGTGCAGTCGACCGTTACCAATACGTAAACCTGTATTTTTACACAAATCTAATAATCTCCTACCGTGGGAATCAGTCACGTGGTCAGAATTAGCTCGTGCTATAAGTTCAAAATCTAGTTCATAACTGTCATTTTGATTATATAAATAACGATCACGATCTATAACATCTGATAAAGAAGCAGTTCTTCCATTAAAGTCACCCGTTACGTAAATTCTGCCAGACGATTTATATTTTTCTATATCAGACTCTATTTGCTCAAAAAAATCAAATTCATGTTGGTTGAATAAAGGCGAATTGGTAGGTAAAATGTAAGTATTACATAGCAAAACATCTTCATTAAAATAGAACAGATCTTTGGATAATTTTAACCACATGATACCAGCCTGGTTATTTTCAACAATACAAATTTTCGATCTCAAATGTTCTTTATAATATAGAGATAAACCGCCACTATAACGTCCCTTGGATGTATGCGGTGATTTATTAAGTCTTCGATAAACAACTGTACACCATGTTAAACCCTTGTAAAAGGTGTTAATCTATCAAAGAGTGTCAGTTTATTTTGTTGTTCACACCTCGCTGATCAATACCGTAAAGGGGTCTAAATAGTCGTAAAATTGTGTATACAACTGACAGGCGATTAAAGTGATCTCATTAGCGGGACCTAAACGTTAATAAACTGGTCGTTGGGACCGGATATGGTGGTCGTATTACGGAATAGCGAGTTGGTCGTAATATCGGACCCCGCGACCACTGAATTAAAGAACAAAAAAAAATCGGGTCCGAGAAAAAGTGGTCGTATTATGCGGACGGTCGTATTATCGGACCGGTCGTTAGGCGGAACTTTACTGTAGCTACAAGCTGTGTTGTTCAAGACGGGAAACATTGGTTCTGTGGTGTTTAGTGGATTCATATGTTCATGAGCAGCTCCAAATATAACGAACCCCGGTGTTAAACACGTGATTACAACCATTAACATGATACCAATCCCCTTCATCATGTTTGCACGCCGTTTAAAAATGCTTGGGAAGTTTTTCCTTATTTCTGCTTCATTTTCAAGGAATACATTATGTATACCCAAATCGGTTTCATCCATATTGCTTGAATAAACCATCCTTTCACAACAACGATATTTTAGATTATGATGTTTAAAGAGGGTTATATATATATATACTCTTAAAGTTGAAGCGCCGGAAACATGTCATTTTGTTCTTTTAAGAATACGGTTTTCTTCTACAACTGACTGAAATATGAGACTCACGGTGAACAGTAGAAAAGTTCATATCTCCATTCATCAGGAGTTTATGTGATTGACTGTTATGATTATTGAAGTTCCATACATCTAAGTAGTTCATGCGACAGATCACGCATGTATAGATAACTGGTTTGTGTCCACACGGTAATGTGAAATCCAACATGTAGTGTTTGTTATCATAGGGTTTACCAACATTTATAACTAGCATTTCTTTCATAGGCAATCCTCTATGATACAATGATTTGTGTCTATTATACATACGTTTAGATAAATAGACGGACACACATAAATCACAATGGTAGAAGATAGGTTTGATTGATTCCATCTTTTTTTAAAATGGAGATTTAAATGTTACTTATTTTTGTTTTTCATAGAGATGATTTATGGATTTCATTAATTTTATTCTCACCATCCGCTAATCACCATTTGAAATAACTTCACAGTATCAATGTTCAATGCGCGGGACTTTTTTACATCTGTCTCATAAAATACACTCTTGAGGTCAATATCCTCGTCACACTATAAACGCACGTATACGAATCAATATGACAGTAATTATCATATCGTTTAAATAGGCGCCAAAATAGGCCAATCTAGGAGGCAGATGTTACTTCAAGTGAAACAATGAACCCACCAGACGCCATATTGGAATGGACGCCATTTTGTTCAAACCCGCCAAACCCGCCAAACAAAATGGCCGCGAGAATACTGTTTTTGTACTACTCCCGAATTCACAGGTTTTAGTTGTTAGTTCTTTCGAGAATACACTTCCAGAATGCAGTTGTTATTTCGGATATGAAGTGGCGAATGTACAGTCGTTAGTTGTTAAAAGAGAGAGAATACTTAACTACAGGGAAAGCCACATACATAAGACAATGCCTCCCCACGCAGATCTCCAGAAAAAACAACAATCCACAAAACATAAGGTACTAAAGGAGGTCAAACGGTACACATATTGAGGAACTGAGGCGCAATGAATGGCCCAGCAGACCACAAGGAATAACTAGGAGAATCAAAGTGGACAGTAAGGGAAGGGGAGGTGGGAATTAATGGATGGAAAATATCACAGGACAAGTCAAGACAACTGGCCTTAATAGGCCAAAAATGGGCAGGAAACAATCTGAACACTGTATAAAGTGACAGATTTGCATAGGGGAAAGGGAAATACAAAACACATTTATAACATAAACAGGAACAACAATCATATAGCGAATTACAGCCTTGGAACTGTCAGCATAAAATGCTGGGGGTTTAAATCGATTTAACAGCTAGCTAACCTCACACCTTATCGCTATATGGTCATTGATTTCCAACATATATACATAAATTGACTAAGTAGGCAGTAACTAATCATTAAAAACAACCAACCATCACGTACATATCAACAGACATACAGTAACTAATCCAGCACGGATGAACAAGCAGCCTTATACTGACCTTGCTCCCCGTAACTAAAATAGTAACATCAGAATAGAAGTAACCTTAAAATGTCAAATTAAAAATGCAATTTAAAATAAAGTCAACTTGATAATGTATTTACTAATTAAACAATTCTTAGATATTATTGATAGGGAAATAGAATTTATAACTAAAAGAAATATGTCTAATAAGAGAACTAAAACACAAAAACACGACTGCACCCCACGAATATTAAGAAACGTTTTCTTGGTATTGTCAAACGACGTCATAAAATATAAATCGCATTGTAGATAGAAACATAAAAAATCATTGACGTCATACAATTTTAATGACGTCATAAAAGATAGAGTATACGCTGCCTAAGGGGACGTTATTTACACAAGACTGTGCCTTATACACAGATAATATACAAGAGAGAAAAATTAAGTAAGTAGTTACAGAGAACATCACAAAACAACAAAACAACAAGAAACAAGGACAACACCAACGTACATTCGAAAATATATATATATATTAGACGACACAACACAATCACAAATGGGCTGGTTGATAGTTTTAAGATACTCCATGGAACATATCATGTTAGTTCCAGAGTAAAAGTCAATTCCTACAAAGTCCCGAACATAATCCCCTGAGACATTGTGATCAGTCATATCCTGCCATACCAAGTACGGTTTACAAATATAACTTCATTTAGTCTCAAAACATTAGTGTCCGGCGTGCAGTAAAAACAGGTGTGAAAATCTATCAAGTATTGATTTACTTAAAAACTTATCTGCAGTTGTTCTCATTATGTCAGGAGTATAACCCTTCCTTTTGAACTTGTTAATTAATTTCACCAATAACTGATCAAAGTAACAACTGTTAAGAATCTTGCGAATTTTATATAATAGATCTCCATAAAATTTGGGTTTAGTAATTCCTTTCTCTAACATAGATTTTACACTAGTGCCATATTTTAACTTAATGTCGGTATATTTATGGCACTTTAGGTCTCGAATTCATAGCCAGCTCTTAGTTAAGACCGTAATAAACTGTATTTCAGTGCGCGAGTTGCGATATCTGTTTGTTTATCATAAAACTGTGGGTACCATAATTGCCTAAAACCAAATGCCTTGTTTTAAAATTCTTAATATTGTCACTTTTACCTCGCATTCGCATTTTATTGATTATTTTCTCCTTGATATTATTTTTTGAGGTTTAAATGACAACCAAGTGAGCCATGTGGCGTTTTCAAACGTCCGTCAAACATCTACGAAACCAATTTAGTTCGTTGGTATAAAAATGTAAAAGACGCAGAAGAGTCACTGCTCATTGATATAATGTATGAGTAATTCGGACGACATTTAGCGGTTGAGCACACATTCCACGATAAAGTTTGGCTTGCTTCCAAAAAACAAAGAGAAGCGTTTAGTGATATTTTGACAATTCGGTATCACAAACTTTAAGTAACATAATTATATTATGCATTGTCAAAACGTGTGCGTTCTTCCATTGTCGTATTGCCGACATCCTGGGGTTCAAAGCAGGACCACCGGCTTTATTTAGAAGTATGGCATGCTTACTCTGAACTATTCATTATTTAGCAATTATGTAGTCTATGAAGTGTTGACCTTAAAAACACAAATCAAATGAACTTTTCAATAAAACCGAACCGAAACACAAGAATGTGGACATTGTGTTGTTAATCAACACACTAAGGTATTTCTTAACTGCTGCAAACAGGTGATAGAAGTGCGTTTTACAAATCAAAGGTACATGTTACATTCAGATGTTTGAAAACATGTCAGAAATGTACGTATTAAAAGAAAACCGGAGAAATGTAATTAATAATGCACATTTTGCGGCCAAATAATGAATGCAAATTATTAATTAAGTGGGTTTTCTGCAATTATATATACATTTATGTTTCCGTGATTAGCACGCCCTCAAGTTCGACCAAGTACACAAGTTTTCAGTACAATTTACCATCTTAAGATATATTAATTAATCGTCATGCGGATCGTCCTAGTCATATTAAATTAATAAAGTTCAATAAAAGTTTGAGTGATTGCAATGTGTTTTTGATATTTCACGGAAATTACTGAATTCACCAGAAATAATTTGAAATATACTATATTGCGTTATAGCCATGTTTCTGATCTTTTATAAAGATATATTTAAAAGAAAAAAACTTAATACACAAATTTCAGTCTTGCTTCAGAGCTGAAACTGCATTGACATATCGTCGATGTAATTCTAAAATGTCGTATGACATATTTGGCGCGAATTTTTTTTATCGTCCGTTTAGAAGAAACTAACGCTGATACCTCTTTTGCGAAGTCTTTCGTTTTGATAGCCAATCAGTTACTTCAGATAAAGCATGTGATATTTTGTCGTATTATTGTTGGTCAATTAATTTGTTCTTCTAAAAGGTCGTATATTATGTTTTTTAAAAACCCTTCTGGGAACAGAACAGAACATAAAGTTTATATGGGCTTAAACAATTACAGCTCATCGTCATTAACAAATATGTACACAAATACATCATCATGTGATGTGGGAAAATAACATATATATATATTAATGAATAATAGACACTTTCCTATCTTGCTGTTCAAATATTTACTTTATTTGCATCATTTAGCGTTTGTATATTCTCTTTGTAGGACTATTATCAAGATACGGATGTTCAATATTGTCGTTTGACATTTTGAAACTTCTGGCTATCTAAATATCGGATATATTTGGTATATATCAACATTGCACTCATAAATAAGGGAAACAACTCACCAGGCTTGTAAAACTCACTTTGTATACTGCATGGAATAAATAAAACGCTTTCGTCCAAATACAATGTATAAGGTAAACGAGGCATTTGGGCCTTTATCGTCTCACCAATTCAAAATACGGCCTACAAATGCTTCATCCCCATTACCCTTTATCAGCATTTTAAAATAAGAAAGCCTGGTGGTGAAATTCGCAAATTCAACTTCGTAAATTCACGATTTAAAATGCACAAATTCGCAAATTCAACTAATCGAAACCACGATTATAAATTGATGATTTCACGATTTCAACCTCTTGAATTCATTATTTCAATTTCATGAATTCATGAAAATGAAATCCCGAATTCATGAAGTTTAACTGGTTAATACTCATGACAGAAAATATAAAGCATGGCAACACCGCTAAGAAACCAGTACATGCTATCCAATTTATGACGTTATATGCGAGTGGTTAATGTTGTACGCACTTTTGAGACCTGCCCATCACCCCAGATGAAGAATAAGTTTGAAATTATTCAGTGGATAGTTTGAAAACGTCGTAACGTCAAAGTCACGACGTCGCGTTAATAAAATGTTACTAGCGTATTGGTTGTGTTCATATTCATATTTAACCAATTTATACTCGTCAGAAATTTATGAAATTGGTTTTAATAAATTTCTAAAATAATGAATTTTATTAAAATTTAATAACCTAAAAATGTTAAATTTGACCACTAGGTCGGAAATCTCATGACACGGCTCATATTATGTTGACTGTCTGACTGTCTGACTGACTGACTAAAGAAGCTTCATTTCTACAGTATTCAAATCACAAAGTATATCAGATTCAAAGCACTGATGAAAACTTTATAACAAACAGTAAATGCTGTTAAAATACAAATGTACTCTAACAAAACATTTTTAGAATACTTCATCTTATTTCAATGTAAATAATAAATGCTGCAACGTCATGTTGACTGACTGACATGACTCTCACTGACTGACTTATTGGCTGACGTGACTCACCTAACTGACCTGATTTACTGACTGAGTGGCCTGTCTCACTCATTGACTGACCTGACTCCCAGACTGACTGACTGACTGACTGACCTGAATCACTAACACCCATCGACAATCAAACGATTTAAATTTGTTGTAACAGAAAACTTAGAACATATAATTTGGAGTTCCTTTTTTCACAAAACAATGTGAAGTGGTTTGTATGTATTTCCATACTTTAACCAATATACACAGAAAAAGAAAAAATACGCAAATACCATTCCTGAACTACGGAACGAAACAGTCAAGAGCAGTCAACACGATATAAAATAGTAAGTGTCATTACCTTTGATTCACTGAAATAGTTCTAACACAAAATAGTACTTTAAGTGAAGAAACATATCTATAGTGTATTTCTTACATGAAACAAAAAAGTACAGATTTTGCAGTAATACTTTTACTATATCTTAATAGAAACTTTACCAGCCTTAACCGAGGAAAGTTGTACCGGCACTATGATACAAATACATTTTGAATACTGCTCAATTTTCTACATGTAATAAATTGTCATAGAAACTGTGATAATCTTTTGCCAGCACTGACTTTAGCTGTTGCAAATGCTGATATTTAGTGGCTTTAATTTTGACTGGTCCACATGTGAAACACTAGAAAATAAAAATAAATAATTGTATTATGGCCAGACTTCCCCAGTCCCTAAGGACGTCCCGTGTGCAAAAAAGGACCACGAATTATATTTTTATACACTTTTATTACCCCAAATAATTGGAGAGCATAACATATCTACAATTGATACAAAGCAATAATCATATGTATGCATACTATGACACATACAATCTATGAAAATATTATTTCAATTATCAGATGAAACACGCAGATTCAGAGAACAATAATATTATAATCTTAAAATTAGCATATAAAGAGAGATATAACAAAATAGTAAAAACTCTCAACGTGAAGCTAAATGTTGGACATTTAAAAAAATAGTTAAAAAGAGAGATAATGCGTAGCAAACAGGGAACGCCACATACACAAGACAGTGCCTCCCCACGCAGACCTCGGGAAAACAACAATCCACAAAACATAAGGAGGTCAAAGGGTATACATGTTAAGGAACAGAGGCACAAGGAATGGCCCGACAGACCACAAGGAATAACTAGGAGCATCAAAGTGGACAGTGAAGTAAGGGGAAGGGGGATTAATGGATGGAAAATATCACAGGAAAAGTCAAGACAGCTGGCCTCAACATGCCGAAACTGGGCAGGACACAACATGAACGCTATATAAAGCGACATAATTGCACAGGGGAAAGGGAAATACAAAACACATTCAAAACAATAACAGGAACAAGAACCATACAGCGAATTACAGCCTTGGAACTGTCAACAAAAGCACTAGACACGTGACATCATGGTACGTTTTGAAGATTCCAAGATGGTCGACAAGATGGCCGCCAAATATTTGAAGGGAGACTAGAAAATATACAAAATGAAAATTTATGATAATATTATACGTTTTCTTGATTTTCAACGATGGCCAGAATGGACAAGCAATACATTCAACACGGTGTAGGTTTTATTTCAGTCGTTTGCATTTATTCGTCTCCTTTCAATATCAACATTGCAATATAAAATTGATAATTTAGGTAATCTCTATTTAACCACCTTGATGACTTGAACTTAATCATCTAATAACAGTTCAGTATGTTTGCGTTTTGCGGGTTCTGTAGACATTGGTGTTTTACAATACAAGAAAATGTGAACATTTTCTCTTCAATATATGATTTCAAAATTAAAAATAATTGCAATTATCAATTACTCAGATAATTTACAACAATTGACTGGTTGGATGAGAACCCATGAAGAACACTAGTACATGGTCAAATACCACAAGGGTCATGAATCAAACAAAGAACCGTTGAAAATGCAGTCAATTATAACCCATACCACCAATATGTTGTTATAGCAATTAAGATCCAATCATGACAGACAGACAGCAATTTTCGGTGATTTTAATTCTAGAACATCTACTCTCTCGGATTTTGTTGAGAATGATAATGTAAATGTTTGTAACATTGATTTACTGCCTGAAGGATACCAGATTGATACTTATATGCCAAGAATTTCTAAAGATAAGGGTCACGTAAATAATAATGGGCGACTTTTGTTAGATTTTTGTAAGGAGACGGGATTTAGAATAGTTAATGGCAGGAAAGGGAACGATATTAACTTAGGAAAACATACTTTTGTAAATAACAGAGGTTGTAGATTTCAACCTTACTTAGAATGTTTTAGTATTTATAAATTTTGTCAAGCTTTGATCCGTTTAAGGGTCTCATCTCATAGGCTACAAATAGAGGCTGGAAGATGGTCCAGACCTGTACGAATACCTCTAAATGAAAGAAAATGTTTGAATTGTAATACAATAGAGGATGAATATCATTTCGTTATTGAATGTGACCTGTATCTTGATATACGCAAACGATATATATCTAAGAAATATTGGATCAGACCAAATATGGTAAAATTTATTGACCTCATAAACTCAGATAATAAGAACACTGTACGAAATTTAGCAATGTACATTTACAATGCATTCAATATTAGAAACTCTTTAATGTATGGTAATTAGTCTTTAGTGTAAGACGAATTATTTATGACAATATTTTTATTTTTTGCTTTTACATAATTTGAATACAAACAACTCTAATATACATGTGTTGACCTTCTCCAAATGTATATTTGAAGTTGTAATCAGTATGTTACATGTTACATTCAGTAAACTGTATACATGTGATATTATTGTTGTTAGAAAAACAATGTTATATAGAAAATGTATGTATGTTGTACACTGTTCGTCTGTCTTGTATGTATGCTTATGTATGTCCTCGTGGGCTTTATAGCCTAATTGGAATATGAATAAAATGTCTATGTCTATGTTATAGCAATTAAGATTCAATCATGACAGACAGATGCTCTAGCCAAACACTAATTAGGTGTGAAAAAATCCATTTTACAAAAATATAAAAATTGACTTTTTTTTACTGTATATCAAATGTATATTTTAAAATTATGATTCCAGTTGTTTAATCGAATATGCATTCGAAAATCATTTCTTCTGAATAACACAGTGCTCTGGATCAAATTTTTCCATCGAAAGGTCTTGAGCAAGACGCAAACTTTATTCTTGTCTGGTTTGAAGGGGTGATTTATAATGGAAATATCCATATTGGGCCAAAATTCTTGTCCGGTTTCCTGAATTAAGGGGTTTCCGGATTATTTATATTGTAAAAATGTTGGGACCGTACGATTTGTCCGGTTTAAAGGGGTTTCCGGATTAAAGGGGTTCCGGTTTAAAGGGGTTCCAGTGTAAATTTTATTATAACATATAGATATAATCAAATACTACATTGTGTATATGTAGTATAATATAAGCTGAGAAAGTAAGAATGTTGTTAAAAATCTGTCATTGTTTATCCATGAAGCTTTTAACCTAAGAAATAAGTTATATTATAAATAAGTCATTCATTTGTATTGTATTTTCTCCTCGCTGTTCGATTATTTTCACATAATGTTTCAAGTTATTGTTATATGAGGAATTCCAATGGATCATAGAGATCAGTGCTCAAACGTTCGCGAAAAAAGTTTTTCTTGATTATCCAAAAGTTGCAGAATCTGACATACGTCTTTCTCGAATTACGTCGACGATATATAGTAGACAGGTGGATAAACGAATTAATGGAAGTACAATTGTCATTTCATCATATCCGCACTCACATCTAACTTCTGGCTATGTTTTTCGAATGAACATCTGAACTAACAACTAATAGCTGTTTATTCGGGAACGAACAACTGAATTAACAACTAACAACTAACAGCCAACTTCACAGACCTCAAAATTAATCCGTAATAATAGGCCGAAAGGGGGATAACAGAACATGAATATTATATCAAGTAAAGGAATTGCACATAGGGAAAGGGTTACTCAACACACATCTATAAACATAAAACATAACCATACAGCGATTTTCCGCCTTAGAATTGTCAGTAAAAATGCCGGGGTTTAAATCGATGTAACAGCTAGCTCGATATGACATTCGCGCTCCCGCAAATTTCGCCCGCCAAAGTAGCAATACTAGATAGCTTTTAATGTTGAAACAACTTTTGATCGGATTAATAAAAGATATCATATTCAGTATAGGCTAAAGGAGGAGCAAATAAGAGCAATTTAGAAGGTGATCTGGGAAAGGTAATAACTAAGTGCGCACCGCCTCCATAGCAACTCTGCCATCTTCTTTGTTCTCTACTTTTTGACAAAACATGTCATATCCAAGAAATGCTTGTGATGAAAAAACAAATAAATGAACGAAAAGCTACAATTTTCTGTCGTTTAGTTTTTTGTATGTCCGTTTGAAAAACGGGACGTATTATGGCAACAGCGAGCGCGCGGCTCTTGGCGGCGTCAACATGTTGTCCACTCTCTAAGTCAAAGAAGAGTTTTCATCCGATCTTTACCAAACTTGGTGGAACTGTTTGTGGGCTAATATCTCGGTCTAGTTCGATAACCAGCCACATTGCCCTAGGCACTTCTGAATTATGGCCCTTGAATTATCCAAAATTGGCAAAATTAGCCTTGTCCGCTCTCTAAATCATCATCCGATCTTTACCAAACTTGGCGAAAATGTTTTTGGGCATAATATCTCGGCGATAATCAGTCACATCGCCCAAGGCACTTCCGGATTATGGCCCTTGAATTATCCAAATATTTGACGTCCGTAACTGGACTAGCGATAAATAAGCATTTAAACCAATTAACCATTACGTATTCAATAATAAATACACTGTGTATAATCCAGTACGAAAAAACATGCATTGTCACACACTTGTTCCTTATTAGGTTATTGCAATGTTGTAACATCCAGTAATCCTATTTTTTTAATAACGCATGAGCGCTTCTTGATTTGCCTTTGTGGTAATTGATTCTCTTTTCGAGCGTTTCTAAGGCTTAATACATGCAGTTCAGTTTCAAATTTCTCGGACTAATTGTAGTGTACATATCTGTATACATTAGTTTTTCGCCGAGTATCGCGATGTTATTTATTGCACCTGACTCGAGAATGTCACGTACGCACTTCGTGCCAACATCGTATGGGCTTCTTGCAGGCGTCTTACGGAGCCGTGTGGAGTCGTACACAGCAATGCGGAGCCACACCTTGCCGAACGTAAGTTGCAAGTCACCTGCACGGGGTTGTACGTTCAACTTGCGGGTATTATCTTGGTGTTTTCCTGCAGACGATGCAAGGCAAACGATGCAAGACACCAGCAAGGTCCCTTACGGCGAACGTAAGTTGCCTACAGGATGTCTGTACACTTGCTACAGTCGAGTCTAATCGTAAAGAACCGTTGGGATTTGACCACAACCCGACCGCTGCTGCGAAACCGTTCGTGCAACAAAACGCACGATGAGTTGTGACCGATGCATTACATGTATTGTATGCTAGCGGGGATGCCCGTATTCAGAAACCAACACTCCACTCGTACTCCATTCACACTCACCCAAGTGACGCTCGAGTGTAGCTGGAGTGATGGTCGAGTTCCGAGACGGTCAAACGAAGATTTGGTTTTCACAAATCTCACTTACACCCGACTCACTGGAGTAGCTAACGGTCAATATAGACGTAGTTTTCATTGTCTAATGATTGAAATACTCGCTTTATCATGCGTAATCCAACAAGTACTTTGTTTATTTATAAATGGATGTACCGAATAAATCAAACGATAGTTTTGATAATATTGTTGTTCTACATTTTCAATGAATAATGAATTAATCTACATTGTTAAAATGCCATTTAATTATAGACAAGAATATTGGTGGCATTATATTAACACATATCATAATATAATACACAAAACGTGTGTTAGTAATTTGTTTGTACAAACAAAAATTGAAACTTAGTCTAGTAGATTAAATTCAGACATTGACGTATAACAATGAAGTTACTTTTTAGAGATAGTTTGTTATATAATTATTATTTTATATAAATGGTAAAATATTCGAATATGTAAGCAATAATAGTTTAAGCATAAAAAGTCAATCGCATAGTAATTAGAACAACAAATAAACATCAAAACACGCGAAATATACAATTTAATTTTAGATACAAATATAAACTATAGTGTAATGTATCATAACATTGTGACATGAATACATGATTGCAATATTATTTCTAATCAATTTATCAAACCTTATTCAGTTTAATCCATAAAACCTTCATTTCTATTTTAATGAACTCGTTTTTCACTTACCGACTAAAATGATTGCGGAAAAGGAAATGATGCGGAGAATCATTACAATTGAGCACGTGTTCGCGGACGTAGTTTGAACACCATTGTAGAAACAATACTTACCTAAGCAAAAATAAAGCGACCAAGAACAAACACCATCTGTTCTATGTAGCATATGTTAATAATTGTAATAATAATTAAGACTTTATTTATAGAGACAGCGCAGTTAGGCAATTGCCCAATCTTTCATGTGAGCATTTACATAATATATACATAATAACAAATTACAACTTTGATCAAAATAACAAGATGTCAACATGGACCAAGAATAATAATATTCAAGGAATAAACACAAATGTTGTAGGAAGATTCCAGCGTACAATACATTACAATTTTGTCATTTACAAAACACATATACAGTAAAAACTCCCTGTGATACGACCAACTCGATTTTAAGACCATCTCATTATTAAGACCGCTCTTTTCCGAACCCGATGTTTCTCTATATAATTCAATGGTCGCGCAACTCGAAATTTCGGGCAACTCGATATTGCGTAATGTGACCGCTTGTTCAGGTCCCGATCAGAGCCGCGGCCGTGGTCCAGTGGTTAGTGCGGTGGACTTGTAACCCGGTGATCTGGGTTCGATTCCCGGTCGCGGCAGGTCATACCCTTCCATGAAAATTTGACAAAAATGTCGATTTTCCTCCACATGTGGAGAAGTTGCCGGCTCCTTGTGGAAGGGTAAGTTAGTACTGGTAAGAATTCAGTCCAGGAAAAACTGGTATGGTGAACCGGCCGCCGTATATAACTGAAATATCGTTGAGAAACGGCGTTAAACCCGATGAAACAAACGAACATCAGGTCCCGATCAATAATAAAAGCACATTTTCAAACACAGATCGCCGCTCCATTTCTCTCTCGAAATATTGCATGGATCTGGCAGTGATTTCGTACCCTTATCGTATAGCAACTTTGTCGTATATATTTTCTTTGCTTCAAAGTCAAGTCCTTTGACATAAATCGACACATCTGTCAAAATTTCGCCATTTTTCCATTCATTACCTCAAGCTTATACGGTTCATGTAACCAAAACAATACATAAATGGCAGATCAATTGACGGCCAGGCAATGCGCAAATATATGACGTCATATCAGGGATTCCTAAAAGCTCCTTATCTGAATCACAGGAATGTGTAGATATATGGTATGGTTTCTCCCGGCATAGGGTCTCATCTCTTATCTGATTAATCAGTTGTATAAAAGACAGGCTGGCCATTTGGTCAGGACCGACAACTCGAGATTATAATTGATCGATTTGTCTCCCTTGTCAACCATAATACAAGTTTGACATGACATAATGACACAGTATTCACCAAATTTCACTGATATTTACTTGTTTATAATAAGCAGTGAATTTACTTTGATGAAAATAAACACCTTTCATAGGCATTCTGTTTTTTATACACCTTGATAGAATATTGTTACTTTGATTTTTGTTTTACGACTTATAAATTTGAAAGAAATTATTGATATTTTCTTCTTAGTGTCTATTGAAAGATCATAAATGTTTACTGTAATGATACAATTAATGTGTTAGTGAATTATTGCGTATTATTATTAATAATAATAATGGTACGATGTATTTATTTGCAATATATAAATTACTGAATTGTTATGTACTAATAATAATCATTTGATGTATTTAATTGCAATACAAAAGTTATTGAATTGTTATGTACTGATAATACTAATTTGCAGTAAATGTGTTATTGAATGATTGAGTATTTTATATTTTAATAGTTAACACTTCGAGTTAACTTTCCAAGCGCGTTCATAGAATCGAATATCATTAACATGAAACTTTCACCGATCATAATCTGTAAATTCTATTCTTAATTTTTAATGTATCAAGGACAGTTTAAGAACTGCTATGTTCAAACATTGTTCCAGTTCTGTTAATAAAATTGTATCAAGAACAAATAAAGAACAATATAAAAACTGTTCCTGTCAGTGTTCTTCTTTGTGTTACTTGAATAATTCAAATAAGTGTGAGTTAATCTCATAATGTACCATAAGCTCCAAATACATGTTTCACCTGTGTCTTAAGCATACTGGGATGTTACATTTCAGGTACTGTACTTTTGGGACAACTGTCTTCACTAATACTAGAAATGTATTACATTTGTTCTTAGCACTTTAATGAAAAGGACTTAATTATTGAAAAATACAAGTTCAGAGCCATTCAGACCTTTTTAAACCTTGTATCCTAATCAAGGCTTTCTGAACACCAATTAAATTATTTAAACACAGCATGGCCATAACTATTTGGCATTGAAACAACTTGTGGAAGGTTTCTAACATTGTCTACAGCATTGTCATTGTCAGCAGTGTTCAGATATACCAGTACTTTTTTCAGTTCTACAACGTCTACTACTGACAGAACACCTGTTCGTCTAACAGCAGAGTAATGATTGGCAAACCTGGCTCCTGGAATCTATGAAGCCTGGTACTTCTTGCATCTTTTGGATTACTGCATACACAACGTTATTACATAAAATGAAGTATTTGATGAAGCCAATTTCATTATTACCATACATTACAACACTACAAATTCTTTTTTGCATACGGCTGTACTGTTCAGAATAAAATATGTTTTCATTAACGATGACTCTGTCCACTTTCTTCAATTTGTTGGAATTGTCTTGCACCACGTTTAAATGTTAGATCACCTAATTTTGGATTTCATTTGGCTTAAGGGGCTTAGCTGCACCCGCAATATCACAGTTAGCAACTGTGTGTGTTATTTTTCTGCCATCTGACTTTTTCAAGTCTAGCCCTTTTCTGCGGATGAATGACTGAACCTGTCTATGCTTCATCAGTTGTTTCAGTACAGTGCTCGTTCCATGAACAGCTTGACGGAGTGTGGCGTTAGCACCTTCAAAGGGGAATGCACTCCAGGCCCAGAGTGGACCCCATAGCCTAACTTACTCCGGCAAATGAAATCCAGTATTGTGGATATTAAGTCCGCATTAGCCATCACCATATAACTGTTGAAAAGAAGCATAACACTGATCCAGTAGATCTGTGGCAGTATCAAGCTCTTCGCGAGTGATGGCATCTCTTAAAAGAATATGGACTGCTTTAGACAAGTGTGAAAATTTTCCAAATAGTCATCCTTCAGAAAGTCTTTTACACATGGAAATGCATAGTACAAAGGCCATGACTGTACCTCTGTAACCTTGCAATGGGTATAATGTTTTTCAAGGTCCCTTGGCAGTCTTTCTATACCTTATGGGGGCTTAAGATTTTTCATCTTGTGAGAAATTTCTTTCAAATGTTTTCCAATAAAGCAGTCGTTTTGGCTCTGTGAAGCAGAAAACCACCTTGTCATTAAAGTTTTGGTCACACCCAACAATACACAATGCATGACTATTCATGTTTTATATGATATTATGATTCTGATTTGTTTTCCGTTTGTATTGCATTAATAAACTAGAAATGTGTCCATAGGACACATATGCCCCAACTTCCCGCCTTTGTCACAGAAGCAACGGTCATTATTCTACCCATAGTTGAAGGTGCATCTGAATTACCAGGTGCACAACTTCACTTGCTGATAAACATTTCAGAAAAGTTTAATGGTCGTAATTGCAATTCATTTAAAGTTATTTGTTATGCTAGTTAAAACAAGTTATACCTACATATGATAGTTTATCACTATACTATACTATGACGTACTTCCGGTCAATGGCAGGTGGACATTTCGATAGTGGAATAAAAAAAAAAATGTTTAAGGACGTTATAACAAATTGGAAGTCGGATCAAGGGGATGGTGACTGCTATGTGACAGATTATTCAAATGGAACCGGTGATGAGACGGATTACCGCGAGTTATTCGACATTTCAGTGAAAACATTAAACAGGTATTTAGGCAGGAAGAATGAGAACAATGAATGGTAACCCGTTGATCGACCAATTACACGGAATGCAAAGCGAAAACGTTATCATACAGGTAGTTTGGGCAGTACAAGTAGCGTTAGCAGTAACACTTTTTCCCAGATTATCAAAAAGTGATAAGCTATTTACAATGCATGTTTGATTCCATCAAATCGAACTCTTATATGCTACAATCCCTTGACAGAAACCAACAGATGACATTTAAATGGTAACTGTACAAACTCATAATAGACTGAATACTATTGAACAATACATAAATAAGCTGACTAAAGCTAAAAATGATGGCATATTGGTATATTGATCTTGATGCCAGAAGCAGGGCGGAACAACCTGGTATTCTTTGGAATTACGGAATGAATACGTCGTAACTGTGGTGATTTGATATATAGATTTATTCAGGATGAACTTCATACTAACCCAAAACATATAGCTATAGATCGTGCGCATCGTCTCGGATCGCTAAAAACAGTTTGCACCCAAAACGACCAATTATAGTCCGTTTTAGAGACTACTATGACACAGATAATCCTCCGTAAAGCCTATCTGTTAAACTCGACTCCATTCGGCATAGAGCGTGATTATCCTAAAGAGAATGCCCACGCACGAAGTGACTTATATAAATCAGACGAAGCAAAGACTGCACGGGAAAATTAACAAAAAATCTAGATTAAATATCCGGCGAAGTTGTTTATTGAGGGCGAATTCATAGATTGGCCAATCAGATAAGGGGATTTCGACACACCCCCAGCAGCTCGCTTACCTTAGACAAACCTTAGACAAACAGGAAAAGATAATCATGCGATAAAAATAAGGTTTAGTAGATTTCTGATGATGATAGCATTGTTATTATATCATATTATGTTAATATGTGACAATGGTGAAAAGTTTCAGCTACGGATTGTGTTGTTCGGACAGCAGATATCCGGAGAGACTAGAAAAATTGAAATATTTATTCATATCGGCTTTACTGGGAGGGGGCAGACATTAGACATTAATGAAAAATATAACCCTTGAAGATAAAGAAACAACTTAAAATATGTTTGTTGTATATACATATATGCAAGCAACAAACTGTTAAACAATTTTACACTGATTAGCTAAATTCTTGATTAATTATGTCATTCGAATCAATAATTAGAAAGCAGTGAAGGTTTATTTCACCAAACTGTCCTTCTCATGCATCTTCTGGTTTTAATAAGTTGCAATTTATATAATGTCTGATATGATCAATATATCTGCGTGTTGAATGAACATTATTGTTAGTTTGATAAACTACAATATTTGACTTTTACCAGCATTTAGATAAGTATTTGAATATTCCATTTGCTTAGGGTGGACATTACTTTATAAATTAGTTATAAATGCCTAGTTTGTAAAACAAAAAATGCCCAGAATCAATTATGATATCAATAATTATTGAGATTAGAAGATAGTATAGCCATAAACATATATATGCAGAAAAAATATTTTTATTTTTGTTAATACTAGTGAAAAATGAAAATACAGGTGATTTACTGGTATTGGTTACTCACTGTTGATTATCTCTTTCAATCGTAATTTATAAGAGTTAGAAAAGTTCTGATGTCTTCATTATTTCATTTACACTGGTGTTTACAGTTTATGATAGGGCAGAAATTAGTAATATATCGTGTTTAAACCCTACAAATCACACCTATGTTGAATTCAGTTCTAAAATAATATACACATTTTATAACATTCAATACAGACCTGATCAATGGTATTTTAGTAAAAAGTCTATAGAAATATTTGACACTTCATAAATGTACTGTATATATGTGTCAGATGATGACAGGAAGCACTGATTGGATGTATATTGGATTCCAACTGGGGCAGACAAAGAGAAATGCTGATTATGGGTCTGGACAAGATTGATATCTAGATAGTGCACACAGGGGACAATATTGTTTAGGCCTATTGCGTAATATTATATAATTTGTCCGAGCCAGAACTGGTCTTGTTTCTTTAAGCATAATTTCTGGAATTTTTAGAAATACATGTACGTGTTGAATGATTTATTGATGATTTGAGAAATAATCCTAATATTGTAATGTCTATTCACTTTCTAAAATATTTATTAAACAGACTATTTTGTCAATTTCAAAACAAAATATTTACCACATGGACTTTTAAAAAATATTTTTGATGTCAGATTATAATAGACATTACAAATTATCCTTATATTATCCAAAAGATGTAAATTGTGTGCATTTATTTGTGGCTGAAGTATAAAATATGTCCATTCCAATAAGACGCTTAGCTATGATGTTGATTTTTCTTTGATCATTTTTGGTCTGTCACAGACGGTTTTGAGTATTTCTTTCTTATCAGTAAACCAGACAGGCGTAAAAGAGTCAAAGTTTGATCACAACGATAATTCAACGCAAAATCGCTTGGAAGACACTCCAAAATTACATTACGTTTATTATTGTCGGTCGCCATTTTGTAAAGCGCTTGTCTAACGTAGTTACAACGAGCACCTGTTGCTAAGGTGGGCGTGGCTACAGTGCGTTTGAGGAAGGGTCAATTACATTAACATATTAGGAAATTGCGCTTACTCATGTTATGGAACCAAACGCTATAAGCTATACGCGCGTATTCTATGGAAAATGCAGATTTTTTCTAATTATATGATTATTCAACTTATAACCATGAACTAACTTTTGTTGTAAATCATATTGATACTAGGCATTGAAAAAATACATTTTGCAAGTCTAAGGTCAAAACTGTGCAGATGAATTAAAACGGCATTGAGTAAAAACGCGTTTTTAACATTTTTTTTAATGTTGACCTTCAAATGACCTTGACGGTTAATGACAATGACAGGGTGTTCATTAGAGAGCTCTGTATATATACATAAATTATCACACACATTAAAATCAATATCTGTTTGCACTTAAAAATAATAATCGTTACAGTAAGACTAGTCAAGGGCTCATGAATTGGCGACCATCTTGGTTTCTATAAAAACTGACATGATGTCAACTGTCCACCCTCGTTAAAATTGAACTTCAGACATTCCTCTACACAAATATACAAAGAAATGTTCTGGACAAAAAAACTCACACAGATTTATAAGTCCAGGGACTAGACTACATCCTTTCGATGATCATGAATAATTGCCGCCCAATTTGTTCTCTAGGATTCTGTTCGGGAATTTGTAGGCATTAACTTTTGCTCTGGAACCAACATAGTATGTTTCATAGAGTATCTTTAAACTATTGACCAGCCCATTTGGAATTATGTTGTGTTGTCTATGATGTTTCGGGTTTACGTTGGTGTTTTCCTTGTTTCATTTTGTTCTGTTCAGTCTATGCATGTCGAAGTATTAGTTGGGTTGTTCATGTTTAGTTTTTATTAATCGGCCATCCTCTTTTCTATGCATTTTGTACATTGGGTCATACGTATATATCAATTGAATTTCTCCAGATTTCTTTCTTCATTATGACAGCGTTTCATAAACCCGGAGGTGTGGGGAGACACTGTCTTATGTATGTGTCGTTCCCTGTAGCAACTTATTTCTTCTCTGCAATTCTATCGCATTGTATAGTCTAGTGTTCAGGTTATTTTCTGCCCAGTTTAGGCCTATTGTTGCCAGCTGTCTTGACTTGTCCTGGGATGTATTCCATCCATTAAACCCCCCCCCCCTTTAATGTTTGTCCTCTTTGATTATCCTAGTTGTTCCTTTTGGCCGACCATTTCTTGTGCCTCTATTTCCCAAAGGGATGTACCTTTTAACCTCATCAAGTACCTTATGTTTTATGGATTGTTGTTTTCCCGGAGGTCTGTGTGGGGAGGCACCGTCTCATGTATGTGGCGTTCCCTGAAGCAAAATTTGTCCCATCTCTGCTTCTAACCAAAGCGACGGGCTCATTTGTATACGAGGAGATTTTAGATTCTTTATTATGACGTCATTTAATGAAAATACATTATGACGTCATTAGGCATTATCAAGGAAACGTTTCTCTCAATGTGCTGTTTTATAACACAACTTGATTCCTCATTAATATAATATAATTGGTGGTCATAAATCTGTATTATTTTCTCAATATATATAATTTTATAGTTTTTTTTCTAATTGTCGTTATTTAAATTCCCTTCCCCTATCACCAGTTTTTAAGATTGTGTCTTATTATGCCCCCCCCCCCCTTCGAAGAAGAGAGGGCATAATGATTTCCACATGCTATCCGTCAGTCGGTCGGACCGTAACCTTTTTGTTTCCGATCAATAACTCTAGAACCCCTTCACCTTTCATCTTCAAACTTGGTCCACACATTCATCGTGGGTAGCAGTGGAACCCTATTGACTCAAGATCACATGGGTCTATTGTTCACACACCGTTTCCGATCAATAACTCGAAAAAAACCGGACCATTTTCAATCAAAATGGGTCCACACATTCACCTTGGGTAGAGGAGGAACCCTTCTGATTTTGGGTACACGGGTTCAAAGGTCAAGGTCACAGGCGTCAATTGTTCACAAACCATTCCCGATCAATAACTCGAGAACCCCTTCACCTTTCATCTTCAAACTTGGTCCACATATTCATCGTGGGTAGCAGACGAACCCTATTAATTTTGGGGTCAGGGGTCAATTGTTCACAAACCGTTTCCGATCAATAACTCGAAAAATAACAGACCTATCATCCTCGAACTTAGTCAACACATTCATCTTTCGTAGCAGATGAACCCTAATGATTTTGGGGTCACAGGGTGAAGGGTCAAGGTCATAGGTCCAATGTTATTCAAACACCTCCCGTTAATTTGAATGTTCAGTATGACAAAATAGTGAGGGGGCATAATGTTTTACAAACATCTCTTGTTATTAACTACATTTTTCCGGGTTACTTGTCTTGACATTAGGTTATTGATTTAATAGTTTTGTGGTTATTAAGCATTCTGACGTTAATAATTCAGTTAATGAGGGCAAGGTCAGACTGAGGCTGTTAGTTTCTTCGTGCTGGATTATACACAGTGTGTCTGTTGAACATTATGCACGCAATGGTTAATGACTTTTAATGATAAGTATTGCCTATTTGGTCAATGTATGTGTATTTGATGGAAATCAATGACAATATGATATAGCGATTTTAAAAGTGTGAGTTTAACTAGCTGTTAAATCAAGTTAAACCCCCATTATTTTTAATGACAGTTCAAGGCTGTAACTCTCTGTACGGTTATTATTTCCATTTGTGTTTAAGATGTATGTTAAATTTCCCTTTCCCCTATGCAATTCTTTCACTTGATATAGTGTTCATGATATTTTCTCCCCCATTTTCGGCATACTATTGTCGCCAGCTGTATTGACTTGTCCTGTGATGTCCCTACCCTGTTTGTCCCAATTAATGCTTCTCAGTTGTTCTGTATGGTCGGCAGGCAATTCATTGAGCCCCTGGTCCCTCGTGTATTTACCCGGAGTCTGTATGGACAGGTATTGTCTTATGTGTGTGGTGTTCCCTGTAGCGACTTATTCTCTACTTTAACAACCGGACTGCAATTTTGGATGGCTATATTCCAGGTGTTGATTCATTACCTTCCTGTGATGTTATTGATTTTCTACCAGTGCATCAGGTCAAGTATTTTGTTTGATGGAATGTAGGAACTCTACAGAAATGATTTTATATCTGTTTCTGTATTTTAATTTTGAAAGGAAATGGCCCATTTCTTAAATGCTATATGCATCAATGTAAAACAAAAACATTCTCCTTGAATTTCTTGTAACTGTTTCTTACATTTCTTCATCCTACATATTTGATTAGTACAAAGATGCTTTCCTAAGCAAGAATAATTACCCAGGTATTCTTTGCGCTCCTGTTCCCTCGTTTGCGTAATTACCCTTGCACCTCCTCAAATGCTAGATGTTTTATAGACTGTTGTGTACCCGGAGGTCGGTGTGGAGAGGTATTATGTATGTTGCGTTCCCTGTAGCAACTTGTTTTTTACTTTAACAGCCACACTGCACATTTGGATGACTACATTTCAGATGTTCATTACCTTCCAGTGATGTTATTGATTTTCTACCATTGCATATTGTTCATTTTTTTGTAAATTAATGCGAATACGTGATTGGTTAAATGTAGGAACTCTACAGAAATGATTTTATATCTGTATCTGTGAAAGGGCATCAGTCGTTGATGTTAAAATTGAAAGCCATGAAAATTTGGATTTGTTCTCATAGTGTTAATTTAATATGTGCTATTGTAATCTTTGGTGTATCATCCATCATATATGGGTAATACAGGTGATGTAGAACATGTACATACTTCATATGATAAGTTTGACCGTAGTAGTTTCAACAATAGTTTTCTTAGCAGCCCAGGTGTTCTTTATGATGATAACGATACCATAGATAAATTACAACAGGACATGCATACACAACCTGACATAGACTCGTTTGCGAGGAATGGTGTACTATTATCAACACTATTGTGTATAATAACATCTCTTCCAACACTATTGCTGCAACATGTTCTACCAGAAAACACCATCCTGGTAAACCAATTAAGGTGGAATGAGAATGTGCGTCAATTATGGTTTACTCTGTCTCGAGTAGAACAAAGATGGTTACATTGTTTTGAGCGAGCAGAAAAACTAGAACTGTTCCATTGGAGCCTTAAATCCATCCGCCTATACATTGACATTGATATGTTATACATGTACATTAACTATTCACTTAGTCACAATTATCATAAAAAATGAGTTGATTGGCAAGTATTTGTTTGTTACAGCAGTTATCATGCACGTCTTTACGTCATGTGTACTAACTCTGGCAGACTTGAAAATATTGTGTCCACAAAATTGTGTCTACGGACGGCGGGACGGACGATAACCAAAGCACTTCGATGCGGAGGTTAATAATGCGAAGCGTAGTCTTTGGTACACCATGCAGATGGGAATTGTAAAATGACTAACATGGGGCAGTCCACTGATATCAACAATATCATAAACTTAATTGATATTTGCATTTATAAGTCATAGTTGGTCTCTGAAAGGAGAAAACAAGGAAATTCTAAGTATGTTTTTATTAATGAATTTAAGCTAGCAATAAACATTTAAAACACAAACGAAAAGCGTCAACTTCTATACAACAATTTCATCATTACATCAGTAAAGATAAGTAAAGGAAACACTCATCTCACGCTCTTCTTTCTGCTTTCCTTTCTATGTAATAGGAATGTAAGCATTTGTGTATATGCAAGTGGAATATTCAAGTTAATTTAGTTTATGCAACCGCTTCAACCTATGAGCAGACACTCGTAAGCTCATGCTAAGGCATTTAACAAATACAATCATCTTCGATTGTTTTTTTTCGGTCTAAACAAGTAATTATCAAGGGTATTGATCACAATCGACAGATCACGGTTGTAAGCGTTAGCATAGAACATATCTGTATTGGACTCGAGTTTTGTAGTTCCAAAAAACGTTTAAGAAAATGATTAGTACAATGTTTTAGATTACGTCTGTTTGAGGCATTAACATGCTTTTTCTCAAAATTGTTACTTAGCATTTTACCTTTAATCTAAATAACGTTTAATAATTATTATTAGTTAGGTTACTCAGTAAAGTGTAACAGTTTTGGTCACGTTTTCGTTTTATGTATTCGGTCAAATGTTCTTATTGTTCGTTGCATTTACTTCGACCAAAATCCAAGTATAAAGAGGTTTGAGTTCAATTTTCACTATCTTATAGTTCAAATTATTTAATCCATCAACAGATCGCCTGGTCTTCATTTTGTTCAACAACTCTACCCTGAAATATAGAATTGAACTAACATGATACAGTTATGCGTGCGACAAAATGTACCAGATATATAGGTCTTGGTGGAAATAATGTAATCCAATTATTCTGCATCAACTTTTAATATGAATTAATCTATTCATGTGTAATGTTTTGTGGTCCATCCATAGTCACTTAGTGCTTTCGTCATTTTCTTTGCGTTATAAGCTTCGTTTTGGATAATCTCGGAAAAAGGCGTTAATATAGTGTATAACGGTATAAATGTGTCCCTGTGGTAAAAACTGTTGTAAGCAAGACCCAGTCGTGGCAATGTTATAAATGAACTCCCGTGGAAGTTATAGCAAACGTGTCCATGCAACAGTATGATCATTGTTTGTCCATGCTTCACGTAAAGCATTATGAAAATCCAATGCCATATATACTCAGTCTATTTTAAAAACGCACAGTTTTAGACCTGTGATAAGTTTGTAAAACGTCATTTTATGTTAATGTGAATCTCATCTGATATGAAAATACCCGTCGATTGTTATAAAATATAAACATGATGCACACATGTAACCATGGAATAGTATCAAGGCATATGACTTAAGACAATTTGTGTTGGTTTTTTTAATGTGATAAACATCAATAAATATGAATTAACAAAGAAAACAGCAGGAAAAATATTCCCTTGTATTTGTCGAAAAAGAAGTTTGCAATATACTTAAATTCCATTGTTAACAAGCGAAAGATTTACGGGCTTTATCCTTGTGTAACATGATCAAAATGATTGTCTTAATCGGATTCACATCGCAACAGTTCACATTAAAGATGTTTAACGTAAATTTAACGATAACACTGGATGATCTTTCAACTATATCTACATCAAGGTTCAGCCCATTGTGTCTACATCTATCAGCTTTCACCACGACCCGGACTTATAGTAAAAAACAGATATCAGGGGTCTCTGCAACTATCAGTTACAATACAGTCAAAGTTATATGATAAAAAATGTTGTTTAAAATACAATTAAAAACAATTTGATGTGAATAAAGAATAAAAACGCATTATATTGCATTACCTATGAGGGTTTTTTTTCAGGAGGATGAGACAACGCATGGTATCGTCCCTCATTTCTCGACAGTCTACTGATTGTAAAGTTTGCGAGAATCAGTCTGAAAGAATCAATGCGGTTTGGTTTATCTTATCCTCTGTCGTGATATTATTTCGGGAACAAGGAACGTAGTTATAATATCATTCACGCAGAATGGAAGGACCTCCTTCAGGTCAATATTTTGGTTACACCGTCTAAATTGTATGAATGTTTCGTTCCAGATTAGGGCTATAAATGTGCTCGTCAAGTTGTTTTTCGGTCAAAATAATTCGGACATTATTACATCACTTTGATACAGTTGACTTTTGAAAAGAATATTTTAGTGCCAACTACGTACAGCATGTAAATAAAGTTTAAAGAAAAACATCCAACAGTTTGAGTCTAAGGACGTCATTGTTCCAACCGAGAAAGCTACCAATTATAATATATCCAATGTCGTGTGTTCTTCGCCCTTGATCTCTGACTTATGTGGAGCAGTTGTCAGTTGCGTGTGGAGGAGCAGGTTAGTACTAGTTAGAAACACAGGAGCACTGGTTAAGTCAACTGAATGTCATATAAATGAAATACTGTTGAGAAACGGTACAAAGCCCTAGCGAGCAAGCACGAACGGACGAACGAATGACTCTTTTAAATCTGATCTATCATCAGAACATGATGAAGTCTTTGAACAACTTGACAATTATAATAATGTCAAATTACTGCTACCAGAACTGAAAAGAAAATATGACCGCTGCTGTACGATTTCCAACCTATTCTTTAAGTGACGTCATTTCCAGAAAACGTCACATGTGACGTCACCACGTACTGACAGTGAGCAATATTTGCTCAATATGGCAATATGAAAACGAAGTGACCGTATGGAGTAAATATTATTTCCTGCTTGCAAAAAGTGACGTCACATGTTGCGTTTTCTTGAAATGGCGTCACTTACAGAAGAGGTTGTAAATCCCATAGCAGCGCTCATATATACAATTTACAGGATACATATACAACCACACCTGCATTGACTACTACCATACATCCAAACTATTTATTAGTTTGACTTAAGAAAAGGTTCAGCGAGTATATGACGAGATATTACGAGTTAACTACGAGCAATGTACGAGTGAGGGCGACATATGGCGATTTGGGTATTAATTATTATGGTACGGCACATCTGAATCATTCTGCAATCCATTTCCACTTGAGCTCCTTTTGTATGTCTGTGAATTAATTATATATATACCCCTTTCCCCTTTGGCCTGACATCTTGGTTCCCAGCAATAGACTCGGGTTCCATTCCTGGTTCTAGGTCTTGCTCTAAACCCTCTGACTTGGGTGGTCATTCAAAGGTGGTGATGGCGCAGGGGGCGGAGACTCAAACTCAGCTGCTAGTTCTACAGCCGCCTTCTTTTTAACGGAGCCTTTTCCTTCATCTTTGAAGGCATGACTAGTCTTACACTGGTTCAGCTCTTAAGGAAATGGTGACGTGGAGTGGTCAAGAGAACTGATGCCGATCAGAACATACATCCCTTTTTTATATGATCACTACAAATCGTCCGAACTCGCAGCAATGTCGAAGACAAGTCGAAAATATCATGCACATACTCCATACATGTAGAACGAATCTCGAGCAGAGATCGTATCAATGTCCTCCAAATGCGCAGCTACACTCGTAGTGCGTCGAACGACTTTTTACCCGGCAACAAGTGAAGCCATGTTAACCGCACTTGTTCAAGTTTGAATGACACACAAAGACATGTTCTTCGACATGCAACGACATGGCTTCGAGGCCCACACGACACCTGAAGAGTTCTGGTGAGTTGTAACACGCCACAACTCGTAGCCGAAACTAGGGACAGTATGACACGGGATTAACGGGTTGACCCTAGACAATTGGTATTACTAAACGGGTTCTTTACGGTCAAGTTTTTATTGCAAGAGTTATACCATCTTTTCAACCATCTGCATTAAGATTTATTTACATTTTAACTAGGGATGTCTTTTGTTTCCAAAATGAAAAATAGTGATTTTCCGAACCGATAACCGCATGTTCGAACGGTTAACCGGTTAATCGTTTACATCCCTAATTTTTACCATTACTAATAGTAAATTGATGCTGAAATCAAACCTTTGTCAAGTTTGAAATTTGATTACAAAACGGCTTGTAACATGTGTTATGGTATCTTACAACACAACTCATACATACGACGTTTGATACAGAATAATTTCTTCTGGTACATAATCCGGAACGTGCATTCTTCACGGTTGCCACCGTTGTCCACTGTAGCATGCTGAATTGTTCTGATGTTTGTAAATAAACCAAATTGTCACTGCTACTGCTGCTATCACAACTGGGCTTCATAATAACCAAATAAGTGGGCAAACTGTTCGTAATCGTCTGCGGCAGAACGGTTTACACGGACGACGTCCTTCCGTCGGATGCGTTTTAACGCAACGTCATCGTGTAAATCGTCTTAATTGGGCACGTGTACACACTCGTGTGAGACGACGACGCTGGAATACTGTTCTTTTTTCGGATGAATCCAGATTTTGTTTACATCGTGGTGATGGCAGGGTGCGCGTCTGCCGTAGGAGAAATAAACATTATGCTTTTGTTAACAAAATATAATATTAAATAAATATGTATAATATGTAGGGATGTCAACGACTGGCAATTTTGATATTCGAATATTCGGTCAACCTTCCGGACGATTATTCGTACATTCGAACTGCATCCATTACGAACGGCACCGAGTATTTGTTTATTATCACATTTTCTGCTTGCACATATACATTATAGTAGTTTGTACTTTCAGATTTATTTCGCGAAAGGCGTTGTTACCGGTAATATGAACACAATGAGCGTTGCTTATTGCAACGAACATGAAAGCAATTGAAATGTCTATATATCCGTCATTATATTCCGATCGGATCAAATTATGAATTATCTGTCGCGCAGAATGCGAATTATAGGAGTAAAAGCAACGCTAGTCATTGATGCAGACTTGCGTCGAGTTAATGCGTTGATAGTTACATGTCAGGTTTTTAATACTAATACATTTGAAATTCAATGTTTAACTTTAAGCTTATCATTGTATGTTTTAAACTGATCGCTCAAGTTGTAAAAGTACCCGCGGTAACTTAAATAATTACAGGGCATAAAGTGTCACCACCAGAGTGTTATATCTCTCTTACCACCTATAATACAACATGACTTGTCAATTAACACCTTTATATATTATTTTCACACGTAATATGTCATTCAATGCAATGATGCCCATCACTATATTAAATACACATGCATTCAGCTTTTATATTGGAAATATATATCTTTATCGAATATCGAATCAGTTATTCGAATATTCGGACGTACGAACGAATATCCGAATATTTGTTGACATCCCTAATTAATTTGAAATAAATATATATAATATTTATAATATGAAATAAATATATATACACTGTAATATGAAATATATATATATAATATGCAATAAATATATATAATATGAAATAAATATATATACACTGTGATATGAAATAGATATGGGTAAAGATAGGAGTACTGCCTGTGACAGGTCAGTGGCAAAGAAGCCATTGGAAGTTTAAACCTTGTTTAAGGTTGTATCCGCCTCGCACTCATCCTAGCATCACCCCAATAGAATAAACATTGTAAATAAGAAAATCATTTCTTAAATTCTAGATCATTTCCAATTTTATAGTGGTAGTAGGCTATACTTTTATGAACTAAACTATTAGGTGCAATAACAAGTCAACTTAAATGAAATGAATGGAAATATCATGGTACAACATACCTGCTAAAAAAATCATCATCTTCCGCTCCCCATCCGAAATATACGTTAGAAAGTCCGTTTATCCGCTGAAAATGTTCTTTCTTCAAAGCACAAACGCCTCCAAAATATGCATTGTACGGCAAACTGAAAATATATTAGTTTAGTCCTTTTGTACCATAACAAGCAAGAGTTTGTAATATGGCAAAGTTTCTGAATAATGCGTACAGGTATTTATTTAACGGAATGGAAGATTCTATTTGCGCTCCTTGCAGCACAGTATTTGTACATACATGTTCGGAATGTATTGTGTTTTGCGGTTTGTAACCTTAAAAACTGTCCGAAACGTGCAGTGTTTCATTTCATATTCTCAAAGTACTCCTTATGGTTAGAAATGCATTATTTTAGTCCATGGATCCGTTTCCGGAAAGCGTCACGGTAGTTTGACTTTGGTATACTGCGGAAGAACTGAAGAACAGCAGAATCCAGAACTTGTCGTGATCGATATCTAAGATCGGAAAGGAAAATTTATAATTTTGGAAAGAGACAGAAGTCGCATGGTGCTAGGTCTGGGGTATAAGGAGTATGTGTAGCGCAGTAAATTTCTCCGACTTAAAACATTGTGCTATTTCTATACTGGAGGTGTGCGTTGGAGCATTATGTTATAGTCAAACATGTTTGTAACCTAGGCGACGTTTCTCGTAGTATTCAAAAAGAAATACAATATCACGATAGTACCTTCAAATCACACCTATTTACTGCTATGCCTTCGCTAGAGAAGAAAAAATATGACAACATCAACAAAAAATATTTTGTCATATTTTGGAAAATTTAAGCAACTATTTCGCAGTTTCCCCAAGTAACGTTTTCTGGTTGTTAGTCAGTAGATGGGGCTCCCACCTGGCAGAAATCTTCCTAAATATCGATATTTTCTTTAAAATGACATAACCCGTTGATAGTGAAATACCAACAATGCGTGCAATATCACACACTGTATATATATCATCATTTTGAAGAATTTCTGTTATCTTCAATACATGTTCATACATAGATTGCTGTCTTCGGCCGACCTGATTTAGCTGCATTTTCAGCAGACTGTATCCCACAATCAAATTACTTTTTCCATCTACGGACCGCCTCATAAGATACATTATCTGTCTCATAATCATGAGTAGTTTCGACAAATATCTCTTTTTACAGAAAACCAAGCTTACTGCGAACGTTATGCAAGACCGAAATTCTTCCGTATATGGCTATTCATTTTTTAACCATTTTTGCAACAGTGGTCAACGACTGACGAAATTTAAATGACAAAAACTCTATAAACTGGTTACTCATTTGATACATGTATCTGTCATTGTGTTGATATTTGATAGAGGTATTCAGTTGTATAAACATCGACCACGTACAATGTCTCGTGGAAATTGCTGGATATCACAATACACAATACATTTCGAACATCCCTCGTATTGTATCGTTGTTCAAAACGATTAAATTTTCAACGACATTTTTATTTAATTAAAAGTATTCCCAATTGTCATATTTGCAATTGATGGGCTACTTATAAATGCCAAATAATAGCATATAAATACTTTTAGTCGCTTGCACAAAACGTCATAAAATTGACTGTAACCCGTAGAAATTTAGTTATATACTTATAATTGAATTTGTCTACAGCCACAGACATGTGTAACGGGCTTCGCTCACAAGTGTATGGGTTGCTGGTATTTTCTGGTAACAAATCAACATCGTGAAAGATGAAACATTGCTGATCTGTAACTTTGACGGTTTCCACAAATCCGACGTTAAAAAGTAATGCTCTGTTGAACGGTACTCCAGGTGTCTGAAAACATCGAGTAGCTTTCCTTATTTGTTTGACGAGATTCACACCGTCTTACTAAAGTATTGTACTTAAACACAGCTGTAACTGGATAAAACTATGAAGGCTATTACTTTCATCAGCAAATGATAAACTTAAAGTTTGTGAGTTCGAGCATCGCTTTAGGTGATGTTTGGTTTGAGCCATGATTGAGGCGTGATGTTCTCATTGGCAATTTGATTAAAGATAACAAGTAAACAAATACATCGTCTTGGACCTCCTCCTCTGGCTCATGCGGGAAGTTGTCAGTTGTTCGTGAAAGAATACGTTAGTACCGGTAGGTAACCCGGGTACAATGGTTAAGTCATTGGACCGTCGTATATACTGAAATATGTACAGCAGACAAACGATATTAAACGAAATCCAACCGACCAGGGCTACGTAACCAGAAGCATTCGTTAAGCCAACGATGATCGTTATGCCATCGTTAAGTCATCGTTAGTTAAATATGTGCGAACCAAAAGCTGTCGTTAGTTTCATTTAACGAACGAAGTCTTCGTTACGTTACGACAAGTCCGGAGTATTCGCTAAGCCTTCGTTAAGCATTCGATACGAACAACTCTTGCTTTAAAGACGTGCTGTATCTAAAGTGACATCATTTTGTTAAAAACAATTGAAACAGATAATGAAAGTTTGGGAAAAAACGTATGTCCGTACGTATGCTGTAACCCTTATAATTTTGATATCAATTGAAATGCTACTGTGTTGTGGTTTAGAAACAATTATTTTTGTAAAGATCGTTAATAAATATGTTCACAAATTTATTAATTTGGTTCCATAGTCCATAACTAGTCTTATATTAGTTACGTATTCTCTCTCTTTTATAGAATATTTCAGACCCAGAAAAACAAGTTAATAATGTAATGATGGTATTTTGAACAATTTCTAGCTCTTATGGTGTAATGCCTTCAAATGATACCATGCTCATATCAGATAAGGATGCATCCTTATGATGAATGTTACACCTATATATATATTTGAGCAAATAAATTATCTTACCCTTTTAAGATGAAATTACATAAATATTACATGTACATTGTACTATTTACTTTTATTAAATAATCTTATTTATGTCGAATCTATTTGTCATTTTCTAGTTCTAGCACGGAGAAAGAAACATACAAGTTCTACTACAGTGCGCTGTAGGAACGCACTATTGTGTCCACCCAACTTTGGTAAAAAAACACCAAAGTACGTAGCTTATGTACACTACTAACACACTTTGATGGTATCTGTTGAAATGGTCTAAACACTATTTCTGACATACATAAACGATTACAGCCGAAACTCTCTAATCCGGAAACTCTCCAGTCCGGAAACTTCCTCTAACCGGACACTTTTCTCGTTCCGTTTTTGTTCTTCAACACATCATATGAATAAATTCCCCACAGTGCGGATCCTCCCTTCTCCGGAATCCGAACGAATTTTTCCGCAAAAGTAGGTCAAAGAGTACAATAATTGAGAATTGAAAGAAATTATAATAAGTTTAATTGCCTCGGGGTGTAGACCATTAGACGTTATCATCGTATGCATTCCATTTTGATGGGAACAAGGTAAGAACGGGTACGAGGTGTACTAATTATGTAAGCCAAGAACAATTGGATTGGTAATGTTGTGAAAACATGCGGTGGTAATTGTTTAGCGAGTGATGATCACAGATGATTAAAAGATGAACAGTGAGACTAATGAAAAAAAGTTATATGACTATGAGCGCAGAAAAAATGCCCATTGAGCACACAAATCACAATTCAAAATTTATTACCCTAGATAATTATTTTCCTTTACGAAAAATATTTTGAAATGAAGCTATGGCGCATAAATTTCAAGTACGGCATTTTGAAAATACATCATGCTATGTGCAGAGCTTGTCAGGTTTTATGGACGGTAACGTCGCGAAACACTCACACTTAATTTCAGCTATGTTTGAAATCATTTGACATGTTGAATGATTCAATGAAAGATTTGCTTGAGATTGATATATGAACGTTATTCAGTGAAACTATAAAACTATCTAATGCATTTTCTGCACGGGGTATTTTTGTTGTAATTTATACATCTACTTAAGAATGAACTGTGGGTAAAATCTTAAAATCGTTATATTGAAGGCTTTCATACAGTTTTAAGAGAGGCGTCTATATAGCGGTATTTATCCTAATCCGGAAGAAACGGAATTCAAGTATCAACCAACATTTAACACCACGTGTATTTTGCATATCGCACTGCAAATCTTCCTTTTATGAAAGGAGCACAAATATGTTGGTCTTTTATAACTTATACTTTTGGTCTATAAATTGAATTTTCAAGTTTACATATATTTTGTGAAATACTGCAGTTTAAATTTCCCTATGACTCTGCAAAGTCGAATTAAAAATGCATTCAGACATTATACATTACATCGCGTTACCGCGAACATCCTCTAGCGAAATTATTCATTTTACTGAAAGAATCTTTTGCTACAGTCATTCAATGGAGGAGTCCTCTCCAGTCTGGAATTTCCTCTAATCTGAACTTTGTAGTTTGTCCGAAGAATGTTCGGATTAGAGAGTTTCCACTGTATACTGTATAGTTTGTGTATGAAAGCTACTGGTTACTAACCCAAGGGTTCCAATTGAAAAGAAAATGATTTACTATCGTCAAACCAATATCCACTTACATGAAACTCCAAACCTAACTTCCTGTCTGGTTAAATGTATACAATTACAATACATAGACACTAATCAACCTACCATTTCTACAACAACAATTCTATATGCGAGTTGTATTCGCTGTAAGTATGGATGCATATAACGCATAAATTTCTTCAGTTGTTCTGGTCTATCTCTGTAGGGAATGACTATAACGATATCTTTCTGTACAACATAATGTTCCGGTTTATAACGCCCTCCGGGCTCCAAAGAACACGCGATTCTATCCTCGAGCACATCCCATGTGGCATTATCATCAAAATGCCAAGCACCTACTGGAATATTGAATGCACTTTTCAGCAACGGCGTAAAAATGTCGAGTCTCAAATTTTATTACGCTTTTAGCACATATTAGAGCGTAATCAAAGCAAACATACAACTATGTCCTCGACTACTTGGAGGTCGGACATAAAGTGAATGAGAGAATTACAGAACGCCACATTTATAAAACATGGCATTGCCTAACTTTTCCTTGGGTACGCAATTATTTTTCTTTAAATGGGGAGGGGTATTTGAACAAAGCATAAATACAACAATTACATACGAAGAGACACAAAGCAACATGACACCATAATAACAGACATCGAAATATAAATATTTAGCACTGGGTGTCTGACAGCATGCATATCTCCAACATTTCCTAATATTACCAAGCTCAATGATACATAAACATTTGTCAATGTATCATGCAAACAATATAAAGGATCAAGACAGAAACATAAATAGTAGTGAAAATACCAGCATTGACTTGGTAAGTGGCAAAACCGGCACTGGTGGTATATAACCTGGTTTATGGTACGCCCAATACATATCCTAAATCACACAAATACAACGAACCGTGTAATTAAGAAAACCATCGCTAGAGAACTCCACAGCAAACACAGTAATTCAAAAACAAAAGCTGTATATAGAAATATAGCTCGAATTTATACACAAAAGTCCTGACAATATTGTAACCCATACGCCGTTTGAAATATGCAAAACTTATGTCGCTGCGCCTCGGGTGACAATATTACATGTACTGTCGCACTTTCATATTCATAAACTGATTGATGCCATTGCGAACTGATCCCCAATACTATGCGTGACGTCAATTTTATTTTGTTCTAAACAGCTCAAATATACAAATCCATATTTATTCCTAAAGTAATTTATAGATACGATGCACGATAAAATCAACAAACTAATAAGTGGTACATATTCATGGCGAGAATGAAAACAAACGAGAGAACAGTAACTTATTAAATTTCTTGAATTTCATTCATCCAACGATATAAAAATAACAAATGAAGTCCAGCTTGAAATACCATATACAACACGGGCGGTCGCCACAGAATTACAAAGGAGACACGAACAATAAACATACATGTAGACAATCAGACAAGCAAACGGGACAAAACGAGAAAAACGTACCGCCATGTAACATTGGATAAAATGATACTCACGTGTGAAGTTGAGAGCACATGCGTTTCGATACGGAAACAATCTGATGGACGGTGTCCCAGCAAAACGTGGTTGGGTCAACACATTAGTTCTATGTATTCTGTAAGCAAGCAGGGTAACCGGAAGGATGAGTACTAGGATTACAAATGCGAACTTGTACCGTCTAGGATTTGATGTATCTAATATTCGTGGCATAATCCTATAATTTATACAAAAACATTTTGAATAAATCTTGAAGTACTATTATTACCATCCAACTCTTCGAGATTTGAAATAATACGATTATAAAACTAGATCTTTCAACAATATGAAAATAATTATATTTATAACTGAAATGACAAAACATGTTTTGTTATTGCGTAAAAGGTACCGCGTGCTCACGCGAAAGAATTTTTGTGTATTCACTTAAAATAACAATCAGACATGTCAACTCTATGGATGATTGTGCTGTACACATGTACAGAGTATAACGTCACTAATGAATTTGTCATCTCGGTGCGTTTACACGTAAGTTTTTTGCGTACCTTTTTATTTTTATACAGCATAGCAGATAACATGTGTACATTCTTTTTTAAAGGGAACACAACATTGAATAACCAAAAAAAATCCTCAAAAAAATATAATAGGAAATTAATATGTTTGGCAAAGTACAAAGTTCGGCAACAAATATTGAATTTGTTTGACAACTACTTGTTTGATTGTTGAATATAAATTGTAAATATAAATTAAATGATTGTTAGGTTTACATGAAAATACAGTACAGTTGTAAAATATTACAATAGATCATTAATGTATATGTAAAGAGATGTTGAGCACTTTGGTATTGCTGTATATTTTATATAATGCTTTAAATTCTGATTACTCAAATGTCAGACCATAACATATATGTGAACAGTAATTTTAGAATAAATCAGTTAACTTTATGCCAGACCAAAGATTGTTCATTATAAAATATATGTGAAGTACAAGAAAGAATGTAAAAGTACATTATATAGTACCAAATGTGACAACACGATTAAACATTATACAATTCACAAGAAATATACTGTCTTAATAAGAAGTCATATTTTGTTTTTGCTTATCAGTAACAATATCTTATTCCATTACCATAAAAAAACAAGAATAAAATAAAGCAGGGTGTCCACAAAAGGGGGTAAGTATGTTATTAATTGGATTGTGACAGTTCCTTCCCTTGAACGATATGTTTGCTGAATTGCAAGAAAGAAATTACTTAGTTTAATAAACGTTGAGTAAAGCATTGCTGTACAAGAGAAAAAATTACATGTTTATAGAAAATAGACTGGCGATGAGAAAGAAGGTCAATACAAAGAAAAGGTAAAGAAAAAAAGAAGGAGAAAAGGAAAGAAACATAGGTACAAGGTGCGTTCGTGTGAATGTTCCATCAGACAAGAATGGGAAAACACTACCTAGAAGAGATATCATTCCGATAAAGCATGAATACAAGGAAAATGTAAAAAAAAATCTGCAAGAAGATATTGTATATCTTAATGAATTATTCTTGGTCAAATCTGTGGTGGTCAGTCACGTAAGTTTAGATGTTTTTAAAAGGTTTGGCAGTTTCTCAGCTACTGTCCCACCGGTTGTAAAATTATAGCAAATGTATGACTCCATGTTTTTTATTCGTTCATTATGTACATAAATGCATAAGTAAATCACCCTCATAACTGTATTTATATACATGTATACATATAATGTATAGTGTCACCCATATTTAAAGGCCATCCATTTCTGACATATGAGACTCCTTCTTTGTGATCACATTTACTTCCCGATGCTTACCTCTGTTAATGTCAGGTACCAGGCAGGTAGACAAACGGTTACCACTATTTAACTACCTGGTGGCTCCACAACCAGTCTTACCCGAACGGACTTTTACCTGGATTCGAGCCTTCGACATTCCGGTCAAAAGGCGGATGCCATAACAACTCTGCTATGAGATACTGTGTTCAAAATACCTTGATTTGCAGGAAAAAGGAGCTTCAAGTAAAGTTTTTAAAAAGTATGATAGTAAACTAAGAGATATTAAGTAATTACAGGGAAAGCTACATACACAAGACCCCCGGGGAAACATGAATGGGAATGAGGGTGCAAGGAATGGTCTGACCGAACATAAGAACTACAGACACTTTAGGGCGACACAAGAGGAAACGGTTCAAGGATGGAATACATCATGAAACAGGTCAAATAAATCCGTAATAATAGGCCGAAAGGGGATCACGTAACATGAATATTAGATCAAGTAAAGGAATTGCACATAGGGAAAGGGTAACTTAACATACATCTATAAACATAAAACATAACCATACAGCGATTTACAGCCTTAGAGCTATCAGTAAAAATGCTGGGGGGTTAAACAGCCATAAAATACACAAACTTACGTTTTATTCTTCTCTGTCTACCAAAAATAAATAATGATAATACATGTATTAATAATTATATTGCAATGGTTTCTTATTAAAATTGTTTTCTAATTATTATCATTAAAATACCATAACTATATCATTGGAATATTTATATTCAAACGCATAACTTTATTTGTATTGACGTAATTATTAAACCGTCATTAAACATTCATTATACTTAACTAGTCAAATTGCAGTTTTTACCTGTCTCACGAATACAATTTTGAAAATAAGACATTGGTATCCGTGATTTGTGTGCATAATGGAGGACAGTAATGAGATGAAACACGGACATCATTTTTTACACAATACAAAAGCTTATTTGATAACAGCTGCATCACAAATGGCTCATTTTTGCCCGTCCCGCGGGTAGATGTGTATGTTGCAAGCTCTGCTCCAAACTTTTTATGGACAAGACCATAACGTAAATATTCTAAAACGATAGAACTAAGGTGAATTTTGAATGTTTATCTCACTTTTCCGTTGTTTGAAGTGACATTTTTGGAAGGTGAATGAAAGTCCTCAGAGCAAGATACTGCAACGTTATGAGTTTCCCTTTACACTAGATGTAAACCAGTTTAATATTCTACCATAATCAATGTGATATATATGAACATTTTGCAAATTTCAGAAGACATCCAATTCCGATCTCTTATTTGTTCAGAACAAAAAGAAAATTAATGATAACTTAAGACTAAATGTTACAAATTGATCTTGATTTGATCTAGATCAGTGTCAGTCTAAAGTCTTAAGGTTTACGGACCCTAAAAGTCATGTTTGGAAATGGTTACATACTTGATGATTTCTTGTTAAGCATCCATTAAGACACCCAAATATAAACTTTAATTAAAATTTACCCGTCAAAACTTGAGAAATGTGCATTTGAAGTCGACACCCCCACTTTTCCGAGAAGACCCCCAATGAGCAAATACCTAGCTACACTAAATCTTGTGTAATTTTACCAAATTGAGGAATAAATTGGTGAAATGTACCTTGTTGAGTTCATATGACTTTACTTTTTTATCTTGCATTACTCATTGTTTACAATTCTTCACACACAAAAAAAAAATTCAATGTAATATGTGAGAATATTGACCCTGCGGCTCCTGCTTTTTTTCATGTAAAGTCCAAATACAGTATGTTTTGACTGAATTTTCTACCCTTTCTATACATTTTCACAATATCAAATCCAAATACAAATTTTCTACCATTGGTTAAGGAAAAAATATGAAAAAAAGAAAAACTTTTACCGTCTACTTTGTTCACAACACACTGTTTAATGACTTTGGTACCAAATTTCAAGGGAGACAATTTCAGGTCAAAATTCAGCTTTTAGCTTGCATTTGTATCAGAATATCAAACAATGCTTCAGCCTCTACTTAGAAACAATATGAGACATACAATACAATAAAACCACTTATTTGAATAAGAAAAGACATTCTTTTCAGTATAAATCATGTGTTTTATTCAATATCTATAACAACAAATAAACGCCTTTTTTTCTGTATGCCATCCTAAGTCTTACGGAGTTATGAAAGTTGTACATGAGACAATTGCCACTGCTTATTGCAATATGGTGAGCACATAAGGGCTGAGATTAGAATTCCATTGTTCATGAGCAATATAATTACAACCATCACAGAAAAATGAGCAAAAACTGTTGGTAGAAAGAAAATGGTTTCAAGTCAAATAGGTTGAGAGTTCGAAGTTCAACTGCACAAAACACTAAATGTTCACAAGGACAAAGCTTATAAGGCAATCAATTATAACATATTGTATGTTTCATGGTATCTGCAGAAACAAGAAAAGCATAATCTGACAGTTTGTTTAACAAAAGGTAATGTATTGACAACGTGACTTTAGTTCTGACCTTGTCTTTGAGATTATTTGAATTTTGTGACTAAAGTCAAAAGTAAGTATCTTTCAAAGAATAAAATTGAATCTCCTTGATCCAGTAACATTATTAGAAATATACTGCCTATATACTAATGGAAAGTTGTTGAAACTCATCTAATATAACAAATAAAACATGAAGATCCGTATATCAGCGCTGGGACAGGTGCGAGTTCGAATGTTACCAAGTGCTTACTAATTCACTAAAGACACAAGTTTTAACTATGCACTGTTTTTTGCAAGAAATCAGCAAGTTTATGTATAACAGACTCAAGTGTTCGTTTTGTGTTGGTTACACGTTGTTGTCCTTCACTATTTTTCATTGTGAATGTACTTTGCAGTCCATCTTCACCATCACGCATATAAATTTTCCTCAGATGCTCCAGGTTTACCAGATGATGCGATATTTTCAGCTGTAGGAAGTTTACAAACACTATTCGCAACCAGACATGCCAATGATGGTAAATTCTTCGCCATTTCCTTTGATGATTGACACTGGTGAAACACTGCTTTTAGAGGAAAAGTGAACTTCATAATATCAGTTACTAATGTACAGCAATGTTGGAACTTCTTAACCAGACTCTTCTTAGCTTTGCTTAGCTTGTGTCCATGAACAACAACCTTGAATTTCAAACGCGAATCTAGCTGTTCTGTAATAAAAGGATGAACAAATAGAATGGTTTCAATATCTTAATTGATTTGTCTGAACGTGCATGAAAAGAACGAGGCCCAAGTCTATATCAAACATATGCAATGTGTTGATTTGATGCCCAATGGTTAAAAACATATGCAATGTGTGGATTTGATGTCCAATGGTTAAGATATTTTTGACAAAATGAAAACTGGTGTATAAACTTAATCTGTAACATATAAACTTTATACATTTGATGAGGATTTTATACATTTGAAGTCAATATCTAATTGAAAAATATTTAATTTTTAGAGAAAGATGGCCAAAGAATATCTTTATAACAAATGTCATGCAGAAATAGTTGATTGTTAAAAAACAGTCAGTTTTTATTGGTAGTTCACATTATACTGAATGAATCTATACCTGTACACAGTGTACTTTTTTTAAACCTAATGCCTTGTACTGTTAATAGTAAAATACACATATGAATTAATTTCTTTTTTTTAAATATTAAATTTGGATCTTATATACAAATAAGAAAAAACCTTTAACCAGGTATATTGGAATACTAGTATTTTAGATGTGAAGTTCCATTTGGATTTCAAATATGAAACCAAACAATTGCCAGTTTCAATATACATGTTCATTTCATGCTTCAAGTAATTTCCAAAAATATTTAAGACTGATATTTGTGATAAACTTACTTCATTTCTCTCTGATTTGCTTCTTTCGCTGCCGCTTTCATTGACTCCGAGTCTGAAGCCACTTTTTCAATGATTGGTCCTGCCCTTCTCTCCATCTTCTTAAGTTTACTATTGCTGATAGTTGGTATGTTCAGGGCTGCTAGCATGTTATTGACCTTATTCGTTCCTCCCACACTGTCAATCATGGCTGAAAATACACAGCAACATCTAGTTAACAGTAGGCCTATACTGCGATGAATGCCATTCGTAGTAATTAAATGTGTATGAATTTTGCTGGCTGATATTTTTACATAAATTTCAAACTGTGCTAAATTTACACAAAATTTATAGCTAATGCATAAAACACAATATTAATGTGAAATGGTTGGAGTACTGAAAGCAATTGTAACAGTATGATATTTCACTGTGATTTTTTATCAGTAACTACATAAATGGTTGACGAAATTTCTATAAGAATTCAATGATGTTTTAAACAAAAATCAACACAAACATTACAAAGGCATTAGACTTGAGATTTGGGTATGTATTGTCCCCAAATTCGGGACGAACTGACCTATTGTTGCTGGGTACGAAATGACTTGGGTACGAAGCGCATATGTAAGTAAAAGTTTGCGTGAAATTGTTTCAGTGAAATCACACTAATTCGCTAAATAAACCAATAAATAAATCGTTACCTGTTCCAAGCTTTGTGTTGACAGTTGACAGCAAAACTCGAGGCACCCTGTTTACTTCCTTTCACCAATTTTCCATACGCAACACAGTTCACATGACCGCAATCAGTGTTCAAGCATTTCACATACAAACATCCTCCTAATCCTTTCTTAAGTTCACTGATAACGTTCTCCATGGATAAGGGAATAGACCGTCTACACAATTTACAATCGATCGCGCGTTTGTTCGGCCATCTTTAAATCAGCTCAACGTCCAGATCACGTGGTCGGTTTATCATGGTCACATGGTCGGTAACGTGACCTTCCGAAATGTACCGATATAACCCGGAAAATACCGATTTTTCAGGGTCCGTAAACCTTAATACGGATAAATTAATCATGCTTTATTCCTTTGTGTTTGTTTGTTACACCACAATTCTGGTAAGAGTTAAGTTAATTATACCAATGCGTTATTATTTTACATTACATCGCATTTTAAACAAGACAATTAAATCTTACCGATTTTGTCTGCATTATTCTTGTCTTGTCCTACAACGATTGAATGCAAACCTTGATAAAACGCACATGGTTGCGATTGCGGAAGTACGAACGCAAAATAGTATTTACGTGCGTTTTGTTTATGAGTATGACGAAATTAGATGTCACCTGTCTGGCCGAACCCATCGATCTTTTGATTTAAATATATGTTTTTGCCGTATTCTGATGTTAAAGCAAATCTGTTGTTTTACACGTGTGCATTTGTATAACTTTAAAACTTCCCAGTTCATGACGGACTAGTCTCACCTGTGAGTATGACTTTCCTCAGATTCCCCCGGAGCATTATTTTTCGGTTCAGCTTTGTTGTAAACGCTGGGTTGGAACGGAATAATTTCGTATGTCCTAAATTATGGTTTGAATGTAGACATACGTATCTATGATTGTGCTATCTTACGCACACTGAATTACTTTACTTCTAACTAGTTTAGCTACTTTTGACGAGTTTTATGAATTTTATACATCAAAATGAAACAATAAATTATGTTGATTTTCTCATAGTATGTAGTAAATTGGTTTTCCATACGACCATTATGCTCGTACGTAAGCACAGGAGATTGGCACGAGATATATCCATTTATTCCTCCTAAAGTTATCTTCCTTTATCCCTTCCGTAGTATACTAGTATGTGTAACTGAAACGTATACCACAGAAGGGATAAAGGGAGCGAACTCGTGAAATCTCCTGTGTATGTAGCTTTGCGTCAAACGAAATACACAAGCACTGAACGTGTGGTTAACATTAATGTACTCTAATATACATTCACGTTACTGAGCACATCTTGACAAAGTAAATACTTTGAATGTACGTTTGTGTTTAGTTTGATCAATATTACATTTAATAAAAGTACGGTAAGTCTGGCGCGTATAAAGTGGACTTTTATGTGTCTAGGTCGGATATTACAACATGTTGCCATCGCGTCAGGCTAGAACAAATGTGTATATAGATAACTAACTTACACTGAGTGTTAATGAGCATGCAGTTGTTATTAGTGAACAGTTAAGATTATTTTCTGTTAAAATTTTGTATTATATTTGTACATTCAAGCCGACTTGGATGCCTGTTACCATGGAGATAAATGCAAAGAGTGACTCCTGAGAAGAGATTAAAATGGAAGTATGGAGTTCTACTCTTATTGTGCTGACTATTTTGTATTGTTGATTTCCCTTGTCTGTTTGTCCGTCCGTCTGTTTGTCCTTCCGTCGGTCACACACTATTGTGTTAATCATATCTCCAAAATAATATGAGTCATGAATGTTCACCAGCTTTTGTAGTTGTGCACCCGGAGTTTCATGTTTGGCTGTTCCCAGTAAGTGCAAAGTAATGGCCATTGACTTAGTTAAAATATAGCCTATAGAGTATGCAATCGTGTAACGCATATCTCAAAAAGAATATGAGCCAGAGTCATAGATATTTACAGGAATTTTCACCAGTAACCTAGTTGTGCACCTGGGGTGTCATGATTGGCTGTGCCCAGTAAGTGCAAAGTTATGACCCTTGACTTATTGAAAAGATAAAGGCAGCCATGCAGCCAAGAGTCCCAAAATACGCACCCTCACTCAGCCAGCAGCAGCATTATTTTTGAAGACCCATGATTAGCTAGAACATCCATATATATAGCATTATCATTTTCGGTAACCTACCTTCGCCTTGTACAGCCATATGTAGCATTGTCTGGTAACTACCCTCACTATGTTCAGTCATTTATGGCATTGTCTTGTTTCTATCCTCACCTCGTACTCATATATAACATTGTCGGGTGAATAAACTCGCATTGTAAGTCATGTATGGCATTGTCGGGTAAATACCCGCGCCTTTTAAATGATTTTGCTGTGTAAAAATGTTCATGTTTGAGCGAATTTTCGTAAGATACATTAGACGGAATATATGTTGATGTAATTAAATTTGGAAGTCAAAACGTTGCCTAAATAATAATTATTATAATATCCATTGTTAGTTTAGCACTGAATTATTTATGCGTTTGTGTCAGTATTTTTGTAATTGGCGAACGAACCTACTGCATTGCATATATGCACATGTTTATATCAATGTGTATGATATGGTATTCAATTACAAGCATTTATTTCAAATATGGAATGTTCTTTAAAATTTTTGAATTTTATTAAAAGCAGATTTGTTTTAGAAATTTATCATCTATTGAAGTTTGTTAGTGACATGTACATAAAAATTCTGCATTGTATAAGATACCTTGTCCAACTTTCTGGCTCATCGCACGATTCCTAAGATGTTATCGATAAAGGCTCCATGCTATAACCGATTATATATACGCTACTGTAACTGCAATATTAGAAGAATAGTTTATTCCGAAATATTAGATTTCACATAAACCGACAATGCAAATATATATACAGTAAAACCTCAATAATGAGGACGAAAACGAGGCTTTAACACGTCGGACGTACTATTACAGTGAGCGAAATAAAATCGAATGAATAAATAGCAAATACAAATAGGAAGAGGAAACATCAAAAACGGATATAAAGTGGTATATACTAGTGAAAGTGTGTAGCTTGTGATAAATAATAATGTCTAACAATCATAATAAGCAGAAAGCGGACAACAGAAAGAAAACAAATTCTCCCGCCATTTCTGAGCAAAGAAACGACCAGGCAAAGAAAACGGACGGAACATCCACAGATCACCAACCAGATCAACAGAATATGGGAAAGCAAAAGAAAACTGGTAATATGACTAGTGTTAGCCCATGTTATGAGAACCGTCAACAATTTGTCCCTATGACACAAATATTTACCCCTACCCCACCCACCCCACGGGAAATGCCGCCAAACAGTCAATATTTGAAAATGCTAAGCATGAACGGACAATGTGAACAATATAATACTTACCCCAATGAATTACCAGTGCTCTCGCCATCCTCCTATGTCGGAACGAACACGTCGAACTCTACCCATAGAACACCAAACTTTACCCCACCTATCTATCAACAAGGGGATCAATTCCAGACGTATCATCAACAACAACAGATAGCTGAATCAAATGCAAATGATATGCTTATCAGTTTGATAAATAAACTTGACACTCGTCTCCAATCAATAGAAAACAGTGTTTCAAAGCTAAAAGTTATACAAAATGAAGTCTCACAAGTTAAAGCTGATGTTTCTGTGTTGAGAGAGGACAATCATTCCATGAAAACCAAAATAAATGAGGTTGAACAATTTTGCAAATCAATTAGAAACTTTACTGACGAATTCAATGAACATAAATGTAAACAACAAAATGATATGATCGATCTGAAACAACAAAACAACAACATGTCGGCAGCAATTGATAATCTTCATACTGAAAATAGTTTACTCCGAGACAAACTGTTGAACATCGAATGGAGGAGATGCGAGAAAACCTGTTATTTATTGGTATCACAGAAGACGAAAACAACAAACACATTAGCAATTCCGATGAATATAATGATCAGAGTGAAGCAAGTATTCCAAATAAAACATCCTGTGAGGAAGTACTCCGCAAATTTCTCAAAGCAAATATTGAAGACGACACAACAATCAACACAGACAATAACATAAACATTTCATAAATTCGCTTCGATCGAGTGCATAGATTAGGAGGCCCAAATAGGAATTGAAAGATTCGTCCTATTGTCGCCAAATTTGAAAGATATTGTGATAGAGAAATTATTCGAGAAGCAGGCGACAAACTGAATATGAAAAAGAGTGGTCACTACATAAATGAACAATTCCCTCCTGAAATGGAAGAACGCCGCCGCAAGATTCGGCCAGTGTATCGTCAAATGGAAAACGATCCAAATGTAATAGAGAAATGCTCTCTAGTCAGAGACAAACTATTTGTAGGTAAAATGATGTATAATCCAAATACAGATAAATTTGAATTACCAGGAGACAACGCATTTAAGCGTCAACAATTTCAACATACACTATCTATGCCAATATCACTCGACAACACAACAAATAGACGACATGGATACATTCCGATGCAGAAATCAGATAAAAGGAATCAAACTTCACATCTAGACTTCCGGACACATAACAGATTCGATCTCATAGTGGACAATAGAGAACGCACTCCTTCAACATCCAGATACAAACAAAAAGCGCGATCTCCACTTGACGACACTGAACTCAAACGTTACATAAACGAATACACAAGCAACTCATTAAACGACCAAAACGATGACGGGCCTCAAACATGTGATAGTGGAAATTGTGTGCGTACAGAAGCGGAACGTAAAGACACACATCCTCTTGATCACGTGCATAGGCAAGACAGGGAAACTGTTATGGTTTAAATCACGACAAATCGGAACATCACAACAATTTTCAATCGATTTATAATGATAATGTTGGACGTTCTCGCTCTATTAATTTTCTTTCATTGAATGTTTGTGGAATTTTAACAAAACAATTTGTACCTGAATTTCGCAACCTCATTGATAAGTACGATGTGGTCGGATTTCAAGAAACAAAAATCGACTCATTAGACAGTGTTGCATTTGATGACTTCAAATTACACTTTAAATATAGGAAATCTGTATCCTATGGTAAAAAGTCGGGCGGCATATGTGTCGCAATTAAAAAGGTTTGTTTGTTTCATCGAGTTTAACGCCGTTTCTCAACGATATTTCAGTTATATACGGCGGCCGGTTCACCTAACCAGTTTTTCCTGGACTGAATTCTTACCAGTACTAACTTACCCTTCCACAAGGAGCCGGCAACTTCTCCACATGTGGAGGAAAATCGACATTTTTGTCAAAGTGTACTAACCACTGGACCAGGGCCGCGGCTGCAATTAAAAAGGACTTGCAACAATATGTTAACTTTATTGACACTGATTGTAAATTTGTCATGTGGTTAGTTCTATCAGATTTATTTACAGGTTGTGGTGTTTATATGGTGTTGTGTATTTGCCACCCGAGAACTCTCCTTATACCTTATGCTTGTGATAACCCATTTTTAGATATACAAACTGATATTGATAATTTTTCAGGTCGATATGCAAATTTATGTTTGTTTGGAGATTGGAACTCCAGAACTAAACAAATGCAAGATTTCATTGAGCCTAATTACAATTTGCTTGAACATAATGAAATGAATGACCTTATCAATGAACTCGATGATGACAAAACGTGTTTTGAAAACAGTAATGTTCGAACCTATAGAAACAATAAGGATAATACAATTAATAATTATGGTTATAAATTTATTGATTTTTTGCAATATAATCGGTTATATATACTAAATGGAAGAACAAACGGTGAATATGTAGGAAGCGTTACATGTAAAAACGCTAGCACAGTAGATTATTTCATTTGCTCAACAAAAATGTTTTACTTGATCTTACATATGAACATTCTAGATTTTTGCCCTCTATATTCCGATGTTCATAATCCTGTAGATGTTTTGTTTATTTTTCATAACTCCAAAAATGAAGCAAGAAATGAACAAAGCCAGTCTTTCCCTAAAAAGCGGTTATGGGACGATAGTAAAACTGATAATTTTACTAATAATATAAATTTGAACTAGGTAAACTCACTCATAGAAGAACTAAGTGCTATTGAAAACAAAAGTAAATGTTCATTAGAAGATACAAATACAAGTACAAATACATTTGTATAGCGCAAAAACTATTGAACAATATTCTATTGCGCTTCACACAGTCCATCAGGTATTTAGAAAATCCTATATATATACAAACACGGAAATATGCAAACTCTTCAATCGTAAGACATTTTAAACAAATATGTCATCAGAAGATCCATGAAAATTGCTATCCTTAAATTCTTCAATATTGTATTAAATAGCGGAATTATTTCCAGTGACTGGACAGTGGGGATTATTAATCCGATTTATAAAAACAAGGGTGAAACAACAAATCCAGAAAACTACCGACCTATAACATTATTAAGCTGTTTGGGTAAACTTTTCACCAACATGCGTCTGCAAAAAAAATCCGAGAAGTATAATTTTATAAATATTTATCAAGCGGGCTTTCGTAAAGGATATTCCATAGTCGACAATATGTTTATACTAAACGCTTTAAGAGAATTACTAACTATCTCGAAAAAGAAACTATTCTGCGCATTCGTAGACTTAAAAAAGGCATTTGACACTGTGAATAGAACAAGACTATGGTTTAAATTGCAACAATACAATGTGAACGGCAAATTATTTAACGTTGTAAAAAGCCTTTACGAAAATGCTAAATCATGTGTAAGCGTAGAAGGGTCTAGATCAAACTGTTTTCCTTGATCAATAAGCCTTCTATCTTAACGATCTGCATAACTACTTCGAATCAATGAACCCAACATCTGGTGTAAATTTTGATGCGATTAACGACAACAGCGAAATAATAAGCTATCTAACATTATTTGTGCTTTTATATTCAGATGACACAGTCATTCTCGCTGAATCTGCAGAAGAGTTACAAAGTGCATTAAACGTCTACGAACAATATTGTGACAAATGGAAATTGTCTGTAAACACTTCAAAAACAAAAATAATAATTTTCTCTAAAGCAAGAAATCTACATTTCAATTTTACATACAAAAACGAAAATATAGAAGTAGTTGATGATTACAATTATCTAGGAAATATCTTCAGTAAAAACGGATCATTTAAAGTAGCTAAATTTAATATTGCCAAACAAGCAACGAAGGCTATGTACTCGTTAATAAAAAAAATCAAAAGATATGAAACTACCGATTGATTTACAAATTGAACTGTTCGATAAAATGGTTAAACCAGTTTTACTTTACGGGTGCGAACTCTGGGGCTCATGTGCAGTTTTCTGGGATAAATATCAAGAATGATCTCCCTTGATTATCGGCTTTGTTTAAGCCATTTCCTCTAACTTGGATTGTCTCCCTTCCTCGCGAAAATGACACCTGTCAAACTAGTCAATAATCGATATTGGCTCCATGCTATAACCGAATATACTCGGATTTAACGTTTCTTATTCATTATCATTAGCGACTAACTTAGCCACCCCATTGTGTTTCGATAGCATGTTCAAATTGCCTTTGGCAATAGTGTGACTTTAAATATTCTTGGGGGTGTAAAGAATAACAAAGACTTAAGCGTGATATTCAAATAAATCTTCAATCACGGCAACAACTAAAATTTCAGTGGAAACAGAAAATGTGTTGTAAAAATAAATAATACATTTTGTAAGTAAGTTTGTTATCTCGAAATAATGTGAAAATCAATACTGGTAAATTGTCGCAGATTGTTTGAAGATGAATTTATAAGATCAGAAAACTAGTTTATAAGAACAACAAGAGTATTGCAGTAAACTATTGTATTGTGGTGAAATGAAATGGTAGCTATGGACCGAGAATCATATTCGAGTGTTCGACCTATCTCCGTTCGATTGATCTACTGTTAGATAATATGAATTAAGATGGGATTTCTCCGGGATTTAAGAACCTGTTCGAGGTATCTACTGTGTTCGAGGCAAAACTGTTCGAGGTTTCGAAGTTTTACTGTAATTAAAAAACAGGATTTGGCATTTATCCTGATCATTCTATGAATACTGTGTATATATGTAGAAACATATGAAATCTCGTGATTTTCCCCACGTTATGTAGGTTATATAGGTCCTTTGTCTGAATAATTGCAACATCTCTATTACAATATATATAAGTTCAGGGATCGCGTGTTCCATATAAATAGCATCACTTTAAATATTTTTATTTCAGTATAAAGTAAAACAGAATCATCACCAAAATTGCTTTGATTGTAATCAAGTTTTACTGTGTTAAAGTCAACACCTTTACAGATCAAAACGTCAAGCTGTACATTACCACCCAATATAATTGACCATACCAATATTTCATCTCAAGTTTAAACTATAATCGTGTGACTTAAAAGGAAACATTTACATAAAAACATATTTGTTTAACATTAAAATAAACGCACACATTATTTAACCATTGAAATAATGACATAATTCTTAAAAACATAATAATATGTCATACAATATATAAATATATATTGCACGTACCTACTATCTACACATATAAAACCAAGGAGCAGTCGTTTATCTTTATTGTAAAAACGAATTAAATGCAGATGATAAAAAATAACTGAATTTCAAAACAAGTACTAATGCACTTAAGATATTATTTATCATCCCGGTCAGACCGTAGATGAACTGATTAACAACTGCTCCTTGTATGAATATAAAACTTATCACACATTAACTATAAAAATAATTCGGACATTATTTACATAGGTTAATTTTTCTACTATTTAAAATATCATGACAGATTTTGGCACAAATTCTAATGACTGTTTGATTGGTAAAATCAAATTTAAGTTTTTCTTCATCAGTAAGATTATTAAAATGTGGATTAAGCGATGAAGCCTTCTGTAAAAGGGGCGTACGTATACTACTATATAAGTTGCAATGAAACAAAACATGAATTTCTGTCTCAATTTCACCACAGAAAGGACATTTACGATCAGATATACTTAAATTTTCATATCTGCCAGTTTCAATTCTAATTGGCGGAACACCACATATAAATTTACTAAAAGCCGACATATGCCTTGGTGGAAGAATTAGCTTACAATAGGGTTCGGCTTCAAAACTGTTTTGTATGTACAATAGTTATACTTAACCTATTGCGACCTCTTCCGGATTTGCTGTCAATCCTAGAGATCGATACATTCTAATCATTGATGTAAACGGACATTAAATTATCAACAATATTATCACAAATTATATTGTTTGGCACATACTTGTCTAAATAAGTAAAATTCAAAAGATTACAATTGCACAATTGTCTTTTTTTACTAAGAACATCCAGTTTTTACAGCTATTGCTTGAATTGCTGTTTGCCCAGATTGCTGAACGCTTATTGAATCTTGACTCTGTAGTATTACAACTTCTTGCCCAGAAACTTGCCACAGACTTCAATTGACGGATGGAAGGGTGTACCCACGCCAATTCCCCAGCCAGCGCTGCATTTGGCGTTTACCTTCCTACCCCCAAGAAAAATCTCATAGCACGATTTTGAACATTGTTAATGCACGAGAACGATCGAACTCCCCAAATTGCTGTACCATAATTAATGACGGGCCAAACTAAAGAATCATACAATTTTGTAAAAACGTTATACGGCATATCACCAACTACTAGCAATTAAAAGGCCTAAAGCGCAGCTAGCACTCTGAGCAACGGCATTTACTGTAACATTATAATCTAGATGTTGATCAAGAACAAGACCTAAGTATACATCATTGTCTTAAACCGGAATTAACGTCAAACCAATCCGTCCTAAACGAATTCACTTTTACGCAAGAACTTACAGACGAGTATAGTGATTTGATTGCATTTAACATATTACCAGCTATTCCCGATTTTAGTAGCCTCTCCCATAGTTTATCTCTATTGATAAAATCGTAAGCTTTCTTGAAATCAATAAATGCAACAAAAGTGGACTGTTTCATTTTTTTTTCTTTACATTAGTAAGTGTTGAAATCTGATCAATTGTACTACGTTTTTTGCTGAACCCACCCTGCTCATCTTCCAATTTATTATTACTTTCGGCCCATTTGCTCAATATATTTTATAAACCGCAGAAGCAAGTGATATACCTCTATAAGTTAGTGGGTCTCTAGGATCTAAAGACGAGGATTTAGGAATAGGAATTATAATCCATTTGGACTAGATAGAAGGCACTGTTCCACTACTGAAACACACATTAAACATGTGTAATACATTCTGATAAATCAGATAAAAAATCCTCTATGGTGAATATCGCTGTGGAGCTCTTCTGTCTCTTGTCGATCGCTCCAAAACGGATTGAGAATGACAAATTACAATAGGTGATGACGGTAAATAAAAAAATGGTTGTTGCAGTGGTGATGATGATGGCGATGGTTGTTGCGGCGGTGATGATGGTGGTGATTGATGAGATGGCTGTGGGGGTTGGTGATGGTGAAGGCTGAAGGGATGGATTAGAGGATGATATGTCCAATGATATGCGTTCAACTGTTAAGGCTCTACCCGATCTCCTGCGACATTTTCCTACCAGACAAACCACCCTCACTATTACCGCTATGACAGCTATTACAACAGCAACTATGATAGTGATGATCATAGTAGACTGATCTATGAAAGATATGAAAAGCATTGTGACTTGGAAATAATGAGATGAAATAATTAATTACATAAAATAAATAATAATGCTTAGCAACACATACAATAAATGATAATGTTCAGCAATACATATTTTCAAAATTAACACTATTAACTGGTATTAAAAGATATCAATTTTTAGTGAACTAATCATCATATATAACTGGTATATAACCGATATATCTTCGATGCTTAATAAATACACACCTGTTCCATCTCCTAAGGCAGTTGAAGAAAGCACAGGTGAGGGTGGGAGAGTGTAGTTTTGTGTAGTGGATGGAGTTGTACGTTGTGATGCGGTAGCTGTGGGTGGTGATGACATGGTGAATGAAGTTGTGAGGTGTGATATGTTGATGATGGTAGGTAGCATGCTGGTGTTGGTGAGTGACATGCTGGTGATGGTGGGTGACATGCTGCTGGTTGGTGATATGGTGATGGTGGGTGACATGTAGATTGTGTGTTGTATGTTGTTGCTAGGCGACATGTTGTTGGTGGGTGACATGTTGATGGTGGGTTGTATGTTGATGGTGGGTTGTATGTTGTTGGTAGGTGACATGTTGTTGGTGGGTGACATGTTGATGGTAGGTTGTATGTTGTCGGTGGGTGATATGTTGATGGTGGGTGACATGTTGGTGGGTGATATGTTGATAGAGGATAGTGTGGTGGTGAGGTGTGATGTTACACTCGCTCCAAAAGGAGGTTGAATAACCCTTGGCTGTAATATAAACAAAAAACAAAAAAAACGTCTTTAACAACCACAAGTAGATCATATAAATGAATGTTTGATGTTGGAGTAATTTTCTCCAAACACATACAGGCCACTTCCCTCTCCCTTACATGTCAGAGTGGAAGACCTCTCCTTGCAATGATTTGGCATCTCATAAATTGGAGAGGAAGGACATCCTGTGAGGAGAATAAAAGAATGTAGTGTTTATTTTATTACTATTATCTAACCATGTCAGTTTTGATGATTAAGAGCTCTTCGTTATTTGGTAGAGTTTATCAAGTTTAAAACCGCTGTTGAATCAAGGTATCTTACATTTCCTGCAGGGAAAATGTAGTCATCTCTTTATACCCGAGTGAATCGATGAGGATTGTATCTTCTTAAACACATTAATGTAAAGGGGAATCAAAATTACCTTGCAATACTTGAATTACTTGCAACAACCAAAGGAAAAGGAAGAAAAATATCTTTAACAAGTAGATTGACGAAACTTTGTGAAATTGCGTTTTATGAATAGAGCGATTCAACGAAGCGATACATAGTGTTATAAACCCCAAGAAAATAAATTGAAGGAAAGTGATATTAGTATGAGTTTTCTCCCCTGTGACAATGGGAAACCTAAAATTGTTCCTTATCTACTATTTCATTATCTATCTCACTCTTTTTAATCATAATTACTTGTAAATTGTATTTCTCGTTGTTGATTCATAACATATCTTACCAATCACGTGATTTAAATATGTGAGAGTAGAGATTGAAGTCAGAGTACAGCTGCATACAGCAACAACCAATGAGTAACACCACTGCATATCATTGGTTATGAGATTCAACAGGTGGTGAGTAAAACACATACAATAATCATCCGTATACGCCTTTGAGAGTCTAACTCCTTCAAAATTATACACATGAGAAAAGGTATAAATACTGATTAAAAAGTCCACTCCTTACTCAAACTTCTTTTTTTTAAATCAAAAGATGGATTTTAGTGATAAAGTGATTAATGGAAGGGTGGTGAAAACCACCCGAAAATTTGGAAAGGGGAAGGAAGAAAGGGGTAACACATACATACACTTCCAAGATCATAACAAATTGTTTTTAATATATATATATAAGGGACACTTTTAAATATTAATTAAGAAGTTCAATTGATCTTGATGTGATTTTTTGTTAAAAATGAGCATGAAACCAATGTGGCACTTTGCAGAGATATAATGCTTATTACTTTTTATATTTGTAGACCGGAGTATACGAACCGGTGACACCCGTGAAGGGAGTAAGTCTTTCCTCTCAATGACTTTATTTGTTGATACAAGATATTTGATACAATGTATATAGGAACAAAATGCTTGAGGATGATAAAAATAACGCGTGTATAGAATATATTGACTATTTTACTTATTCATATTTTTAAAAACAGTAGTTATCCTAACCCGTTCTGTTTAATGTATATTTGCAAGAGTAAATTTACTATTATTGAACAAATATGGAGCCCCAACAGTTATGAATTATCGATGGATGGTGAAGAACTATTCTATGCCGTTCCAGTAAGTGTTTCATTATTATCATTATGTACTTAAAAATAAGCATATCCAAAACTGTTTTAAAAGTTTATTAATAAACATGTTATATACACAATTATATTTCAAAAAAGAAAATAAAAACATGTAGACTTGAAATGCAAACAAAGTAAATGTTGACAATGTATATTTTATAACAGAATTAATAGCATAGATTCAAAAGTCACTGTTTCTTCTTTCCAGGTGACATTACCACAGTGAAATAAAGTGTCATGTACACACAATTCATAATAAAACGTTTGATGACAATTTACATTTCTTGTATTTTGTAATGTCCATAAGCATAACTGGCAACACCATCATCAAGTAGATACCGTTTATCATCAAAACATGATAACCCCACTTTTTTATTTTCTCAAGATAAATTTCATGGTTATGACTACGAAATGAATTCATTTGTGATGTCAATTGCGAATCATTAAACAAAACATGTCTATAATCTTGTAATTTCAATTCTTTTTTAACAACTACTTTTGAAATCCCCTTTGCACGTTTATCTTCTTTGTTATCGCAAAGGAATGCATACATTTTAGATTTTAATCCACAATATTCGGAGATACATTTCTCATTTGTTTCACTCTTCATTTTCCCTATCACTTTTTTGTTGGTGTTATTATATAGAAAATGTTCTTTGGGGAAATCAGAAGTGTCAAACAAATCAGAATAGCAATACATATCTTGAAAAAGATCATCAGTATCACAACTAATAAAAACGAATCTGTATCAGTCATTTACAATTGCAAATTGTTTCCATAAAGTTTATTCAAGTGATTATAATAAAAATCATACATAACTGTCTTAGATAGATCAAAGACAGTCATACAGATATAAATTGGTTTGTTCATTTTCACCATTACACGATTGAGTTCAACACCGACGAGATCCTCAGAGAAAAGTCGATGTAATTTATATGTGGACTTGGGTGACACTTTCTTTAAGCGTGTCTCAGAATGCACCAACTCCACAGATCGATGTTTCCTTTCATTCTCCATGGCTTTTCCTGAAAGAGAGAGAGAAACAAAACAGATAAGTAAATTTCTTAATATATTATTTTGATTACATACTCTTAACTGTCTTTGCGCTGTCATGGTCTTACTATGCGAAATTTCAATACTATATTTTTGTCATTTAAGTCGTGTAGATTAGTCTCCCTTGAACTTGTACCTACAGTGCTTTAATTTTTGCTAATTATAGTAATTCAGGTTTTGCCTCCCTTGTATGAGTCATACAGCATAGTAAAAATATAAGCTTTTCCGAATGTAATATATATATCATCCTGAACTATGCAAACTTTCATTTATCTTCTTTCTAAGGGAGGAAGTAACTATTAAACTATGACATTTTTTTAATCCCAACTGTAAATTGTGTTTTCTTTCCACTACTCTTTTCGCTAATTCCATTTTGGATTTGACATCATTAAAACAAGAAAGAGCGTTTAATTCACGTTTAAAATAGTTGTGTCTTTTTGGTGTAAACTAAACATTTTCGATTATAGTCATTGCTTGGCATTGGTTTGGATTTACTACCTTTTCGTTATTATTCATAGTGATGTGCTATTTCCTTTGAAATTTATTATATTTGTGACCAAAGTAAAATGTAATATAATTTCGCGATATGAAACACATTTATAAATTCTTTCTCATTAATGATTTCCATCTTTAGTTTGAATAAGTTATTCTAAACTATTCAATAAGTACATATATAAGATACTTACAAAATACAGAATTGTTCATCAGCTTGTAGAAGTTTTTCTCAAATGTGGATTTAGCTTGCTGTCGCATTTGAGTGTTGAATTCAACGTAAGGTTTCATAAAGTCTTCTTGACGAAATTCTAGGATTCTATGAATTTTCTTCAATTTCAGCCCCATTTGAAGATATAGCTGCAGGTTCTGATAATGGAGTACGTAGTGGTCTTTATCTTCAAGGGCGGTAAGCATTTTTGCGACTTTCGCTCTGGGTGGGAGTTTGTCCGTGTTATGCAACTTTTTCTAGACTCATTTTGCATATGGCGATAACTTTTCAGCGGATATAAAATTACGTTCAGGTGCCAATGGGAAGAAGTTATGATTATCATGTAAATTGTTTGGATACTCCAAATCTACTTCCAGAATATATCCTATGGGTCCATTCTTTGATATATTTTGAACATTAAAAATATTCATTTCTTCAGCATTTAAGAATCTAAAGAACCCTACAGGTAGTTTTTCTGACATACTAAACCATATAAGTTGTTGACATCATAATATGCTAAATATGATTTTGATTTTGTGTTATCATAATCTTCTAAATATGGATTGTTTGCCTTTTTATATCTGTTTGAAATCTGACTTATACCACCCCGAATCCCCTTTTCAATAAACAAAATCTGATCAGTATCTGTTAAAACCAGGGCTGGTATAAAAATGGCATGGCTCCAGGTCATAACATCTCTGAGACATGTCCCTAAATTCTTCAAAAACATCAGCTAATAGTAATACATCTGTTTTAAGATAAAGGTCATGATACTCTCCCATTTTCAAAAAAAATTGTTTTCCTTCAGTTGTGGAACTAAGTTCTTGACTAGTTGTTGTTGTACATCAGATGTGGTTACGTCTTCTGATGCGGGTACTTCAGATGCGCTTTCATCAGATGCGGGAACATCGGACATACACTGAACCACTTTTCTAATTGGTCACCTTATATTTCTTCGTCATATAAACAAGTGATAACTGAGAATATGTTTAAAATGATGTTAAATGGAATAAAAATGTGTTGTAAACATTCTGGAATGAGTTTTATTGTTTATGCCTCAAACATTGACAGTACACATATAACAGAATAATCAGCAAGAAAAATCACGCAATTGTCGTTTTTGATCAGACACGTTGATTTTTTTTTATGTTCAAGTTAATATCTGGTGTGACCACCTCTAGCCCTTATCACGGCCAGACAACGACTTCTCATTTACAGAATATGATTTCTCAGATCACGTTATAATATATTTTCCCATCATAGCTTAGATCTTGCTGAAGCTCTGCGATACTCGGTTGGTGTCTTCTTCTGATGTTATTGATTTTCTACCATTGCATAAGGCCAAATATTCATTTTTTTGTAAATTAGTGCGAAAACGTGTCTGATGAAATGTAGGAACTCTACATAGAATATTATATCTGTTTCTGTGAAAGGGCATCAGTCGTTGATTATCAAATTGAAACATTTGGATTTGTTCTCATAGTGTCAATTTAACATGTGCTATTGTAATCTTTGGTGTATCATCCATCATATATGGGTAATACAGGTGATGTAGAACATGTACATAATTCATATGATAAATTTGACCGTAGCAGTTTCAACAATAGTTTTCTTAGCAGCCCAGGTGTTCTTTATGATGATAACGAAACCATAGATAAATTAGAACAGGACATGCGTACACAACCTGACATAGACACGATTTGCGAGGAATGGTGTACTATTATCAACAATATTATGTATAATAACATCTCTTCCAACACTATTGCTGCAACATGTTCTACCAGAAAACACCACCCTGGTAAACCAAGGTGGAATGAGAATGTGCGTCAATTATGGTTTAATCTGTCTCGAGTAGAACAAAGATGGTTACATTGTTTTGAACGAGCAGAAAAACTAGAACTGTTACTTTAAATACACCCGCCTATACATTGATATGTTATACATGTACATTAACTATTCAGTTAGTCACAATTATCATAAAAAAATATGAGTTGATTGGCAAGTATTTGTTTGTTACAGCAGTTGTCATGCACGTCTTTACGTCATGTGTACTAACTCTGGCAGACTTGAAAATATTGTGTCCACAAAATTGTGTCTACGGACGGAGGGACGGACGATAACCAACGCACTTCGATGCGGAGGTTAATAATGCGAAGCGTAGTCATTGGTACACCATGCAGGTGGGAATTGTAAAATGACTAACATGGGTCAGTCCATTGGTATCAACAATATCATAAACTTAATTGCTTTTTGCATTTATAAGTCATAGTTGGTCTCTGAAAGGAGAAAACAAGGAAATTCTAAATATTTCTTTATTAATGAATTTAAGCTAGCAATAAACATCTTTAAAACACAAACGAAAGCGTCAACTTCTATACAACAATTTCAGAATTACATCAGTAAAGATAAATAAAGGAAACACTCATCTCACGCTCTTCTTTCTGCTTTCTTTTCTATGTAATAGGAATGAAAGCCTTTTTGTATATGCATTAAGTGGAATATTCAAGTTAATTTAGTTTATGCAACGCGCGTGTAATGTTGAAATTGTTTATATTTTCGGATTTCACCATACGTAATTTTATAAAATCTTTGTAAAGAGGACATTTATTACAATGTGATACTCATCTTCGGTAGTATTTCATAATATACATTGTCGTTGTAACTGGCTTATGACATCATCCGCTTCAACCTATGAGCAGACACTCGTAAGCTCACGTTAAGGCATTTAACAAATACAATCATCTTCGAATTTTTTATTTTCGGTCTAAACAAGTAATTATCAAGGGTATTGATCACAATCGACAGATCACGGTTGTAAGCGTTAGCAAAGAACATATCTGTATTGGACTCGAGTTTTGTAGTTCCAAAAAACGTTTAAGAAAATGATTAGTGCAATGTTTTAGATTACGTCTGTTTGAGGCATTAACATGCTTTTTTCTCAAAATTGTTACTTAGCATTTTACCTTTAATCTAAATAACGTTTAATAATCATTATGTGTTAGGTTACTCAGTAAAGTGTAACAGTTATGGTCACGTTTTCGTTTTATGTATTCGGTCATATGTTCATGTTCGTTGCATTTACTTCGACCAAAATCCAAGTATAAAGAGGTTTGAGTTCAATTTTCACTATCTTATAGTTCAAATTATTTAATCCATCAACAGATCGCCTGGTCTTAATGTTTTTCAACAACTGGAACCTGAAATATAGAATTGAACTAACATGATACAGTTATGCGTGCGACAAAATGTACTAGATATATAGGTCTGTGTGGAAATAATGTAATCCAATTATTATGCATCAACTTTTAACATGCATTCATCTTTTCATGTGCAATTTGTTGTGGTCCATCCATAGTCACTTAGTGCTTTCGCCATTTTCTTTGCGTTATAAGCCTCGTTTTGGATAATCTCGGAACGAGGCGTAAATAGAGTGTATAACGGTATAAATGTGTCCCTGTGGTAAAAACTGTTGTAAGCAAGACCCAGTCGTGGCAATGTTATAAACGAACTCCCGTGGTAGTTATAGCAAATGTGTCCGTGCAACAGTATGATCATGTTTGTCCATGCTTCACGTAAAGCATTATGAAAATTCAATGCCATATATACTCAGTCCATTTAAAAAACGCACATTTTTAGACCTGTGAAAATTTTGTAAAACGTCATTTTATGTTAATGTGAATCTCATCTGATAGGAAAATACCCGTCGATTGTTATAAAATATGTACATGATGCCTACATGTAACCATGAAATAGTATCAAGGCATATGACTTGAAACAATTTGTATTGGTTTTTTTAATGTGATAAACGTCAATAAATATGCAAAGAAAACACCAGGAAAAATATTCCCTTGTATTTGTCGAAAAAAGAAGTTTGCAATATACTAAAATTCCATTGTTAACAAGCGAAAGATTTACGAGCTTTATCCTTGTGTAACATGATCAAATTGATTGTCTTAATCGGATTCACATCGCAATAGTTCACATTAAAGATGTTTAACGTAAATTTAACGATAACACTGGATGATCTTTCAACTATATCTACATCCATGTGCAGCCCATTGTGTCTACATCTATCAGCTTTCACCACGACCCGGACTTATAGTAAAAAACAGACATCAGGGGTCTCTGCAACTATCAGCCGATATAGTTCCAATATAGTCAAAGTTATATGATAACAAATGTTGTTTAAAATACAATTAAAAACAATTTGATGTGTATAAAGAATAAAAACGCATTATATTGCATTACCTATGAGGGTTTTTTTTTTCAGGAGGATGAGACAACGCATGGTATCGTCCCGCATTTCTCGATAGTCTACTGATTGTAAAGTTTGCGAGAATCAGTCTGAAAGAATCAATGCGGTTTGGTTTATCTTATCCTCTGTCGTGATATTATTTCGGGAACAAGGAACGTAGTTATAATATCATTCACGCAGAATGGAAGGACCTCCTTCAGGTCAATATTTTGGTTACACCGTCTAAATTGTATGAATGTTACGTTCCAGATTCGGGTTATAAATGTGCACGTCAAGTTGTTTTTCGGTCAAAATAATTCGGACATTATTACATCACTTTGATACAGTTGACTTTTGAAAAGAATATTTTAGTGCCAACTACGAACAGCATGTAAATAAAGTTTAAAGAAAAACATCCGACAGTTTGAGTCTATAGGACGTCATTGTTCCAACCGATAAAGCTACCAATTATAATATATCCAATGTCGTGTGTTCTTCGCCCTTGAGCTCTGACTTATGTCGTGCAGTTGTCATTTGCGTGTGGAGGAGCAGTTTAGTACTAGTTAGAAACACTGGAGCACTGGTTAAGACTACTGACTGTCATATAATAGAAATACTGTTGAGAAACGGTGTAAAGCCCTAGCGAGCAAGCACGAATGGATGAACGAATGACTCTTTTAAATCTGATCTATCATCAGAACATGATGAAATCTTTGAACAACTTGACAATTATAATAATGTCAAATTACTGTTACCAGAACTGAAAAGAAAATATGACCGCTGCTGTACGATTTCCAACCTATTATTTAAGTGACGTCATTTCCAGAAAACGTCACATGTGACGTCACCACGTACTAACAGTAATCAATACTTGCTCAATATGGCAATATGAAAACGAAGTGACCGTATGGAGTAATATTGTTTCCTGCTTTCAAAAAGTGACGTCACATGTTGCGTTTTCTTGAAATGGTGTCACTTACAGAAGAGGTTGTAAATCCCATAGCAGCGCTCATATATACAATTTACAGGATACATATACAACCACACATGCATTGACTAAGTACTACCATACATCCAAACTATTTATTAGTTTGACTTATGGAAATGTTCAGCGAGTATATGACGAGATATTACGAGTTAACTACGAGAAATGTACGAGTGAGGGCGACGTATGGCGATTTGGGTATTAAGTATTGTGGTACGGCACATCTGAATCATTCTGCAATCCATTTCCCCTAGAGCTCCTTTTGTATGTCTGTGAATTTATTATATATATACCCCTTTCCCCTTTGGCCTGACATCTTGGTTCCCAGCAACAGACTCGGGTTCCATTCCTGGATCTAGGTCTTGCTCTAACCCCTCTGACTTTAGCTGGAAATTCAAAGGTGGTGATGGCGCAGGGGGCGGATACTCAAACTCAGCTGCTAGTTCCACAGCCGCCATCTTTTTAACGGAGCCTTTTCCTTCATCTTTGAAGGCATGACTAGTCTTACACTGGTTCAGCTCTTGTGCAAATGGTGACGTGGAGTGGTCAAGAGAACTGATGCCGATCAGAACATACACATACTGTACATGCTGACTTGTTCTGATGTTTGTAAATAAACTACCTTTCCATGAGATATGTTTGTGATATTTGAATGTTTTTCTTAACATTCCTCATCAGAGATCTTGTTTTGCTTTATGCTAAATATAATGATTTCAAATTCAATATTTCCCCAGAATCACATGCAGATGGTATCAGTGCATTAACGCTGCATCACGTTATCTAGATGATAACCATAATAATATTAAAGACAAAACTGAATGAAGAAAGCGAATAGTAAATGCCACATACAAAGTGCATAGCTACCATAAAAGTACAAGCAGACACGAAAATAAGTGGATGTACAATTTACAAAAGCGAAAGTGACCAAAGACACCGAGATAAATACACACTGAACAAAAAAACTTCCGATTTGTACACATAGTTTTTGTTGTTTTAAAGAAATAATTGTGTGAAGAAAGTAAATAGGTAATATTAGCCTTGACACTAAAATTAAATACACATGCATTCCGGTTTTTATATTGGAAAATATATTTTTATCGAATATCGAATCAGTTATTCGAATATTCGGACGTACGAACGAATATCCGAATATTTGTTGACATCCCTAATTAATATGAAATAAATATATATAATATTTATAATATGAAATAAATATATATACACTGTAATATGAAATAAATATATAGAATAAATATGGGTAAAGATAGGAGTACTGCCTGTGACAGGTCAGTGGCAAAGAAGCCAAGTTTAAACCTTGTTTAAGGCTGTACCCGCCTCGCACTTATCCTAGCATCACCCCAATAGAATAAACATTGTAAATAAGAAAATCATTTCTTAAATTCTAGGTCATTTCCAATTTTATAGTGGTAGTAGGCCATACTTTTATGAACTAAACTAATAGGTGCAATAAAAAGTCAACTTAAATGAAATGAATGGAAATATCATGGTACAACACACCTTCTAAAAAAATCATCATCTTCCGCTCCCCATCCGAAATATAGGTTAGAAAGTCCGTTTATCCGCTGAAAATGTTCTTTCTTCAAAGCACAAACGCCTCCAAAATTTGTTGAGTACGGCAAACTGAAAATATGTTAGTTTAGCCCTTTTGTATCATAACAAGCAGAGTTTGTAATATGGCAAAGTTTCTGAATAATGCGTACAGGTATTTATATAACGGAATGGAAGATTCCATTTGCGCTCCTTGCAGCACAGTATTTGTACATACATGTTCGGAATGTATTGTGTTTTGCGGTTTGTAACCTTAAACACTGTCCGAAACGTGCAGTGTTTCATTTCATACCCTCCAAGTACTCCCTTTGGTTAAAAATGCATTATTTTAGTCCATGGATCCGTTTCCGGAAAGCGTCACGGTAGTTTGACTTTGGTATACTGCGGAAGAACTGAAGAACAGCAGAATCCAGAACTTGTCGCGATCGATATCTACGATAAGAAAGGAAAATTTCCAATTTTGGAAAGAGACAGAAGTCGCATGGTGCCAGGTCTGGGGAATAAGGAGTATGTGTAGCACAGTAAGTTCTCCGTCTTAAAACATTGTGCTATTAGTATACTGGAGGTGTGCGTTGGAGCAATATGTTATAATCAAACATGTTTGTAACCTGTGGCTCGGCGACGTTTCTCGTGGTATTAAAAAAAAATACAATATCACGATAGTACCTTCCAATCACACTTCTTTACTGCTATGCCTTCGATAGAGAAGAAAAAATATGACAACATTTACAACAAACTTTTTGTCATATTTTGGAAAATTTAAGCAACTTTTTGGCAGTTTCACCGAGTACCTTTTTCTGTTGTTAGTCAGTAAATGGGGCTCCCACCGCGCAGAAATCTTCCTAAATATCGATATTTTCTTTAAAATGCATAAACCGTTTAAAGTGAAATACCAACAATGCGTGCAATATCACACACTGTATATCTAGCATCATTTTGAAGAATTTCTGTTATCTTCAATACATTTTTATACATAGATTGCTGTCTTCGGCCGACCCGATTTAGCTGCATTTTCAGCAGACTGTATCCCACAATTTCTTTTTCATCTACGGACCGCCTCATAAGATACATTATCTGTGTCATAATCACGAGTAATTTCGACAAATATCTCTATTTACAGAAAAACCAAGCTTACTTGGAACTTTTATGCAAGACCGAATTTCTTCCGTATATGGCTATATTCATTTTTTAACCATTTTTGCAACAGTGGTCAACGACTGACGAAATTTAAATAACAAAATCTCTATAAACTGGTTACTCATTTGATACATGGATCTGTCATTGTGTTGATATTTGATAGAGGTATTCAGTTGTATAAACATCGACCACGTACAATGTCTCGTGGAAATTGCTGGATATCACAATACACAATACATTTCGAACATCCCTCGTATTGTATCGTTGTTCAAAACGATTTAATTTTCAACGACATTTTTATTTAATTAGAAGTATTCCCAATTGTCATATTTGCAATTGATGGGCTACTTATAAATGCCAAATAATAGCATATAAATACTTTTAGTCGCTTGCAGAAAACGTCATAAAATTGACTGTAACCCGTAGAAATTTAGTTACATACTTATTTTTGTATTTGTCTATAGCCGCAGACATGTGTAACGGGCTTTGCTCACAAGTGTATGGGTTGCTGGTATTTTCTGGTAACAAATCAACATCGTGAAAGATGAAACATTGCTGATCTGTAACTTTGACGGTTTCCACAAATCCGACGTTAAAAAGTAATGCTCTGTTGAACGGTACTCCAGGTGTCTGAAAACATCGAGTAGCTTTCCTCATTTGTTTGACGAGATTCACACCGTCTTACTAAAGTATTGTACTTAAACACAGCTGTAACTGGATAAAACTATGAAGGCTATTACTTTCATCAGCAAATGATAAACTTAAAGTTTGTGAGTTCGAGCATCGCTTTAGGTGATGTTTGGTTTGAGCCATGATTGAGGCGTGATGTTCTCATTGGCAATTTGATTAAAGATTATAAGTAAACAAATACATCGTCTTGGACCTCCTCCTCTGGCTCATGCGGGAAGTTGTCAGTTGTTCGTGAAAGAATACGTTAGTACCGATAGGTAACCCGGGTACAATGGTTAAGTCATTGGACCGTCGTATATACTGAAATATGTACAGTAGACAAACGATATTAAACGAAATCCAATCGACCAGGGCTACGTAACCAGAAGCATTCGTTAAGCCAACGATGATCGTTATGCCATCGTTAAGTCATCGTTAGTTAAATATGTGCGAACCAAAAGCTGTCGTTAGTTTCATTTAACGAACGAAGTCTTCGTTACGTTACGACAAGTCCGGAGTATTCGCTAAGCCTTCGTTAAGCATTCGATACGAACAACTCTTGCTTTAAAGACGTGCTGTATCTAAAGTGACATCATTTTGTTAAAAACAATTGAAACAGATAATGAAAGTTTGGGGAAAAAACGTATGTACGTACGTATGCTGTAACCCTTATAATTTTGATATCAATTGCAATGCTACTGTGTTGTGGTTTAGAAACAATTATTTTTGTAAAGATCGTTAATAAATATGTTTACAAATTTATTAATTTGGTTCCATAGTCCATAACTAGTCTTATATTAGTTACGTATTCTCTCTCCTTTATAGAATATTTCAGACCCAGAAAAACAAGTTAATAATGTAATGATGGTATTTTGAACAATTTCTAGCTCTTATGGTGTAATGCCTTCAAATGATACCATGCTCATATCAGATAAGGATGCATCCTTATGATGAATGTTACACCTATATATATATTTGAGCAAATAAATTATCTTACCTTTTTAAGATGAAATTACATAAATATTACATGTACATTGTACTATTTACTTTTATTAAATAATCTTATCTATGTCGAATCTATTTGTCATTTTCTAGTTCTAGCACGGAGGAAGAAACATACAAGTTCTACTACAGTGCGCTGTAGGAACGCACTATTGTGTCCACCCAACTTTGGTAAAAAAACACCAAAGTACGTTGCTTATGTACACTACTAACACACTTTGATGGTATCTGTTGAAATGGTCTAAACACTATTTCTGACATACATAAACGATTACAGCCGAAACTCTCTAACCCGGAAACTCTCCAGTCCGGAAACTTCCTCTAACCGGACACTTTTCTCGTTCCGTTTTTGTTCTTCAACACATCATATGAATAAATTCCCCACAGTGCGGATCCTCCCTTCTCCGGAATCCGAACGAATTTTTTGGTCCGGTTTGTTATTTTTACAGGAAAAATATATCTCCCAAAACCGGACGATAATTTTCCGCAAAAGTATGTCAAAGTGTACAATAATTGAGAATTGAAATAAATTATAATAAGTTTAATTGCCTCGGGGTGTAGACCATTAGACGTTATCATCGTATGCATTCCATTTTGATGGGAAAAAGGTAAGAACGGGTACGAGGTGTACTAATTATGTAAACCAAGAACAATTGGATTGGTAATGTTGTGAAAACATGCGGCGGTAATTGTTTAGCGACTGATGATCCCAGATGATTAAAAGATGAGCAGTGAGACAAATGAAAAAAGTGATATGACTGTGAGCGCAGAATAAATGCCCATTGAGCACACAAATCACAATTTAAAATTTATTACCCTAGATAATTATTTTCCTTTACGAAAAATATTTTGAAATGAAGCTATGGCGCATAAATATGAAGTATGGCATTTTGAAAATACATCGTGCTATGTGCAGAGCTTGTCAGGTTTAATGGACGGTAACGTCGCGAACACTCACACTTAATTTCAGCCATGTTTGAAATCATTTGACATGTTGAATGATTCAATGAAATATTTGCTTGAGATTGATATATGAACATTATTCAGTGAAACTATAAAACTATCTAATGCATTTTCTGCACGGGGTATTTTTGTTGTAATTTATACATCTACTTAAGAATGAACTGTGGGTAAAATCTTAAAATCGTTATATTGAAGGCTTTCATACAGTTTTAAGAGAGGCGTCTATATAGCGGTATTTATCCTAATCCGGAAGAAACGGAATGCAAGTATCAACCAACATTTAACACCACGTGTATTTTGCATATCGCACTGCAAATCTTCCTTTTATGAAAGGAGTACACATTTGTTGGTCTTTTATAACTTATACTTTTGGTCTATAAATTGAATTTTCAAGTTTACGCTTTTTTGTGAAATACTGCGGCTTAAATTTCCTTATGACTCTGCAAAGTCGAATTAAAAATGCATTCAGACACTATACATTACATCGCGTTACATCGAACATCCTCTAGTGAACTTATTCAAATTACTTAAAGAATCTCTTGCTACAGTCATTCAATGGAGGGGTCCTCTCCAGTCCGGAATTTCCTCTAATCTGAACTTTGTTTGTCCGAAGAATGTTCGGATTTGGGAGTTTCCACTGTATATTGTATAGTTTGTGTATGTCTTATTCACTGCATTGATGAGTGCCAGAATAGCATTTGTTTCAATTAAGCCGATTCACCGATTATTAATGCACCGATTATATATTAATCGCGGCTAATTTCAAACAACATACAACGTACTGTTCCTTTAAAATGTATACGTAATTCTCTTTGTTTTGCTATGTATCGACCAGTAATATTGAAAATGCATACTATATAAGAAAATGGTGGCCCGTCGTGTAATTAACAATGCCGTAACGAAATATTTTCTTAGTTGTTCTACTTTTCTATGTAACGACTTGTAAATGTCATTTTTGGCGCGAAATGTTTACACATGTTTAACGATTACACAGCATCTTCGTTAGTTACTATAACTAACGAACACTTAACGAATGCTTCAGGTTATGAAAATAACTATATCGTTAAAAATGCTTACGGGATCGTTACGTTGTCGTTGCAGGAAAATTAACGAAAGCTACAAGTTACTAACACAAGGGTTCCAATTGGAAAGAAAATGTTTTACTATATGAACCAATTTCCACTTACATGAAACTCCAAACCTAACTTCCGTTCTGGTTAAATGTATACAATTACAATACATAGACACTAAACAACCTACCATTTCTACAACAACAATTCTATATGCGAGTTGTATTCGCTGTAAGTATGGATGCATATAACGCAAAAATATCTTCAGTTGTTCTTCTCTATCTCTGTAGGGAATGACTATAACGATATCTTTCTGTACAACATAATGTTCCGGTTTATAACGCCCTCCGGGCTCCAAAGAACACGCGATTTTATCCTCGAGCACATCCCATGTGGCATTATCATCAAAATGCCAAGCACCTACTGGATTATTGAATGCACTTTTCAGCAACGGCATAAAAATGTCGAGTATCAAATTTTATTACGCTTTTAGCACATATTAGGGCGTAATCAAAGCAAACATGCAACTATGTCCTCGACTACTTGGAGGTCAGACATAAAGTGAATGAGAGAATTGCAGAACGCCACATTTATAAAGCATGGCATTGCCACACGTTTTCCTTGGGTACGCAATTATTTTTCTTTAAATGGGGAGGGGTATTTGGAACAAAGCATAAATGCAACAATTACATATGAAGAGACACAAAGCAACATGACACCATATAACAGACATCGAAATATAAATATTTAGCACTGGGTGTCTGACAGCATGCATATCTCCAACATTTCCTAATATTACCAAGCTCAATGATACATAAACATTTGTCAATGTATCATGCAAACAATTGAATAAATATAAAGGATCAAGACAGAAACATAAATAGTAGTGAAAATACCAGCATTGACTTGGTAAGTGGCAAAACCGGCACTGGTGGTATAAAACCTGGTTTACGGTACGCCCAATACATATCCTAAATCACCCAAGTACAACGAACAGTGTAATTAAGAAAACCATCGCTAGAGAACTCCACAGCAAACACAGTAATTCAAAAACAAAAGCTGTATATAGAAATATAGCTCGAATTTTTACACAATAGTCCTGACCATATTGTAACTCATAAGCCGTTTGAAATATGCAAAACTTATTTTGTATGTATGGCACATTGACATTTGACAATATTACTGTCGCACTGTCATATTCATAAACTGATTGACGTCATTACGAACTTATCCCCAATACTATGCGTGACGTCAATTTTATTTTATATATTAAACAGCTCAAATATACAAATCCATATTTATGCCTAAAGTAATTGATAGATACGATGCACGATAAAATCAACGAACTAATAAGTGGTACATATTCATGACGAGAATGAAAACAAACGAGAACAGTAACGTATTAAATTTCTTGAAATACCATAATTTTATACAACACGGGCGGTCGCCACAGAATTACAAAGGAGACACGAACAATAGACATACATGTAGACAATCAGACAAGCAAACGGGACAAAACGAGACAAACGTTCCGCCAAGGAACATTGGATTAAATGATACTCACGTGTGAAGTTGAGAGCACATGCGTTTCGATAAGGAAACAATTTGATGGACGGTGTCCCAGCAAAACGTGGTTTGGTCAACATATAAGCTGTATGTATTCTGTAAGCAAGCAGGGTAACTGGAAGGATGAGTACTACGATTACAACTGCGAACTTCCACCGTCTAGGAACTGATGCAGCAAATATTCGTGGCATTATCCTATAATTTATACAAACACATTTTGAATAAAACTTGAATTATTACCATCAAACTCTTCGAGATTTGAATAATACGATTATAAAACTAGATCTTTCAACGATATGAAAACAACTATAATTATAACTGAAAAGACAAAAACATGTTTTGTGATCTCGAAATAGATATCGCGTGCTCACGTGAAAGAGTTTGTGTTCTCACTTAACGTAACAATCAGACAAGTCAACTCTATGGATGAGTGTGGTGTACACCTGTACAGAATATAACGTTACTAATGAATTTGAATAAAGCCATCTCGGTGCGTTTACACGTAAGTTTACATGTTTCTAAAAAGTTTGACAGTTTTGCAGCAACTGTCCCATCGGTTGTAGAATTACAGCAAATGTATGAATCCATGTTTTTTCGCCACAGCCGTACTAACATGGTTTTGCTATTTTAATATCAGTTCAGTTAGTCCCAGACGTGCTCAATGGAATTTAAATCCGGACTTCTTGCCGGTCATGGAAGCGTTCTCACATTATTGGTTCGGAGTAACTCTATTGTAGTTCTCGCCACGTGACAGGGTGCATTGTCTTGAGCAATGGTCATCCGTCTGTTTGCAGTTACGTGTGGTATTATCACAGGAATATCTATTGCCAGAAGCTAGATATGAGTTCGGATATCATATAGCCAATACACAGCTAGTAGTTGTTAGTTCAGATGTTTATTCGAAAATGCATCGCCATAAGTTAGATTTGAATTCGGATATGTAGCAAATGCACAGATGTTAGATGATAATTATTTTCGTTCCCGAATTCACAGCTTTTAGTTGTTTGTTCAGATGTTAATTCGAAAATGCATATTCTGATGTTCGATGCGAGTTCGTATATGAACTGGCGAATGCACAGCTGTTCGTTGGTAGTTCAGAATTTCATACCCGAAAGTAGTACAAAAACAGTATTCTCGCGGCCATTTTGTTTGGCGGGTTTGGCGGGTTTGAACAAAATGGCGTCCATTCCAATATGGCGTCTGGTGGGTTCATTGTTTCACTTGAAGTAACATCTGCCTCCTAGATTGGCCTATTTTGGCGCCTATTTAAACGATATGATAATTACTGTCATATTGATTCGTATACGTGCGTTTATAGTGTGACGAGGATATTGACCTCAAGAGTGTATTTTATGAGACAGATGTAAAAAAGTCCCGCGCATTGAACATTGATACTGTGAAGTTATTTCAAATGGTGATTAGCGGATGGTGAGAATAAAATTAATGAAATCCATAAATCATCTCTATGAAAAACAAAAATAAGTAACATTTAAATCTCCATTTTAAAAAAAGATGGAATCAATCAAACCTATCTTCTACCATTGTGTCCGTCTATTTATCTAAACGTATGTATAATAGACACAAATCATTGTATCATAGAGGATTGCCTATGAAAGAAATGCTAGTTATAAATGTTGGTAAACCCTATGATAACAAACACTACATGTTGGATTTCACATTACCGTGTGGACACAAACCAGTTATCTATACATGCGTGATCTGTCGCATGAACTACTTAGATGTATGGAACTTCAATAATCATAACAGTCAATCACATAAACTCCTGATGAATGGAGATATGAAATTTTCTACTGTTCACCGTGAGTCTCATATTTCAGTCAGTTGTAGAAGAAAACCGTATTCTTAAAAGAACAAAATGACATGTTTCCGGCGCTTCAACTTTAAGAGTATATAATTATATATATAACCCTCTTTAAACATCATAATCTAAAATATCGTTGTTGTGAAAGGATGGTTTATTCAAGCAATATGGATGAAACCGATTTGGGTATACATAATGTATTCCTTGAAAATGAAGCAGAAATAAGGAAAAACTTCCCAAGCATTTTTAAACGGCGTGCAAACATGATGAAGGGGATTGGTATCATGTTAATGGTTGTAATCACGTGTTTAACACCGGGGTTCGTTATATTTGGAGCTGCTCATGAACATATGAATCCACTAAACACCACAGAACCAATGTTTCCCGTCTTGAACAACACAGCTTGTAGCTACAGTAAAGTTCCGCCTAACGACCGGTCCGATAATACGACCGTCCGCATAATACGACCACTTTTTCTCGGACCCGATTTTTTTTTGTTCTTTAATTCAGTGGTCGCGGGGTCCGATATTACGACCAACTCGCTATTCCGTAATACGACCACCATATCCGGTCCCAACGACCAGTTTATTAACGTTTAGGTCCCGCTAATGAGATCACTTTAATCGCCTGTCAGTTGTATACACAATTTTACGACTATTTAGACCCCTTTACGGTATTGATCAGCGAGGTGTGAACAACAAAATAAACTGACACTCTTTGATAGATTAACACCTTTTACAAGGGTTTAACATGGTGTACAGTTGTTTATCGAAGACTTAATAAATCACCGCATACATCCAAGGGACGTTATAGTGGCGGTTTATCTCTATATTATAAAGAACATTTGAGATCGAAAATTTGTATTGTTGAAAATAACCAGGCTGGTATCATGTGGTTAAAATTATCCAAAGATCTGTTCTATTATAATGAAGATGTTTTGCTATGTAAATACTTACATTTTACCTACCAATTCGCCTTTATTCAACCAACATGAATTTGATTTTTTTGAGCAAATAGAGTCTGATATAGAAAAATATAAATCGTCTGGCAGAATTTACGTAACGGGTGACTTTAATGGAAGAACTGCTTCTTTATCAGATGTTATAGATCGTGATCGTTATTTATATAATCAAAATGACAGTTATGAACTAGATTTTGAACTTATAGCACGAGCTAATTCTGACCACGTGACTGATTCCCACGGTAGGAGATTATTAGATTTGTGTAAAAATACAGGTTTACGTATTGGTAACGGTCGACTGCACAATGACATTTACGGTGAATATACATTTCACTCTCACAATGGATCGAGTACAGTTGATTATTTATTATTAAGTACCGAAGACTTTCGCAATGTTTCGCATTTTCAAATTAACGACTTGAATGAATTCTCCGATCATTGCGGTTTAACATTTTCAATCCTAGGAAAATTAAGCGACTCGCAAATACCTCAAAACGATACCGACGAAACATTGTTCATACAATGGGATTCATCAAAAATCATGAACTTTAATTTAAGATTGAATGATAACGAGCATGCTATGACACAATTATCATCGGATGTAGATTCTAATGATAAATATATCAACGATATCTTATCAGACTTCATGTCAATAATGCATCAATCAGCCGCTGACGTTTTCGGTAAAACTCGTAAAAAAAACTTCAAACAAAAACAAACACAAAAATGGTTCAATACTGAATGTTTTAATGCAAGACGTGAGTTTAAAAAGACAAGAAACGTGTATTTGAGGTCTAAAACTTATGAAAATAAGACAAACTTCTTAAATGCAAAACAATATTACTGTAAAATAACAAGAAAAGAGAAATATAAATATCAAAAACAACAAAAACAAATATTATCAGAAATGGCAGTAAAAAATCCCAGGAAGTTTTGGTCGTAAATTAAACAACAGTATAAAAAGCCACCAACTAATACTAAGGCATTAACAGTTGAAGAACTACATGGCCATTTCAAACATTTATTTGGATCTAACGATAGTTACGATAATTATGACCATAATTTAACTGATATAAATATATCGGATGATCTTTTAGATAATGAAATTACCCTTGATGAACTAAAAAAAGCCGTATTCTCGCAAAATAATAACAAAAGCAGCGGGCTTGATGAACTGGTAGTCGAAATATATAAACATTCATTTGAAAAAATATCATATTTCATTCTAAAATTATTTAATCGCATATTCATGGGGGGAACATATCCAATATCTTGGGGGGAAGGCATAATTGCGCCAATTTTTAAGGGCGGAATTGCAGAAGAACCAAAAAATTACAGAGGCATAACTTTGATAAACGTTTTAGCCAAAATTTACTCTCAAGTGTTAATGAATAGACTCACTAAATGGTCACATGACAATGATTTTATATCACATAACCAATTTGGATTTCAAAAGGGCAAATCAACGACTGACTGTATATTCCTGTTACATGCAATTATTGCGAAAACACTAGATTCGAAGCAAAAACTATATTGTGTCTTTATAGACTTTGAAAAATGCTTTGACCGTATCAACAGATCGTTCTTATGGGAAAAATTATTAAACATTCAAGTCAGTACACAATTTGTATCGGCTTTAAAGGCTATGTATAATACAATTAAACAGTGCGTACGATACAAAGGTAAAACGTCTGATTTTTTTTTTCTTCACATATTGGATTAAAACAAGGTGATCCACTCTCTAGTTTAATGTTCATTTTATTTATAAATGATATCTTACACAATATTAATACAAATTTAGAGGGAATATTTTCTGTGAACGAACTAAAGATATTTTTACTTCTTTTTGCTGATGACGCGGTATTATTTGCGCATTCACCCGAAACCTTACAACTAATGCTCAATAATCTAGAACAATATTGTCGTACATGGGGGCTTACAATAAATGTAAATAAAACCAAAGCGATGGTATTTGAACGCGGGCGAGGTACGCAGTGTAATATAGAATTAAACAATATACGCTTAGAAGTTGTCACTTCCTTTAAATATCACGGTACCCATCTATTTAAAAATGGTTCTTTGTATAGAACACAATTACGAATTACCCAACAATCAGCGCATGCGTTGCATAATCTATTTATAGTAAATAACCAAATTATATTAACTTCTGTTGAAAAATGTCGATTATTTGATAGTCTAGTCGGATCTATATTAAACTACAATGCATCCATCTGGGGTTATCATGACGCTAAACTCGTAGAACAAATTCATTGTAAATTTTTAAGAAAAGTTTTAAATGTTAAAAAATCAACAAACTTAGACGGGCTTTACGGAGAACTAGGGCGTTATCCTATGAAAACTGCGAGACAAATCATAATGATTAAATATTGGCTTAATGTACTGAAATCAAAAAATCCTTTGATCATTAACATTTATAAAATGCTGTCAGAAGATGCAAATAATGGACTGTCATACAGTGGGTTAAATTGGGCTTATCATATAAAATTATTATTAGATGTAAACGGTCTAGGAAATGTCTGGTTATCACAAAATCCAAATATTATTAACTATAAGGCTATTAAACAAAGAATATTGGATGTCTTTAAACAAACTTGGTATACTAATATAAATAACTCGAGCAGACTATCTGAATATTGTTTATTTAAACATGATTTTTTTATGGAAAAATATCTTAATATTAATATTGATCAGAAATATCTAATTGTCCTTTCAACATTTCGACTATACTCAAATAACCTAACAATAGAGACTGGCAGATATAATAATTTAGAAAGACAACATCGTATATGCCCACAATGTAATATGCAAGTTATAGAAAATCAGTACCATTTTTGTTAGTATGTCCTAAATATAGACAATTAAGACTAAAATTCTTCCAACCATATTTTCGTAATTGGCCAACTATCAAAAAATTTGAAATTCTTATGTCCACAAAATCAATCAAATTAATAGGTAACTTAGCAAAATTTTTATTTTTCGCTTTTAAAGAAAGAAATTAGAACTATAAATACGTTGAAAATACTGTTAATACTTACTTCCAAATATGAAATCTTGTTCTTGAACAAAAACTTTTTCACCACTTATACATGTACATTTGTTTATTTGTTTGTTTGGCTATATTTATGTAATATTTTATGCCAATAAACTATATGTTATGTTATGTTATATGTTATGTTTATCGAAGACAATGTATTGATTGAAGTTATCGGCGACAGTTTGCTCATCCTTAGATTAAAGAGTGCTGCATAACGAGACCGACGACAGTTTGTAGCATGTTTTGGGATGGTACGTAATTTTGGACAATGTTTTCATTTATGCAATATACGTTTGAGTAAATTGCTGGTTGGTGTTAATTACCATATAAAGTTAACACTACTGATACAGTACAATAGTATCTTCAACATCACTATCTCATGATATTTTGAACAAATAAGACATAGATTTCTGATAATTCATGTAAAATGGAAAAACGTAAACAATTACTGACTCTCAATCACAAAACCTGTGTGATAAATGTAGATGCTATTGATTTCGTGTTTAATGGTCCAATTTATGTTTTTAAAAAATCCAGAATTAATTTATTATGTATCATTTTAATGCTTCATGTGAGAATTTGACAACATTGATTCTTTCAATTTGACTAAATTATTTGTTTTATTTTGTTTTAGGTTCAGACGATACTTAAGAGAAAGGCGGAGATCCTAGATGGTTTTGAAACTAATGGCGGTGGTGATAGAAAGCGTGTCATTTGAAAATGAAGATTTTTTGTTTTTCATTGCTTAGTACATGTACTTTATTTATTGAAAAAATTGGATTTCATTGTAAATAAAAAATAAAATGAATATTACTCTGAATGTTGCTTTTCTTCTTATGTTATGTAGTTAATATACTTAACGCCATTAAAAAGTCTTAATCATGGTACATGACTGTATAAATGTTCAATGTCACAACCAGTCTGCTTGGTTTCGCTATTAAGACCGACTCGCTAATAAGACCACTTTTTGTCGGTCCCATGGGTGGTCTTGAACAACACAGCTTGTAGCTATATGAAACAATTCAACCTAGAAGAAAATATTTATCTCACAGTTTGTAATAGAGATAAATTTGTGATTTTGGATATAAGACGTTTTTATAAACGATTGCCTTCCATCCAAGGAATAACGTTGAATTTACATCAGTGGCTTCAATTGAAACAATCTATTTCTTCTATTGATGTATCCATCACCAGCGCGAGTCATATATCTAATTAACCAATTTATCTTATTGAAAATAGACATAAATGTTTGAATGCGGTGTATATGAACTAAATATGTATTTTATTCTGTTGAAAATATTACCAACCTACAATTCGTGACTTTTACATTGGGTATTACAATTTCATTTTCCTGGGATAAAATATATTTGAATGTATAATTAACTCTTTTTTCTTTATTGATGTGCTTTTGTTTGGAGGTCACTGAAACGGTGACACAAGCAGATGTTTTTAATGTTCAGAAGCAAATGTATAATTTCATCAATATGCCAATGTTGTACAATCTTTAATGTGTTTTTTCATTTCAATGAGTAACCGTTTATGTTGAGTGGATATTTTGTTCTCCTTTTATGTCCACAGTTAATGACATTTTGTAGTGATTTTGGTGAAAATAAAAGATTTGCAAACAATGCTTTCTTTCCGTGTTTTCAACATCAACAACAGAAAGAAAAGCATCATTACCATCTCTTATCACAAACACTAAACACTTTTTTTGGATAGAACTAACAACGATTTCTTTTTATTTATTCATTTACCATTTAGAAAACAATTTGAAATCACAAACTATAAAAAAATAATCACAGTATTTATACCATCACAATGAAACAGTTTAAAAGCAGCAATATAAACAAGTAACAACAACAAATGTATAACAAAATATCAATGAACAACCTTAAAAAACATAATGTAAAAAATCACAGTATACATAGCATGTGACTTCATCTCTCTTATTAAAGTAAAAAAAAAAAACATGTATAAAAAATATTAATGAGAAACTTGAAAACAAACAATTACCCTCACAATTTTTAAGAGATTCAGAAACTTTCTTTTTGAAATTAAAAAGTAGCTTGGAGAAATCTTTTTTGAAATTAAAAAGTAGCATGGAGGAATTTTTTTTGAAATTAAAAAGTAGCATGAAGAAATCTTATATTTAAAATGTTATTAGTAAATAAAAAAAACATGTATAAAAAATATTAATGAGAAACTTGAAAAAAAATTAAAAAAACAATTACCCTCACAATTTTTAAGATATTCAGAAACATGTATATGGTGAATATATTTTAATATAAAGAGCTGATTACATTTCCCCTGCAAGAAATGTAAGATACCTTGGCTCATCAGTGCTTTCTTCAACTGCCTTAGGTGTGTATTTATTAAGTATTGTTATTGAGGATATATCAGTTATATACCAGTTGTGTGCCAGTTATATATGATAATCAGTTCACTAAACATTGATTTTTTTTTAAATACCTGTTAATAATGTTAATTTTGGAAATATGTATTGTTAAGTATTATCATTTATCTCATGTATTGCTGAACATTATCATTTTATTGTATGTTATTAATTATTTCATATCATTATTTCCAAGTCGCAATGCTTTTCATATTGTTCATATCTTTCATAGATAAGTCTACTATCAACACCATTATCACAGTTGCTGTTGTGATAGTGTCATCGCGGTAACAATTAGGGTGGTTTGTTTGGTGAGAAAATGGCGTATGAGAAGGGGTAGAGCCTTAACAGTTGAACATATCCCATTGGACATATTATCATCCAATTCATCCCTTCAGCCTTCACCATCACCACCAGCAACCCCACAGTCATCTCATCAATCGCCACCATCATCACCGCCACACAAACCATCACCATCATCATCACCACAGGAAGCATGTTTTTATTTAATTACCAGCATCCCCCATTGTCATTTGTCATTCGAATTCCCCACCTGTTTTGAGGCGATCAACAAGAGAGAGAAGAGCTCCACAGCGATATTCCCCATAGAGGAATTTTTATCTCTCCTCTATGGTGGTTGTTTGTCTGTTTTGATAGTTCTTCTGTCTCTTGTTGATTTTATTGTTGATTAGTTGTGATTGTTTTATACATGTTTTTTACTAATAAGGGAGATAAAGCCACATGCTATGTATACTGTGATTTTTTACATTATGTTTTTTTAAGGTTGTTCATTGATATTTGTTGTATACATGTTTTTCTTTTGTTTACTAATAAGAGAGATAAAGCCACATGCAATGCACACTGTGATTTTTATATTTTGTTTTTTTCAAGTTTCTCATTAATATTTTTTATACATGTTTTTTTTTATTTACTAATAACATTTTAAATACAAATGTATCAGATTTATCTATGCTACTTGTTAATTTCAAAAAAGATTTCTCCAAGCTACTTTTTAATTTCAAAAAAGATTTCTCCATGCTACTTTTTAATTTCAAAAAGAAAGTTTTATATTTTCTAAACATAAAATAATTTCATATTTTTTTCTAATTATAAATGTATAAGAAATTTGTTGAAACATTTTTTCTAAACAAAAATATATTCACCATATACATGTTTCTGAATATCTTAAAAATTGTGAGGGTAATTTTTTTTTTTTTTTTTTTCAAGTTTCTCATTAATATTTTTTATACATGTTTTTTTTATTTACTAATAACATTTTAAATATAAGATTTCTTCATGCTACTTTTTAATTTCAAAAAAAATTTCTCCATGCCACTTTTTAATTTCAAAAAAGATTTCTCCAAGCTACTTTTTAATTTCAAAAAGAAAGTTTTATATTTTCTAAACATAAAATAATTTCTTCTTTTTTTTCTAATTAATAAATGTATAAGAAATTTGTTGAAACATTTTTTCTAAACAAAAATATATTCACCATATACATGTTTCTGTACATGTTATTTTTTATTTACTAATAACATTTTAAATATAAGATTTCTTCATGCTACTTTTTAATTTCAAAAAAGATTTCTCAATGCTACTTTTTAATTTCAAAAAGAAAGTTTTATATTTTCTAAACATAAAATAATTTCATTTTTTTTTTTCTAATTATAAATGTATAAGAAATTTGTTGAAACATTTTTTCTAAACAAAAATATATTCACCATATACAAGTTTCTGAATCTCTTAAAAATTGTGAGGGTAATTGTTTGTTTTCAAGTTTCTCATTAATATTTTTTATACATGTTTTTTTTTTTTACTTTAATAAGAGAGATGAAGTCACATGCTATGTATACTGTGATTTTTTACATTATGTTTTTTAAGGTTGTTCATTGATATTTTTTTATACATTTGTTGTTGTTACTTGTTTATATTGCTGCTTTTAAACTGTTTCATTGTGATGGTATAAATACTGTGATTATTTTTTTATAGTTTGTGATTTCAAATTGTTTTCTAAATGGTAAATGAATAAATAAAAAGAAATCGTTGTTAGTTCTATCCAAAAAAAGTGTTTAGTGTTTGTGATAAGAGATGGTAATGATGCTTTTCTTTCTGTTGTTGATGTTGAAAACACGGAAAGAAAGCATTGTTTGCAAATCTTTTATTTTCACCAAAATCACTACAAAATGTCATTAACTGTGGACATAAAAGGAGAACAAAATATCCACTCAACATAAACGGTTACTCATTGAAATGAAAAAACACATTAAAGATTGTACAACATTGGCATATTGATGAAATTATACATTTGCTTCTGAACATTAAAAACATCTGCTTGTGTCACCGTTTCAGTGACCTCCAAACAAAAGCACATCAATAAAGAAAAAAGAGTTAATTATACATTCAAATATATTTTATCCCAGGAAAATGAAATTGTAATACCCAATGTAAAAGTCACGAATTGTAGGTTGGTAATATTTTCAACAGAATAAAATACATATTTAGTTCATATACACCGCATTCAAACATTTATGTCTATTTTCAATAAGATAAATTGGTTAATTAGATATATGACTCGCGCTGGTGATGGATACATCAATAGAAGAAATAGATTGTTTCAATTGAAGCCACTGATGTAAATTCAACGTTATTCCTTGGATGGAAGGCAATCGTTTATAAAAACGTCTTATATCCAAAATCACAAATTTATCTCTATTACAAACTGTGAGATAAATATTTTCTTCTAGGTTGAATTGTTTCATATAGCTACAAGCTGTGTTGTTCAAGACCACCCATGGGACCGACAAAAAGTGGTCTTATTAGCGAGTCGGTCTTAATAGCGAAACCAAGCAGACTGGTTGTGACATTGAACATTTATACAGTCATGTACCATGATTAAGACTTTTTAATGGCGTTAAGTATATTAACTACATAACATAAGAAGAAAAGCAACATTCAGAGTAATATTCATTTTATTTTTTATTTACAATGAAATCCAATTTTTTCAATAAATAAAGTACATGTACTAAGCAATGAAAAACAAAAAATCTTCATTTTCAAATGAAACGCTTTCTATCACCACCGCCATTAGTTTCAAAACCATCTAGGATCTCCGCCTTTCTCTTAAGTATCGTCTGAACCTAAAACAAAATAAAACAAATAATTTAGTCAAATTGAAAGAATCAATGTTGTCAAATTCTCACATGAAGCATTAAAATGATACATAATAAATTAATTCTGGATTTTTTAAAAACATAAATTGGACCATTAAACACGAAATCAATAGCATCTACATTTATCACACAGGTTTTGTGATTGAGAGTCAGTAATTGTTTACGTTTTTCCATTTTACATGAATTATCAGAAATCTATGTCTTATTTGTTCAAAATATCATGAGATAGTGATGTTGAAGATACTATTGTACTGTATCAGTAGTGTTAACTTTATATGGTAATTAACACCAACCAGCAATTTACTCAAACGTATATTGCATAAATGAAAACATTGTCCAAAATTACGTACCATCCCAAAACATGCTACAAACTGTCGTCGGTCTCGTTATGCAGCACTCTTTAATCTAAGGATGAGCAAACTGTCGCCGATAACTTCAATCAATACATTGTCTTCGATAAACATAACATATAACATAACATAACATATAGTTTATTGGCATAAAATATTACATAAATATAGCCAAACAAACAAATAAACAAATGTACATGTATAAGTGGTGAAAAAGTTTTTGTTCAAGAACAAGATTTCATATTTGGAAGTAAGTATTAACAGTATTTTCAACGTATTTATAGTTCTAATTTCTTTCTTTAAAAGCGAAAAATAAAAATTTTGCTAAGTTACCTATTAATTTGATTGATTTTTTTGATAGTTGGCCAATTACGAAAATATGGTTGGAAGAATTTTAGTCTTAATTGTCTATATTTAGGACATACTAACAAAAATGGTACTGATTTTCTATAACTTGCATATTACATTGTGGGCATATACGATGTTGTCTTTCTAAATTATTATATCTGCCAGTCTCTATTGTTAGGTTATTTGAGTATAGTCGAAATGTTGAAAGGACAATTAGATATTTCTGATCAATATTAATATTAAGATATTTTTCCATAAAAAAATCATGTTTAAATAAACAATATTCAGATAGTCTGCTCGAGTTATTTATATTAGTATACCAAGTTTGTTTAAAGACATCCAATATTCTTTGTTTAATAGCCTTATAGTTAATAATATTTGGATTTTGTGATAACCAGACATTTCCTAGACCGTTTACATCTAATAATAATTTTATATGATAAGCCCATTTTAACCCACTGTATGACAGTCCATTATTTGCATCTTCTGACAGCATTTTATAATTGTTAATGATCAAAGGATTTTTTGATTTCAGTACATTAAGCCAATATTTAATCATTATGATTTGTCTCGCAGTTTTCATAGGATAACGCCCTAGTTCTCCGTAAAGCCCGTCTAAGTTTGTTGATTTTTTAACATTTAAAACTTTTCTTAAAAATTTACAATGAATTTGTTCTACGAGTTTAGCGTCATGATAACCCCAGATGGATGCATTGTAGTTTAATATAGATCCGACTAGACTATCAAATAATCGACATTTTTCAACAGAAGTTAATATAATTTGGTTATTTACTATAAATAGATTATGCAACGCATGCGCTGATTGTTGGGTAATTCGTAATTGTGTTCTATACAAAGAACCATTTTTAAATAGATGGGTACCGTGATATTTAAAGGAAGTGACAACTTCTAAGCGTATATTGTTTAATTCTATATTACACTGCGTACCTCGCCCGCGTTCAAATACCATCGCTTTGGTTTTATTTACATTTATTATTGTAAGCCCCCATGTACGACAATATTGTTCTAGATTATTGAGCATTAGTTGTAAGGTTTCGGGTGAATGCGCAAATAATACCGCGTCATCAGCAAAAAGAAGTAAAAATATCTTTAGTTCGTTCACAGAAAATATTCCCTCTAAATTTGTATTAATATTGTGTAAGATATCATTTATAAATAAAATGAACATTAAACTAGAGAGTGGATCACCTTGTTTTAATCCAATATGTGAAGAAAAAAAAAATCAGACGTTTTACCTTTGTATCGTACGCACTGTTTAATTGTATTATACATAGCCTTTAAAGCCGATACAAATTGTGTACTGACTTGAATGTTTAATAATTTTTCCCATAAGAACGATCTGTTGATACGGTCAAAGCATTTTTCAAAGTCTATAAAGACACAATATAGTTTTTGCTTCGAATCTAGTGTTTTCGCAATAATTGCATGTAACAGGAATATACAGTCAGTCGTTGATTTGCCCTTTTGAAATCCAAATTGGTTATGTGATATAAAATCATTGTCATGTGACCATTTAGTGAGTCTATTCATTAACACTTGAGAGTAAATTTTGGCTAAAACGTTTATCAAAGTTATGCCTCTGTAATTTTTTGGTTCTTCTGCAATTCCTCCCTTAAAAATTGGCGCAATTATGCCTTCCCCCCAAGATATTGGATATGTTCCCCCCATGAATATGCGATTAAATAATTTTAGAATAAAATATGATATTTTTTCAAATGAATGTTTATATATTTCGACTACCAGTTCATCAAGCCCGCTGCTTTTGTTATTATTTTGCGAGAATACGGCTTTTTTTAGTTCATCAAGGGTAATTTCATTATCTAAAAGATCATCCGATATATTTATATCAGTTAAATTATGGTCATAATTATCGTAACTATCGTTAGATCCAAATAAATGTTTGAAATGGTCATGTAGTTCTTCAACTGTTAATGCCTTAGTATTAGTTGGTGGCTTTTTAAGTTTTAGACCTCAAATACACGTTTCTTGTCTTTTTAAACTCACGTCTTGCATTAAAACATTCAGTATTGAACCATTTTTGTGTTTGTTTTTGTTTGAAGTTTTTTTTACGAGTTTTACCGAAAACGTCAGCGGCTGATTGATGCATTATTGACATGAAGTCTGATAAGATATCGTTGATATATTTATCATTAGAATCTACATCCGATGATAATTGTGTCATAGCATGCTCGTTATCATTCAATCTTAAATTAAAGTTCATGATTTTTGATGAATCCCATTGTATGAACAATGTTTCGTCGGTATCGTTTTGAGGTATTTGCGAGTCGCTTAATTTTCCTAGGATTGAAAATGTTAAACCGCAATGATCGGAGAATTCATTCAAGTCGTTAATTTGAAAATGCGAAACATTGCGAAAGTCTTCGGTACTTAATAATAAATAATCAACTGTACTCGATCCATTGTGAGAGTGAAATGTATATTCACCGTAAATGTCATTGTGCAGTCGACCGTTACCAATACGTAAACCTGTATTTTTACACAAATCTAATAATCTCCTACCGTGGGAATCAGTCACGTGGTCAGAATTAGCTCGTGCTATAAGTTCAAAATCTAGTTCATAACTGTCATTTTGATTATATAAATAACGATCACGATCTATAACATCTGATAAAGAAGCAGTTCTTCCATTAAAGTCACCCGTTACGTAAATTCTGCCAGACGATTTATATTTTTCTATATCAGACTCTATTTGCTCAAAAAAATCAAATTCATGTTGGTTGAATAAAGGCGAATTGGTAGGTAAAATGTAAGTATTACATAGCAAAACATCTTCATTAAAATAGAACAGATCTTTGGATAATTTTAACCACATGATACCAGCCTGGTTATTTTCAACAATACAAATTTTCGATCTCAAATGTTCTTTATAATATAGAGATAAACCGCCACTATAACGTCCCTTGGATGTATGCGGTGATTTATTAAGTCTTCGATAAACAACTGTACACCATGTTAAACCCTTGTAAAAGGTGTTAATCTATCAAAGAGTGTCAGTTTATTTTGTTGTTCACACCTCGCTGATCAATACCGTAAAGGGGTCTAAATAGTCGTAAAATTGTGTATACAACTGACAGGCGATTAAAGTGATCTCATTAGCGGGACCTAAACGTTAATAAACTGGTCGTTGGGACCGGATATGGTGGTCGTATTACGGAATAGCGAGTTGGTCGTAATATCGGACCCCGCGACCACTGAATTAAAGAACAAAAAAAAATCGGGTCCGAGAAAAAGTGGTCGTATTATGCGGACGGTCGTATTATCGGACCGGTCGTTAGGCGGAACTTTACTGTAGCTACAAGCTGTGTTGTTCAAGACGGGAAACATTGGTTCTGTGGTGTTTAGTGGATTCATATGTTCATGAGCAGCTCCAAATATAACGAACCCCGGTGTTAAACACGTGATTACAACCATTAACATGATACCAATCCCCTTCATCATGTTTGCACGCCGTTTAAAAATGCTTGGGAAGTTTTTCCTTATTTCTGCTTCATTTTCAAGGAATACATTATGTATACCCAAATCGGTTTCATCCATATTGCTTGAATAAACCATCCTTTCACAACAACGATATTTTAGATTATGATGTTTAAAGAGGGTTATATATATATATACTCTTAAAGTTGAAGCGCCGGAAACATGTCATTTTGTTCTTTTAAGAATACGGTTTTCTTCTACAACTGACTGAAATATGAGACTCACGGTGAACAGTAGAAAATTTCATATCTCCATTCATCAGGAGTTTATGTGATTGACTGTTATGATTATTGAAGTTCCATACATCTAAGTAGTTCATGCGACAGATCACGCATGTATAGATAACTGGTTTGTGTCCACACGGTAATGTGAAATCCAACATGTAGTGTTTGTTATCATAGGGTTTACCAACATTTATAACTAGCATTTCTTTCATAGGCAATCCTCTATGATACAATGATTTGTGTCTATTATACATACGTTTAGATAAATAGACGGACACACATAAATCACAATGGTAGAAGATAGGTTTGATTGATTCCATCTTTTTTTTAAATGGAGATTTAAATGTTACTTATTTTTGTTTTTCATAGAGATGATTTATGGATTTCATTAATTTTATTCTCACCATCCGCTAATCACCATTTGAAATAACTTCACAGTATCAATGTTCAATGCGCGGGACTTTTTTACATCTGTCTCATAAAATACACTCTTGAGGTCAATATCCTCGTCACACTATAAACGCACGTATACGAATCAATATGACAGTAATTATCATATCGTTTAAATAGGCGCCAAAATAGGCCAATCTAGGAGGCAGATGTTACTTCAAGTGAAACAATGAACCCACCAGACGCCATATTGGAATGGACGCCATTTTGTTCAAACCCGCCAAACCCGCCAAACCCGCCAAACAAAATGGCCGCGAGAATACTGTTTTTGTACTACTCCCGAATTCACAGGTTTAGTTGTTAGTTCTTTCGAGAATACACTTCCAGAATGCAGTTGTTATTTCGGATATGAAGTGGCGAATGTACAGTCGTTAGTTGTTAAAAGAGAGAGAATACTTAACTACAGGGAAAGCCACATACATAAGACAATGCCTCCCCACGCAGATCTCCAGAAAAAACAACAATCCACAAAACATAAGGTACTAAAGGAGGTCAAACGGTACACATATTAAGGAACTGAGGCGCAATGAATGGCCCAGCAGACCACAAGGAATAACTAGGAGAATCAAAGTGGACAGTAAGGGAAGGGGAGGTGGGAATTAATGGATGGAAAAGATCACAGGACAAGTCAAGACAACTGGCCTTAATAGGCCAAAAATGGGCAGGAAACAATCTGAACACTGTATAAAGTGACAGATTTGCATAGGGGAAAGGGAAATACAAAACACATTTATAACATAAACAGGAACAACAATCATATAGCGAATTACAGCCTTGGAACTGTCAGCATAAAATGCTGGGGGTTTAAATCGATTTAACAGCTAGCTAACCTCACACCTTATCGCTATATGGTCATTGATTTCCAACATATATACATAAATTGACTAAGTAGGCAGTAACTAATCATTAAAAACAACCAACCATCACGTACATATCAACAGACATACAGTAACTAATCCAGCACGGATGAACAAGCAGCCTTATACTGACCTTGCTCCCCGTAACTAAAATAGTAACATCAGAATAGAAGTAACCTTAAAATGTCAAATTAAAAATGCAATTTAAAATAAAGTCAACTTGATAATGTATTTACTAATTAAACAATTCTTAGATATTATTGATAGGGAAATGGAATTTATAACTAAAAGAAATATGTCTAATAAGAGAACTAAAACACAAAAACACGACTGCACCCCACGAATATTAAGAAAAGTTTTCTTGGTATTGTCAAATGACGTCATAAAATATAAATCGCATTGTAGATAGAAACATAAAAAATCGTTGACGTCATACAATTTTAATGACGTCATAAAAGATAGAGTATACGCTGCCTAAGGGGACGTTATTTACACAAGACTGTGCCTTATACACAGATAATATACAAGAGAGAAAAATTAAGTAAGTAGTTACAGAGAACATCACAAAACAACAAAACAACAAGAAACAAGGACAACACCAACGTACATTCGAAAATATATATATATATTAGACGACACAACACAATCACAAATGGGCTGGTTGATAGTTTTAAGATACTCCATGGAACATATCATGTTAGTTCCAGAGTAAAAGTCAATTCCTACAAAGTCCCGAACATAATCCCCTGAGACATTGTGATCAGTCATATCCTGCCATACCAAGTACGGTTTACAAATATAACTTCATTTAGTCTCAAAACATTAGTGTCCGGCGTGCAGTAAAAACAGGTGTGAAAATCTATCAAGTATTGATTTACTTAAAAACTTATCTGCAGTTGTTCTCATTATGTCAGGAGTATAACCCTTCCTTTTGAACTTGTTAATTAATTTCACCAATAACTGATCAAAGTAACAACTGTTATGAATCTTGCGAATTTTATATAATAGATCTCCATAAAATTTGGGTTTAGTAATTCCTTTCTCTAACATAGATTTTACACTAGTGCCATATTTTAACTTAATATCGGTATATTTATGGCACTTTAGGTCTCGAATTCATAGCCAGCTCTTAGTTAAGACCGTAATAAACTGTATTTCAGTGCGCGAGTTGCGATATCTGTTTGTTTATCATAAAACTGTGGGTACCATAATTGCCTAAAACCAAATGCCTTGTTTTAAAATTCTTAATATTGTCACTTTTACCTCGCATTCGCATTTTATTGATTATTTTCTCCTTGATATTAATTTTTGAGGTTTAAATGACAACCAAGTTAGCCATGTGGCGTCGTCAAACGTCTGTCAAACATCTACGAAACCAATTTAGTTCGTTGGTATAAAAATGTAAAAGACGCAGAAGAGTCACTGCTCATTGATAGAATGTATGAGTAATTCGGACGACATTTAGCGGTTGAGCACACATTCCACGATAAAGTTTGGCTTGCTTCCAAAAAACAAAAGAGAAGCGTTTAGTGATATTTTCCAATTCGGTATCACAAACTTTAAGTAACATAATTATATTATGCATTGTCAAAACGTGTGCGTTCTTCCATTGTCGTATTGCCGACAGCCTGGGGTTCAAAGCAGGACCACCGGCTTTATTTAGAAGTATGGCATGCTTACTCTGAACTATTCATTATTTAGCAATTATGTAGTCTATGAAGTGTTGACCTTAAAAACACAAATCAAATGAACTTTTCAATAAAACCGAACCGAAACACAAGAATGTGGACATTGTGTTGTTAATCAACACACTAAGGTATTTCTTAACTGCTGCAAACAGGTGATAGAAGTGAGTTTTACAAATCAAAGGTACATGTTACATCAGATGTTTGAAAACATGTCAGAAATGTACGTATTAAAAGAAAACCGGAGAAATGTAATTAATAATGCACATTTTGCGGCCAAATAATGAATGCAAATTATTAATTAAGTGGGTTTTCTGCAATTATATATACATTTATGTTTCCGTGATTAGCACGCCCTCAAGTTCGACCAAGTACACAAGTTTTCAGTACAATTTACCATCTTAAGATATATTAATTAATCGTCATGCGGATCGTCCTAGTCATATTAAATTAATAAAGTTCAATAAAAGTTTGAGTGATTGCAATGTGTTTTTGATATTTCACGGAAATTACTGAATTCACCAGAAATAATTTGAAATATACTATATTGCGTTATAGCCATGTTTCTGATCTTTTATAAAGATATATTTAAAAGAAAAAAACTTAATACACAAATTTCAGTCTTGCTTCAGAGCTGAAACTGCATTGACATATCGTCGATGTAATTCTAAAATGTCGTATGACATATTTGGCGCGAATTTTTTTATCGTCCGTTTAGAAGAAACTAACGCTGATACCTCTTTTGCGAAGTCTTTCGTTTTGATAGCCAATCAGTTACTTCAGATAAAGCATGTGATATTTTGTCGTATTATTGTTGGTCAATTAATTTGTTCTTCTAAAAGGTCGTATATTATGTTTTTTAAAAACCCTTCTGGGAACAGAACAGAACATAAAGTTTGTATGGGCTTAAACAATTACAGCTCATCGTCATTAACAAATATGTACACAAATACATCATCATGTGATGTGGAAAAATAACATATATCTATATTAATGAATAATAGACACTTTCCTATCTTGCTGTTCAAATATTTACTTTATTTGCATCATTTAGCGTTTGTATATTCTCTTTGTAGGACTATTATCAAGATACGGATGTTCAATATTGTCGTTTGACATTTTGAAACTTCTGGCTATCTAAATATCGGATATATTTGGTATATATCAACATTGCACTCATAAATAAGGGAAACAACTCACCAGGCTTGTAAAACTCACTTTGTATACTGCATGGAATAAATAAAACGCTTTCGTCCAAATACAATGTATAAGGTAAACGAGGCATTTGGGCCTTTATCGTCTCACCAATTCAAAATACGGCCTACAAATGCTTCATCCCCATTACCCTTTATCAGCATTTTAAAATAAGAAAGCCTAGTGGTGAAATTCGCAAATTCATTCATAAATTCACGATTTAAAATGCACAAATTCGCAAATTCAACTAATCGAAACCACGATTATAAATTGATGATTTCACGATTTCAACCTCTTGAATTCATTATTTCAATTTCATGAATTCATGAAAATGAAATCCCGAATTCATGAAGTTTAACTGGTTAATACTCATGACAGAAAATATAAAGCATGGCAACACCGCTAAGAAACCAGTACATGCTATCCAATTTATGACGTTATATGCGAGTGGTTAATTTTGTACGCACTTTTGAGACCTGCCCATCACCCCAGATGAAGAATAAGTTTGAAATTATTCAGTGGATAGTTTGAAAACGTCGTAACGTCAAAGTCACGACGTCGCGTTAATAAAATGTTACTAGCGTATTGGTTGTGTTCATATTCATATTTAACCAATTTATACTCGTCAGAAATTTATGAAATTGGTTTTAATAAATTTCTAAAATAATGAATTTTATTAAAATTTAATAACCTAAAAATGTTAAATTTGACCACTAGGTCGGAAATCTCATGACACGGCTCATATTATGTTGACTGTCTGACTGACTGACTAAAGAAGCTTCATTTCTACAGTATTCAAATCACAAAGTATATCAGATTCAAAGCACTGATGAAAACTGTATAACAAACAGTAAATGCTGTTAAAATACAAATGTACTCTAACAAAACATTTTTAGAATACTTACATCTTATTTCAATGTAAATAATAAATGCTGCAACGTCATGTTGACTGACTGACATGACTCTCACTGACTGACTCATTGGCTGACGTGACTCACCTAACTGACCTGATTTACTGACTGAGTGGCCTGTCTCACTCATTGACTGACCTGACTCCCTGACTGACTGACTGACCTGAATCACTAACACCCATCGACAATCAAACGATTTAAATTTGTTGTAACAGAAAACTTAGAACATATAATTTGGAGTTCCTTTTTTCACAAAACAATGTGAAGTGGTTTGTATGTATTTCCATACTTTAACCAATATACACAGAAAAAGAAAAAATACGCAAATACCATTCCTGAACTACGGAACGAAACAGTCAACACGATATAAAATAGTAATTGTCATTACCTTTGATTCACTGAAATAGTTCTAACACAAAATAGTACTTTAAGTGAAGAAACATATCTATAGTGTATTTCTTACATGAAACAAAAAAGTACAGATTTTGATTGCAGTAATACTTTTACTATATCTTAATAGAAACTTTACCAGCCTTAACCGAGGAAAGTTGTACCGGCACTATGATACAAATACACTTTGAATACTGCTCAATTTTCTACATGTAGTAAATTGTCATAGAAACTGTGATAATCTTTTGCCAGCACTGACTTTAGCTGTTGCAAATGCTGATATTTAGTGGCTTTAATTTTGACTGGTCCACATGTGAAACACTAGAAAATAAAAATAAATAATTGTATTATGGCCAGACTACCCCAGTCCCTAAGGACGTCCCGTGTGCAAAAAAGGACCACGAATAATATTTTTATACACTTTTATTACCCCAAATAATTGGAGAGCATAACATATCTACAATTGATACAAAGCAATAATCATATGTATGCATACTATGACACATACAATCTATGAAAATATTATTTCAATTATCAGATGAAACACGCAGATTCAGAGAAAAATAATATTATAATCTTAAAATGAGCATATAAAGAGAGATATAACAAAATAGTAAAAACTCTCAACGTGAAGCTAAATGTTGGACATTTAAAAAAATAGTTAAAAAGAGAGATAATGCGTAGCAAACAGGGAACGCCACATACACAAGACAGTGCCTCCCCACGCAGACCTCGGGAAAACAACAATCCACAAAACATAAGGAGGTCAAAGGGTATACATGTTAAGGAACAGAGGCACAATGAATGGCCCGACAGACCACAGGGAATAACTAGGAGCATCAAAGTGGACAGTGAAGTAAGGGGAAGGGGGATTAATGGATGGAAAAGATCACAGGACAAGTCAAGACAGCTGGCCTCAATATGCCGAAACTGGGCAGGACACAACATGAACGCTATATAAAGCGACATACTTGCACAGGGGAAAGGGAAATACAAAACACATTCAAAACAATAACAGAAACAAGAACCATACAGCGAATTACAGCCTTGGAACTGTCAGCAAAAACACTAGACACGTGACATCATGGTACGTTTTGAAGATTCCAAGATGGTCGACAAGATGGCCGCCAAATATTTGAAGGGAGACTAGAAAATATACAAAATGAAAATTTATGATAATATTATACGTTTTCTTGATTTTCAACGATGGCCAGAATGGACAAGCAATACATTCAACACGGTGTAGGTTTTATTTCAGTCGTTTGCATTTATTCGTCTCCTTTCAATATCAACATTGCAATATAAAATTGATAATTTAGGTAATCTCTATTTAACCACCTTGATGACTTGAACTTAATCATCTAATAACAGTTCAGTATGTTTGCGTTTTGCGGGTTCTGTAGACATTGGTGTTTTACAATACAAGAAAATGTAAACATTTTCTCTTCAATATATGATTTCAAAATTAAAAATAATTGCAATTATCAATTACTCAGATAATTTACAACAATTGACTGGTTGGATGAGAACCCATGAAGAACACTAGTACATGGTCAAATACCACAAGGGTCATGAACCAAACAAAGAACCGGTGAAAATGCAGTCAATTATAACCCATACCACCAATCTGTTGTTATAGCAATTAAGATTCAATCATGACAGACAGATGCTCTAGCCAAACACTAATTAGGTGTGAAAAAATCCATTTTACAAAAATATAAAAATTGACTTTTTTTACTGTATATCAAATGTATATTTTAAACTTATGATTCCAGTTGTTTAATCGAATATGCATTCGAAAATCATTTCTTCTGAATAACACAGTGCTCTGGATCAAATTTTTCCATCGAAAGGTCTTGAGCAAGACGCAAACTTTATTCTTGTCCGGTTTGAAGGGGTGATTTATAATGGAAATATCCATATTGGGCCAAAATTCTTGTCCGGTTTCCTGAATTAAGGGGTTTCCGGATTATTTATATTGTAAAAAAGTTGGGACCGTACGATTTGTCCGGTTTAAAGGGGTTTCCGGATTAAAGGGGTTCCGGTTTAAAGGGGTTCCAGTGTAAATTTTATTATAACATATAGATATAATCAAATACTACACTGTGTATATGTAGTATAATATAAGCTGAGAAAGTAAGAATGTTGTTAAAAATCTGTCATTGTTTATCCATGAAGCTTTTAACCTAAGAAATAAGTTCTATTATAAATAAGTAATTCATTTGTATTGTATTTTCTCCTCGCTGTTCGATTATTTTCACATAATGTTTCAAGTTATTGTTATATGAGGAATTCCAATGGATCATAGAGATCAGTGCTCAAACGTTCCCGAAAAAAGTTTTTCTTGATTATCCAAAAGTTGCAGAATCTGACATACGTCTTTCTCGAATTACGTCGACGATATATAGTAGACAGGTGGATAAACGAATTAATGGAAGTACAATTGTCATTTCATCATATCCGCACTCACATCTAACTTCTGGCTATGTTTTTCGAATGAACATCTGAACTAACAACTAATAGCTGTTTATTCGGGAACGAACAACTGAATTAACAACTAACAACTAACAGCCAACTTCACAGACCTCAAAATTAATCCGTAATAATAGGCCGAAAGGGGGATAACAGAACATGAATATTATATCAAGTAAAGGAATTGCACTTAACACACATCTATACACATAAAACATAACCATACAGCGATTTGCAGCCTTAGAACTGTCAGTAAAAATGCCGGGGGGTTAAATCGATGTAACAGCTAGCTCGATATGACATTCGCGCTCCCGCAAATTTCGCCCGCCAAAGTAGCAATACTAGATAGCTTTTAATGTTGAAACAACTTTTGATCGGATTAATAAAAGATATCATATTCAGTATAGGCTAAAGGAGGAGCAAATAAGAGCGATTTAGACGGTGATCTTGGAAAGGTAATAACTAAGTGCGCACCGCCTCCATAGCAACTCTGCCATCTTCTTTGTTCTCTACTTTTTGACAAAACATGTCATATCCAAGAAATGCTTGTGTTGAAAAAACAAATAAATGAACGAAAAGCTACAATTTTCTGTCGTTTAGTTTTTTATATGTCCGTTTGAAAAACGGGACGTATTATGGCAACAGCGAGCGCGCGGCTCTTGGCGGCGTCAACATGTTGTCCGCTCTCTAAGTCAAAGAAGACTTTTCATCCGATCTTTACCAAACTTGGTGGAACTGTTTGTGGGCATAATATCTCGGTCTAGTTCGATAACCAGCCACATTGCCCTAGGCACTTCTGAATTATGGCCCGTGAATTATCCAAAATTGGCAAAATTAGCCTTGTCCGCTCTCTAAGTCAAAGAGTTTTCATCCGATCTTTACCAAACTTGGCGAAAATGTTTTTGGGCATAATATCTCGGCCAAGTTCGATAATCAGTCACATCGCCCAAGGCACTTCCGGATTATGGCCCTTGAATTATCCAAATATTTGACGTCCGTGACTGGACTAGCGATAAATAAGCATTCAAACCAATTAACCATTACGTATTCAATGATAAATACACTGTGTATAATCCAGTACGAAAAAACATGCATTGTCACACACTTGTTCCTTATTAGGTTATTGCAATGTTGTAACATCCAGTAATCCTATTTTTTTAATAACGCATGAGCGCTTCTTGATTTGCCTTTGTGGTAATTGATTCTCTTTTCGAGCGTTTCTAAGGCTTAATACATGCAGTTCAGTTTCAAATTTCTCGGACTAATTGTAATGTACATATCTGTATACATTAGTTTTTCGCCAAGTATCGCGATGTTATTTATTGCACCTGACTCGAGAATGTCACGTACGCACTTCGTGCCAACATCGTATGGGCTTCTTGCAGGCGTCTTACGGAGCCGTGTGGAGTCGTACACAGCAGTGCGGAGCCACACCTTGCCGAACGTAAGTTGCAAGTCACCTGCACGGGGTTGTACGTTCAACTTGCGGGTATTAGCTTGGTGTTTTCCTGCAGACGATGCAAGGCAAACGATGCAAGACACCAGCAAGGTCCCTTACGGCGAACGTAAGTTGCCTACAGGATATCTGTACACTTGCTACAGTCGAGTCTAATCGTAAAGAACCGCTGGGATTTGACCACAACCCGACCGCAGCTGCGAAACCGTTCGTGCAACAAAACGCACGATGATTTGTGACCGAGGCATTACATGTATTGTATGCTAGCGGGGATGCCCGTATTCAGAAACCAACACTCCACTCGTACTCCATTCACACTCACCCAAGACGGTCAAACGAAGATTTGGTTTTCACAAATCTCACTTACACTCGACTCACTGGAGTAGCTAACGGTCAATATAGACGTAGTTTTCATTGTCTAATGATTGAAATACTCGCTTTGTCATGCGTAATCCAACAAGTACTTTGTTTATTTATAAATGGATGTACCGAATAAATCAAATGATAGTTTTGATAATATTGTTGTTCTACATTTTCAATGAATAATGAATTAATCTACATTGTTAAAATGCCATTTAATTATAGACAAGAATATTGGTGGCATTATATTAACACATATCATAATATAATACACAAAACGTGTGTTCGTAATTTGTTTGTACAAACAAAAATTGAAACTTAGTCTAGTAGATTAAATTCAGACATTGACGTATAACAATGAAGTTACTTTTTAGAGATAGTTTGTTATATAATAATTATTTTATATAAATGGTAAAATATTCGAATATGTAAGCAATAATGGTTTAAGTATAACAAGTCAATCGCATAGTAATTAGAACAACAAATAAACATCAAAACACGCGAAAATATACAATTTAATTTTAGATACAAATATAAACTATAGTGTAATGTATCATAACATTGTGACATGAATACATGATTGCAATATTATTTCTAATCAATTTATCAAACCTTATTCAGTTTAATCCATAAAACCTTCATTTCTATTTTAATGAACTCGTTTTTCACTTACCGACTAAAAGGATTGCGGAAAAGGAAATGATGTGGAGAATCATTACAATTGAGCACGTGTTCGCGGACGTAGTTTGAACACCATTGTAGAAACAATACTTACCTAAGCAAAAATAAAGCGACCAAGAACAAATACCATCTGTTCTATGTAGCATATGTTAATAATTGTAATAATAATTAAGATTCCAGCGTACAATACATTACAATTTTGTCATTTACAAAACACATATACAGTAAAAACTCCCTGTGATACGACCAACTCGATTTTAAGACCATCTCATTATTAAGACCGCTTTTTTCCGAACCTGTTTTTTCTCTATATAATTCAATGGTCGCGTAACTCGACTGGACTTGTAACCCGGTGATCTGGGTTCGATTCCCGGTCGCGGCAGGTCGAATATCTTTTCTTTGCTTCAAAGTCAAGTTCTTTGACTTAAATCGACACATCTGTCAAAATTTCGCCATTTTTCCATTCATGACCTCAAGCTTATACGGTTCATGTAACCAAAACAATACATAAATGGCAGATCAATTGACGGCCAGGCAATGCGCATGCGCAAATATGACGTCATATCGGGGATTCCTAAAAGCTCCTTATCTGAATCACAGGAATGTGTAGATATATGGTATGGTATCTCCCGGCATAGGGTATCATCTCTTATCTGATTAATCAGTTGTATAAAAGATAAGGCTGGCCATTTGGTCAGGACCGACAACTCGAGATTAAAATTGATCGATTTGTCTCCCTTGTCAACCATAATACAAGTTGGACATGACATAATGACACAATATTCACCAAATTTCACTGATATTTACTTGTTTATAATAAGCAGTGAATTTACTATGATGAAAATAAACACCTTTCATAGGCATTCTGTTTTTGTATACACCCTGAATAATATTTTTTTCTGATTTCCGGTCAGAATTAGAACCAGTATATTATTGGGTACTTCATGTGGCGAGTAATGCCGGGCAGACACCAACAAATAGACTACCTTATGCAGGTACGTGGACATGAACAGAACAGAACAGACATTTTATTAAGGCTTGTACAATGTACAACGTCTACAACACATACATTTTTATATACATTTTGTCAACGTATAAATACTAAGTCTTATTGTACAGCAATATAAATACATAGGAATAAGTAATATATTACACAATCAGTTTGAAATAAATCGTCGGGGGTTGAACTAAGCATTTATCTTTCAACAGTTAATAAAGTATTTCTTACAACTAGAGCTTCTTTCACATACAATGCAAGTTTAATCATTTCAATTCTATCATCACATTTCAATAGTTGCACAAATTTGTACACAGAAGGATGCATGTTATAACAACGTTTTAAATATTCTATTATATTTTATTCTATATTTATAATTGTCTAATTTCCTTTCTTGTGACACAGCAGTTAACACCTTTCGGTGTCGAGACTACAGTTTCACACAAGATGTGATCCCACTAATTATTCAACCACATGGACTAAGCCAGGAACGAAAGGAGTACTTATACAAAGTTGTTAGACCGTATGTCCGACCTGCGTATCAGGATATCACTTGTCCAGCTCCAGCAATCCAGTGAGATTATTGACTGTTGTATTTTGTTTGTTTATGATGTTCTAGTAATAATAGTATAGTAATGATAAATAAACATGTGTTCCTTGTTTGATTTTCTTTCAATTACTTCCTTATTGTGAATTAAATACACCTTTAAAATACACCTTTAAAATACTCTCAAATACTATCCTGAACAAAATATGTATACAAACAAAGCTATAAGACCATTTCATCTAAAGGCATATATAATGATGTTCTGATGACGTCGCCCAAACAAAATGACGTTGCTGTGAGCATGACATGTGTTGTCTTTAAAACGTTATAAAATGAAAATTTAATAGTATAGAGTCTACCGCCTCGGGTTATATGACACACAGACAGGTTATTTTTCCCCATACACCCTGTCAACAACCTTTATAACAAATAATATATACATTTGTATGTAGGTACTTGCATATGTATCAATTGTGTATAAAATTTCATTTAACGATTTTTTTTTCTCGTTCGATTAACCGTTTGATAGAATTGTCGGTTAACTGATTAGCAAAACAATCGAATATTCCCATCCATAGTTTAAATCCAATTTTTTCAATTGAGGCAGTTCCAGGAAAATATGCATCGGAGGGTAAGATCTACTTGCTATTTTATTTCATAGGTAGGGGGTATTATTCCATTTAAATTATCTTGGTTTTGCAAAAATATATTTCAATGTTGGCTGTAATTGTTGCTTTTCTCTATAAAATCAAAAAATCTACTGGCTGATTATGCATTTTTTATGTACATGTATTATCCCTTTACATGCTTAATATCAACAAATAATTGAAACAGTCCTCAATTGGTTTTATTCATTCATGTTTTATGAAAAAATAGGTAACTGTAGTGTTTATAAATGTTATAGATTTTAAATTAGAATCAAGGTTTCTACTCTTAATTCTAATTAATTGTCACCATAGCAACCATGCTTTTGATTTCGTTTTTAGAAGAGTTTTAGTCTTATTGATTTATACTGTTAAGATGGGGACACTAGACATAAATATGATTTAGTTCATGTTGGTCAGGAAGTGTAATTTGTTACATGTGAAAACTATATTCAAATCAGATTTTTAAATGAATTAGTGTTGTACAAATACATTTTTTTACCAAGAAAGGATGAATATTCAACCTCTAAATTTTGTTCGTATGCGTTTAAGATATTCTACTTTGAAAATATGCACAAAACAAAATGTTCTCAGTCACAGGCACATTATGTTAATGTAATTAAAGTTGGAAGTCAAAATAACACTTATAAATGCGGTGCCTAAAGAGTAATTATAGTATCCATGGTAAGTTTAGCACTAAATTAGTTATGCGCTGGCATTTTTGTAATTGGTGAAGGAACCTACTATATTGTATATAATTTGCATTTTGCATTTTCATTAATCATGTTGTAAAATTGTCAGAATCCAGGAACAGTTTGTATCACATATATATACTTTGTACCATTTTTCGGTGTAGCTGTATAACGTTGTCAGTGTCAATCCTTAACCATTTACTAGAGATATTCACAATAATAGCAGTAATATCGTGGTCCTATATTATCAGGGCTGTCATAGACACAGTTAAGATTAAATCGCTGTCCACAGCCCCAACAAAATAGCCAGATTTCACATGTGATAAACTACTATGTATACATAACAAATCGACAAAGCCAAAATAACTCAAATAATGAGAAACCATACTGCCCAGCACCTGAAACTAATTAGTATAGATTGTCGGTTAATGGCTTAATTAGCAAACACGTGTCAGCAAGGGAATCTTATATCCCGAGCCACGTTATTGGGCATAATAATAACGGTCACTATGTTAGAAATGTTAACCATGATTCAAGCACAATAGCCTGACCAAAAGTTTCCATGATTAAGACGGTCATATCAATTACCAACTATATGTAGAATAAGTTAACAATAGTACTTCTAGAAGGTTTCTTGACCGGAACACCATATTTAGAAAATCCGTATCAATAAACACTCCCGCTTGAGAATCAGAGCAATTCTATATTTGCTTCTGATTCTGCAGGTATGTGATTTTTATCTCTGAAATTGTTATTTTGTCTAAAAGGAATTCACTCTTGATAGAATAGTGTTACTTTGATTTTTGTTTTACGACTTATAAATTTGAAAGAAATTATTGATATTTTCTTCTTAATGTCTATTGAATTGTTATGTACTGATAATACTAATTTGCAGTAAATGTGTTATTGAATGATTGAGTATTTTATATGACAGTTAATAAATAAAATTCTATCTTCTGATTCTGCAGTTGCAGTCGTTCTTTCCGTCACGTTAAAGGGAATCGCCTTCGGCTCCCCAAATTGGACAATGTAGGAAATGCTTTAAATTCCCCGAACAATGCGGTTTCACATGCAATTAATTGCTACGTAGGAAATACGTTTTAAATAATAAGATAGTTGAATACTACATACTAATGGTACGTGTACAGGCTCGTAATATTACAAACTGGAACGGCATCCCAGTAGTTTGTTAGAGACACACTTAAAACTCAAGCAAATTAGTTAGTATGCTTTACGTTTAGAAGAGGGTTCGAATTTGGGCCCATCCGGCTACGGTCAGTCGTTTGCAGCGAAACCAAGGAATGCAATGGTTATGGAACCCAGGAAGACTCTGTACAGACTGAAAAAAACACTTTACAGACCAAAAACTCAGAAAAGGAAACTACTGCTAATTAAAATTGCTTTACGTATTTTAATAGTTAACACTTCGAGTTAACTTTCCAAGCGCGTTCATATAATCGAATATCATTAACATGAAACTTTCACCGAACATAACCTGTAAATTATATTCTTAATTTTTAATGTATCAAGGACAGTTTAAGAACTGCTATGTTCAAACATTGTTCCAGTTCTGTTAATAAAATTGTATCAAGAACAAATAAAGAACAATATAAAAACTGTTCCTGTCAGTGTTCTTCTTTGTGTTACTTGAATAATTCAAAAAAGTGTGAGTTAATCTCATAATGTACCATAAGCTCCAAATACATGTTTCACCTGTGTCTTAAGCATACTGGGATGTTACATTTCAGGTACTGTACTTTTTGGACAACTGTCTTCACTAATACTAGAGATGTATTACATTTGTTCTTAGCACTTTAATGAAAAGGACTTAATTATTGAAAAATACAAGTTCAGAGCAATTCAGACCTTTTTAAACCTTGTATCCTAATCAAGGCTTTCTGAACACCAATTAAATTATTTAAACACAGCATGGCCATAACTATTTGGCATTGAAACAACTTGTGGAAGGTTTCTAACATTGTCTACAGCATTGTCATTGTCAGCAGTGTTCAGATATACCAGTACTTTTTTCAGTTCTACAACATCTACTACTGACAGAACATCTGTTCGTCTAACAGCAGAGTTATGATTGGCAATCCTGGCTCCTGGAATCTGTGAAGCCTTGTACTTCTTGCATCTTTTGGATTACTGCATACACAACGTTATTACATAAAATGAAGTATTTTATGAAGCCAATTTCATTATTTCCATACATTACAACACTACAAATTCTTTTTTGCATACGGCTGTACTGTTCAGATTAAAATATTTTTTCATTAACGATGACTCTGTCCACTTTCTTCAATTTGTTGGAATTGTCTTGCACCACGTTTAAAAGTTCGATCACCTCATTTTGGATTTCATTTGGCTTAAGGGGCTTAGCTGCACCCGCAATATCACAGTTAGCAACTTTGTGTGTTATTTTTCTGCCATCTGACTTTTTCAAGTCTAGCCCTTTTCTGCGGATGAATGACTGAATCTGTCTATGCTTCATCAGTTGTTTCAGTACAGTGCCCGTTCCATGAACAGCTTGAATGAGTGTGGCATTAGCACCTTCAAAGGGGAATGCACTCCATGCCCAAAGTGAACCCCATAGCCTAACATACTCCGGCAAATGAAATCCAGTATTGTGGATATTAAGTCCGCATGAGCCATCACCATATAACTGTTGAAAAGAAGCATAACACTGATCCAGTAGATCTGTGGCTGTATCAAGCTCTTCGCGAGTGATGGCATCTCTTAATAGAATATGGACTGCTTCAGACAAGTGTGAGAAATTTCCCAAATAGTCATCCTTCAGAAAGTCTTTTACACATGGAAATGCATAGTACAAAGGCCAGGACTGTACCTCTGTAACCTTGCAATGGGTATAATGTTTTTCAAGGTCCCTTGGCAGTCTTTCTATACCTTATGGGGGCTTAAGATTTTTCATCTTGTGAGAAATTTCTTTCAAATGTTTTGCAATAAAGCAGTCGTTTTGGCTCTGTGAAGCAGAAAACCACCTTGTCATTAAAGTTTTGGTCACACCCAACAATACACAATGCATGACTATTCATGTTATTATATGATATTATGATTCTGATTTGTTTTCCGTTTGTATTGCATTAATAAACTAGAAATGTGTCCATAGGACCCATATGCCCCAACTTCCCGCCTTTGTCACAGAAGCAACGGTCATTATTTTACCCATAGTTGATGAAGGTGCATCTGAATTACCAGGTGCACAACTTCACATGCTGATAAACATTTCAGAAAAGTTTAATGGTCGTAATTGCAATTCATTTAAAGTTATTTGTTATGCTAGTTAAAACAAGTTATACCTACATACGATAGTTTATCACTATACTATACTATGACGTACTTCCGGTCAATGGCAGGTGGACATTTCGATAGTGGAATAAAAAACTGTTTAAGGACGTTATAACAAATTGGTAATCGGATTAAAGTGATGGTGACTGCTATGTGACATATTATTCAAATGGAACCGGTGATGAGACGGATTACCGCGAGTTATTGGACATTTCATTGAAAACATTAAACAGGTATTTGGGCAGGAAGGATGAGAACAATGAATGGCAACCCGTTGATCGACCAATTACACGGAATGCAAAGCGAAAACGTTATCATACAGGTAGTTTGGGCAGTACAAGTAGCGTTAGCAGTAACACTTTTTTCCAGATTATCAACAAGTGATAAGCTATTTACAATGCATGTTTGATTCCATCAAATCGAACTCTTATATGCTACAAACCCTTGACAGAAACCAACATATGACATTTAAATAGTAACTGTAAAAACTCATAATAGACTGAATAATATTGAACAATACATAAATAAGTTGACTAAAGCTGAAAATGATGGCATATTGGTATATTGATCTTGAGGCCAGAAGCAGGGCGGAACAACCTGGTATTCTTTGGAATTACGGAACGAATACGTCGTAACTGTGGTGATTTGATATATAGATTTATTCAGGATGAACTTAATACTAACCCAGAACATATAGTTATAGATCGTGCGCATCGTCTCGGATCGCTAAAAACAGTTTGCATCCAAAACGACCAATTATAGTCCGTTTTAGAGACTACTATGACACAGAGATAATCCTCCGTAAAGCCTATCTGTTAAAATCGACTCCATTCGGCATAGAGCGTGATTATCCTAAAGAGATTGCCCACGCACGAAGTGACTTATTTAAATCAGACGAAGCAAAGACTGCACGGGAAATTAACAAAAAGTCTAGATTAAATACCGGCGAAGTTGTTTATTGAGGGCGAATTCATAGACGACTAATTCCCAAAATGGTTTGATATCCTTAATGATAGTCGACTTCATGGTTTCAACCTATGAACACTAATACTACTGAACTTTTAACAATACAATAACCTATTTTCGACATTTATTTTTCATTTTCAACTTGTATGACCTTGACCTTTGGTGACCTTGGTCAACAGTTCAATGGAAATGTTGACCTTGATATATTTTAGCCTGTGAGCAGCAATTACATTAACATATTAGGAAATTGCGCTTACTCATTTTATGGAACCAAACGCAAAATATGTATTTATAAGCTATACGCGCGTATTCTATGGAAAATGCAGATTTTTTCCAATTATATGATTATTCAACTTATAACCATGAACTAACTTTTGTTGTATATCATATTGATACTAGGTATTGAAAAAATACATTTTGCAAGTCTAAGGTCAAAACTGTGCAGATGTATTAAAACGGCATTGAGTAAAAACGCGTTCTTAACATTTTTAATGCTGACCTTCAAATGACCTTGACGGTTAATGGCAATGACAGGGTGTTCATTAGAGAGCTCTGTATATATACATAAATTATCACACACATTAAAATCAATATCTGTTTGCACTTAAAAGTAATAATCGTTACAGTAAAGGGCTCATGAAATGGCGACCATCTTGGTTTCTATAAAAACTGACATGATGTCAACTGTCCACCCTCGTTACAATTGAACTTCAGACATTCCTCTACACAAATATACAAAGAAATGTTCTGGACAAAAAACTCACACAGATTTATAAGTCCAGGGACTAGACTACATCCTTTCGATGATCATGAATAATTGCCGCCCAATTTGTTCTCTAGGATTCTGTTCGGGAATTTGTAGGCATTAACTTTTGCTCTGGAACCAACATAGTATGTTTCATAGAGTATCTTTAAACTATTGACCAGCCCATTTGGAATTATGTTGTGTTGTCTATGATGTTTCGGGTTTACGTTGGTGTTTTCCTTGTTTCATTTTGTTCTGTTCAGTGTTTGTCTATGCATGTCGAAGTATTAGTTGGGTTGTTCATGTTTAGTTTTTATTAATCGGCCATCCTCTTTTCTATGCATTTTGTACATTGGGTCATACGTATATATCAATTGAATTTCTCCGGATTTCTTTCTTCATTATGACAGCGTTTCATAAAACTATACTTATTGTCATCATTTAGTACCTTTTGTTTCATGGATTTTTGTTTTCCCGGAGGTGTGGGGAGACACTGTCTTATGTATGTGTCGTTCCCTGTAGCAACTTATTTCTTCTCTGCAATTCTATCGCATTGTATAGTCTAGTGTTCAGGTTATTTTCTGCCCAGTTTCGGCCTATTGTTGCCAGCTGTCTTGACTTGTCCTGGGATGTATTCCATCCATTAAACCCCCCCTTTAATGTTTGTCCTCTTTGATTATCCTAGTTGTTCCTTATGGCCGACCATTTCTTGTGCCTCTATTTCCCAAAGGGATGTACCTTTTAACCTCATCAAGTACCTTATGTTTTATGGATTGTTGTTTTCCCGGAGGTCTGTTTGGGGAGGCACCGTCTCATGTATGTGGCGTTCCCTGAAGCAAAATTTGTCCCATCTCTGCTTCTAACCAAAGCGACGGGCTCATTTGTATACGAGGAGATTTTAGATTCTTTATTATGACGTCATTTAATGAAAATACATTATGACGTCATTAGGCATTATCAAGGAAACGTTTCTCTCAATGTGCTGTTTTATAACACAACTTGATTCCTCATTAATATAATATAATTGGTGGTCATAAATCTGTATTATTTTCTCAATATATATAATTTTATAGTTTTTTTTCTAATTGTCGTTATTTAAATTCCCTTCCCCTATCACCAGTTTTTAAGATTGTGTCTTATTATGCCCCCCCCCCCCCCCCCCCTTCGAAGAAGAGAGGGCATAATGATTTCCACATGCTATCCGTCAGTCGGTCGGACCGTAACCTTTTTGTTTCCGATCAATAACTCTAGAACCCCTTCACCTTTCATCTTCAAACTTGGTCCACACATTCATCGTGGGTAGCAGTGGAACCCTATTGACTCAAGGTCTCATGGGTCTATTGTTCACACACCGTTTCCGATCAATAACTCGAAAAAAACCTGACCATTTTCAATCAAAATGGGTCCACACATTCATCTTGGGTAGAGGAGGAACCCTTCTGATTTTGGGTACACGGGTTCAAAGGTCAAGGTCACAGGCGTCAATTGTTCACAAACCATTTCCGATCAATAACTCGAGAACCCCTTCACCTTTCATCTTCAAACTTGGTCCACATATTCATCGTGGGTAGCAGACGAACCCTATTAATTTTGGGGTCAGGGGTCAATTGTTCACAAACCGTTTCCGATCAATAACTCGAAAAATAACAGACCTATCATCCTCGAACTTAGTCAACACATTCATCTTTCGTAGCAGATGAACCATAAGGATTTTGGGGTCACAGGGTGAAGGGTCAAGGTCATAGGTCCAATGTTATTCAAACACCTCCCGTTAATTTGAATGTTCAGTATGACAAAATAGTGAGGGGGATAATGTTTTACAAACATCTCTTGTTATTAACTACATTTTTCCGGGTTACTTGTCTTGACATTAGGTTATTGATTTAATAGTTTTGTGGTTATTAAGTATTCTGACGTTAATAATTCAGTTAATGAGAGCAAGGTCAGACTGAGGCTGTTAGTTTCTTCGTGCTGGATTATACACAGTGTGTCTGTTGAACATTATGCACGCAATGGTTAATGACTTTTAATGATAAGTATTGCCTATTTGGTCAATGTATGTGTATTTGATGGAAATCAATGACAATATGATATAGCGATTTTAAAAGTGTGAGTTTAACTAGCTGTTAAATCAAGTAAAACCCCCATTATTTTTAATGACAGTTCAAGGCTGTAACTCTCTGTACGGTTATTATTTCCATTTGTGTTTTAGATGTATGTTAAATTTCCCTTTCCCCTATGCAATTCTTTCACTTGATATAGTGTTCATGATATTTTCTCCCCCATTTTCGGCATACTATTGTCGCCAGCTGTATTGACTTGTCCTGTGATTTCCCTACCCTGTTTGTCCCAATTAATGCTTCTCAGTTGTTCTGTATGGTCGGCAGGCAATTCATTGAGCCCCTGGTCCCTCGTGTATTTACCCGGAGTCTGTATGGACAGGTATTGTCTTATGTGTGTGGTGTTCCCTGTAGCGACTTATTCTCTACTTTAACAACCGGACTGCAATTTTGGATGGCTATATTCCAGGTGTTGATTCATTACCTTCCTGTGATGTTATTGATTTTCTACCAGTGCATCAGGTCAAGTATTCTTTTTTTTGTAAATGAATGCGAATAAGTGTTTGATGGAATGTAGGAACTCTACAGAAATGATTTTATATCTGTTTCTGTATTTTAATTTTGAAAGGAAATGGTATTTTTCTTAAATGCTATATGCATCAATGTAAAACAAAAACATTCTCCTTGAATTTCTTGTAACTGTTTCTTACATTTCTTCATCCTACATATTTGATTAGTACAAAGATGCTTTCCTAAGCAAGAATAATTACCCATGTATTCTTTGCGCTCCTGTTCCCTCGTTTGCGTATTTACCCTTGCACCTCCTCAAATGCTAGATGTTTTATAGACTGTTGTGTACCCGGAGGTCGGTGTGGAGAGGTATTATGTTTGTTGCGTTCCCTGTAGCAACTTGTTTTTTACTTTAACAGCCACACTGCACATTTGGATGACTACATTTCAGATGTTGAGTCATTACCTTCCAGTGATGTTATTGATTTTCTACCATTGCATATTGTTCATTTTTTTGTAAATTAATGCGAATACGTGATTGGTTAAATGTAGGAACTCTACAGAAATGATTTTATATCTGTATCTGTGAAAGGGATTCAGTCGTTGATGTTAAAATTGAAAGCCATGAAAATTTGGATTTGTTCTCATAGTGTTAATTTAATATGTGCTATTGTAATCTTTGGTGTATCATCCATCATATATGGGTAATACAGGTGACGTAGAACATGTGCATACTTTATATGATAAGTTTGACCGTAGTAGTTTCACAATAGTTTTCTTAGCAGCCCAGGTGTTCTTTATGATGATAACGAAACCATAGATAAATTAGAACAGGACATGCATACACAACCTGACATAGACTCGTTTGCGAGGAATGGTGTACTAGTATCAACACTATTGTGTATAATAACATCTCTTCCAACACTATTGCTGCAACATGTTCTACCAGAAAACACCATCCTGGTAAACCAATTAAGGTGGAATGAGAATGTGCGTCAATTATGGCTTAATCTGTCTCGAGTAGAACAAAGATGGTTACATTGTTTTGAGCGAGCAGAACAACTAGAACTGTTCCGATAGGAGCCTTAAATACACCCGCCTATACATTGACATTGATATGTTATACATGTACATTAACTATTCACTTAGTCACAAATATCATAAAAAAATGAGTTGATTGGCAAGTATTTGTTTGTTACAGCAGTTATCATGCACGTCTTTACGTCATGTGTACTAACTCTGGCAGACTTGAAAATATTGTGTCCACAAAATTGTGTCTACGGACGGCGGGACGGACGATAACCAAAGCACTTCGATGCGGAGGTTAATAATGCGAAGCGTTGTCATTGGTACACCATGCAGGTGGGAATTGTAAAATGACTAACATGGGGCAGTCCACTGATATCAACAATATCATAAACTTAATTGATATTTGCATTTATAAGTCATAGTTGGTCTCTGAAAGGAGAAAACAAGGAAATTCTAAATATGTTTTTATTAATGAATTTAAGCTAGCAATAAACATTTAAAACACAAACGAAAAGCGTCAACTTCATCATTACATCAGTAAAGATAAATAAAGGAAACACTCATCTCACGCTCTTCTTTCTGCTTTCCTTTCTATGTAATAGGAATGTAAGCATTTGTGTATATGCAATAAGTGGAATATTCAAGTTAATTTAGTTTATGCAACCGCTTCAACCTATGAGCAGACACTCGTAAGCTCATGTTAAGGCATTTAACAAATACAATAATCTTCGATTGTTTTTGTTCGGTCTAAACAAGTAATTATCAAGGGTATTGATCACAATCGACAGATCACGGTTGTAAGCGTTAGCAAAGAACATATCTGCATTGGACTCGAGTTTTTTAGTTCCAAAAAACGTTTAAGAAAATGATTAGTGCAATGTTTTAGATTACGTCTGTTTGAGGCATTAACATAAATAATCTAAATAACGTTTAATAATTATTATTTGTTAGGTTACTCAGTAAAGTGTAACAGTTTTGGTCACAATTTCGTTTTATGTATTCGGTCATATGTTCTTATTGTTCGTTGCATTTACTTCGACCAAAATCCAAGTATAAAGAGGTTTGAGTTCAATTTTCACTATCTTATAGTTCAAATTATTTAATCCATCAACAAATCGCCTGGTCTTCATTTTGTTCAACAACTCTACCCTGAAATATAGAATTGAACTAACATGAAACAGTTATGCGTGCGACAAAATGTACCAGATATATAGGTCTCTGTGGAAATAATGTAATCCAATTATTCTGCATCAACTTTTAATATGAATTCATCTATTCATGTGCAATGTTTTGTGGTCCATCCATAGTCAATTAGTGCTTTCTTCATTTTATTTGCGTTATAAGCTTCGTTTTGGATAATCTCGGAACGAGGCGTTAATAGAGTGTATAACGGTATAAATGTGTCCCTGTGGTAAAAACTGTTGTAAGCAAGACCCAGTCGTGGCAATGTTATAAATGAACTCCCGTGGAAGTTATAGCAAACGTGTCCATGCAACAGTATGATCATTATTTGTCCATGCTTCACGTAAAGCATTATGAAAATCCAATGCCATATATACTCAGTCCATTTTAAAAACGTTTGTAAAACGTCATTTTATGTTAATGTGAATCTCATCTGATATGAAAAATACCCGTCGATTGTTATAAAATACGTACATGATGCCTACATGTAACCATGAACTAGTATCATGGCATATGACTTGAGACAATTTTTATTGGTTTTTTTAATGTGATAAACATCAATAAATATGCATTAACAAAGAAAACACCAGGAAAAATATTCCCTTGTATTTGTCGAAAAAAGAAGTTTGCAATATACTTAAATTCCATTGTTAACAAGCGAAAGGTTTACTACGAGATTTATCCTTGTGTAACATAATCAAAATGATTGTGTTAATCGGATTCACATCGCAATAGTTCACATTAAAGATGTTTAACGTAAATTTAACGACAACACTGGATGATCTTTCAACTATATCTACATCAAGGTTCAGCCCATTGTATCTACATCTATCAGCTTTCACCACGACCCGGACTTATAGTAAAAAACAGACATCAGGGGTCTCTGCAACTATCAGTTCCAATACAGTCAAAGTTATATGATAAAAAAAATGTTGTTTAAAATACAATTAAAAACAATTTGATGTGAATAAAGAATAAAAACGCATTATATTGCATTACCTATGAGGGTTTTGTTTTTCAGGAGGATGAGACAACGCATGGTATCGTCCCTCATTTCTCGACAGTCTACTGATTGTAAAGTTTGCGAGAATCAGTCTGAAAGAATCAATGCGGTTTGGTTTATCTTATCATCTATCGTGATATTATTTCGGGAACAAGGAACGTAGTTATAATATCAATCACGCAGAATGGAAGGACCTCCTTCAGGTCAATATTTTGGTTACACCGTCTAAATTATATGAATGTTTCGTTCCAGATTCGGGCTATAAATGTGCATGTCAAGTTGTTTTTCGGTCAAAATAATTCGGACATTATTACATCACTTTGATACAGTTGACTTTTGAAAAGAATATTTTAGTGCCAACTACGTACAGCATGTAAATAAAGTTTAAAGAAAAACATCCAACAGTTTGAGTCTAAGGACGTCATTGTTCCAACCGAGAAAGCTACCAATTATAATATATCCAATGTCGTGTGTTCTTCGCCCTTGATCTCTGACTTATGTGGAGCAGTTGTCAGTTGCGTGTGGAGGAGCAGGTTAGTACTAGTTAGAAACACAGGAGCACTGGTTAAGTCAACTGACTGTCATATAAATGAAATACTGTTGAGAAACGGTACAAAGCCCTAGCGAGCAAGCACGAACGGACGAACGAATGACTCTTTTAAATCTGATCTATCATCAGAACATGATGAAGTCTTTTAACAATTTGACAATTATAATAATGTCAAATTACTGCTACCAGAACTGAAAAGAAAATATGACCGCTGCTGTACGATTTCCAACCTATTCTTTAAGTGACGTCATTTCCAGAAAACGTCACATGTGACGTCACCACGTACTGACAGTAAGCAATATTTGCTCAATATGGCAATATGAAAACGAAGTGACCGTATGGAGTAAATATTATTTCCTGCTTGCAAAAAGTGACGTCACATGTTGCGTTTTCTTGAAATGGCGTCACTTACAGAAGAGGTTGTAAATCCCATAGCAGCGCTCATATATACAATTTACAGGATACATATACAACCACACATGCATTGACTACTACCATACATCCAAACTATTTATTAGTTTGACTTAAGAAAAGGTTCAGCGAGTATATGACGAGATATTACGAGTTAACTACGAGCAATGTACGAGTGAGGGCGACATATGGCGATTTGGGTATTAATTATTATGGTACGGCACATCTGAATCATTCTGCAATCCATTTCCACTTGAGCTCCTTTTGTATGTCTGTGAATTAATTATATATATACCCCTTTCCCCTTTGGCCTGACATCTTGGTTCCCAGCAATAGACTCGGGTTCCATTCCTGGTTCTAGGTCTTGCTCTAAACCCTCTGACTTGGGTGGTCATTCAAAGGTGGTGATGGCGCAGGGGGCGGAGACTCAAACTCAGCTGCTAGTTCTACAGCCGCCTTCTTTTTAACGGAGCCTTTTCCTTCATCTTTGAAGGCATGACTAGTCTTACACTGGTTCAGCTCTTAAGGAAATGGTGACGTGGAGTGGTCAAGAGAACTGATGCCGATCAGAACATACATCCCTTTTTATATGATCACTACAAATCGTCCGAACTCGCAGCAATGTCGAAGACAAGTCGAAAATATCATGCACATACTCCATACATGTAGAACAAATCTCGAGCAGAGATCGTATCAATGTCCTCCAAATGCGCAGCTACACTCGTAGTGTGTCGAACGACTTTTTACCCGGCAACAAATGAAGCCATGTTAACCGCACTTGTTCAAGTTTAAATGACACACAAAGACATGTTCTTCGACATGCAACGACATGGCTTCGAGGCCCACACGACACCTGAAGAGTTCTGGTGAGTTGTAACACGCCACAACTCGTAGCCGAAACTAGGGACAGTATGACACGGGATTAACGGGTTTGACCCTAGACAATTGGTATTACTAAACGGGTTCTTTACGGTCAAGTTTTTATTGCAAGAGTTATACCATCTTTTCAACCATCTGCATTAAGATTTATTTACATTTTAACTAGGGGTGTCTTTTGTTTCCAAAATGAAAAATAGTGATTTTCCGAACCGATAACGGCATGTTCGAACGGTTAACCGGTTAATCGTTTACATCCCTAATTTTTACCATTACTAATAGTAAATTGATGCTGAAATCAAACCTTTGTCAAGTTTGAAATTTGATTACAAAACGGCTTGTAACATGTGTTATGGTATCTTACAACACAACTCATACATACGACGTTTGATACAGAATAATTTCTTCTGGTACATAATCCGGAACTTTTGTTGTAAATCATATTGATACTAGGTATTGAAAAAATACATTTTGCAAGTCTAATGTCAAAACTGTGCAGATGAATTAAAACGGCATTGAGTAAAAACGGGTTTTTTTAACTTTTTTTTAATGTTGACCTTCCAATGACCTTAACGGTTAATGACAATAACAGGGTGTTCATAAGAGAGCTCTGTATATATACATAAATTATCACACACATTAAAATCTGTTTGCACTTAAAAGTAATAATCGTTACAGTAAAGGGCTCATGAATTGGCGACCATCTTGGTTTCTATAAAAACTGACATGATGTCAACTGTCCACCCTCGTTACAATTGAACTCTACACAAATATACAAAGAAATGTTCTGGACAAAAAATTCACACAAATTTATAAGTCCAGGGACTAGACTATATCGTCCCTTCGATGTTCATGAATAATTGCCGCCCCATTTGTACTCTAGGATTCTGTTCGGGAATTTGTAGGCATTAACTTTTGCTCTGGAACCAACATAGTATGTTTCATAGAGTATCTTTAAACTAGTGACCAGCCCATTTGGAATTATGTTGTGTTGTCTATGATGTTTCGGGTTTACGTTGGTGTTTCCTTGTTTCATTTTGTTCTGTTCAGTGTTTGTCTATGCATGTCGAAGTATTAGTTGGGTTGTTCATTTTTAGTTTTTATTAATCGGCCATCCTCTTTTCTATGCATTTTGTACATTGGGTCATACGTATATATCAATTGAATTTCTCCAGATTTCTTTCTTCATTATGACAGCGTTTCATAAAACTATACTTATTGCCATCATTTAGTACCTTTTGTTTCATGGATTTTTGTTTTCCCGGAGGTGTGGGGAGACACTGTCTTATGTATGTGTCGTTCCATGTAGCAACTTATTTCTTCTCTGCAATTCTATCGCATTGTATAGTCTAGTGTTCAGGTTATTTTCTGCCCAGTTTCGGCCTATTGTTGCCAGCTGTTTTGACTTGTCCTGGGATGTATTCCATCCATTAACCCCCCCCCCCCCCTTTAATGTTTGTCCTCTTTGATTATCCTAGTTATTCCTTATGGTCGACCATTTCTTGTGCCTCTATTTCCCAAACGCATGTACCTTTTAGCCTCATCAAGTACCTTATGTTTTATGGATTGTTGTTTTCCCGGAGGTCTGTATGGGGAGGCACCGTCTCATGTATGTGGCGTTCCCTGAAGCAAAATTTGTCCCATCTCTGCTTCTAACCAAAGCGACGGGCTCATTTGTATACGAGGAGATTTTAGATTCTTTATTATGACGTCATTTAATGAAAATACATTACGACGTCATAAGGCATTATCAATGAAACGTTTCTCTCAATGTGCTGTTTTATAACACAACTTGATTCCTCATTAATGTAACGTAATTGGTGGTCATAAATCTGTATTATTTTCTCAATATATATAATTTTATGGTTTATTTCTAATTGTCGTTATTTAAATTCCCTTCCCCTATCAACAGTTTTTAAGATTGTCTCTTATTATGCCCCCCCCCCCTTCGAAGAACCTTTAACCGTAACCTTTTTGTTTCCGATCAATAACTCGAGAACTCCTTCACCTTTCATCTTCAAACTTGGTCCACACAGTCATCGTGGGTAGCAGTGGAACCCTATTGACCCTAAGGTCACATGGGTCTATTGTTCACACACCGTTTCCGATCAATAACTCGAAAAAATCCGGACCTTTTTCAATCAAAATTGGTCCACACATTCATCTTGGGTAGGGGAGGAAACCTTCTGATTTTGGGTACACGGGTTCAAAGGTCAAGGTCACAGGCGTCAATTGTTCACAAACCATTTCCGATCAAAAACCCCATGACTTTTCTTCCTCAAACTTGGTCCACATATTCATCGTGGGTAGCAGACAAACCCTATTTATTTTGGGGTCAGGGGTCAATTGTTCACAAACCGTTTCCGATCAATAACTCGAAAAATAACAGACCTATCATCCTCGAACTTAGTCAACACATTCATCTTTCGTAGCAGATGAACCATAAGGATTTTGGGGTCACAGGGTGAAGGGTCAAGGTCATAGGTCCAATGTTATTCAAACACCTCCCGTTAATTTGAATGTTCAGTATGACTAAATAGTGAGGGGGCATAAGTTTTACAAACATCTCTTGTTATTAACTACATTTTTCAGGGTTACTTGTCTTGACATTAGGTTATTGATTTAATAGTTTTGTGGTTATTAAGCATTCTGACGTTAATAATTCAGCTAATGAGAGCAAGGTCAGACTGAGGCTATTATTTCCATTTGTGTTTTAGATGTATGTTAAATTTCCCTTTCCCCTATGCAATTATTTCACTTGATATAGTGTTCATGATATTTTCTCCCCCATTTTCGGCATACTATTGTCGCCAGCTGTCTTGTCCTGTGATGTCCCTACCCTGTTTGTCCTAATTAATGCTTCTCAGTTGTCCTGTATGGTCGGCAGGCAATTCATTGAGTCCCTCGTCCCTCGTGTATTTACCCGGAGTCTGTGTGGACAGGTATTGTCTTATGTGTGTGGCGTTCCCTGTAGCGACTTATTCTCTACTTTAACAACCGGACTGCAATTTTGGATGGCTATATTCCAGGTGTTGATTCATTACCTTCCTGTGATGTTATTGATTTTCTACCAGTGCATCAGGTCAAGTATTCTTTTTTTTGTAAATGAATGCGAATAAGTGTTTGATGGAATGTAGGAACTCTACAGAAATGATTTTATATCTGTTTCTGTATTTAATTTTGAAAGGAAATGTGCCCATTTCTTAAATGCTATATGCATAAATGTAAAAAAAAGCATTCTCCTTGAATTTCTTGTAACTGTTTCTTACATTTCTTCATCCTACATATTTGATTAGCACAAAGATGCTTTCCTAAGCAAGAATAATTACCCAGGCATTCTTTGCGCTCCTGTTCCCTCGTTTGCGTGTTTACCCTTGTACCTCCTCAAGTGTCAGATGTTTTATAGACTGTTGTGTACTTGGAGGTCGGTGTCGAGAGGTATTATGTTTGTTGCGTTCCCTGTAACAACTTATTTTCTCCTCTAACAGCCACACTGCACATTTGGATGACTACGTTTCAGGTGTTGATTCATTACCTTACTGTGATGTTATTGATTTTCTACCATTGCATATTGTTCATTTTTTTGTAAATTGATGCGAATACGTGATTGATAAAATGTAGGAACTCTACAGAAATGATTTTATATCTGTATCTGTGAAAGGACATCAGTCGTTGATGTTAAAATTGTAAGCCATGAAAATTTGGATTTGTTCTCATAGTGTCAATTTAACATGTGCTATTGTAATCTTTGGTGTATCATCCATCATATATGGGTAATACAGGTGATGTAGAACATGTGCATACTTTATATGATAAGTTTGACCGTAGTAGTTTCACAATAGTTTTCTTAGCAGCCCAGGTGTTCTTTATGATGATAACGAAACCATAGATAAATTAGAACAGGACATGCATACACAACCTGACATAGACTCGTTTGCGAGGAATGGTGTACTAGTATCAACACTATTGTGTATAATAACATCTCTTCCAACACTATTGCTGCAACATGTTCTACCAGAAAACATCATCCTGGTAAACCAATTAAGGTGGAATGAGAATGTGCGTCAATTATGGTTTAATCTGTCTCGAGTAGAACAAAGATGGTTACATTGTTTTGAGCGAGCAGAACAACTAGAACTGTTCCGATAGGAGCCTTAAATACACCCGCCTATACATTGACATTGATATGTTATACATGTACATTAACTATTGATTTAGTCACAATTATCATAAAAAAATGAGTTGATTGGCAAGTATTTGTTTGTTACAGCAGTTATCATGCACGTCTTTACGTCATGTGTACTAACTCTGGCAGACTTGAAAATATTGTGTCCACAAAATTGTGTCTACGGACGGCGGGACGGACGATAACCAAAGCACTTCGATGCGGAGGTTAATAATGCGAAGCGTTGTCATTGGTACACCATGCAGGTGGGAATTGTAAAATGACTAACATGGGGCAGTCCACTGATATCAACAATATCATAAACTTAATTGATATTTGCATTTATAAGTCATAGTTGGTCTCTGAAAGGAGAAAACAAGGAAATTCTAAATATGTTTTTATTAATGAATTTAAGCTAGCAATAAACATTTAAAACACAAACGAAAAGCGTCAACTTCTATACAACAATTTCATCATTACATCAGTAAAGATAAATAAAGGAAACACTCATCTCACGCTCTTCTTTCTGCTTTCCTTTCTATGTAATAGGAATGTAAGCATTTGTGTATATGCAATAAGTGGAATATTCAAGTTAATTTAGTTTATGCAACCGCTTCAACCTATGAGCAGACACTCGTAAGCTCATGTTAAGGCATTTAACAAATACAATAATCTTCGATTGTTTTTGTTCGGTCTAAACAAGTAATTATCAAGGGTATTGATCACAATCGACAGATCACGGTTGTAAGCGTTAGCAAAGAACATATCTGCATTGGACTCGAGTTTTTTAGTTCCAAAAAACGTTTAAGAAAATGATTAGTGCAATGTTTTAGATTACGTCTGTTTGAGGCATTAACATAAATAATCTAAATAACGTTTAATAATTATTATTTGTTAGGTTACTCAGTAAAGTGTAACAGTTTTGGTCACAATTTCGTTTTATGTATTCGGTCATATGTTCTTATTGTTCGTTGCATTTACTTCGACCAAAATCCAAGTATAAAGAGGTTTGAGTTCAATTTTCAATATCTTATAGTTCAAATTATTTAATCCATCAACAAATCGCCTGGTCTTCATTTTGTTCAACAACTCTACCCTGAAATATAGAATTGAACTAACATGAAACAGTTATGCGTGCGACAAAATGTACCAGATATATAGGTCTCTGTGGAAATAATGTAATCCAATTAGTCTGCATCAACTTTTAATATGAATTCATCTATTCATGTGCAATGTTTTGTGGTCCATCCATAGTCAATTAGTGCTTTCGTCATTTTATTTGCGTTATAAGCTTCGTTTTGGATAATCTCGGAACGAGGCGTTAATAGAGTGTATAACGGTATAAATGTGTCCCTGTGGTAAAAACTGTTGTAAGCAAGACCCAGTCGTGGCAATGTTATAAATGAACTCCCGTGGAAGTTATAGCAAACGTGTCCATGCAACAGTATGATCATTGTTTGTCCATGCTTCACGGTAAAGCATTATGAAAATCCAATGCCATATATACTCAGTCCATTTTAAAAAAGTTTGTAAAACGTCATTTTATGTTAATATGAATCTCACCTGATATGAAAAATACCCGTCGATTGTTATAAAATATGTACATGATGCCTACATGTAACCATGAACTAGTATCATGGCATATGACTTGAGACAATTTTTATTGGTTTTTTTAATGTGATAAACATCAATAAATATGCATTAACAAAGAAAACACCAGGAAAAATATTCCCTTGTATTTGTCGAAAAAAGAAGTTTGCAATATACTTAAATTCCATTGTTAACAAGCGAAAGATTTACGAGCTTTATCCTTGTGAAACATGATCAAAATGATTGTCTTAATCGGATTCACATCGCAATAGTTCACATTAAAGATGTCTAACGTAAATTTAACGATAACACTGGATGATCTTTCAACTATATCTACATCAAGGTTCAGCCCATTGTGTCTACATCTATCAGCTTTCACCACGACCCGGACTTATAGTAAAAAACAGATATCAGGGGTCTCTGCAACTATCAGTTCCAATACAGTCAAAGTTATATGATAAAAAATGTTGTTTAAAATACAATTAAAAACAATTTGATGTGAATAAAGAATAAAAACGCATTATATTGCATTACCTATGAGGGTTTTGTTTTTCAGGAGGATGAGACAACGCATGGTATCGTCCCTCATTTCTCGACAGTCTACTGATTGTAAAGTTTGCGAGAATCAATCTGAAAGAATCAATGCGGTTTGGTTTATCTTATCCTCTGTCGTGATATTATTTCGGGAACAAGGAACGTAGTTATAATATCATTCACGCACAATGGAAGGACCTCCTTCAGGTCAATATTTTGGTTACACCGTCTAAATTATATGAATGTTACGTTCCAGATTCGGGCTATAAATGTGCTCGTCAAGTTGTTTTTCGGTCAAAATAATTCGGACATTATTACATCACATTGATACAGTTGACTTTTGAAAAGAATATTTTAGTGCCAACTACGTACAGCATGTAAATAAAGTTTAAAGAAAAACATCCAACAGTTTGAGTCTAAGGACGTCATTGTTCCAACCGAGAAAGCTACCAATTATAATATATCCAATGTCGTGTGTTCTTCGCCCTTGATCTCTGACTTATGTGGAGCAGTTGTCAGTTGCGTGTGGAGGAGCAGGTTAGTACTAGTTAGAAACACAGGAGCACTGGTTAAGTCAACTGACTGTCATATAAATGAAATACTGTTGAGAAACGGTACAAAGCCCTAGCGAGCAAGCACGAACGGACGAACGAATGACTCTTTTAAATCTGATCTATCATCAGAACATGATGAAGTCTTTGAACAACTTGACAATTATAATAATGTCAAATTACTGCTACCAGAACTGAAAAGAAAATATGACCGCTGCTGTACGATTTCCAACCTATTCTTTAAGTGACGTCATTTCCAGAAAACGTCACATGTGACGTCACCACGTACTGACAGTAAGCAATATTTGCTCAATATGGCAATATGAAAACGAAGTGACCGTATGGAGTAAATATTATTTCCTGCTTGCAAAAAGTGACGTCACATGTTGCGTTTTCTTGAAATGGCGTCACTTACAGAAGAGGTTGTAAATCCCATAGCAGCGCTCATATATACAATTTACAGGATACATATACAACCACACATGCATTGACTACTACCATACATCCAAACTATTTATTAGTTTGACTTAAGAAAAGGTTCAGCGAGTATATGACTAGATATTACGAGTTAACTACGAGCAATGTACGAGTGAGGTCGACATATGGCGATTTGGGTATTAATTATTATGGTACGGCACATCTGAATCATTCTGCAATCCATTTCCACTTGAGCTCCTTTTGTATGTCTGTGAATTAATTATATATATACCCCTTTCCCCTTTGGCCTGACATCTTGGTTCCCAGCAATAGACTCGGGTTCCATTCCTGGTTCTAGGTCTTGCTCTAAACCCTCTGACTTGGGTGGTCATTCAAAGGTGGTGATGGCGCAGGGGGCGGAGACTCAAACTCAGCTGCTAGTTCTACAGCCGCCTTCTTTTTAACGGAGCCTTTTCCTTCATCTTTGAAGGCATGACTAGTCTTACACTGGTTCAGCTCTTAAGGAAATGGTGACGTGGAGTGGTCAAGAGAACTGATGCCGATCAGAACATACATCCCTTTTTATATGATCACTACAAATCGTCCGAACTCGCAGCAATGTCGAAGACAAGTCGAAAATATCATGCACATACTCCATACATGTAGAACGAATCTCGAGCAGAGATCGTATCAATGTCCTCCAAATGCGCAGCTACACTCGTAGTGTGTCGAACGACTTTTTACCCGGCAACAAGTGAAGCCATGTTAACCGCACTTGTTCAAGTTTGAATGACACACAAAGACATGTTCTTCGACATGCAACGACATGGCTTCGAGGCCCACACGACACCTGAAGAGTTCTGGTGAGTTGTAACACGCCACAACTCGTAGCCGAAACTAGGGACAGTATGACACGGGATTAACGGGTTGACCCTAGACAATTGGTATTACTAAACGGGTTCTTTACGGTCAAGTTTTTATTGCAAGAGTTATACCATCTTTTCAACCATCTGCATTAAGATTTATTTACATTTTAACTAGGGATGTCTTTTGTTTCCAAAATGAAAAATAGTGATTTTCCTAACCGATAACCGCATGTTCGAACGGTTAACCGGTTAATCGTTTACATCCCTAATTTTTACCATTACTAATAGTAAATTAATGCTGAAATCAAACCTTTGTCAAGTTTGAAATTTGATTACAAAACGGCTTGTAACATGTGTTATGGTATCTTACAACACAACTCATACATACGACGTTTGATACAGAATAATTTCTTCTGGTACATAATCCGGAACGTGCATTCTTCACGGTTGCCACCGTTGTCCACTGTAGCATGCTGAATTGTTCTGATGTTTGTAAATAAACCAAATTGTCACTGCTACTGCTGCTATCACAACTGGGCTTCATAATAACCAAATAAGTGGACAAACTGTTCGTAATCGTCTGCGGCAGAACGGTTTACACGGACGACGTCCTTCCGTCGGATGCGTTTTAACGCAACGTCATCGTGTAAATCGTCTTAATTGGGCACGTGTACACACTCGTGTGACACGACGACGCTGGAATACTGTTCTTTTTTCGGATGAATCCAGATTTTGTTTACATCGTGGTGATGGCAGGGTGCGCGTCTGCCGTAGGAGAAATAAACATTATGCTTTTGTTAACAAAATATAATATTAAATAAATATGTATAATATGTAGGGATGTCAACGACTGGCAATTTTGATATTCGAATATTCGGTCAACCTTCCGGACGACTATTCGTACATTCGAACTGCATCCATTACGAACGGCACCGAGTATTTGTTTATTATCACATTTTCTGCTTGCACATATACATTATAGTAGTTTGTACTTTCAGATTTATTTCGCGAAAGGCGTTGTTACCGGTAATATGAACACAATGAGCGTTGCTTATTGCAACGAACATGAAAGCAATTGAAATGTCTATATACCCGTATATTCCGATCGGATCAAATTATGAATTATCTGTCGCGCAGAATGCGAATTATAGGAGTAAAAGCAACGCTAGTCATTGATATAGACTTGCGTCGAGTTAATGCGTTGACAGTTACATGTCAGGTTTTTAATACTAATACATTTGAAATTCAATGTTTAACTTTAAGCTTATCATTGTATGTTTTAAACTGATCGCTCAAGTTGTAAAAGTACCCGCGGTAACTTAAATAATTACAGGGCATAAAGTGTCACCACCAGAGTGTTATATCTCTCTTACCACCTATAATACAACATGACTTGTCAATTAACACCTTTATATATTATTTTCACACGTAATATGTCATTCAATGCAATGATGCCCATCACTATATTAAATACACATGCATTCAGCTTTTATATTGGAAATATATATCTTTATCGAATATCGAATCAGTTATTCGAATATTCGGACGTACGAACGAATATCGGTATATTTGTTGACATCCCTAATTAATTTGAAATAAATATATGTAATATTTATAATATGAAATAAATATATATACACTGTAATATGCAATAAATATATATAATATGCAATAAATATATATAATATGAAATAAATATATATACACTGTGATATGAAATAGATATGGGTAAAGATAGGAGTACTGCCTGTGACAGGTCAGTGGCAAAGAAGCCATTGGAAGTTTAAACCTTGTTTAAGGTTGTATCCGCCTCGCACTCATCCTAGCATCACCCCAATAGAATAAACATTGTAAATAAGAAAATCATTTCTTAAATTCTAGATCATTTCCAATTTTATAGTGGTAGTAGGCTATACTTTTATGAACTAAACTATTAGGTGCAATAACAAGTCAACTTAAATGAAATGAATGGAAATATCATGGTACAACATACCTGCTAAAAAAATCATCATCTTCCGCTCCCCATCCGAAATATACGTTAGAAAGTCCGTTTATCCGCTGAAAATGTTCTTTCTTCAAAGCACAAACGCCTCCAAAATATGCATTGTACGGCAAACTGAAAATATATTAGTTTAGTCCTTTTGTACCATAACAAGCAAGAGTTTGTAATATGGCAAAGTTTCTGAATAATGCGTACAGGTATTTATTTAACGGAATGGAAGATTCTATTTGCGCTCCTTGCAGCACAGTATTTGTACATACATGTTCGGAATGTATTGTGTTTTGCGGTTTGTAACCTTAAAAACTGTCCGAAACGTGCACTGTTTCATTTCATATTCTCAAAGTACTCCTTATGGTTAGAAATGCATTATTTTAGTCCATGGATCCGTTTCCGGAAAGCGTCACGGTAGTTTGACTTTGGTATACTGCGGAAGAACTGAAGAACAGCAGAATCCAGAACTTGTCGTGATCGATATCTAAGATCGGAAAGGAAAATTTATAATTTTGGAAAGAGACAGAAGTCGCATGGTGCTAGGTCTGGGGTATAAGGAGTATGTGTAGCGCAGTAAATTTCTCCGACTTAAAACATTGTGCTATTACTATACTGGAGGTGTGCGTTGGAGCATTATGTTATAGTCAAACATGTTTGTAACCTAGGCGACGTTTCTCGTAGTATTCAAAAAGAAATACAATATCACGATAGTACCTTCAAATCACACCTATTTACTGCTATGCCTTCGCTAGAGAAGAAAAAATATGACAACATTTACAAAAAACTTTTTGTCATATTTTGGAAAATTTAAGCAACTATTTCGCAGTTTCCCCAAGTAACGTTTTCTGGTTGTTAGTCAGTAGATGGGGCTCCCACCTGGCAGAAATCTTCCTAAATATCGATATTTTCTTTAAAATGACATAACCCGTTGATAGTGAAATACCAACAATGCGTGCAATATCACACACTGTATATATATCATCATTTTGAAGAATTTCTGTTATCGTCAATACATGTTCATACATAGATTGCTGTCTTCGGCCGACCTGATTTAGCTGCATTTTCAGCAGACTGTATCCCACAATCAAATTACTTTTTCCATCTACGGACCGCCTCATAAGATACATTATCTGTCTCATAATCATGAGTAGTTTCGACAAATATCTCTTTTTACAGAAAACCAAGCTTACTGCGAACGTTTATGCAAGACCGAAATTCTTCCGTATATGGCTATTCATTTTTTAACCATTTTTGCAACAGTGGTCAACGACTGACGAAATTTAAATGACAAAAACTCTATAAACTGGTTACTCATTTGATACATGTATCTGTCATTGTGTTGATATTTGATAGAGGTATTCAGTTGTATAAACATCGACCACGTACAATGTCTCGTGGAAATTGCTGGATATCACAATACACAATACATTTCGAACATCCCTCGTATTGTATCGTTGTTCAAAACGATTTAATTTTCAACGACATTTTTATTTAATTAAAAGTATTCCCAATTGTCATATTTGCAATTGATGGGCTACTTATAAATGCCAAATAATAGCATATAAATACTTTTAGTCGCTTGCACAAAACGTCATAAAATTGACTGTAACCCGTAGAAATTTAGTTATATACTTATAATTGAATTTGTCTATAGCCACAGACATGTGTAACGGGCTTCGCTCACAAGTGTATGGGTTGCTGGTATTTTCTGGTAACAAATCAACATCGTGAAAGATGAAACATTGCTGATCTGTAACTTTGACGGTTTCCACAAATCCGACGTTAAAAAGTAATGCTCTGTTGAACGGTACTCCAGGTGTCTGAAAACATCGAGTAGCTTTCCTTATTTGTTTGACGAGATTCACACCGTCTTACTAAAGTTTTGTACTTAAACACAGCTGTAACTGGATAAAACTATGAAGGCTATTACTTTCATCAGCAAATGATAAACTTAAAGTTTGTGAGTTCGAGCATCGCTTTAGGTGATATTTGGTTTGAGCCATGATTGAGGCGTGATGTTCTCATTGGCAATTTGATTAAAGATAATAAGTAAACAAATACATCGTCTTGGACCTCCTCCTCTGGCTCATGCGGGAAGTTGTCAGTTGTTCGTGAAAGAATACGTTAGTACCGGTAGGTAACCCGGGTACAATGGTTAAGTCATTGGACCGTCGTATATACTGAAATATGTACAGTAGACAAACGATATTAAACGAAATCCAACCGACCAGGGCTACGTAACCAGAAGCATTCGTTAAGCCAACGATGATCGTTATGCCATCGTTAAGTCATCGTTAGTTAAATATGTGCGAACCAAAAGCTGTCGTTAGTTTCATTTAACGAACGAAGTCTTCGTTACGTTACGACAAGTCCGGAGTATTCGCTAAGCCTTCGTTAAGCATTCGATACGAACAACTCTTGCTTTAAAGACGTGCTGTATCTAAAGTGACATCATTTTGTTAAAAACAATTGAAACAGATAATGAAAGTTTGGGAAAAAACGTATGTACGTACGTATGCTGTAACCCTTATAATTTTGATATCAATTGAAATGCTACTGTGTTGTGGTTTAGAAACAATTATTTTTGTAAAGATCGTTAATAAATATGTTTACAAATTTATTAATTTGGTTCCATAGTCCATAACTAGTCTTATATTAGTTACGTATTCTCTCTCTTTTATAGAATATTTCAGACCCAGAAAAACAAGTTAATAATGTAATGATGGTATTTTGAACAATTTCTAGCTCTTATGGTGTAATGCCTTCAAATGATACCATGCTCATATCAGATAAGGATGCATCCTTATGATGAATGTTACACCTATATATATATTTGAGCAAATAAATTATCTTACCTTTTTAAGATGAAATTACATAAATATTACATGTACATTGTACTATTTACTTTTATTAAATAATCTTATTTATGTCGAATCTATTTGTCATTTTCTAGTTCTAGCACGGAGAAAGAAACATACAAGTTCTACTACAGTGCGCTGTAGGAACGCACTATTGTGTCCACCCAACTTTGGTAAAAAAACACCAAAGTACGTAGCTTATGTACACTACTAACACACTTTGATGATATCTGTTGAAATGGTCTAAACACTATTTCTGACATACATAAACGATTACAGCCGAAACTCTCTAATCCGGAAACTCTCCAGTCCGGAAACTTCCTCTAACCGGACACTTTTCTCGTTCCGTTTTTGTTCTTCAACACATCGTATGAATAAATTCCCCACAGTGTGGATCCTCCCTTCTCCGGAATCCGAACGAATTTTTCCGCAAAAGTAGGTCAAAGAGCACAATAATTGAGAATTGAAAGAAATTATAATAAGTTTAATTGCCTCGGGGTGTAGACCATTAGACGTTATCATCGTATGCATTCCATTTTGATGGGAACAAGGTAAGAACGGGTACGAGGTGTACTAATTATGTAAACCAAGAACAATTGGATTGGTAATGTTGTGAAAACATGCGGTGGTAATTGTTTAGCGAGTGATGATCACAGATGATTAAAAGATGAACAGTGAGACTAATGAAAAAAAGTTATATGATTATGAGAGCAGAAAAAATGCCCATTGAGCACACAAATCACAATTCAAAATTTATTACCCTAGATAATTATTTTCCTTTACGAAAAATGTTTTGAAATGAAGCTATGGCGCATAAATTTCAAGTACGGCATTTTGAAAATACATCGTGCTATGTGCAGAGCTTGTCAGGTTTTATGGACGGTAACGTCGCGAAACACTCACACTTAATTTCAGCTATGTTTGAAATCATTTAACATGTTGAATGATTCAATGAAAGATTTGCTTGAGATTGATATATGAACATTATTCAGTGAAACTATAAAACTATCTAATGCATTTTCTGCACGGGGTATTTTTGTTGTAATTTATACATCTACTTAAGAATGAACTGTGGGTAAAATTTAAAATCGTTATATTGAAGGCTTTCATACAGTTTTAAGAGAGGCGTCTATATAGCGGTATTTATCCTAATCCGGAAGAAACGGAATTCAAGTATCAACCAACATTTAACACCACGTGTATTTTGCATATCGCACTGCAAATCTTCCTTTTATGAAAGGAGCACAAATATGTTGGTCTTTTATAACTTATAATTTTGGTCTATAAATTGAATTTTCAAGTTTACATATATTTTGTGAAATACTGCAGTTTAAATTTCCCTATGACTCTGCAAAGTCGAATTAAAAATGCATTCAGACATTATACATTACATCGCGTTACCGCGAACATCCTCTAGCGAAATTATTCATTTTACTGAAAGAATCTTTTGCTACAGTCATTCAATGGAGGAGTCCTCTCCAGTCTGGAATTTCCTCTAATCTGAACTTTGTAGTTTGTCCGAAGAATGTTCGGATTAGGGAGTTTCCACTGTATACTGTATAGTTTGTGTATGAAAGCTACTGGTTACTAACCGAAGGGTTCCAATTGAAAAGAAAATGATTTACTATCGTCAAACCAATATCCACTTACATGAAACTCCAAACCTAACTTCCTGTCTGGTTAAATGTATACAATTACAATACATAGACACTAATCAACCTACCATTTCTACAACAACAATTCTATATGCGAGTTGTATTCGCTGTAAGTATGGATGCATATAACGCATAAATGTCTTCAGTTGTTCTGCTCTATCTCTGTAGGGAATGACTATAACGATATCTTTCTGTACAACATAATGTTCCGGTTTATAACGCCCTCCGGGCTCCAAAGAACACGCGATTCTATCCTCGAGCACATCCCATGTGGCATTATCATCAAAATGCCAAGCACCTACTGGAATATTGAATGCACTTTTCAGCAACGGCGTAAAAATGTCGAGTCTCAAATTTTATTACGCTTTTAGCACATATTAGAGCGTATAAAGCATGGCATTGCCACACGTTTTCCTTGGGTACGCAATTATTTTTCTTTAAATGGGGAGGGGTATTTGAACAAAGCATAAATACAACAATTACATATGAAGAGACACAAAGCAACATGACACCATAATAACAGACATCGAAATATAAATATTTAGCACTGGGTGTCTGACAGCATGCATATCTCCAACATTTCCTAATATTACCAAGCTCAATGATACATAAACATTTGTCAATGTATCATGCAAACAATATAAAGGATCAAGACAGAAACATAAATAGTAGTGAAAATACCAGCATTGACTTGGTAAGTGGCAAAACCGGCACTGGTGGTATATAACCTGGTTTATGGTACGCCCAATACATATCCTAAATCACCCAAATACAACGAACCGTGTAATTAAGAAAACCATCGCTAGAGAACTCCACAGCAAACACAGTAATTCAAAAACAAAAGCTGTATATAGAAATATAGCTCGAATTTATACACAAAAGTCCTGACAATATTGTAACCCATACGCCGTTTGAAATATGCAAAACTTATTTTGTATGTATGGCACATTGACATGTCGCTGCGCCTCGGGTGACAATATTACATGTACTGTCGCACTTTCATATTCATAAACTGATTGACGCCATTGCGAACTGATCCCCAATACTATGCGTGACGTCAATTTTATTTTGTTCTAAACAGCTCAAATATACAAATCCATATTTATTCCTAAAGTAATTTATAGATACGATGCACGATAAAATCAACAAACTAATAAGTGGTACATATTCATGGCGAGAATGAAAACAAACGAGAGAACAGTAACTTATTAAATTTCTTGAATTTCATTCATCCAACGATATAAAAATAACAAATGAAGTCCAGCTTGAAATACCATATACAAAGCGGGCGGTCGCCACAGAATTACAAAGGAGACACGAACAATAAACATACATGTAGACAATCAGACAAGCAAACGGGACAAAACGAGAAAAACGTACCGCCATGTTACATTGGATAAAATGATACTCACGTGTGAAGTTGAGAGCACATGCGTTTCGATACGGAAACAATCTGATGGACGGTGTCCCAGCAAAACGTGGTTGGGTCAACACATTAGTTCTATGTAGTGTGTAAGCAAGCAGGGTAACCGGAAGGATGAGTACTAGGATTACAAATGCGAACTTGTACCGTCTAGGATTTGATGTATCTAATATTCGTGGCATAATCCTATAATTTATACAAAAACATTTTGAATAAATCTTGAAATACTATTATTACCATCCAACTCTTCGAGATTTGAAATAATACGATTATAAAACTAGATCTTTCAACAATATGAAAATAATTACATTTATAACTGAAATGACAAACATGTTTTGTTATTGCGTAAAAGGTACCGCGTGCTCACGCGAAAGAATTTTTGTGTATTCACTTAAAATAACAATCAGACATGTCAACTCTATGGATGATTGTGCTGTACACATGTACAGAGTATAACGTCACTAATGAATTTGTCATCTCGGTGCGTTTACACGTAAGTTTTTTTTGTACCTTTTTATTTTTATACAGCATAGCAGATAACATGTGTACATTCTCAAAGTTCGGCAACAAATATTGAATTTTTTTGACAACTACTTGTTTGATTGTTGAATATAAATTGTAAATATAAATTAAATGCTTGTTAGGTTTACATGAAAATACAGTACAGTTGTAAAATATTACAATAGATCATTAATGTATATGTAAAGAGATGTTGAGCACTTTGGTATTGCTGTATATTTTATATAATGCTTTAAATTCTGATTACTCAAATGTCAGACCATAACATATATGTGAACAGTAATTTTAGAATAAATCAGTTAACTTTATGCCAGACCAAAGATTGTTCATTATAAAATATATGTGAAGTACAAGAAAGAATGTAAAAGTACATTATATAGTACCAAATGTGACAACACGATTAAACATTATATAATTCACAAGAAATATACTGTCTTAATAAGAAGTCATATTTTGTTTTTGCTTATCAGTAACAATATCTTATTCCATTACCATAAAAAAACAAGAATAAAATAAAGCAGGGTGTCCACCAAAGGAGGTAAGTATGTTATTAATTGGATTGTGACAGTTCCTTCCCTTGAACGATATGTTTGCTGAATTGCAAAAAAGAAATTACTTAGTTTAATAAACGTTGAGTAAAGCATTGCTGTACAAGAGAAAAAAATACATGTTTATAGAAAATAGACTGGCGATGAGAAAGAAGGTCAATACAAAGAAAAGGTAAAGAAAAAAAGAAGGAGAAAAGGAAAGAAACATAGGTACAAGGTGCGTTCGTGTGGATGTTCCATCAGACAAGAATGGGAAAACACTACCTAAAAGAGATATCATTCCGATAAAGCATGAATACAAGGAAAATGTAAAAAAAAATCTGCAAGAAGATATTGTATATCTTAATGAATTATTCTTGGTCAAATCTGTGGTGGTCAGTCACGTAAGTTTAGATGTTTTTAAAAGGTTTGGCAGTTTCTCAGCTACTGTCCCACCGGTTGTAAAATTATAGCAAATGTATGACTCCATGTTTTTTATTCGTTCATTATGTACATAAATGCATAAGTAAATCACCCTCATAACTGTATTTATATACATGTATACATATAATGTATAGTGTCACCCATATTTAAAGGCCATCCATTTCTGACATATGAGACTCCTTCTTTGTGATCACATTTACTTCCCGATGCTTACCTCTGTTAATGTCAGGTACCAGGCAGGTAGACAAACGGTTACCACTATTTAACTACCTGGTGGCTCCACAACCAGTCTTACCTGAACGGACTTTTACCTGGATTCGAGCCTTCGACATTCCGGTCAAAAGGCGGATGCCATAACAACTCTGCTATGAGATACTGTGTTCAAAATACCTTGATTTGCAGGTAAAAGGAGCTTCAAGTAAAGTTTTTAAAAAGTATGATAGTAAACTAAGAGATATTAAGTTGTTACAGGGAAAGCTACATACACAAGACCCCCGGGGAAACATGAATGGGAATGAGGGTGCAAGGAATGGTCTGACCGAACATAAGAACTACAGACACTTTAGGGCGACACAAGAGGAAACGGTTCAAGGATGGAATACATCATGGAACAGGTCAAATAAATCCGTAATAATAGGCCGAAAGGGGATCACGTAACATGAATATTAGATCAAGTAAAGGAATTGCACATAGGGAAAGGGTAACTTAACATACATCTATAAACATAAAACATAACCATACAGCGATTTACCGCCTTAGAGCTATCAGTAAAAATACTGGGGGGTTAAACAGCCATAAAATACACAAACTTACGTTTTATTCTTCTCTGTCTACCAAAAATAAATAATGATAATACATGTATTAATAATTATATTGCAATGGTTTCTCCTTATTAAAATTGTTTTCTAATTATTATCATTAAAATACCATAACTATATCATTGGAATATTTATATTCAAACGCAAAACTTTATTTGTATTGACGTAATTATTAAACCGTCATTAAACATTCATTATACTTAACTAGTCAAATTGCAGTTTTTACCTGTCTCACGAATACAATTTTGAAAATAAGACATTGGTATCCGTGATTTGTGTGCATAATGGAGGACAGTAATGAGATGAAACACGGACATCATTTTTTACACAATACAAAAGCTTATTTGATAACAGCTGCATCACAAATGGCTCATTTTTGCCCGTCCCGCGGGTAGATGTGTATGTTGCAAGCTCTGCTCCAAACTTTTTATGGACAAGACCATAACGTAAATATTCTAAAACGATAGAACTAAGGTGAATTTTGAATGTTTATCTCACTTTTCCGTTGTCTGAAGTGACATTTTTGGAAGGTGAATGAAAGTCCTCAGAGCAAGATACTGCAACGTTATGAGTTTCCCTTTACACTAGATGTAAACCAGTTTAATATTCTACCATAATCAATGTGATATATATGAACATTTTGCAAATTTCAGAAGACATCCAATTCCGATCTCTTATTTGTTCAGAACAAAAAGAAAATTAATGATAACTTAAAACTAAATGTTACAAATTGATCTTGATTTGATCTAGATCAGTGTCAGTCTAAAGTCTTAAGGTTTACGGACCCTAAAAGTCATGTTTGGAAATGGTTACATACTTGATGATTTCTTGTTAAGCATCCATTAAGACACCCAAATATAAACTTTAATTAAAATTTACCCGTCAAAACTTGAGAAATGTGCATTTGAAGTCGACACCCCCACTTTTCCGAGAAGACCCCCAATGAGCAAATACCTAGCTACACTAAATCTTATGTAATTTTACCAAATTGAGGAATAAATTGGTGAAATGTACCTTGTTGAGTTCATATGACTTTACTTTTTATCTTGCATTACTCATTGTTTACAATTCTTCACACACAAAAAAAAAAATTCAATGTAACATGTGAGAATATTGACCCTGCGGCTCCTGCTTTTTTTCATGTAAAGTCCAAATACAGTATGTTTTGACTGAATTTTCTACCCTTTCTATACATTTTCACAATATCAAATCCAAATACAAATTTTCTACCATTGGTTAAGGAAAAAATATGAAAAAAAGAAAAACTTTTACCGTCTACTTTGTTCACAACACACTGTTTAATGACTTTGGTACCAAATTTCAAGGGAGACAATTTCAGGTCAAAATTCAGCTTTTAGCTTGCATTTGTATCAGAATATCAAACAATGCTTCAGCCTCTACTTAGAAACAATATGAGACATACAATACAATAAAACCACTTATTTGAATAAGAAAAGACATTCTTTTCAGTATAAATCATGTGTTTTATTCAATATCTATAACAACAAATAAACGCCTTTTTTTCTGTATGCCATCCTAAGTCTTACGGAGTTATGAAAGTTGTACATGAGACAATTGCCACTGTTTATTGCAATATGGTGAGCACATAAGGGCTGAGATTAGAATTCCATTGTTCATGAGCAATATAATTACAACCATCACAGAAAAATGAGCAAAAACTGTTGGTAGAAAGAAAATGGTTTCAAGTCAAATAGGTTGAGAGTTCGAAGTTCAACTGCACAAAACACTAAATGTTCACAAGGACAAAGCTTATAAGGCAATCAATTATTGCAAGAAATCAGCAAGTTTATGTATAACAGTCTCAAGTGTTCGTTTTGTGTTGGTTACACGTTGTTGTCCTTCACTATTTTTCATTGTGAATGTACTTTGCAGTCCATCTTCACCATCACGCATATAAATTTTCCTCAGATGCTCCAGGTTTACCAGATGATGCGATATTTTCAGCTGTAGGAAGTTTACAAACACTATTCGCAACCAGACATGCCAATGATGGTAAATTCTTCGCCTTTTCCTTTGATGATTGACACTGGTGAAACACTGCTTTTAGAGGAAAAGTGAACTTCATAATATCAGTTACTAATGTACAGCAATGTTGGAACTTCTTAACCAGACTCTTCTTAGCTTTGCTTAGCTTGTGTCCATGAACAACAACCTTGAATTTCAAACGCGAATCTAGCTGTTCTGTAATAAAAGGATGAACAAATAGAATGGTTTCAATATCTTAATTGATTTGTCTGAACATGCATGAAAAGAACGAGGCCCAAGTCTATATCAAACATATGCAATGTGTTGATTTGATGCCCAATGGTTAAAAACATATGCAATGTGTGGATTTGATGTCCAATGGTTAAGATATTTTTGACAAAATGAAAACTGGTGTATAAACTTAATCTGTAACATATAAACTTTATACATTTGATGAGGATTTTGTACATTTGAAGTCAATATCTAATTGAAAAATATTTAATTTTTAGAGAAAGATGGCCAAAGAATATCTTTATAACAAATGTCATGCAGAAATAGTTGATTGTTAAAAAACAGTCAGTTTTTATTGGTAGTTCACATTTACACTGAATGAATCTATACCTGTACACAGTGTACTTTTTTTAAACCTAATGCCTTGTACTGTTAATAGTAAAATACACATATGAATTAATTTCTTTTTTTTAAATATTAAATTTGGATCTTATATACAAATAAGAAAAAAAACCTTTAACCAGGTATATTGGAATATTTCAGATGTGAAGTTCCATTTGGATTTCAAATATGAAACCAAACAATTGCCAGTTTCAATATACATGTTCATTTCATGCTTCAAGTAATTTCCAAAAATATTTAAGACTGATATTTGTGATAAACTTACTCCATTTCTCTCTGATTTGCTTCTTTCGCTGCCGCTTTCATTGACTCCGAGTCTGAAGCCACTTTTTCAATGATTGGTCCTGCCCTTCTCTCCATCTTCTTAAGTTTACTATTGCTGATAGTTGGTATGTTCAGGGCTGCTAGCATGTTATTGACCTTATTCGTTCCTCCCACACTGTCAATCATGGCTGAAAATACACAGCAACATCTAGTTAACAGTAGGCCTATACTGCGATGAATGCCATTCGTAGTAATTAAATGTGTATGAATTTTGCTGGCTGATATTTTTACATAAATTTCAAACTGTGCTAAATTTACACAAAATTTATAGCTAATGCATAAAACACAATATTAATGTGAAATGGTTGGAGTACTGAAAGCAATTGTAACAGTATGATATTTCACTGTGATTTTTTATCAGTAACTACATAAATGGTTGACGAAATTTCTATAAGAATTCAATGATGTTTTAAACAAAAATCAACACAAACATTACAAAGGCATTAGACTTGAGATTTGGGTATGTATTGTCCCCAAATTCGGGACGAACTGACCTATTGTTGCTGGGTACGAAATGACTTGGGTACGAAGCGCATATGTAAGTAAAAGTTTGCGTGAAATTGTTTCAGTGAAATCACACTAATTCGCTAAATAAACCAATAAATAAATCGTTACCTGTTCCAAGCTTTGTGTTGACAGTTGACAGCAAAACTCGAGGCACCCTGTTTACTTCCTTTCACCAATTTTCCATACGCAACACAGTTCACATGACCGCAATCAGTGTTCAAGCATTTCACATACATGTACAAACATCCTCCTAATCCTTTCTTAAGTTCATCGATAACGTTCTCCATGGATAAGGGAATAGACCGTCTACACAATTTACAATCGATCGCGCGTTTGTTCGGCCATCTTTAAATCAGCTCAACGTCCAGATCACGTGGTCGGTTTATCATGGTCACATGGTCGGTAACGTGACCTTCCGAAATGTACCGATATAACCCGGAAAATACCGATTTTTCAGGGTCCGTAAACCTTAATACGGATAAATTAATCATGCTTTATTCCTTTGTGTTTGTTTGTTACACCACAATTCTGGTAAGAGTTAAGTTAATTATACCAATGCGTTATTATTTTACATTACATCGCATTTTAAACAAGACAATTAAATCTTACCGATTTTGTCTGCATCATTCTTGTCGATAGCAATCCTACAACGATTGAATGCAAACCTTGATAAAACGCACATGGTTGCGATTGCGGAAGTACGAACGCAAAATAGTATTTACGTGCGTTTTGTTTATGAGGATGACGAAATTAGATGTCACCTGTCTGGCCGAACTCATCGATCTTTTGATTTAAATATATGTTTTTGCCGTATTCTGATGTTAAAGCAAATCTGTTGTTTTACACGTGTGCATTTGTATAACTTTAAAACTTCCCAGTTCATGACGGACTCGTCTCACCTGTGAGTATGACTTTCCTCAGATTCCCCCGGAGCATTATTTTTCGGTTCAGCTTTGTTGTAAACGCTGGGTTGGAACGGAATCATTTCGTATGTCCTAAATTATGGTTTGAATGTAGACATACGTATCTATGATTGTGCTATCTTACGCACACTGAATTACTTTACTTCTAACTAGTTTAGCTACTTTTGACGAGTTTTATGAATTTTATACATCAAAATGAAACAATAAATTATGTTGATTTTCTCATAGTATGTAGTAAATTGGTTTTCCATACGACCATTATGCTCGTACGTAAGCACAGGAGATTCGCACGAGATATCTCCATTTATTCCTCCTAAAGTTATCTTCCTTTATCCCTTCCGTAGTATACTAGTATGTGTAACTGAAACGTATACCACAGAAGGGATAAAGGGAGCGAACTCGTGAAATCTCCTGTGTATGTAGCTTTGCGTCAAACGAAATACACAAGCACTGAACGTGTGGTTAACATTAATGTACTCTAATATACATTCACGTTACTGAGCACATCTTGACAAAGTAAATACTTTGAATGTACGTTTGTGTTTAGTTTGATCAATATTACATTTAATAAAAGTACGGTAAGTCTGGCGCGTATAAAGTGGACTTTTATGTGTCTAGGTCGGATATTACAACATGTTGCCATCGCGTCAGGCTAGAACAAATGTGTATATAGATAACTAACTTACACTGAGTGTTAATGAGCATGCAGTTGTTATTAGTGAACAGTTAAGATTATTTTCTGTTAAAATTTTGTATTATATTTGTACATTCAAGCCGACTTGGATGCCTGTTACCATGGAGATAAATGCAAAGAGTGACTCCTGAGAAGAGATTAAAATGGAAGTATGGAGTTCTACTCTTATTGTGCTGACTATTTTGTATTGTTGATTTCCCTTGTCTGTCTGTCCGTCCGTCTGTTTGTCCTTCCGTCGGTCACACACTATTGTGTTAATCATATCTCCAAAATAATATGAGTCATGAATGTTCACCAGCTTTTGTAGTTGTGCACCCGGAGTTTCATGTTTGGCTGTTCCCAGTAAGTGCAAAGTAATGGCCATTGACTTAGTTAAAATATAGCCTATAGAGTATGCAATCGTGTAACGCATATCTCAAAAAGAATATGAGCCAGAGTCATAGATCTTTACAGGAATTTTCACCAGTAACCTAGTTGTGCACATGGGGTGTCATGATTGGCTGTGCCCAGTAAGTGCAAAGTTATGACCCTTGACTTATTGAAAAGATAAAGGCAGCCATGCAGCCAAGAGTCCCAAAATACGCACCCTCACTCAGCCAGCAGCAGCATTATTTTTGAAGACCCATGATTAGCTAGAACATCCATATATATAGCATTATCATTTTCGGTAACCTACCTTCGCCTTGTACAGCCATATGTAGCATTGTCTGGTAACTACCCTCACTATGTTCAGTCATTTATGGCATTGTCTTGTTTCTATCCTCACCTCGTACTCATATATAACATTGTCGGGTGAATAAACTCGCATTGTAAGTCATGTATGGCATTGTCGGGTAAATACCCGCGCCTTTTAAATGATTTTGCTGTGTAAAAATGTTCATGTTTGAGCGAATTTTCGTAAGATACATTAGACGGAATATATGTTGATGTAATTAAATTTGGAAGTCAAAACGTTGCCTAAATAATCATTATTATAATATCCATTGTTAGTTTAGCACTGAATTATTTATGCGTTTGTGTCAGTATTTTTGTAATTGGCGAACGAACCTACTGCATTGCATATATGCACATGTTTATATCAATGTGTATGATATGGTATTCAATTACAAGCATTTATTTCAAATATGGAATGTTCTTTAAAATTTTGGAATTTTATTAAAAGCAGATTTGTTTTAGAAATTTATCATCTATTGAAGTTTGTTAGTGACATGTACATAAAAATTCTGCATTGTATAAGATACCATGTCCAACTTTCTGGCTCATCGCACGATTCCCAAGATGTTATCGATAAAGGCTCCATGCTATAACCGATTATATATACGCAACTGTAACTGCAATATTAGAAGAATAGTTTATTCCGAAATATTAGATTTCACATAAACCGACAATGCAAATATATATACAGTAAAACCTCAATAATGAGGACGAAAACGAGGCTTTAACACGTCGGACGTACTATTAGAGTGAGCGAAATAAAATCGAATGAATAAATAGCAAATACAAATAGGAAGAGGAAACATCAAAAACGGATATAAAGTGGTATATACTAGTGAAAGTGTGTAGCTTGTGATAAATAATAATGCCTAACAATCATAATAAGCAGAAAGCGGACAACAGAAAGAAAACAAATTCTCCCGCCATTTCTGAGCAAAGAAACGACCAGGCAAAGAAAACGGACGGAACATCCACAGATCACCAACCAGATCAACAGAATATGGGAAAGCAAAAGAAAACTGGTAATATGACTAGTGTTAGCCCATGTTATGAGAACCGTCAACAATTTGTCCCTATGACACAAATATTTACCCCTACCCCACCCACCCCACGGGAAATGCCGCCAAACAGTCAATATTTGAAAATGCTAAGCATGAACGGACAATGTGAACAATATAATACTTACCCCAATGAATTCCAGTGCTCTCGCCATCCTCCTATGTCGGAACGAACACGTCGAACTCTACCCATAGAACACCAAACTTTACCCCACCTATCTATCAACAAGGGGATCAATTCCAGACGTATCATCAACAACAACAGATAGCTGAATCAAATGCAAATGATATGCTTATCAGTTTGATAAATAAACTTGACACTCGTCTCCAATCAATAGAAAACAGTGTTTCAAAGCTAAATGTTATACAAAATGAAGTCTCACAAGTTAAAGCTGATGTTTCTGTGTTGAGAGAGGACAATCATTCCATGAAAACCAAACTAAATGAGGTTGAACAATTTTGCAAATCAATTAGAAACTTTACTGACGAATTCAATGAACATAAATGTAAACAACAAAATGATATGATCGATCTGAAACAACAAAACAACAACATGTCGGCAGCAATTGATAATCTTCATACTGAAAATAGTTTACTCCGAGACAAACTGTTGAACATCGAATGGAGGAGCATGCGAGAAAACCTGTTATTTATTGGTATCACGGAAGACGAAAACAACAAACACATTAGCAATTCCGATGAATATAATGATCAGAGTGAAACAAGTATTCCAAGTAAAACATCCTGTGAGGAAGTACTCCGCAAATTTCTCAAAGCAAATATTGAAGACGACACAACAATCAACACAGACAATAACATAAACATTTCAGAAATTCGCTTCGATCGAGTGCATAGATTAGGAGGCCCAAATAGGAATTGAAAGATTCGTCCTATTGTCGCCAAATTTGAAAGTTATTGTGATAGAGAAATTATTCGAGAAGCAGGCGACAAACTGAATATGAAAGAGAGTGGTCACTACATAAATGAACAATTCCCTCCTGAAATGGAAGAACGCCGCCGCAAGATTCCGCCAGTGTATCGTCAAATGAAAAACGATCCAAATGTAATAGAGAAATGCTCTCTAGTCAGAGACAAACTATTTGTAGGTAAAATGATGTATAATCCAAATACAGATAAATTTGAATTACCAGGAGACAACGCATTTAAGCGTCAACAATTTCAACATACACTATCTAGGCCAATATCACTCGACAACACAACAAATAGACGACATGGATACATTCCGATGCAGAAATCAGATAAAAGGAATCAAACTTCACATCTAGACTTCCGGACACATAACCGATTCGATCTCCTAGTGGACAATAGAGAACGCACTCCTTCAACATCCAGATACAAACAAAAAGCGCGATCTCCACTTGACGACACTGAACTCAAACGTTACATAAACGAATACACAAGCAACTCATTAAACGACCAAAACGATGACGGGCCTCAAACATGTGATAGTGGAAATTGTGTGCGTACAGAAGCGGAACGTAAAGACACACATCCTCTTGATCACGTGCATAGGCAAGACAGGGAAACTGTTATGGTTTAAATCACGACAAATCGGAACATCACAACAATTTTCAATCGATTTATAATGATAATGTTGGACGTTCTCGCTCTATTAATTTTCTTTCATTAAATGTTTGTGGAATTTTAACAAAACAATTTGTACCTGAATTTCGCAACCTCATTGATAAGTACGATGTGGTCGGATTTCAAGAAACAAAAATCGACTAATTAGACAGTGTTGCATTTGATGACTTCAAATTACACTTTAAATATAGGAAATCTGTATCCTATGGTAAAAAGTCGGGCGGCATATGTGTCGTAATTAAAAAGGTTTGTTTGTTTCATCGAGTTTAACGCCGTTTCTCAACGATATTTCAGTTATATACGGCGGCCGGTTCACCTAACCAGTTTTTCCTGGACTGAATTCTTACCAGTACTAACTAAGTACTTCCACAAGGAGCCGGCAACTTCTCCACATGTGGAGGAAAATCGACATTTTTGTCAAATTTTCATGGAAGGGTATGACCTGCCGCGACCGGGAATCGAACCCAGATCGCCGGGTTACAAGTCCAGTGCACTAACCACTGGACCAGGGCCGCGGCTGCCATTAAAAAGGACTTGCAACAATATGTTAACTTTATTGACACTGATTGTAAATTTGGCATGTGGTTAGTTCTATCAGATTTATTTACAGGTTGTGGTGTTTATATGGTGTTGTGTATTTGCCACCCGAGAACTCTCCTTATACCTTATGCTTGTGATAACCCATTTTTAGATATACAAACTGATATTGATAATTTTTCAGGTCGAGATGCAAATTTATGTTTGTTTGGAGATTGGAACTCCAGAACTAAACAAATGCAAGATTTCATTGAGCCTAATTACAATTTGCTTGAACATAATGAAATGAATGACCTTATCAATGAACTCGATGATGACAAAACGTGTTTTGAAAACAGTAATGTTCGAACCTATAGAAACAATAAGGATAATACAATTAATAATTATGGTTCTAAATTTATTGATTTTTTGCAATATAATCGGTTATATATACTAAATGGCAGAACAAACGGTGAATATGTAGGAAGCGTTACATGTAAAAACGCTAGCACAGTAGATTATTTCATTTGCTCAACAAAAATGTTTTACTTGATCTTACATATGAACATTCTAGATTTTTGCCCTCTATATTCCGATGTTCATAATCCTGTAGATGTTTTGTTTATTTTTCATAACTCTAAAAATGAAGCAAGAAATGAACAAAGCCAGTCTTTCCCTAAAAAGCGGTTATGAGACGATAGTAAAACTGATAATTTTACTAATAATATAAATTTGAACTAGGTAAACTCACTCATAGAAGAACTAAGTGCTATTGAAAACAAAAGTAAATGTTCATTAGAAGATACAAAAACAAGTACAAATACATTTGTATAGCGCAAAAACACTCAGTCCATCAGGTATTTAGAAAATCCTATATATATACAAACACGGAAATATGCAAACTCTTCAATCGTAAGACATTTTAAACAAATATGTCATCAGAAGATCCATGAAAATTGCTATCCTTAAATTCTTCAATATTGTATTAAATAGCGGAATTATTCCCAGTGACTGGACAGTGGGGATTTTAATCCGATTTATAAAAACAAGGGTGAAACAACAAATCCAGAAAACTACCGACCTATAACATTATTAAGCTGTTTGGGTAAACTTTTCACCAACATGCGTCTGCAAAAAAAATCCGAGAAGTATAATCTTATAAATATTTATCAAGCGGGCTTTCGTAAAGGATATTCCATAGTCGACAATATGTTTATACTAAACGCTTTAAGAGAATTACTAACTATCTCGAAAAAGAAACTATTCTGCGCATTCGTAGACTTAAAAAAGGCATTTGACACTGTGAATAGAACAAGACTATGGTTTAAATTGCAACAATACAATGTGAACGGCAAATTATTTAACGTTGTAAAAAGCCTTTACGAAAATGCTAAATCATGTGTAAGCGTAGAAGGGTCTAGATCAAACTGTTTTCCTTGCTCAAAAGGCCTTCTATCTTAACGATCTGCATAACTACTTCGAATCAATGAACCCAACATCTGGTGTAAATTTTGATGCGATTAACGACAACAACGAAATAATAAGCTATCTAACATTATTTGTGCTTTTATATTCAGATGACACAGTCATTCTCGCTGAATCTGCAGAAGAGTTACAAAGTGCATTAAACATCTACGAACAATATTGTGACAAATGGAAATTGTCTGTAAACACTTCAAAAACAAAAATAATAATTTTCTCTAAAGCAAGAAATCTACATTTCAATTTTACATACAAAAACGATAATATAGAAGTAGTTGATGATTACAATTATCTAGGAATTCTCTTCAGTAAAAACGGATCATTTAAAGTAGCTAAATTCGAACTGTTCGATAAAATGGTTAAACCAATTTTACTTTACGGGTGCGAACTCTGGGGTTCATGTGCAGCTTTCTGGGATAAATATCAAGAATGATCTCCCTTGATTATCGGCTTTGTTTAAGCCATTTCCTCTAACTTGGATTGTCTCCCTTCCTCGCGAAAATGACACCTGTCCAACTAGTCAATAATCGATATTGTAAAGTAAAACAGAATCATCACCAAAATTGCTTTGATTGTAATCAAGTTTTACTGTGTTAAAGTCAACACCTTTACAGATCAAAACGTCAAGCTGAACATTACCACCCAACATAATTGACCATACCAATATTTCATCTCAAGTTTAAACTATAATCGTGTGACTTAAAAGGAAACATTTACATAAAAACATATTTGTTTAACATTAAAATAAACGCACACATTATTTAACCATTGAAATAATGACATAATTCTTAAAAACATAATAATATGTCATACAATATATAAATATATATTGCACGTACCTACTATCTACACATATAAAACCAAGGAGCAGTCGTTTATCTTTATTGTAAAAACGAATTAAATGCAGATGATAAAAAAAAACTGGTACTAATGCACTTAAGATATTATTTATCATCCCGGTCAGACCGTAGATGAACTGATTAACAACTGCTCCTTGTATGAATATAAAACTTATCACACATTAACTATAAAAATAATTCGGACATTATTTACATAGGTTAATTTTTCTACTATTTAAAATATCATGACAGATTTTGGCACAAATTCTAATGACTGTTTGATTGGTAAAATCAAATTTAAGTTTTTCTTCATCAGTAAGATTATTAAAATGTGGATTAAGCGATGAAGCCTTCTGTAAAAGGGGCGTACGTATACTACTATATAAGTTGCAATGAAACAAAACATGAAGTTCTGTCTCAATTTCTCCACAGAAAGGACATTTACGATCAGATATACTTAAATTTTCATATCTGCCAGTTTCAATTCTAATTGGCGGAACACCACATATAAATTTACTTAAAGCCGACATATGCCTTGGTGGAAGAATTAGCTTACAATAGGGTTCGGCTTTAAAACTGTTTTGTATGTACAATAGTTATACTTAACTTATTGCGACCTCTTCCGAATTTGCTGTCAATCCTAGAGATCGATACATTCTAATCATTGATGTAAACGGACATTAAATTATCAACAATATTATCACAAATTATATTTTTTGGCACATATTTGTCTAAATAAATAAAATTCAAAAGATTACAATTGCACAATTGTCTTTTTTTACTAAGAACATCCAGTTTTTACAGCTATTGCTTGAATTGCTGTTTGCCCAGATTGCTGCACGCTTATTGATTCTTGACTCTGTAGTATTACAACTTCTTGCCCAGAAACTTGCCACAGACTTCCATTGACGGATGGAAGGGGGTACCCACGCCAATTCCCCAGCCAGCGCTGCATTTGGCGTGTACCTTCCTACCCCCAAGAAAAATCTCATAGCACGATTTTGAACATTGTTAATGCACGAGAACGATCGAACTCCCCAAATTGCTGTACCATAATTAATGACGGGCCAAACTAAAGAATCATACAATTTTGTAAAAACGTCATACGGCATACCACCAACTACTAGCAATTAAAAGGACTAAAGCGCAGCTAGCACTCTGAGCAACGGCATTTACTGTAACATTATAATCTAGATGTTGATCAAGAACAAGACCTAAGTATGTATATTTACTAACAATAGACAAAGTACTATTACCACAAGTAAAACTATATTCAGTACAGTATACAGAAGATGGGCGAAAATGCATTATATTACTTTTTGAACCATTAACTGTCATGTCATTATGAAAACACCAGTCATTTAAAGCATTCAACAATAATTGTAAATCATGAGCATTTTCAGCTAATAAAACAATATCATCAGCGTATAGTAAAATTGATTTTTTTCATTTGCTAACTCAATTCCAACATTCAAACTTTTAATATATATTGCTAAGTCATTAATGTACAAATTAAACAACAGTGGTGATAAAATACATCATTGTCTTAAACCGGAATTAACGTCAAACCAATCCGTCCTAAACGAATTCACTTTTACGCAAGAACTTACAGACGAGTATAGTGATTTGATTGCATTTAACATATTACCAGCTATTCCCGATTTCCTGAACCCACCCTGCTCATCATTTATTATTACTTTCGGCCCATTTGCTCAATCTATCATTCAGATTTGTACAATATATTTTATAAACCGCAGAAGCAAGTGATATACCTCTATAAGTTAGTGGGTCTCTAGGATCTAAAGACGAGGATTTAGGAATAGGATTTATAATGCATTTGGACTAGATAGAAGGCACTGTTCCACTACTGAAACACACATTAAACATGTGTAATACATTCTGATAAATCAGTACAGCCCGGGGCAAGTTCATTATGCTAGCTAACCACAGCGGGGTGGATAATTAAGTCGCGAACGCTAATGATCATGAGACGTTTAAGAGGCGTATATATAATAGGTTATAGCACGGAGCCTTTATCGATCAGATCTGGGAAATCTTGCGATGAGCCAGAAAGTTGGACATGTATGAATTTTGCGAATTTTATTTAACAGATTACCATAAAAATCGGGTTTAGTAATTCCTGTGTCTAACATAGATTTGACACTAGTTGCCATATTTAAAATAATATCAGGATATTTATGGCAAAACTTACGAAACGTCTTTCATAATTAATGATAACGATAGCCTTTTTTAGAAGTTTACCTGTAAGTAGAAGGTTACGCATATTAAAGTCATCTAGATTATTGTTCGCCCTCTAATACCGTTTACCTTGAGATACATACATGTCGTAGGAGGGAATTCTGCGAATATGGCCACCGAGTGACAGAAAGTTTATAATCTCAAAAGCATAATCATCTCGTTTATCGTAAATATTTGTAGTAATAATACCATAATATATAGAAATGTCCAAGTCAAGAAACGAGACATGTGTATCCAAGGTGTTTGCTCTCTCTTTTCGAAAATTGTAGTTCTATATTTGATATATTTTATATAATTCATCATTCTATATAATCAAATACAATACCATAACTCTATCATGTCAAGAGTGATTTACAATACAAACTGATCTAAGTAAAGTATTAGTTAATATAAATTAAACACGTGTTGTTTGCATAGAAACGTTCCCTTCGTTTGACTATAATTCCTGATACCGATTATAAACAAATAATCCTAAATCAAGACTAAAAATGGTTTAAACGCCGCACTGATTGCAAGTAAATAGTAAGGACGTGGTTTAATGATTGGGGTATGAAATGCATGTTTTACAAATCACGTGGTGTAACCGTGAACAAACACCAAGAGTACTTCATTGTGTGTATTTATAAACTGCCAAACGCCCCGCTAGTCTCGCTTGTCAGCCTTTTAATCGAATTAAATCAACCTTGAAGAATGACTAATGTTTTACGATGAGTCAGATCGAAATTCAAATTTTGTGATGAAATTTCGTATAGTCTTATTGCGATCAAACATATTTCTGTACATATTATTGCACTGATTTGTCTAAGTTGTATCAGAGTTTTGTCCTCCAAACTAACAGAATGGTGTAACACCACATTTTACACGTGCAAATCGAACGACACGTTTTACATGTGGTGTCACTGACCAAATTTACGGAACTTTTGTGCAGTCAAAAAAACACAGTTCGCATTGAACTCGTTTACAAGATATCACGGTTTCTCGCAAACAACAGAGTTCGGGCTCTTGTCCTTCTTGTGTCGGACATTAGTTTAAGTGACGTTCCAAGACAGTTTAACTGTCATAGCAACACAATTATCAATCTGCAACAGCGTTTTACAAAATATATTCAGACAGCGAAAAGGTATTTACGACTGCATCTAGGTAACAAGTTTAAAACAGCATAACTAGACACAACGCGCAAATCCAATAAGGACCAGACGGCCCTACGTAGGCCAGAGTATTAATCATCGTTGAGGGATAATTTGGGGTAGACAAACATAATATCTACAACTGCTCACTTTTATAAAATAATAATTCATTTATGAATATTTTAACCCAGACATTTGTTTTGCCTGTACTTCAGTCCCTGTGACGTCCAGTGTGCAAAAACGACCATGTGTTTTTTTTATATCATCGTGAACTTCTGAAGTTTCCGAAAGAAATGGGTTGACACGTGAAATCATGGTACGTTTTGAGAAATCAAGATGGCTGCCAAATATTTGAGAAAAAAACACCGATTTTCTGCGTTGTTGACACCATGTAGTGAGACATAACTTTTTAATTGAAAAAAAAAAAAAATTGGTAAATGTAAATAAAATATTATATTATGTTATATTGGAATGTTAAGTACTAATACTACAATTCACATACTATTATACATATCTTTCATATAAAATTTAATCAAGAAGTTTAAGTTAAAATCATGAAGAATTGCAATTGTAATACATTTTTTTCACAAATAAATTACCATTACCATTACCTAAAGTGCTATCGTATTATATGAACAGAACAGACATTTTATTAAGACTTATACAATGTAAATCGTCTACGACACATACATGTTTATATACATTTTGTCAACGTGAAAGTAACTTACTACATTGTAAGTGTCATTGTACAACAATAAAAATACATGGAAATAAGTCATATATTACACAATTTAGTTTGAAATAAATCGTCGGAGGTTGAACTAAGCATTTATCTTTAAACAGTTAATAAAGTATTCAGTATTATATGAGATGTTAATCTAATTATGACACATTTTTCTATAATTTATAACACCCATAAGCACATTTTTATTTACACTTTATTTTTTGGGGAGAAACGTCTTGGGGGAGAATGACGGGGAAACATCTGTAAACTTTAACATATCATTTTCATAACATATCAAACTGTAGACACTGTCTTTTCTCCCTTTTTCTAACTTTTGTAATCACAACATTTTGTTTTAAGATTTCTTTCAGTTCATTATCACTAAGATCTTCATAGTTTACAATGTTTGATTCCTTAAATAATTCATCAGCGTAATGCTGCTCCTTTTCAATTGTTTTCTTTTTCAGTTGCCTATTTGCAGAAATTCCAGTTGACCAATAATCATCATTACTTTTAATATAATTTCGTTTAACACGGTTTTGACATTGTATGTACAAATGTTCAATCCGTTTCCTCACAAGTAACGCGTCCGTGATAGGGTCTAGTTTATTTGATTTAGCTTGATGAATATTTTTTATAACATCATTTACTTTTTCTACACATTGTCCAGAACATCGAGAGAGGGAACCGTATGAGTCTACAAATATAAGGACGTGGTATTACAACACATGCATATAGGGGGTGATAATGTGGGGATGATATCCTGTTCTGCTACGAATTCCTTGCTCCAGAAAAACTCTCATGTAGGAATGGACTTAGCATGTTTGGGCGTTCAACGAAGATGTTCAATTGCCTGTAAAAAGCAAATATCATATATAGTAATAGGTGGCATGCACTTAAAACCGCATAAAATTAAATGTTCGTGGCTTTAAATTCGACACGCTTGATGCATATAGGAGGTGATATGTCAAATCTAATTTATATGTGTAAATAATTATGGGCCTAATCGAACTCATGGTTATTAATGTATCGTAGAATGTTGCTTAATATGGGTGCTTTGCCCCACCTTACAGTATTTGTCGACACATCAACAACAATTTAAAACTTCACGATCTGTTCATGTCTAGCGGTTCTTTGTTACATAGTTATATGATTACGTTCATGTAATAAAAGTCACCAGACCAATGCTTAACAACTTCAAAGATTAAAATCTGAAGCAATTTTATGCATTTCATGAAATACATATGTACTGCATAACCATCAACAAATTGCTTACTTTTTGAAGAACGCACCCTCATAATGCATTTTAGATTTTTTTACAATAAACAACTGAATGTTGCAACTGTCATAAATTCTTGATCGCTTCAGTGAAATATTTGATTATAGTATATACATTTTTAAGTATAAGTGTTTATTCATGAGAAAGCAAAATTTCAAATCAGCTGGAAATTCGGCAAGGGGTCCTGGGGGGGGGGGGGCTGCTGAAGCTCCTGGCTTTTAAGTATCTAAGATGGTTTAAATTGTCTCAAAAACGGCCCTTGCTCATGCCTGATTTATTACACGAGTACAGTAGAGCCACTCATAACAAGTCTCTTAAGTCATGTATGTCATGTTTTATATTGTTGTTGTTTTATCTATAAACTAGAGGTAAGTGCTAATCAGTTCATCTACTGTCTGACAGAGATGATAATCGATTTATACACACATTGTGTACTTATGCACGTTTGTGCGCGATAATTTCAGTTCCTTATCCTAAGTTTTACCTTAATTAGTGTTTATACCAGGATTAGCATTTGTTTCTTGTTTCTTATCATGTGTTTAAACGTATGTTTTGTATAATATATGTTATGTCCCTTATAACTCTTATTTAGAGTGGATTTGTACATTGTAAATTGTTTTCATTATGTGCATATAAGTGTTATTTGTACAAAGAAGATAGGTTAATAAACACATATACATGTATAGTCCTACTTATAGGTCGTTGGTTTAACAATACTGTGCCTCACCTTATACTTAGAAGTTAAAATAATTATATTAATAATGTAATACAGATGTTGCAATTGTTTAGACAAATAAGTTTTAATAACAGTAAAACTTGATTACAATAAATATAATTTTTGCGATGATATTTATACTTTAAGTGAAAATTATTAGATTAATACTATTAGTGCCGATGTAGCAATAATTTAGAGAAATAACCTGCATAATTTATTGATATTCATTTTATAAGTTTTAGATTGTTTATGTAAAAGAAATTTCTGTATATTAAAGACTGACACCTGCCAAATAGACATTCTGATACCTGGTGTCATATGTGTGAACGACAACATTATCTCTAAGGTGGTGACCAATTAACGATTTCTAGCAGGTGGGGTAATTGATAGTTTGTAATGTACTTCCACTTAATATTAGTCGGTGGTATCCTTATTTTTCTTTTCGTCTGAGCAGTACTTCGCTATTATATATTGAGAAGTTAATAATAAATATGCTAGTACCAATTAGCTTGGAGTGTAGTTTATAAATTGACTAGTTTATTTATATAACGAATGATTCATACTAATTTATGAATCCGAGTGTATGATGATAATTAATGAATTATATAAGTTCATGATATGTGGGGAAGATCAAATATACACCACAAATATTTTAGAACGATTTGTTTGTACTATGATATATGTTGTGTTCAACTTTATGGACCAGTATCTATATATTTACTCTGAATTGAAATAAAAGGTTTATCGCAATTGAAATAAAGTTGCTGCTAAAGAAAATGCGAAATGGTATTCAAGAAGAAATTTAGCGCTACCAGTCTAACTTTACACCATAAACCATGGTCCAGCGAACAAAATAGCACGCCAGTTAGATTGAGATAATATCTTAAGTGACCACATGCGGAGATACGGTGATGTGATCGATATACACATGCAGGTACAATATGAAATAGAAAGAACAAAAATGGAAATCATCAGGTTCAAAGTTAAAATGACCAAAATGAAATAATTTATTTTTCATCAAATTTACATATTTGTAAAGCTTAAGGAATGAAGATTGTAAAGCCGCTTGCATAAATTTAGATTTCCTTTTATTTACTGAGATATTGGGTTTTAAACCGACCAGTCCGTTTTTTTTCCTTCTTTGTCTATATAGCCTGGTTCGTGTCTTCAAAGTTAAAAAGGACCAAAATGTTATTTCACAATCTTTCTGAAAAACGGAATATGTATTGCAGAAATGATAATTTTTTCAAAGCCCTTTGCACAATTTTGATATCTCAATCCATTGTTGAGATATGAACGATTTCCCACAGTTCCCATGTATATTCCCCATTACCCACGTTATCGACGGTGGCTAAGCGATGCGCTATGAAAGTTGGGTATGAAAACTTATCATTTATGACTCTGGTAATATTTGAAAAATAATGCAGATTTTATTCCTAAATCACAGACTAATCAGTCAGTATCCCATTATAGCGCCCAAAACCTGCTTTTTAATTGAATGTTTGTTCGCAAATATATTCAACAAATACCCTAATATGAAGAATGCAAAACTACACAGAACAGAACAGTATGCTTTATTCAAACTACAGGCTTAAATGTTATACTTGTTGACCGGCATATTCACTTGTACATTATATATCTCTAATAAATTTATATTTACTATCAAATAGATATTACCACCAATGCACATACGATGATTAATTGCATTTCATCGTCAAAAATACAAGTACCTTGTTTTTAAATGTAACAGACAAAATAAGTAGTTGTAAGACAAATGTAGCTTTATATTTGTGTTCCCGGTTTTGCGATGCTAGAATGTTAAGTAGCTACCATCTGCCGAAACAAAGTACAAGGCAAAACCTTACGGTGCATAATTCAATATATTTCGTTCGAAAGGGGCTACTGTATAAGTATCATGAATTTATTTATTTATTTATTAAAGTCTCATCTTTGTACAAAACATAGATATACATATAGTAAAGGCTATAAAAACATAAAACATTGCACACAGCCATTCAAATAAGAATTATAAGAGACTATATAAGCATACATCCCATACATAAAATTAAACAAAATGTATACGATATATTATAAGACTATCGTGTAGCCACAATGTTAACATAAATACTTAATTGTAAACTACAATCGTGTGACTTAAAAGGAAACATTTACATAAAAACATATTTGTTTAACATTAAAATAAACGCACACATTATTTAACCATTGAAGTAAAGACATAATTCTTAAAAACATAATAATATGTCATACAATATATAAATATATATTGCACGTACCTACTATCTACACATATAAAACCAAGGAGCGGTCGTTTATCTTTATTGTAAAAACGAATTAAATGCAGATGATAAAAAAAAATGAATTTCAAAACAGGTACTAATGCACTTAAGATATCATTTATCATCCCGGTCAGACCGTAGATGAACTGATTAACAACTTCTCCTTGTATGAATATAAAACTTATCACACATTAACTATAACAATAATTCGGACATTATTTACATAGGTTAATTTTTCTACTATTTAAAAGGTTTTGGCACAAATTCTAATGACTGTTTGATTGGTAAATACAAATTTAAGTTTTTCTTCATCAGTAAGATTATTAAAATGTGGATTAAGCGATGAAGCCTTCCGTAAATGGGGCGTACGTATACTACTATATAAGTTGCAATGAAACAAAACATAAATTTCTGTCTCAATTTCACCACAGAAAGGACATTTACGATCAGATATACTTAAATTTTCATATCTGCCAGTTTCAATTCTAATTGGCGGAACACCACATCTAAATTTACTAAAAGCCGACCTATGCCTTGGTGGAAGAATTAGCTTACAATAGGGTTCGGCTTCAAAAACTGTTTTGTATGTACAATAGTTTCTTAACTTATTGCGACCTCTTCCGGATTTGCTGTCAACCCTAGAGATCGATACATTCCAATCATTCATGTAAACGGACATTAAATTATCAACAATATTATCACAAATTAGATTTTTTGGCACATATTTGTCTAAATAAATAAAATTCAAAAGATTACAATTGCACAATTGTCTTTTTACTAAGAACATCCAATTTTTACAGCTATTGCTTGAATTGCCGTTTGCCCAGATTGCTGAACGCTTATTGATTCTTGACTCTGTAGTATTACAAATTCTTGCCCAGAAACTTGCCACAGACTTCCATTGACGGATGGAAGGGGGTACCCACGCCAATTCCCCATCCAGCGCTGCATTTGGCGTGTACCTTCCTACCCCCAAGAAAAATCTCATAGCACGATTTTGAACATTATTAATGCACGAGAACGATCGAACTCCCCAAATTGCTGTACCATAATTAATGACGGGCCAAACTAAAGAATCATACAATTTTGTAAAAACGTTATATGGCATACCACCAACTACTTTACATTTAGCAATTAAAAGGCCTAAAGCGCAGCTAGCACTCTGAGCGACGGCATTTACTGTAACATTATAATCTAGATGTTGATCAAGAACAAGACCTAAGTATGTACATTTACTAACAATAGACAAAGTACTATTACCACAAGTAAAACTATATTCTGTACAGTATACAAAAGATGGGCGAAAATGCATTATATTACTTTTTGAACCATTAACTGTCATGTCATTATGAAAACACCAGTCATTTAAAGCATTCAACAATAATTGTAAATCATGAGCATTTTCAGCTAATAAAACAATATCATCAGCGTATAGTAAAATTGATTTTTTTTCATTTGCTAACTCAATTCCAACATTCAAACTTTTAATATATACTGATAAGTCATTAATGTACAAAGTAAACAACAGTGGTGATAGAATACATCCTTGTCTTAAACCGGAATTAACGTCAAACCAATTCGTCCTAAACCAATTCACTTTTACGCAAGAACTTACAGACGAGTATAGCGATTTGTTTGCATTTAACATATTACCAGCTATTCCCGATTTTAGTAGCCTCTCCCATAGTTTATCTCTATTGATAAAATCGTAAGCTTTCTTGAAATCAATAAATGCAACAAAAGTGGACTGTTTCATTTTTTTTCTTGTATCAATTACATTAGTAAGTGTTGAAATCTGATCAAATGTACTACGTTTTTTCCTGAACCCACCCTGCTCATCTTCCAATTTATTATTACTTTAGGCCCATTTGCTCAATCTATCATTCAGAATTGTACAATATATTTTATAAACCGCAGAAGCAAGTGATATACCTCTATAAGTTAGTGGGTCTCTAGGATCTAAAGACGAGGATTTAGGAATAGGATTTATAATGCATTTGGACCAGATAGAAGGCACTGTTCCACTACTGAAATACACATTAAACATGTGTAATACATTCTGATAAATCAGTACAGCCCGGGGCAAGTTCATTATGCTAGCTAAACACAGCGGGGTGGATAATTAAGTCGCGAACGATAATGATCATGAGACGTTAAAGAGGCGTAAATATAATCGGTTATAGCACGGAGCCTTTATCGATCAGATCTGGGGAATCTTGCGATGAGCCAGAAAGTTGGACATGTATGAATTTTGCGAATTTTATTTAACAGATTACCATAAAAATCGGGTTTAGTAATTCCTATGTCTAACATAGATTTGACACTAGTTGCCATATTTAAAATAATATCAGGATATTTATGGCAAAACTTACGAAACGTCTTTCATAATTAATGATAACGATAGCCGTGTTTTAGAAGTTTACCTGTAAGTAGAAGGTAGCGTATATTAAAGTCCTCTAGATTATTGTTCGCCCTCTAATACCGTATACCTTGAGATACATACATGTCGTAGAAGGGAATTATGCGAATATGGCCACCGAGTGACAGAAAGTTTATAATCTCAAAAGCATAATCATCTCGTTTATCGTAAATATTTGTAGTAATAATACCATAATATATAGAAATGCCCAAGTCAAGAAACGAGACATGTGTATCCAAGGTGTTTGCTCTCTCTTTTCGAAAGTTGTAGTTCTATTTGATATATTTTATATAATTCATCATTCTAAATAATCAAAAACAATACCATAACTGCATCATGTCAATGGTGATTTACAATACAAACTGATCTAAGTAAAGTATTAGTTAATATAAATTAAGCACATGTTGTTTGCATAGAAATGTTACCTTCGTTTGACTATAATTCCTGATACCGATTATTAACAAACACTTCTAATCAAGACTAAAGATAAATAATTCTGACTTATTTTCAAATGGTTTAAACGCCGCACTGATTGCAAGTAAATAGTAAGGACATGGTTTAGTGATTGGGGTATCAAATACATGTTTAACAAATCACGTAATGTAACAACACTTCTTTTTGTGTATTTATAAACTGCCAAACGCCCCGCTAGTCTCGCTTTTCAGTCTTGAATGACAAATGTTTAACGATGAGTCAGATCGAAATTTAAATTTTGTGATGAAATTTCGTATACTAAGTTGTCTTATTGCGATCAAACATATTTCTGTACATATTATTGCACTGATTTGTCTAAGTTGTATCGGAGTTTTGTCCTCCAAACTTCATAATCATCGTAATCCCAATGGTAAAAACAAATAACCTGTAAGTACCTTAGTCCACGATTTGGTTTGAAATTTGGTGCAAGAAATGCTTTCCAATCACGCCATTGCCACGCTGGGTATCTGACTGCGACATTTGTGGCAGACAACATTTTGAAGCTGTTCCAATGAGTCACAATCAGTACGGTGGTAAAGTTTCTGCATTGACGCAAAAAACTATCTACAGGACACCTTGCATGTACAATAAATATGTGTTTGCGTTGACATTATTTAATTGTTTTAAATTATTATATTAATGCTATTTCTAAAGTAATACAGATATTGCAATTGTTTAGAAAAATCACCTGTATATAAAATAAATTGAAAAGCATTAAAGTTGATATTCATTTTATAAGTTTTATAAAAAAAAATCTGCAAAGAAAAATCATTCCGTGAATAATGCACACGTAATACTCAAAGTATACAACTCGCTTCAATATCGTAACTTCAACGTAAAAGAGCGAAGCTCGTTCTTTATAATTATTACTAGTTATTAATACAGTCAAACCTGTGCTATAGACCACCTGCGAACAAAGACCACTATTGCAAAACCTGTCTGCAAAGACCACCAATTTTATCTCCCATCAGACCATTTTCAATGATATTTAATCTGTTAATAGAGACCACCTGTAAACAAAGACCACATTTTGCTGTTCCCATGGGTGGTCTTTACAGACAGGTTTGACTGTATATATATAATTGCTTTGCTCAGTATTTGAAGTGATATTATACAATCCTTAAAATGTCAGTACCAGGCATTAGTATAGTCAACGACGTAAACAGTTGAAAAATCAAAATTAAAACTAGAATATAAAGTCCTACATGAATGATTATTATTATGTTTTTATGGATGCTAGGTTCATATTTCAGAACAGAGTGGATTTATGAACGAATACCTGAATAATGACTTAATGTTGGTATATTATATAATATATTTTACGCATATATATATATATACAGGCCCGTAGCTTGAGGCAAAACTGATTTAATATACAATATACAATTTATTGGCAAAATCGGCATAGTACATGCCTTTGACCATTTACAAATAAGGTAACGATATATGGTCAAGACTCAAAACATATTTACAAAATGTACATACAAACAAACATAAATATATATATATATATTACAGACTCTTTCCGAGGCAATGAATGCGGGGTCTGGGAGTGTCCTCCCCCAGGGGGAATGCGTACAGAAGGGTTCATCTGCGTTTTCTGTTTATTTAATGTACCAGTGAAGTGATTTATCAAGTGCAGTTTTGTTTTATTTTAATCGTATGCATCGAAAGCAATGGCAATTGTTTATGTCCCGGAGCGTCCCACAGCTGAAAAATGTCCAAGTAGTCGATTGGCATGTTTTGTGTTCAAACCAAACCAAACGAAGTGCCAAACCATTGAGACTATAGTCCTCCACGATTGTTTGAAAATTGTAACCAACGCAGCTGCCTCGGTGTGCCTCAGCATAGCTACGGGCCTGGTATATACAACTTTTCTTCCTCCGTTTACTTAAGAGTTACATATAAAAAGTACTATATCAATGAACCAGTAATACCAACGCCTATAAATACGATACTTTTCTTTAATCATTGCAGCAGAACGAGATTGTCAAACTCATTTATATACTTGACTTAAACATAAATAAAGAAATAAGTACCCATAATTGTGACTGGTATGTTTCCGGGTTATTAAGCACATGTTTATTGATCAATAAATTTAAATGAAATTACGTTCTGCATTTGTTCAAATGTTAAGAAAGATTTAGTTAAGAAGTCAAAAAATGTTCGATGTATAAGCTATCTCTTTCCAACCAACATTTATGAAGAAACAAATTTCCATTTGTCTGTTTTATGTTTGAACTATTCCATATAATTTCTTTAAGAAGGTTGCTTATTGAATTTGTTTAATTGAGCACCAGGATGCAGAGAAATCTAAAACTAAATTTCAGTTTATCTGCATCTGTTTTAAAAGTATTATACGTATTTAAAAATATTTTTTAAGTTCAATGTTATAAATAATTTTGCATTTAGCATTATTTCCGTATGATTCTTTTAACTGAATTTAAGAATGAATCGATATCTAACATTTTCGGTCCTCCATTTTCATATGTTTGGAAAAAAATTTGTGATATTTTATGAGGTTAAGAATCTCACAGAAAGTCAAACATAAGAGTTTTTTTCAATCCTCTTTTCTTTTGGATTATTTAAAACTGTGAGTGGGTACACTAATGTCGGGAGTGCAAATGTTTTTATAAATAAGTCGCACAGTAAACTCTCACGGATTGTAATTTATAAATTAACTAATTTAATTCGGTTACCACGGACATATAAACCATTTTATATTGCTATTACGAAATATTCAAACAGATTTATAAATCCTTCTGTATGATATGGAAGCCCTGGAGGGACATTTAAAATTAATATTTAAAACTTATTATTTAAAATTTAATTCTTAATATTTAAAATTTAATTCTTAATATTTAAAATTTAATTCTTAATATTTAAAACTTATAACTTATCATTCACAAAGGACGCGGGAAACCTTTCCGTTGACAGATTAAACTATGGAAGCCCTGGAGGGACATTTAAAATTAATATTTAAAATTTAAAACTTATTATTTAAAATTTAATTCTTAATATTTAAAATTTATTATGACAAAGTTATTCATGAATACAACAATGTGTAAGTTTTTCGGTCCGGATTGTTATTTTACACGTAAAATAAATCTTCCAAAACTTTGCACTTACTGGGCACAGTCAAACATGAAATCCCAGGTGCACAACCACACAGGCTGGTGAACATTCCTATAAAGTTTTATGACTCTGGCTCATATTCATTTTGAGATATGGGCGACACAAGATTGCATACTCTGTAGCCTATATTTAAACTAAGTCAAGGGCCATAACTTAGCACTTACTGGGCACAGCCAAACATGAAATCCCAAGTGCACAACCACACAGGCTGGTGAACATTCCTGTAAAGTTCTGAGACTCTGGCTCATACACTTTTGGAGATATGAGCGACACAAGATTTTGTGAAAGACAGAGCGACGGACAAGAGCAAATTTATATGCCCCCCCCCCCTTTCAGAGAGGGGGCATAAAAACATAAAGCAAAGATTTTGTTTTAAAAAAACACACCAGAAACAAGGGATGTGCACATTAAATCTTATTTTTATAATTTTATCGACATTATTTTGAAAACAAACTTGATAGCATGATTAAGTATAATTTTCTCCATTCCAAAAACACTTTTGATTTTAAAAAATTCTTTACAAAATTTTGTATGCATTTACCAGGATGTAAAACACCATTGAAAGTCCTTCTACATGTACAAATTTACTATACAGTGTATACAGTTAATCCCTGTCAGTGTGCAACTGTGTAATCTTGTCATAACATATGTCAAGGGTATCACCTTAAATTTCCCTATGTATGACTCTGCATGTTGCTCTGCATTTAGACAGAATATATAACGTCGCGTTATTGCTAGCATCCTCTAGGGAACTTATTCAAATTAATGAAAGAATGTCTTGCCTACGGACATGCAATGGAGGAATCCTCTCAAGTCGGGAATCTCCTTTATTCCAAACTTTATAGTTTGTCCGAAGGGTGTTTGGATTAGGGAGTTTCCACTGTATATACATTCAGTAATAAGGACAATTTGATAGGACATTTATAAATTGGCACTAGGCTCAGACATGAGAGTTCAAAATCAGCTGAAAATTCAGCTATGGGTCCAAGGGGCCGCTGAAGCTCCTGGCTTTTAAGCATTGAAGATGGCTAAAATTGTCTCAAAAACAGCCCTTGCGAGTGTCAAAATCCACTGAAAATTCTCATGCCTGTAGGTTACGTTGAGACGACAGAAATTAATTATGTGCAAATGAATGAATATGAATGATTAGTCTCAACCAATGTTTAATATCTCTTCTTACTTCTGTAAAATGAAAAAAACAACACTTTTTTAATCACTCATCTGAGGGTTTATTCATTTAATAAATGTATTCATTTCAATGTGACATTTTGTAACAAATATAGTAATGGCATATTCACTAATATTGTACCTACAAACTACTGCCACACAAAATGTATTGCACTTTAAACTGGTAAATAAACATTCTCCAGAACATACTCATATAGCATCAAATATTAGCAGTGAGTACAGTCCACTCTCGTTATGACGAACTCGCTTTAGACGAATTTTCCGTTGCCTCGAGTTTTTTCAAAAGTCCCGATTTTATCCTTCTTTGTCTATATGAATTTCTGTCGGTTAAGACAAATTTTTGTCTCGAAGTTTTTCATTATGTCGAAGTTTTGTGCGAAGTCCCACTTAACAATTTCGCACCTTAAATCTATTGTTTAACACAAAGTCGGATCGTATCCTGCTGGCGACAAAAGTTTTCACACATTTCTGACAAGATTTACCTGTAATTTTGCACATTCAATTATCGATTATTTACCCGATGAAATGATTTGTACATGTTTGCAAAATGTGAAGACTATTAATGCAAACATGTCAAATTGTTCAAAACTGTGATAAAACCAATTAATTAGAACATGTCTTCTTCAACAATTGTTTTTATGTCTCAGATCGCCATCGGAGCGAAATAGCGAATTTGTGAGGCCTCCAGAAAAATTCGACATAACGAGAGTCGACTGTATATAAAATACCAATAATTACCCATAATAATACTGTCGACCTATTAGAGTATCAAATTACCATTTTAATATCAGTGAAGAACAGTATCTGTAGAATAAACTTTATAAAGAAACATTCAGACAAGCATTGTATGCTGATAACAAAATAGAAAGCTGTACAGCAAATGCATGGACTTAACCACCGAACAGAAATGTCCATTCAAGTAGGTCTTCTATATTGCATACCAACAAGCATTTAGCAGAAAATAAACATTGGTTGTATAGTATAATCCAAAAAATAACAACATTTGAAGCCACTGTCTGATTTCTAACCTCTTCCTTAAGTGACTTCATTTCAAGAAAACGCAACATGTGACGTCACTATTTGCAAGCAGGAAACAATAGTTACTCCAAATAGTCTCCTTGTTTTCATATTGCCATATTGGGCAAATATTACTTACAGAAGAGGTTGTAAATCCCATAGTAGCACTCATTTAAAGCTCTCTTAACCAACAATCTCCAGTTCATGTCAGTAAGGTCAAAGGATAAAACTTTTGTGGAACTTAAAGTCATGTGGCTCCTTTGTCGCAATACAAACTATGAAACAGAAATACTTTTATACATATTGCACTAAACATAATTATTCTCTCTGTATTGAAACCAGAAATCCTGCAATCTGTTTTCTTCATTTGAACAAAAGGCCCTAAAATCACTCAACACTTTATCCTGAAAATGTTCGTCCCCTGTGTTAGCCGACCTCCATCGCCGTGACGACATGAAGTTCCAAGACCACAGAAAACCGACCTCCAATTCAGGTTCAGTGTTAGTTTTAAATGTCTCACTTGTTTGACGAGCAATATAATCTTTCCGCATCTCAGCCGATGATTTTTTACCGAAACTTCCGTATTTCTTCACTTCCTTGTCGTTTCCATATTTACTCATCTTACTCAATTTTCCAGTAGAACTGGAATCTTTGGTAATAGGTGACGAGGTAGGAACATGTGCGTCCTCTATGATAACATACATACCCCCCGTACAATGTACATACTGATGATGTTCTTCCATTATACTGCTGCTGAATGACGTCGATGATTTGTTCATGAGGCGGACACTACTTTCCATGAATCCAAATCTAAAATGTCAATAATAATTGTGTAATGGTTTTGTCGACGTATGCAGTTTAATTTACAAACACAACAAACTTTGTCATGTTTTGTTTAAACTTACCCATTATTCGTTGATTAAAACACGTCTATTAATTACTCTTGATGACTGCTACCTGGGTTACTCGCGCCTATCGAGGATTAGGATATTTGCAGTTCAACCTGGCCCTTGGCGGAATGCAAACCTATAACCTTCAGACATTCTACCCCTTGGCCACTATGCTTCCATAAATGTGCCGTATTAAAAATATAAAATGATTACAATTTATTTCTAGTGACCATAAAACATTCACTCAAAATCCTGTAAAAAACTGCGGAAACTTCATCCTAAAATTACATGCTGAATTCTGCATTTAAAATTAGTGCACACATTTGATTTTTTGAAGTTTCAATTTCTAATTAGCAGGGTAAATTCTATGCCAGATTTTCAATGAGAGAATTGCTCCAATTCGTCCAAAATTGGTGAGAAAATTTCAATTTCAGTAAGATTTTTAATGAGAAATGGATAACAATTATAAAACAATGCGGAATAGTACTTTTATTGACATTGACATCCCTTTGGCTATTTGTGCATTTTTGATGTTGACCCCTACTGCATGACGACGCGTACGTTTTAATGAAATTCAAAACAATATAATAAACACATTGGTTAGAAAGGTAATTGAATAAGCTAAACAACGATACTACACATGATAATATTCCATCTCACATTGGATTATCAGAAAAAAAAAAAAAAAAAAATGCACACTTTCTTTTGCGTTTGAGTATATTTTGTATGAGATTTGGACGATTTTCGTGAAATTGCGAAAATCGCTTGCTAGAATTATCTCTGAACTAGATGTGCAATATCAATCTGCGTAGATAGTGATATCAATGGATGCCATGCTGATGAAAAATGTGTCAACCATTTTTTGTTTGGTTTTGTACAAAACTATTAATTATCTTGAAAAACTCAGTCACCTTCTAATGATGGCTTCTTGTAACTGGAGAAATTTCTGCTGTTGTGCGTCCTGATCATATTCTGGAAGAAAACTCATCCAATCAAATACATTTATGTAAGTAACTCCCTAACAAAATCACAATATCATTATACAAGGACAAATCTCATTGGCTAAAACAAAGAAAAGATTGTTGCCTCCAGAACAACAAAAAAGTATTGGTTGCAAATTTAGAGACAGAATGACAACTGTTAAATACACAGAGCTAAAGTTATTATTTTAGGAAAAGCATTCTTAAACTTGGAATACAACCTCAGCAGACTAGTACTGACTTGTATCAACACTTAATTTATTGTTATAGCTCACTGCAATCAAAACAAGAAATGGGCATGCCCACAAACCAGGTTTTTAACCTAGTTATTTGTAACCAATGATCTATTTGTATAATGAATACATGATGATCATCAATGCTGCAAAGGTGCTGTAGGTGATACATGCATACACACACTCACACTTAGATATATTATATATATATGCAACAACTATACACCAAGTTTGATGTCAATACACCCACGCATAGTGAAGATATTAAGTGGAAACTGATTTTTAAATTTTAAGTGACCTTGAACTTGGACGGAATGAACCCGAATACTCGGTATCATCCAAAATATATCAGGTCCTGATGTATCTTGTTATGCACATCATATTGAAATGAGCTATTCGAAATCATGTAGTATTTGAATTAAAATTTTAAAATTTCGTAACTGATGAATTTGAATATATTATTAAGTACACCCCTATAAATAGGCTAAAGTTGCCTAAATACCAGAAATATACAATACATACATACCTTGAAACAATGCACCACTGGGTTCAAGACATCCAATATTTAATGGAACAAATATAGGTCCACGTAAGGGGTCACTATCGGGAGCTGTTGGGAGTGCAAAAGGGTCAACAGGGACTGGAAGCAAGTGAAATCCACAAACAGCAGCCTTTCTTGCCCAGTTATATATCTGAAATACAAACATTTGTTCAACTGGCATCAACCCAACATTATTAATAAACAAACACATTAATGTATAAATTTATATCTTTTATGATTCAAAACATAAGACATATAAGCCGTATTGAATTATAAAATATTATGCAGCAGCTCTCCCTATAGTGTATTTAAGACGACTATATCAGTGTCACATGAACAACATTTTTGGGGTCATCTCTGTGGTGCAGTGGGTATGGTCTCAGTTACTTCAGTGCTAAGCCCGGCCATTGTAGGGGTTGTGGGTTCGAACCGGGATGAGCCCCTTTGGGTTCACATATAAATTTCCAAAATTCATATACACACATGAATTTATTTTGACATGGATTGTAAAACATGTCAGTACAACTTATATAGTCCCTTCCAATGACTGCTTTATTGGTTTCGAATCAGTACTTCCCATAATTCACGGACTGTAGACTGTGCAGGAGAATCTCGCTATGAAAGGATCTGGACCCATGACCATCTGCCGATATCCTGTATATACTTATAACAACTGTAGCGTAAGTATCGTTACACTTACCAAATCACCAAGAATAGGTCCAGTAGCTACCATCCATTGTACTTGAAGTTCAAATCCACAGAATGGACTGTAGTATGCATGGTAACGAGCCGTCGCCCATTCTGGACGGTCACTTTTATTTTGTTGGTCTACATCCACATTGACAAACTTGTGCATCAGGGTGGCTGGGGTAATTAATGTAATGGATTATTATAATTCAGGTACATGTAGTAGTAAAGATTTAGCAAAATTCATCTGTTATGTCAATTTATTCAGAATCCAGAAAAAACAAACATAAGGGTGTTTTACAACAATTTGGTAAGAAACATAAATGTCCTTTTTTCTACAGTTACTGCTAGCATTGAATAATATTCTATGCCACAAATGCTGCTTTTATATGATGCATTATATTGAGCTAAGCTGTATTGTAATGTGCTTTGTTGTAATGTAATCTCTCTTATTGTAAGGTGATATGGTGTATTGTGATGTGTTGTAATATGTGCTGCGGAGTATTGTAATGTGATGTGTTGTAATATGTGCTGTGGAGTATTGTAATGTGATGTGTTGTAATATGTGCTGTGGAGTATTGTAATGTGATGTGTTGTAATATGTGCTGTGGAGTATTGTAATGTGATGTGTTGTAATATGTGTTATGGAGTATTGTAATGTGACGTGTTGTAATATGTGCTGTTGAGTATTGTAATGTGATGTGTTGTAATATGTGCTGCGGAGTATTGTAATGTGATGTGTTGTAATATGTGCTGTGGAGTATTGTAATGTGATGTGTTGTAATATGTGTTGTGGAGTATTGTAATGTGATGTGTTGTAATATGTGTTATGGAGTATTGTAATGTGATGTGTTGTAATATGTGCTGCGGAGTATTGTAATGTGATGTGTTGTAATATGTGTTATGGAGTATTGTAATGTGATGTGTTGTAATATGTGCTGTTGAGTATTGTAATGTGATGTGTTGTAATATGTGCTGCGGAGTATTGTAATGTGATGTGTTGTAATATGTGCTGTGGAGTAATGTAATGTGATGTGTTGTAATATGTGCTGTGGAGTATTGTAATGTGATGTGTTGTAATATGTGTTATGGAGTATTGTAATGTGATGTGTTGTAATATGTGCTGTTGAGTATTGTAATGTGATGTGTTGTAATATGTGTTGTGGAGTATTGTATTGTAATGTGTTGTAATATGTGCTGTAGAGTATTGTATTGCAATGTGTTGTAATATGTGCTGTGGAGTATTGTAATTTGATGTGTTGTAATATGTGATGTTGAGAGTTGTAATATGTGACGTGAAGTGTTGTAATATGTGATGTGAAGTGTTGTAATATGTGATGTGGAGTATTGTAATATGTGATGTGATGTATTGTTTTGTAATGTGTTGTAATATGTGATGGAGTATTGTAATATGTGCTGTGGAGTATTGTAATATGTGCTGTGGAGTGTTGTAATATGTGCTGTGGAGTATTGTAATGTGATGTGTTGTAATATGTGCTGTGGAGTATTGTAATATGTGCTGTGGAGTATTGTAATGTGATGTGTTGTAATATGTGCTGTGGAGTGTTGTAATATGTGATGTGGAGTGTTGTAATATGTGATGTGGAGTGTTGTAATATGTGATGTGGAGTGTTGTAATATGTGACATGATGTATTGTAATGTGTTGTAATGCTGTATTGTGTTAAATTGTAATGCATTGTGTTGTACGTTTATTGCTGTGGAGTATTGTAATGTGATGTGTTGTAATATGTGTTATGGAGTATTGTAATGTGATGTGTTGTAATATGTGCTGTTGAGTATTGTAATGTGATGTGTTGTAATATGTGTTGTGGAGTATTGTATTGTAATGTGTTGTAATATGTGCTGTAGAGTATTGTATTGCAATGTGTTGTAATATGTGCTGTGGAGTATTGTAATTTGATGTGTTGTAATATGTGATGTTGAGAGTTGTAATATGTGACGTGAAGTGTTGTAATATGTGATGTGAAGTGTTGTAATATGTGATGTGGAGTATTGTAATATGTGTTGTGATGTATTGTTTTGTAATGTGTTGTAATATGTGATGGAGTATTGTAATATGTGCTGTGGAGTATTGTAATATGTGCTGTGGAGTGTTGTAATATGTGCTGTGGAGTATTGTAATGTGATGTGTTGTAATATGTGCTGTGGAGTATTGTAATATGTGCTGTGGAGTATTGTAATGTGATGTGTTGTAATATGTGCTGTGGAGTGTTGTAATATGTGATGTGGAGTGTTGTAATATGTGATGTGGAGTGTTGTAATATGTGATGTGGAGTGTTGTAATATGTGACATGATGTATTGTAATGTGTTGTAATGCTGTATTGTGTTAAATTGTAATGCATTGTGTTGTACGTTTATTACAAGCCAAGAAATGTAGTTTTCGAGACATGAATGACCTGCTGTTTTGCTTGCCTTATGGTATAATTTTCCAAATAATTATATTTGTTATAAATCATAATTTAATACAAAACAAAGGCAGTCAGATTTATAATTTAGATCATAAATGTAAATCAAGTCCGCCACAAAACAGCTATTAATTGGACTAATGTCACTAGACATGTGGACAATGGAGCTACCAATCATGCAGCCTCGTTAAATAAAGACACAGTCATTATAAGGACCATGTTACTATGTGTGAAATACAAATATTATACAATAAAAGGTAAGGGGTATATCTATGGTTTAGAACAAAGCTGTTGTAACTTCATTATGATAAAGTAACAGTTAAAACAGTATTGGCAACACATCTTCAATATACCCCTTTATTACATATATAATAACTAAAATGGAAAGTTAATATATTCCACACCATAAATAACCCAACTAAAAATTGTTCGCGTCAGCAGGGTAAAATTTTAAAGAAACAATTATATTTTAATTCTCAAACATAATTTCCTAAACTTAATCAGTTATGAAATATGAATACTAGTGCCATAGTTGGATTTCTTTTTGATGAATGATTTACACTTTTGTAACAATAAAATATGTTTAACACTTGGAACAAAATTACGGCTAAGTGAAATAGTTGTGTTTTTAATGGCGTTAAGTATATAAGTCATAATTAGTATATGACAAAGAAAATATATTGGGTGTTAATGAGTGACAGGCTTATCCCAAATAACCAGCTTGTCTAGAAGCAATAATCCAGTTTCCATAAATTTTACTAAAAAAACAGTCATGACTACATACAAAGCAAGTAAAAAATATTCACTTTACTTTTAAAAAAGTACCATTATAAACAGGAATAGATTATAATTATGTAAATTACTTCAGTCTTAATTCATTTTAAAAATTTAATTAATCACCGAAAATGAATTAATTAACACAACTATAGTTCACAAACAAATTTCTCGCCCAAAATACTGTGCTGACAATTTCAAATCCAATTGCTGTAACTTCAAAATAAAATGAAGGATATTTTAAGCTGATATACAGAATTTTGTAAATGTTTAAATAATCGGGCCATTTCAACGATGCACTGTAATCTATCTTTCCTTGAGCAGACAACACACAACTACACTCCAGTAAGCTGACAAGTAAAACAGACTTGCACACAATAGGACGTACAACATTGATAAAGATTTTTGTTAAAGTTACAAACTTTCTGTGACCAGCATGCAATAGCACTAAAAACACCGGTACCTGCCGTATCTGTGAATGATATTTCATCGAATGACAACTAGTTGAACAAAACATTAAATAGAACGCCACTGTTTGTCGACAAACACTACAACAACTTGTCAAAACTATATATTCCACAGCAACATTTGGTTGAAACAGTTTCAGAATCGAAAAATTAATATCTTCGCTAATTATGTTCCTATATTTGGGTGCTTGATTGAATTTATATACACATAATGGTAAAGGATGGGGAATATGTTAAGACTAACATCCCACAATCTGCACTAAGACTAACATCCCACAATCTGCACAGTCCAGACCTGGGACATGTTGCTGTTCTGTTCCTGTTAAGAACTGTTGCGGTTAACAATGGGAACATTTACAGTTGATTAGGAATAGCCAAACCTCTGTATTGATCAATGGTCAAAAATAAAATGGCACAAGTTTGTTCATATTTTCGACTAACAGGAGTTTGTTTCAACCTTTTAAAAAAACAACTTATTCCACCAACTGTTACATTAAACCAAACATTCTCTTCAATCAATTGTCATATACAACTAAATTGTCATTCAAGGAATTATCATAGAAGCCTTTTTTCTACACATAGTCATGCATACACCAGTGTACTACACTTTGATACCTTACAAACAGCACATTAAGCCAATTGTGATTCATATATATATAGTTTGACACGCTTTAAGAGTTTGTTGCACATGTATAATAAAAAATCTAAAAATACCTTTTTACTAAACAAGAGGACCATACTAGCCCTATACCACTCACCTGAGTACACTGCCATTCTCACTGATTCAGACTAATGTGCCAATTAATTGGTATATGTTCAATAAAAATCCATTCAGCAGTTTAGGAGGAGAAGTTTCCACTACATACATATAAACAACAAAGCAATGCTTCCTGGTGACCATGTTTTTTGACAGAACTTAATAATTTATGCAATCTTGTAAGAGGATCACTAGACAATGCTCGAACCAAATACCAAACCTCTAGGCTTTATAACGGAGCCCCTAAAGTGGCATTCCATTATTTTTTTTCGAGCAACACTTTTATTTTTATCTTGCTTAAACGAAACATGGACACAGAGTGATTACAATAGTTCACCTTGAGCAATGCTCAGGTGAGCTAAAAACACATGACAGAAACTCTGATCTTGTGCAGGTCTTTACAATATGTGACAGATGGAAATGGGTGTCCATTAGCTTATACATTTACCTACAGAGAACCAGATAAATGGAGGTACAGTTACACAAGTTCAGTGAAAGAGCAATTAAAATAGTGTATCATATTTAAGCAAAACAGTACATAATGTTATCCAATCTTTGCTAATTTATTCAGTAGACCACATGTAGATTCTGTCACTGTACCACATCACAGGACAATATACATAGTTCCTACATCTACAATATTTACCTCCCTTGTTCTGATTTGTCGGCCATTTTGATAGGCAAATTTCCTTAAAGTTTATGGGGAATTTAATGAAATTGATGATTAACTAATCCAATATATAAAAAAAACCTTATTCATTATGCTCATGTGGGCATTTGGCTCAGTAAGATGAAGAAAAAGTGGTTGTCACATGCAAATTCACTTGGTATTTTCTCAATTATCACTTATTTGGAAATTACTCCTATAAGGGCTTATCAGTTTTGCCTATCAAAATGGCCGACAGTTATGAACAAGGGAGGTAAATATTGTAGATGTAGGAACTATGTATAATAAAGTAGACTTTCAGTAACATTATTACGATTAAATCACTGGCAAACATCATGGATCTTGCTCCATTTACAAAAGAAAATACATGAACAACAATTTTTCTTAAGTCAAGTATGACTACTGGTACATTGAAATGTGTTTCATAATCCGTGTTGACCCTTTTCCATACAGTACAACAAACTAGTCAATAAGTAAGAGTGCTAATTGAACAAAATATAATTGCAAGCAATGTATTCACATGTATAAAAATTCAAATTTTATATACTACAAATAACATGTATGGGTGATATTGAACCAATAACAATTGTGCACTAAAAGCCAAGAAATTGAGTTCACAAATGCCAAGCACTATCTGAAAAATGATATCTTAATATGAGAATCGGACATCAAACTTTTGGTTCATTAAGAATACAGTAAAACCTCGCAGACCACTTCAATAATGAGACCACCTCAAAATTAACAACACAATTTTCAAGTCCATTTTCCCTATTTTGCTTTTTAATCAACCTCAATATTAAGACCACCTCAATAATCAGACAAGTTTTCAAGAGTCCCTAGGGTGGTCGTTCTTGCTAAATTGAACCAAAACTTTTTCTTCAGAATTATTGGGATTTTTTAAATTTCGAAATTGGGAATAATGTATACTTTTTGGCATTGGGAATATGGCCGAATAACGGCTATAAAAACAGGTAAAAAATCTGTTGGGACAATACTACATTGGCACTCCTTAATGTTGGCCACTGTCTATGGACAGAACTGCCTGTTTTGTGAAGCTGATACATGATAGTCATACATATATAAGTTGCTCATCATATATCACTGAATATAAATAATGCATTCACACAAATATTCATGAATGTCAGATAAATAGTCTCCCACTATATAAGCTAATAATAAAATGATTAGTAATATATAAATTGTACTCTTGTATCAAAATAATTATTAATTATGTTACAGAATAATTAACAAGATTAATACAGATAGTGCTTGACAAGACTATGACTCCGATAACAGAAAAAAGAAACGAGACAATCAAGTGACAGGTACCAACCCTGGTCAATATTGGACTTGGCCGGCTTATCTGAAACATACGTATACAAACCAAACAATGCTCAGTTTTTTTTTAATATATATTAATTGAAATTTCAAACATTACATACAAACACAAACAATCCTATACAAAAGTCAAGTAAAAAAGTCCAGTCCTAAATAATTGCTTAAACATATATGACATTAGCCTTGACTGACTATACATGTATACAGTCACCATTTGGGATTTACTACATACTATGTATTATTACATTACTCGACGCCATTTATAACGCAACTAAAAAGTGTCTGCGACAGCACGGTGACATTATAAAGAATTAATTATATTTTAATTCTCGAAAATAATTTCCTAAACTTAATCAATTATTATATGTAAATACTAGGGCCATAGTTAAATTTCTTTTTGAAGAATGATTAACTCATTTTAACAATAAAACGTTTTTTTACGCTTGGAACAAAATGAAGGCTAAAGTGATATAGTTGCATTTTTAATGGCGTTAAGTATAAACATGGCATGTTCACATTTACACAATTTTTTTCTTAATAAAAATCTTGTGCATAATATTTCCATCTCAGATATTTCTCTTTTTGTGATAGCAAGTTTGTTCTGGTTGGCAACATATGAAGGCAAGTAGGGACAACTGAACATCATATATACAGTAAAATTTCGATACCTCGAACAGTTTTGGCTCGAACACAGTAGATACCTCGAACAAGTTCTTAAGTCCCGGCAAAACCCCTTCTTATTTCATATTATCTAACAGTAGATCACTCGAACAGAGATAGGTCGAACACTTGAACAGGAATTGTGGTCCCTAGCTATCATTTCATTCATTGTTCACTATAGATAGGTCGAACAATACAATAATTCACACCTTTCAATGACCGCTTAATATACTAGTATACACATGTTATTCGCACTTCGTGATAATTACTTGCCAGTTGTACATGTGGAAACTCCCTAATCCGAACACCCCTCGGACAAACTTTAAAGGTCGGATTAGAGGAGAGTCCGGACTGGAGAGAATTCCTCTATTGAATGTCCGTAGGCAAGACATTCTTTCAGTAATTTGAATATGTTCGCTAGAGCAAAGACCTAAATACCATTTGGCTAGAGGTTGTTTGCATTATCGCGATGTAATATATAATGTCTGAGTGCATTCTTTTATTTGACTTTGCAGACTAATTTAAGCTACAAAATATATATAAACTTGAAAATTCAATTTATAGCCCAAAAGAGACCAACATATTTATGCAACTTTCATAAGAGGAAGATTTGCAATGCGATATGCAAAATACATGATGTGTGAAATATTGGTTGTCTGAATTCTTCCATAAATTATGTAAATTATCATTATAATGTGTTTATTATGATGCATATTTCATTGTTATTTGATCATAATAATTCTTACCTAACCAGATGTTATTGTTATTGTTTTAATTTAACTTTTAATATTAATTTCTAAAATAGCTGTTCAAAAGCTGACATAGGTCAATTTAAATAATGAGCATTTAGTTTCATGCTTATAATTCTAATATGTTAAGATTTTATCAATTTCATATAAAGCCATATGTTTTGGCATGTGACAAACTTTCTTTGTGATATTATCACTTATTGTTTAGTTGTCATTGTTTGAAACCTTACCATAAATATTTTTGATTGTTTAAATTATTAAGAGTAGACAGTCCCTTCCTAAGGCAAGACTTACTCAATATGTCAAAGTATCTTGACTAGGTATATAAGTCTTGGACATTTTAAAAAAACTTAGTAGCGGATCAGTGGTCCAGTGGTAAAACGCTGGACTTGTAATCCAGGGATCGCTGGTTCGATTCCCCGCTCCATCACTGACCGTACTAACAGTCTTTCGGACGAGACTTTAAAAACCGAGGTCCCGTGTATGATGCTTTACATCGAGCACGTAAAAGAACCAGGGGTGCTTCTGGAACTGGGGCATCTTCTGTATCATGCACTATCCTCCAAATCTAATATGACTAACATTCTTCCGGAGGCGTCGCCCATGTGGGAAACCGGTGGCGACGATAAATAAAAGCATATACAACAACAAAAAAACTTGAAAATTGAATTTAGAATTTGTACTTTGTGTACAAATAATAATAATATCACTTTGTGTGAATTTACTTTTGTGTTAAACTATCTAAAATAATACATTTGTACTTTGTGTACATAATTAACTTGTGAATTAGTATTTACTATAATTGTGAACAAATCAATATAATTGTTATTGGACAAAAATAAATCGTCTCAAATTACTTAGAACTTTGTGTTCATTTAAACGTTAACAACAGTGGTGGTAGCTTTTAGACATCGGCATCATCCAGGGAGCGGCCTATACAGTTACAAAACCACCACGGACGTCCAACGACAAAAACAACACCGTTTCACTGCTTCATAATATGTTTATTCGTTATAGAAATGTAGGAAATTCGATTCTTCAGAATATGAATCGCTGTAGACGCCTCTCGTTTATTTAAAACTGTATGAAAGCTTTGAATATAATTTCACTGCACACGGTGGATATATGAATCTCAAGCAAGTATTTCAATGAATCATTTTACAGTCAAATGATTTTAAACATAGCTGAAATTAAATATGGGTATTTTGCGACATTATACCGTCCATAAAACCTGACAAGCTATGCACTTAGTACGATGTATTATCAAAACACCATACCTGAAAACTATGCACCACAGCTTTATTTCAAAAGATTTTTTGTAGAGGAAAAAAATAATCTAGGGTAAAAATTTTGAATTGTGATTTGTGTACCTAATGGGCCCTTTTCTGCGCTCACATCCAATGTTTTCCAATTGTTTACAAAATAAGTACATCTCGTACCCGGTCTTACCTTGTTTCCATCAAAACGTAATGCATACGATGATAACGTCTAATGGTATGTATTCATAGAGACAATTAAATTATTATGCCTTCTCTCAATTCTCAGTCATTATACGATCTGACGTATTTTTGCGGAAAATTATCGTCCGGTTTTGGGAGATTTATTTTAGGATCCGGACTGTGGTTTTTTTTTTATATGTCGTACTGGAGGAACTAAACCGAGAAAATTGTCCGGTTGCAGGAAGTTTCCAGATCGGAGAGTTTCCGGATTAGGGAGTTTCCACTGTACATGTACTATATGACAGACAATTCATGCGTATAAGAATAAACAAGAGAGAATAAGGTGCCTCAGGGAATCATTTTTGGTTTCCTTTCATTTCTTTTTTAATTTTATTATTATGAATAATGCTGCGACTATTGATCGACGTGCATTCAGTATGAAAACCGGCGACTGTCAATTAGGAAATATACGCGTATACCGTAGATGCCTCGAACAGTAGATGGCTCGAACTAATTGCTAGGTCCGACGGCAGTTCGAGGTTTCGAAGTTTAACTGTAGCTTAAATACAGTTGAAAACTAGGTACCACCCCCTAGACCATATACCAGGATATATTATACGCCAAGTTGGCTCAAAAACAGAACGTCCATTACCAGGCAATACTTTTTTCGCTGACACTAAATAAAGTTTATCTTACATCATCAACACACATAAAAGCAGATTAAAAATAGTTTCAAAATAATAGAACAAGTACTGGATAATCTCTAAAATCATGGTGAAACACACCAATGAGAGGTCAACTTGACGTGAGAGGTCAACCCGATGTGAGAGGTCAACCCAACATGAGAGGTCAACCCGATGTGAGAGGTCAACCCGATGTGAGAGGTAAACCCGATGTGGACCTGATATGAGGTCAACTTGAAGCGAGAGGTCAACCCGACATGAGAGGTCAACCCGATGTGAGAGGTCAACTCGATGTGAGAGGTCAACCCGATGTGAGAGGTCAACTCGATGTGAGAGGTCATACGGAGGATAATCACTAGAAAAGTGACGAAGTAATAAATAACAGTTTGCAACAAAATGAATATTTCCATGCAGACCCTATCACATTGTAATATTAGAGAGATTATGACCAGATTCTGAAGTCTTTTGAAAAATTTCCACTCCATAGACTACTTCCTGTATGCCTTGAAATAAAAAATACAACTAATGCCTAGAAATGCATTCATTTAGCAACAAGATACAAAAGTTGATATATTCCCTGGCTGGTAACTTCATATTTAATTTACAAATAGGAGGTAAAAACACATCATTGTATCATTGTAGCAGCTTAACTATGGTCATACATACAACTAATATGGTAGAAATTCTAGAAATTTAGGACACAGTTTTAGCAACCTAATTTTGCCACAGTAAGACAGTAAGTGGAATGATGGTACAAAACACAATGCATTTTGAGTACCAGTAAGGAGCATGAGGGACAGTAATACATAGATTGACTCATACACAGTGTCATTGCTGACTGCATTGTGCTCGCTCAGCAGTTCTTCATCACATAGAGATAACATTACACACTGGGGGGTAGACATAATACACTGGGGGGTAGGCACAAATCTAGTATAATAGACTTAGATAAAACAATTTGCACAAATGCCCCTACAAGTATTTTAGAAGTAATAAGTACATTCAGCATGCTATAATATATAAAAGTCTTGGATAATCTCTTGGAAATACATAAATCTGAAATTTGAAAAGGCTAAAGTTCACAAAAATAGTTAATTACAGAAAATAGTGAAAAATCGGTTGTTAAGACATGAAGGTTAGACTTCAATATAGCTTTCACACTAATTAGACACACCTAACTGCAATTGAGAGTCAAAGACGAAAGTAAAGATTTAGTTTATCATACACAGTGTACCTTCAACCATCACAGATCCTACAAACAGTATATTAAGATACATAAAACAGTGCATCAAGGTTTATAATACTGCAAATAAAAATCCAGTGATTTCATTAGTTAAAAGCTTGCATATATTATTCAATATACACAGCACTGACATTGTATATGACTTTCAAACTAATTTCCCCGTCCTATGCCCCATTGATCTATTTTAGCAGTCGGCTAGACTCGAAACTTTTATCACTTTAGGTCCGCAAATTACTGGAAATTTACTGGATCTTCGTATGGGAGTTAATAGATATTGAAAAAGTCACATGTATGCTTGTATTAAAAAGTCTGAGCCCATTTTAGTTCAATAACGTCAATGTGATAAGACGTCTGAAAATTTAGTCTCGCGCAAATGCTTCATGATGTGTATTGAGGAACCTTATGGGGGTATACAATTATTTTTCAGGCAAAATATGTTTGAGTAATCTATTAAAAGAAGTTTGATCTATAGAAAGTATGTTCCGTTATATTTGAAAAGGAAAACACATTAATTATTGAGAATTTGCATGACTGAAACACACAAAACATATTTATGGAACAAAAACCTACAAGGTCCGATTATTAGATTTAGACAAATTCTGATGAAATTGAATTTGCAGTATTATAAACTTGTTGTACAGGTTGTTGACTGGGTATATAACCCATCTGTGATTCATATAAACTCAGGTTATATGTCACACAAACAGGTTATATTCCCCCATATACCCTGTCAACAGCCTGTATAACTAATAATATATACATGTACACACAGATATTTTACTTTGACAGCAGACCAACAACCAGATTGATTCTAAGTACAACCATGTACCATTTCACTCTTACAAATATTATACACCCTTAATTTCAATAATGGACTGATCTAACTAATAACTTTGAGGGCATTAGATCAGTCTACTTTGTAAGTAAGGTAAATCATGTTAAAATATGAGGCATACAGGAAATCAATATAAATAATGATGGAAACTCAAAATATAAAGTCACAATGCCTGCTAATTTCAGGTGAAATTATTATTAGTAACTAACTATATACTGTGCAACCTCTTAAGAGCAATACACTTTGGGAGATGCAGATGTTGTATCATGTTGAGAGGTGGACGGTCTACAGAGGTTAAATTGGTAGTTTGTTTTCCAATGGGAAATTTGATGATGTTGCTAAAGAGAGGAATGTACTCAAGAGAGAGTCACTCTGGAGAGACTACACTGTATATTTATGGGGAAAACACAAATCGTATGTTATATAGAAGTGGCAAGCTTGACTCCCCAACAAAAATTTAATTAAACATCTAATATCTTCCATGCAGTAATTGCAATGCTGTTAGATAAATACATTGATTACTTGAAGTATAGTTCAAATGTTATCTGAATGTTGAGAATATTGAACACATTTCCGAAGGTGTAAGAACGTTACTTTGCGCCTTCATGGACAGTAACACCAGAATTATCATTACCATAATGGGACAGGACCTCAATCATTAACAAAGCAAGGAAAGTAACCCCTCATACGGTAACTCATCATAGTCAAATATAACTAGATGGTTGTTTTTGAAACAATAACATATGTCTCCCCCATGGCAGTTTGTTAGTAAATGTAATACTGATACAGGATGTTCAAATGAAATATGGAGCAAACAAGAATTATAGTCATACGCCCTTTGACCTGTATGACTTTGACCTTGAAACAAGCTGGTTGAAACATGCACTCTGCACATCGTCTCAATTTCATTAACATTTGTGCCAAGTTATTTCAAAATCCTTCAAGGGGTTCAAGAGATATGGAGCAGACACAAAATAGAGTCACTTGACCTTTAAGCCTGACCATGACCCTCAACTGAGCTGGCAGAAACATGTGTTCTGCACATCGTCTCGATAAGGTGAACATTTGTGGCAAGTTATTTCAAAATCCTTCAAGCAGTTCAAAAGTTATGGAGGGGACATGATTTGTGACAGACAGACATAATGACTACATTTCCTTATCTTAGATTAAGTTTAGAAATATACATGTCTATTTTCTGTAACAGGACCAAGCCCAATTGTCTACATCTGACCCAAATGTTAATGTGCTTAAGCGATATGTAACAAATAAAATCTCTGACTATGAACTCAACTGTTCCAGTGTCTTATGGGAAACAGACTTATTTTTCTAGGCCATACAGCACATAATTGGAAAACTTGATCCCCACCTGATTGCTGTCCCCACGTTTGACCCGATTTATCCAGCCCCGTTTGTACTCTCCAATCTTCATGTGGAACAATGGAACCTCCATGAGTAGCACTCTCTTCCCCGTCATCCAGACTGAATTTTACGAGGGTTGTATCAACATCTTCTTGTACAGGAACAAAAGCAACTTCACACCAGTCATTTTGAAACAAGTGGTTATGAGACAGTCCTTGCTCTGTAATATATTTACAAACAAGAAAATCAAAAAATATCGTTAAAAAATGGTCGATAAATTTGGAAGATTAAGACTTGTTGAGCAACATAAAAAAATGCGGAGATGTTAGGATTGCTGGTCACTCCAGATCCAAAATGGATTTCGATAAATTCAACGAAATTCAGTGGATTTCGGTAAGGTATTGTACCTTTTATTGAAAGGTTAACCAATCCGTGTCAAGGTTACAAACAATATTCGGTTCAAGAGAAATTGCCTTGGTGGTCAACGTAAGATTTGATTGGTTTACACAACATTGATATGCAAATTAGCAAAACTATGTAAGTACGGCTCTGGAGTGACCAGCAATCGTAACATCTCAGCATTTTTTTATGTTGCACAAATTATCTTAATCTTCAAATTGCGCTGAACATCTTTTTTCAAGATATTTCTTGTTATACTTAGTTTGGTAAGATTAATTTCAATAATTATATAGTCTATCAATGACCTAAAAAATACTTCACAGCCTTCTTTCAAGACTTTCACTATTTAATAACACAGTCGCAGGAACTATTTCTGACTCGTCATAATTCTGGAAAAAATTAGGGTCCCCAAGAAAAACTAGGGTCAGTAGGGGTACTTAAACCACATGTATCATTTTATGTGGCCTTAACAGAAAGACAGCTGGAAAATAAACTTTCTATAAATACACTTGATTATTTTTTATTATACAAACACTAAAGCACCTTACCTGCCATTGATTTGTCCTTTGATACAAAGGAGTACATGTAAAACCCATAAATCATCTTGTGAGTCGGACTTCCAGAAGCATGTATGATATAACCATCATCTAGAACTCTCTGTAAATATATCCTTTCATAATTTATCCATCCATACATGAAGTACGATAAATGGTAAAGGGACAGAATTCTGAAGATGTAAAGCTTGAATATTGACTAGTAATGGGCCGCCAATTGCCGAATTCATTTATTGAACGTCAATTAATTACTACGAAAATCGTGTCATTCTCTGAGATTTTTGGCCCAAATTACATATCTGGACGAAATTGAGTTATTAACATTTCTGAATGCAGGAAAATTTGCAGGTCACGACAAAACAAAACTTGCAAATCAACATTTTTTAAGGGAATTACAGCACTTTTAATATGGTCATCAAAACTAGATCTACAAAATTTTCTGAGTTTCACAAATTAAATGCAGCAAATATGTTTTCAGATAGAATAATATTTTACAAATGAATGTATATTCTCCTTGTTCACCGATAATTGTTTTGCTTCTGCTCGCCGCTGAATCATAAATCTTTTACTGAAATGTTTCAACTAGCTGTTGCAATTAATGTGAAAACATGACTTCATAACATGAAAACATGACATCATCTTTATTGCATTTTTCTCAGAAACGAGGCTCAGTGCATTTGGGCCAAAAATTTCAGAGAATGCCACAATTATGAATAAAACTTGACAGCTTGCTCGTAATACGAATATCTTAAAAGCTGTGAAAATCACAATCTAGTTTGAAGTTAAGTTTCATTTGATGACAAGTTACTAGTCAGAATTATTTGTATGTTGTAAAAAGCAACAGTAATTTGCCTAATGAAAGGCACACATCTAAAGGACATAACCTGACATTGCCTGATTACGTTGATTAATTACATCGGTTGGGTTATACTAATATAGACCACATGCCAAATTATTGGATCTAAATTTCATAAAAACTAAATAAACATTTCAGTGACCTCTTAGTCTTAACTTGTATATAATACACCAATTGTGAAACATTTTACAACTTATATTCAACACTCTTAATCACTCTGTTCCAGTTAATGGTCATGAGTCCAACCCCTTGTACACAAATCTCCCATTTTCACAGAATACACAAATATTTAGAGTACTAGCTGTGTATGTCGGATAATCAGTTTCTTGTGCTCACCTGTAACATTTGCATGGCTGTTTTGACCCCTCTTACACCCTTCACATGATAATAGCACCAGTCAACCACCTCCGCAGAAACAAAACACTTTCCGGGCAGACCGTGTTGCTTTGGTAACATTGGAATACCACACCTTACAGAAAATAAATATTCAAATATCACATCTGTATACACTGTGCAGTCAAACAAAAGGTAACATTTTCATGTCCAGTGGAAGAATATGTCAAAAGTAGTACAATAACACAAACCCTATCTGTTTTAATCAGTACAGCTATATAATGGTGCGGACTTATAAAAAAAGCTATTGATGCAAATCTCCAAACAAGCTGCATCCATGTCAAATATCAATGTCAAATGCCAATGTCAAATGCCAATGTCAAACGTCAATGTCAAACGTCAATGTCAAACATCATTGTCAAAGATTTGAATACATGTACATGTCAAAAACAATACTGTATAAAAGTATTTTAAAAAGGCACACTGAACATGTGTGAGCATTGACCTACAAATGATTTCATACAGACTTACTGTTCATCTAACATCCAATTAACAATCTTGTCAGAAGATGAATTAACTGTAAGAACTTCAGCTTCTGGTCTGCAATAAAGTCAAGTGAATATGTATCAGTTTAAACAAGAAATTATACGTAGAACCGATGGATGTTCCCGGAAATATGTGAACAATCATCAAACTTGAACTTGCCAACAAAATACGCATCTCGTCTTGGTAGTGATGCATACCATTAAGTTTCATGGAATTCCGGTCAGTGGTAGCTGAGAAATAGTACAGACACTTATACAGGACAAACTCATGCACATACTTACACACAGACAGACGAACAGATGAAGCGGCAGGAGCAGCGGGAGCACAATTAATACTGGAAACAGTTTTGCCAAGTTTTGTTTTCAAAATCATTTGATAGCCTCAGCTTAGTCATTATTGATTTTACATCACTGCACCAGTTTGTACAACTTTCATAATCCATGTTAAAACTCTTTTCATGTAACAACAATTCTGGACGAAGCCAATTCAAACATTTTATGTTCAGATGAACCAGATACATCTTTAAAATTGTTAACCAAGGTCTACTACAATAATCCATCCATAGAACAGCATAGAGTCTGTTCCAGATAAACAAATGTGTACATATTTTGGTCGAACTTGTAATATAGCTTTCTCAAAAAACAACTTATAGAGCAAACTCTGTAGAGCATCGCAATCACTTTCATTCAGATTTGGTACAAGTATGCAGAAACCCCTATAAGTCAACGGGACAATGAAATCATGAGGATTGTGACTTAAGATGTATATTTGTTGAATAAGTCGTGGGTAGAGGTATGCGGAGCATATGGTAAAAAGCGATAGTTTAAAATATAACCTCAATGTACTGTTGTTATGAAAAACTAGAAATAGCTGGAAAACTTCATGATCATTAATGTTATCGAGAAGTTACAAGTTTGGCATCATTCTGTGAAAGTAGTGTGAAGTTCCATGTAGTCGAGTAGCTTGTGTTTAATTGAAGCCAGAGAAAAATAAATTGTTGCGTCATCACGAATTCATAGCTTTGTAATTATTTTGCCTTTATAATTTATGTTCTAAATAATTTCCGAACAAGCCTAGTACATGTATATGACTGTAGAGTAATCTTTCACTTAGAGCAGATGCTGTTAAGGCCAAAAAAATTAATAAGTGTGGTTCCAGTTACATGCCTGAAAAAAATAGGGTTTTTTTTGGTTATTAACGACTATGATTTAGTGTCGTTGTCGTCGCTCGCAACAGAGTTTCATATGGGACCCACTTTTACTTTTTTTTTTTTTTTTTTTATATTGAATAAAATAGTTAGGGTCGGCGAAAAAAAATAAGGTCGGTCGGGAAAGGGGAACCACACTTATTTTTTTTTGGCCTAAACAGACATTTTTCCATTCAATAATCAAATGTTCACACCATTTCTACATAATAAACTGTTGTAAAGTTAGTTACCTTGTATCTGGTTGTGGTATACCATTTGGATTTTTATCCAGGAATTCAGTATGCTGAAATCACAAAACAAAGAATTCCATCTTAATAAAACCTAAACTTGCATTTTATATATAAATTCATACATTTGAATTTTAAATCCACTGAGATCTCCAGTAATAAAATCTTACTAGAGATACTGAACTTCAAGACATTTACATTTCACATTTACTTTACAATAACAATTCAATTTCTGCTTTCAAACATCTTGCTCATATGATGACACTTTAGATTCATTGAAAATATGTTTTACTTTGTTTGAGGCAAGTCCCTGGTTCAATGAGTGCAATAAGTAAGCATTAACACACAGTAATGATCGTTACGTTTACTGAATTGTTTATTTATATTTTTCAACCATATCAATAAAGGAATACCCAACAATTTATTGAACTAGTGTCCACAGGACATAGGTGCCCCCACTTTGCACAATCAAAGGTCCGTAACTCTATTTTCACTTGGTGAAGACGGATGCGTAACTTCACATGCTGATATTCATGTAAAGTTTGAGGACTGTATGTCAAACGGTTGAATAGATATGAACAACATAAGTTTTGCCCCACAGACCGACTGAACGACAAGGGTATATCTAGTGCCCCCCCCCCCCCCCTCAAAATTGTGCAGGGACCAAAAAAGTAAGGGTGTAATGGGTGACAGTCCCAATAATAAAGCTGATTTTCAGCGGTCATAATTGTGCAGAATACATCTGACATACGTAGTGTTTTACTATGAATTTGAAAGTTAGTGTTCCTTAATTCTGCAGTTGACTTGGTAGAATATTCTCCATATTATACTTACTTGACACGACGTTTGCCTCGTACTCGCAGTTCTTTTCATTTTATTTAGTGTCTCCAGGTAACGTGTAAAGCCCACCAGAAGAAGTTTTAGGTCAGCTGTAGTTTTGTCTTCATAGATATCACATCTAAATAAAACCAATACATCACACATTTGATTCATTTGATTCCTTATTCATTGCATTAAGAATGAAATATATAGAGGATCTTACATGAGTGCTTATTTGTTATTGTTTTTATGAAACGAGTCGACTGAAATAATATGACACGAGGCTCTGCCTCAGTCGACGAGTTTCATAAAAACAATATCAAATAAGCATGAATGTAAGATTCTTCTATTTATCACATAACACCATAAATAGATTGTTTTCACTCTTTAAATAGACAGATCTTTCTTTGTTCCTCTTATACACAGTGACCGAAGTTCACCCCAAAGTTTTAATGCATACTTCCACTGTAAAAAGTAGTCCCTATCAATAACTTTTTGTTTTTATACAAAATTAGCAACAAGGCACTTATAACATTTCATTTATCGAGATTTATTCTCTTTTAACAATATTTTTAATAAATGCCGAAATTCAGAACAATTGTTAAACAATATGCTGTCATTTAAAGTGACGTCACACTGGCCATTTATGACGTCATAAGTGACGTCACACTGGCTATTTATGTAACTAGTTACATATGATATTTATGTCACTGCTTTATGCCACTCCTGGAGTGCAAGTTATGTGATAAAACAATATTCAACACAAGCATTTTCTTTTTAATAGCTACTTAACTTCAGATTTTTTCCCCAAAGATTTGTCAACAAATAAAACATGGAAAACGTAAGAACTATGACTTAGATCCTCTTTTAATTCAGTATGCAGCCTCCCCAGAGAAACACCCTTTGGGAGCTGTTGTTGTTCTAGAGAGAGAGTACAGTGAATGATATGTACTGGACATCCATAATACAGTTGAAGGAAGGTTGTTCGTCAAGTGATGGCCGCTCTGAGGACATTGTACTGTACATCCATAATACAGTTGAAGGAAGGTTGTTCGTCAAGTGATGGCCGCTCTGAGGACATTGTACTGAACATCCATAATACAGTTGAAGGAAGGTTGTTAGTCAAGTGATGGCTGCTCTGGGGACATTGTACTGAACATCCATAATACAGTTGAAGGAAGGTTGTTCGTCAAGTGATGGCCGCTCTGAGGACATTGTACTGAACATCCATAATACAGTTGAAGGAAGGTTGTTAGTCAAGTGATGGCTGCTCTGAGGACATTGTACTGAACATCCATAAAACAGTTGAAGGAAGGTTGTTAGTCAAGTGATGGCCGCTCTGAGGACATTGTACTGAACATCCATAATACAGTTGAAGGAAGGTTGTTTGTCAAGTGATGGCCGCTCTGAGGACATTGTACTGAACATCCATAATACAGTTGAAGGAAGGTTGTTCGTCAAGTGATGGCCGCTCTGGGGACATTGTACTGAACATCCATAATACAGTTGAAGGAAGGTTGTTTGTCAAGTGATGGCCGCTCTGGGGACATTGTACTGTACATGACAATGTAAAATATGATTTGACCAAGTCAACATACCTTTCATGACCGTCAATAATTTTCTTTGTAGTGGGATTGTTACATGGTAGAACATAGAATCTACTCCTCCAAAACTTCAACGACTAAAAAATAAAATTCAACCATTGCAAATTATCAGGCATTTCAGATAAAACCTCAATAATAGGACCACCCTTGGGACTTGGGAATATTATTGAGGGGGTCTTAATATTGAGGTTTAATAAAGAGCAAAACAGGGAAAATGGACTTGAATTTGAGGTGGTCTTTTTACCAAGATGGTCTTTAGGTGAGGCTTTACTGTATGTAATAATTTGTTTCACAATTCATGAAAAATAAATAAATTTAAGCACAAAAAAACCCAATCTCATTAAAATCAGCTCCAGTCGCACGCTCCTACACTATATGCTAACTGGATCTGATGACTGCACAATACAGGTCACGTTCTTGTGACCTTTGAGTAGCCAATCAAATTGTAGGCAGCAAAATGCTTTGGTAAAGAGTTATGAATATTCGTCGATCTCCAACGAGCTCTGTAAATTCTATTTGAGCGTAGATAACCAAAACGTTCCGATTACGTATTTCAATATCAATATGGCTGCGCCCTTGGACACAACCACAACACATACGCAGCAACATTCTTTGGTTGATTGGTGTTGTTTGTGTGGTGTTTCGTTTTTGGAAATATTTATAACTGGAAGCGACAGGCATGACGTTAAAAAACAGTATAAAAAGAAACTCCAAATAATCGATAAAGCCATTTTGAGAAAGACGACAAACACGGTTTTGTAAGGAGAAATTTCATTGGACCAAAAACGAGCACCTGGTTACGCATATCTATTTTTAGAGAGGTTATATGAACGTGACCTCTTACGGATTTCAAAGAGATTGAAAAAAACCTCACCTCCATTAAACCAAAGTCACCCTCTCCGCGTGTACATATATACTGATCTAGATAATTCCAGTTATAATTCTCCAATTTCTCATTCCTGAATTCACTCCAAGATACATCATAGTTAAATGAATCCGGAGCCTGGAACCGATATCTGTAGCTGTAACACATCTGTTGGTTCAGATGTCTGAAATAGACAATCACAACTGCATGTGTTACATAACTTGACAACAGGACATCATTTTACTTTAAGGTTAAAGAAGTAAAATCAGTTTGTTTGAGACCAAAGTTTTCATTACTCACAACATCCTCTGATAAATAGAGGAACTTATATGAGTGGTCATTATTTATTGAATTCATTAAACGAGTCTTCTATAACGATAACAAGAGCGCATACCATCGCAAAATACACGTCTTAAAGGGCGATTACTCTGGAGTGACAAGTGCGATATGGCTGGTTATCCAAGATATTATGCCAATACACATTCTGACCAAGTCTGGTGAAGATTGGACAATGAATTCTAAAGTTATTGATCGGACAACTTGCTGGACACCGCCTGCCCGCCTGATTGCCGCAGGTGAAACTATAATACGTCCCGTTCTATGAACAGGCGTATAAAAATGAGGCTTAGCCAAGTTTTTATCAGTTTTAGAAGACAAGTTTAATAAACTAACACGAATGCAAGATTCTATTTATGACATAAACGCAGAAACGACTGCTTTTTGCCAAAACATTTCCTTAAGCCCTACATACAAATATGACACATGTAATTCAGTCTTTGGTACCAACAAAAGCCTACGCATCAAAAAGTTGTCTGGACAGTTTTCTTTTTTAATTTTCAGCCACAAAATACGAGCTTAAATGATTATATCACACATCATATTCAAATTAACAAGACATTAACTTTCTATAAAATAAAATGTCACACTTGGTACAAAATAAATATTTAACAATGTCGATATCATTTGAGTGTGACTTGTTTTGTTGTAACGTTGAACACACATGAGTTATTTCACTAGTGAAATATCGAATATAATACATGGGTATTAATACCATTCTACAACGTATGTTATGTTATAAACCACGGTTTCAAGTAAATTACATGTATGTGTTCAATCATAATGCGCCAATGTTTGCTTTCATTTCGTATCGAGGGCTGAATATGCAAAATTGTTCCACAAGTGCATATAAAATAAAAAGGAAGATGTGACAGTTTTGCGTTTCGTCCTCGATACAGATGTCTTGGATTAAAAAATCAAGCTTTAAGGATTTATACTGGAATAACATTTGTAAAACCAACCAGACTAAGTCTTCAACAACTGATATTTCATATGTACATGTGTTCAGAATAAGATTGATGTGACAATAGTATGACCCAAGTGCTGTAAAACAGAACATTGCAATACCAGAGTCATAACCTTGCAGGAATGATAAATATTCACAGCATACCAGAATTTTTGACAACTAAAAAAAGCAAATAAAAATTTAATAAAAGAACCGTACCTAGGTCTGTATCTTGTTACAGTGATGGTCGGTCCGGAAAGAGTCAATTTGTGGAATATTCTACCTATACTTAGATAAACTTCATCCTGTTCATAAATCAACATCAAATACAGAATAATTAACAAGTTATATATATCACATAAATATCTGAATCAAAAGCACACACATGCATTGAAATCACTGAACAGAGGTACGGTAGTACTACTGTGTTTGGGTGTATATGTCCCATCATAACTTGTTTTCAGTCATACATGGATGGCAACATGTAGAAGACACAGTGCCAGTGATTTGTTTTGGAAAATAATTTTACTGCCTTTGTCTTTTCAATTGGGAAAATATGCGCGATAAATCCCAAATTCGGGGGAAAAAAAGGTAATGGTTGTTTTGCTTATAAAAATAACTTTCAGCTGTGGCTGGTGTTTATTATATATATGAGGTGATGTAAGAGCAAAGATTTTATTTAATAAAAGGATAAAATACACAAACCTGTCTTAATAAAAAGAAATTCAGTCAGAGCGGGGAAAATGTACAAAGATTGGGGAAAAATGATTAATTTTTGTTTGAAAACAGTCATTTTTGATTAGGGGAAACAGCCTATATTAGGCAGTAAAATCAACAAAAAAACACTAAGTGCTGTGACACTGTGGCACCATGCCCAAGTCACATTAACCTAACATGGTTTTGCTATGTGAATATCGGTGTTTTGTAAACCAATCAAATCATACGTTAACAACCAAGACAATTTCTCTTCAACCGAACGTTTGTAACCTTGACGCGTATAGGTTAACCTTAGGGGAAACAGCCTATATTAGGCAGTAAAATCAACAAAAAAACACCGAGTGCTGCCACACTGTGGCACCATGCCCAGTCACATTATCCAGACACCAATTCAACCAGTCCTAGAGCTTTCCTTATAAAACTGATCGTAGTTGAGTGAGCTACAAGCACAATTTTTCAACACTGTGGTTCAAACCTGAGACCTCCAGCAAGCAAGACAAACCCTTTACCCCTGAGTCATTGAGTCAGTTTCTGGTATTTAAGTCACATAAAGTTCAGGAGCCTTATTCATGAACATAATAAGTCTGCAACTCTGACTAAGACTTTAAAGTGTTAAATGTAACAATGACTATGCAGACAAAATTTCATTTCTTAAAATTTAACATAAAAAAAATAAACGGCAAATGCATTTTTCTCAAATTTAAAGTCTGAGTTTGAGACTTAAAGTGTTAAATGTAACAATGACTATGCAGACAAAATTTCATTTCTTAAAATTTAACATAAAAAAAATAAACGGCAAATGCATTTTTCTCAAATTTAAAGTCTAAGTTTGAGACTTAAAGTGTTTGTAAATAATGCCCCAAGTCTTAGACAATAAGATTATACCACATGTACAGACAGCACTAACTGCTTAAATTAAAGTTGTAATTGTAAATAGTATTAGTACAAAAATCATTTTATGTAGTACCCGAGAATAGTTACAGAAACAGAAAGGCAATATTATACAAACTTTTTGTTCTTCCCGATGCCTAGATCTGATGAGACCCGACATATGGGATATCTGGGGACTTGAGCCCAGCACATATCTCTGACTCCCCTGGCTTGAGCCCAGTATCTGTGGAAGGCCTGTGGTCTTACTGACGGTTATAAGTTGAAATCCCTACAACAATAGAAACATGTAACAAAAAAATGTTTATACATGATAAAGCAAAATCATACATCAGCCCTGCGTTCAGTAAGGGTGTTTTGCGGCTTACGTTTTGTAACGTTTGCAGTTTGGTTCCCCAGGCGCAGTGAATGTGATACGGTGGGTCAATTTCCAATTGTTCCAAATTGATAGCCATAAGTGAACGCAGGGCTGTAAAAGTACAAGCCAGAGGTACCATTACATTGTACATAACAATCCATGTTCCATTCATTGCTAACTTACAGACTACATAAAAGGAATTTCCATACCCGTAACAAAATTGGTTTTAGAATTTTCTTCAAATGATTCAGTCCTACAGAACACAAGGTTCTAACTACGGTGATACTATAATTTTATAATACCAGTAGCTTCAAGAGTCATAGGTGGAAATTCTTTGCATGATTTTTAGTTACAATGTAATATACAACGTAGTGCTGTTTCGGCACAGTCATACTAACATGGTTTTGCTATGTGAATATCAGTGTTTTGTAAACCAATCAAATCATACGTTTAACAACCAAGACAATTTCTCTTCAACCAAACGTTTGTAACCTTGACGCGTATAGGTTAACCTTTCGATAAAAGGCACCTTACCTTACCGAAATCCACTGAATTTTAGTGAATTTACCGGAATCCATTTTGGATCTGGAGTGACCAGAATCGTCACATCTCTGCATTTTTTTATGTTGCACAACAAATCTTAACCTTCAAATTGCGCCAACCATCTTTTTTCAAGTTATATCTTGTTTTAGGGTTGTTTTATAAACAGCGAACAAATAGATATATGACGTGGCCCATGAAATTTTACAAAAATGCAAGTGTTTGTGTTTTTCAAGACAGAGAAAAAGCCACATTATGCTTTGATACAAGACTGAACCAACCCACTGTTATAACTTTACGTACAAGTGCATTTTCTTTCTATCATATCTAAATCATCATGGATCAGTTCAGAAGTTCATACATCTGTTTACAGTCCATATAACAGCAATATAAATAAGGCTCACTTCCTAATCATTATACAGTTATTTCATGGTTATTTGGGTAACAGTCAAAACTGTTGTCCCGATGTCATCCCGGACACCAAGGGACAACAGTTTTGACTGTTTTCCAAATAACCATGAAATAAATGTATTATTACCTGATCAAAAGTTTATCTAAACAAAAAAGGAAGTAACTGTTTTATTACCTGATTAATTTTTTATTTGAACAAAATAAAAATAAAATGATAAGCCGTCTAAAAATAAAATTTGGAAATTCCAATGACTTCATAGCGCCAGAGGGAAACAGTTCATACTGTTGACCGGGGCATAGTTCAATCCAAGACAAATTGATAGCTTTCATGTAAAACAGCAAAAAATAACAGTTTTGTATTTATATAAGGAATCAGTTAATAATACAATTAGTTATGCTAGTTTCATCAGTGAATGCCAATAATTTACCTGTGCCAGTCTCTGAGAGACGAATTCTTTAAACACTTCTTTCAATGATAGAGGTTGCTTTCTGTAGTATTTTTCATCATCATTTTTGGGTGGACTGAAATATCACAAACCATTATTATGAAAATACTCTTAACTGCAATGAATAATTTCACTTCGGTAGGGCACACATGTCTAACTAATGTCCAGCATCCATTAAATCTTGCATTGTCCTTATAAGGCATCATTCAAGTTAACCAACACACAACCCTTGTTGGCAATACTTCTACATTATATTGTTTCTTCATTAAAGTATTTCATATTTTAAGAGATCTATCAGGCAAAACCAAAAAGGTTTGTTCTTAGGATGTGTTGATAGACCAAAGGAAAACCATATCACCTGTATTCTCTATATTTTAAGCCTCACATACAGAGACATTTATAATAAGTAAATATATATAATGCATTTTTCAACCTCCTTTAAAATGCATTAAATGTCCACAGTATGAGAGACTTAGATATCTCAGTGCAGACATACCTGCATATCGAGGTGTTGGGGCCATACCCAGCTCTCTCCATATATCGAGGGCTCAATGCAACACTGTCGTAACTCCTATGTATTTATATAGGAGTTACGACAGTGTTGCATTGAGCCCTCGATATATGTATTAAGGAGATGGTAGGTTCTGGCTGTAACCCCTCGATATATATCTGCACACCAGGGGTACTGATATGCATACCTGACATAGGACATGTATAATGTGTCAATCTTATTTAATCCTAAACACGAAATCATATTTCCTTTAAGAAGTAATTCAAGCAAAAACATCAGGATAAATAAATAAAAGATCTTCACCAAAACAATACTCAACTTCAACCTATCATGAAATAGCGTGCAAAACATATTTCTCATTCTTTAAACAGAACTTAAACCAAAATGTTGATACTAAGAGAATTTTTTCATTCAAGTATTTTATACTTACGATTCCCAGAGGATTCATTTATATCATAGCATAGCAAAGTAGATGTCATACATTTTTACTCTTTTATGAATTAATGAAAATGTTCCAAAAATGAGATATTCAAGCCATAAATATAATTTATATATAATTTCTTTATCTGTGGTAACCATGGTAACATTTACTTCAGATAAAAATCACTATTGACATCTTCAGGTAGTAGGCTGTAGTCAGAAACGACATAATCATTCTGTAAGCTGACATGATCCGGAAAATAATCCGTTGTTATAGGCAACGACGCTGGCATTGTAAGTGACTTCCAATCAACACCTATAAATATATGCCATACAGCGGTTAATAAAACTTTATATGAAACGTCACAGACATACATGTATAAACCATGGATTCGAAACAGGCTGATATCGGTGAAACGATAAGAAGAAATAATTTTCCCACAATCCTTAGCATGCAATTTACCCACAATCCTTAAACGTGCGCTCGGTAAATATTGCGGATTTGAATCGAAATTTCATCCGATTAAACGACACTCGTTCGGTCTTACAACTCAGTATTGAACAAAAAAATGCATACAAGCAAACAACAAGATAAACACAAAACATATAAATACCATCAAGAAATAAATAGATATTGTAAACACGATGATTACGGCGGTTCAAAATGTCAAATTCTCTCGATTCAGAAACAAGATGGCAGATGTCGCCAATTTTTAACCGCTATAAATCAGAACACCTTGAATATTATCGCGGATCATTTTTGTAGAATTGTAGGAAGTATTCCAATCATTTTATCTCGGAAGAAAATCTCACTGTTTCCGAAAGTTCAAACAAGTCTTAATACATATACCAGCCTGTTTCAAATCCATGGTTTATATGTCCTTAAAAAAGGTAAACTTAATTTATAATACAGTAAAACTTCACAAGAAGTTTGCCAAATTTAGCACTGCGATGTTGCAAATTTCTATAAGTATTGTCACTATGTTCAAATGATATAATATTCCAAAAACAATGCAATATTCACAAATGACATACTAAGAAGACCAAACCACACGCTACTGAAATATAAGAAGATTGATAGTGGAAGAATGTAAAATAAGGAGTGTTACTACTGTTTAACAAAAACAGAAATATGCATTAAAATATCAAACAATCAACATTCAAGTTTTGATTAACACACAATTACTCTAACAGTACAAAAATACAACATTTTACATACATTTAAAAAGCCATTTAAAATCTCCGGTAGAATTCTTACATTATCTGAAGGGCAGTATAAGAAGACAGTTGAAATAATAATATTTACATATGATATCACAAAAAAAGTCTTTAAGGATAAATCTCTGTGTACATTGCAGCATCAGACATTTTGTATTTGTATACAGGTCACACAATATTGTGTAGGCAGCCATCCTCGGTACCCAGGCTAACATGTATGATATACTCTTGGCAAACTGACTGTAAAAAACTTGTACTCGTGAATAATTAATGAGGTAAAATCCAGCCGCTTGATTGGCCGCATGACACACACCTCATGGGATACGGAAATTGCCGATGAGCTACCCAGGTGAAATGTATACCATGGTCACCATAGTATTTCATTGTTTTTGATGTCTGAACATGTTATTTCATGGTTGTCCCCAAAAAACCATCAAATGCCGTGGTTATACCATGGTCAAAGTGCGAGTACGACCATGTTAGAACATGGTCATTCCGTATAACAGTAAGATAACATGAAAAACCATGATCTACCATGTAAAAAATTACAGACCATGGTCAAAGCATACATTCAACCATGGTCAGAGTAAATGACCATGAAATACAATGGTGTACTAAAAACATAATTCTGGATCATGGTCAGGACCATTATATAATACAGCTAATCATGGTTATAGCAAATATTTCTTTCCCAGTAAAAAAAGTCAGTGAAATATTAGGGGAATACCACTGCTTTCAACCAGTAAGCATAAATCCACTGGAATGCCAGTGTAACACCAGTGGAATACCACTGGTAAGCATATCCAAATGACATCCCTCATGAAAAAACTGTCTGAATCCGTTTGAATTTTTCTGATAAAAAAGGGGGGAGTGTAGTGCTTTTTGAAACTGTTAATTGGTGTATTCAAACTGAATATTACTGAATCAAACATTTCGTGACGGAAAATATTTGCTGAATATTTCTGAATCATATATAATAACCATTCAGACGTGTGACGGACTTTTTCAGACATTATATTGATTATTTGTTGCAAAATTTTACGTCGAATAATATTTTTTAAGTTAATACTAAATAAGAACTTTAAAAACTCAAGAATGATCCGAATAACACCTCATCCCCGTAAAGCGTATCTTTTGTACGTCAATGAACGTGTGCCGTCCGCTATTCTGTTGCGACCGGTATTACTTGGTTTTAAACCCTGCGTATTTACATTGGGGAAGAAGCGGGAGAATTGCCAGCCATAGCTGTTCTAAAATCATACCAAATAAAAGGTTCAATGGAACAAATAAACCTACCAATGGTGCAAGTAAGTGTAACTGTTTGCTACTTGAACACTCGGATGTATAACATTGGTGGCAGCGGCGAATTTCAGACTGTTATTTCTCCGACCATTTCGGGTAGCGCATTTTTCGGGTAGTGCATTTTTCGATTGAATCGTTAATGCTAGCTTGAAAACTGTTGAATCGGGTGTTGTGGTTGGTGACAGTTATCGTAATTAATTCCGTACGATTGCATAGAGTAAATAAGAGCTGAAGTACAGTACCTGTTTCAAGAAAATACGATAAAATACGTGTTCTAAGTTTGCTCACGTGAGGAAAATGGTTCTTTCGTACACAAGTTGTTTCGCCTCTGTTCGTTTTGCCCCATAGCATTCCTAAACGGTTACTGGTGTCATGCTAATATTTCCTAACATTGAGAATTAACTATGATGACAATACTTTAATGTGTAGAGCAATTTAAAGCATTCTGCTTTTATTTTGTCATGGTTTACTTACACTTACAGTTGTGATTTATTAACAAAGAAGTCGTCATTTATTTTTTACCATATTGTTTCCTCTTTGTTTTGGCAGCTAGTTTTAATGTGATTTGTTCAATTTGTTGTTTGTATCTTCTCAAGTTAGAAGTAAATTTACGTTTTATATTTCAGACAATTGTACTACCCTCCAGGTGATAACATTAAAGATGTGTTTAAAAACACCCTGGTCACTTCAAGCATTGGACTTGTAGGTCTTGTGGTAGCTTGGAAGAGATTGGTGTATCTACCAATAGTGTTTTCGGTTGATGACACTGCACAAACATGTTGGTGTGGTGATGTTAAACTAATAAAAAATGACTTTCCAAAATACTTTGTTTCTTAACTCTGATTAGCTTACACACATTCTCTTGATGGAAAAAGAAATTTGTGGAGTGCATGGATGGATTTCACAGAAGGATGTACAGAATTCTAATATGGAAATATTTTAGTGCGTGGATGGACTTCACAGAAGGATGAACTGAACTGTTGAAATATTTTAAGTGTGAATTTGTAATTCTATTGTTTAATAACGTATCATTTTAAATTCTCTAAGGATTTCAGTAATGGTCACATGGACGTGTTCTTACAAAATGTGTTCTTACAATATGTGTTTATTATTGTTATGATTGCATTTTAAGTACACAATATTTTTGTTTATGAATGTAATGCTATAAATCAAGTTTGATAAATATTTTATTGTGTGTTGTACAATCTCTGTTCATATGAAAGTATGTGTAAAATTAATTATGTTTTAGGTAAACCAGTTAAACAATAGTTACACATCATGTTATATCATGAAATAACATGAACTACCATGCTTCACAGATCATGGTTGACCATGTTATGTAAAATGGCTGCAAACATGGTCCGTGACCATGTTCAGACCATGTTTTTTCATGGTCTCTTACCATGGTGTGACCATGTTTTTTCATAGTCTCTTACCATGGTGTGACCATGTTTTTTCAATGTAATCAACCATGTAAAACCATGGTCACAGACCATGTTTGCGGCCATTTTACATAACATGGTCAACCATGGCTAACCATGATCTGTGAGGCATGGTAGTTCATGGTAGTTCATGGTATAACATGATTCATTTCACCTGGGTACAGATGCAATCGCAGTTCTGAGTGCTCCAATGAGATTGCGGCTTTCAAATCGTGTTAGGCAGGACATCAATAGCTCTTCGCAAAGGAGATTCCATCTTTTTTTGTTATCGTCCATTTCATTGGTTGTGAAATGCTAATGAATATTCATGCATTACAAAGTTTTGCTAGCCAATTTGCCCAGGGTATCATACATGTTATGAACAGCTTGGGTACCAAGGATGGTAGGACAGCAAGCAGAGAGAAGATGTCTGTGCATACCTAAAGCAGATTTCTCTGATTCACATCTATGAGATAAAAAAACTACCAACCCACATTCAGTCAGTGCTAATAGTGTGCAAGTGTGCAAACTACCAATTTTATACCATAATGTCAATGACTGCTTCAACTCACAAACGTAAGAATTTTTTAAGCACAGAATCTTTACAATGGTTTCATGAAATTTCTCAGTACAGATTTATTTCAATCTCAAATAACGAGAATATGAGATTATAAAGCTTCAGATTGATCTCCAAGCACAGGATCTCATTTTGTGAATAAACCTTCTCCAGTTGATTATAGTTAGGTAAAGAAATTAAGTATACTGATACAATATATACACAATTGATGCCATACATCTAATCTGGGTATTTAGTAAATCATATCACAATGGTACAATTATACTGCACTAAAATATCTTGAGAATGAAAACTAAGCATGAAGATTCATCTCAAGTTGTGAACGTAGGACCAAAACCGTCTGATTATTTCAAAGTATACTCAGTCAGATGAGACAAGTGGCTATGCACTCAATTAAGATTTAGACAAAGAACCAATTTCAATTGATAGACAGTTTGTTGTATGCCATTTATAGGTTTAAGCCAGAATTCATATATTTGTGTTGAGACATTTAATGAGTTTATCGGAGTTTACAACCAGTTGACCGAACAAACGTGCCTGAGATATCAACCCAAACTAACATGTTCTATGATAGGAAATAGACAATTTTGTCCCATGTCAAACCGCCACCCTCAAAACTGGAAGTCACATACACAGCTGACTTCACTCAAGTTCTGAGACCAACCTCAATTTTAGATGTTGTTAGAAACCCGAGTCTGGTCACATATTGTTTTCTAACACACATGGGGCTTCAAGTCACATAAACAGCCAGGGGCATTCAGTGAATTTTCCAGAGTGGAGGAAGAGCACATGTGCCCCATCTTACATTATTTGGGGTGTAGGTCAGTACTCGGACTTTCCCTAAGCCAGCCCAATACCTTCCTCATATTGAAACTCTACACTCCTGGTGGGTTTCAAATGCACAGTGATTTGAAGTCAGTAACCACAACCATTCAACCACAGAGGTCCCCTTATGGTCTCGAAATAAATATTCAATAGGAGCTAATATATTGAAGCAAATGCTAGAAGCAGAGTTCCATACCTGACCCTCTTGTATCTTTGAATTTGGCTCTAAAAATGTTTTAAAGCTTTCAAGCAATGTATGCATATGAAAACTTCACCAAAAGCTCTGCAAGTTATCCATAATTCTTTCGAAGCTCTAAAGATTTACATCCATCTCAACAAACAATAGATAAATAATGCAGACAAAACATCAAAACGAAAGTAAGATAAAACACAATAAAATACAATTGAAAGAAAAGATGTACTACTTATACCTATATTGGAGAAGATTTTATAAAAGTAGAGGTCAAAACATGTTGCCACGGAAACAATTCCCAAGTTAGATATATTGTCCTACAGCACAACACACATTTGCACAAACTTGTCTATCCATCATGGACATTTGGCAATTGCTATATAAATACGCCTAGTATTATCACTATCTAACTAAATGAGCGCCGCTGTACGATTTCCAACCTCTTCTATAAGTGACGTCATTTCAAGAAAACGCAACATGTGATGTTACTATTTGCAAGCAGTAAACAATATTTACTCCATATGATCACTTCATTTTCATATTGCCATATTGGGCAATTATTGCTTACTGTCAGTATATGGTGACGTCACATCGGACGTTTTCTGGAAATCACTTAGGCCTAAAAAAAAAATATCTGAGTTAGGGTAACCCGACCCTACCTGTCGAAAAATCCCGACCCTAGAGTTTTTTACAACCCTGGAGATTTTTTTTTCGATTTTTTTTCGATTTTTAATTGTTTTTGAGAAAAAAAAAAAAAAAAAAAACTTTGTCCCTACCCTACCTAGCATTTTTGAGACCGTTACCCTAAACACAGATATTATTTGTTTTGGCCTTAAAGAGGTTGGAAAATCTTACACCGGCGCTCAAATGGTTTGTTTATAAAACTATACTAATACATAAATATGTGTTAGTATACTGGCAATATGGTTTCCTATGACATTGTGAGTCAATACAATAAATCTAATTGAAGCTTACAATGAACAAACTATATATAATGTAATTACACTATCTATTTTGTTTGATATTTCATGCTTTAAAAAAAATAAAGAGATAGCCACACAGAAGAACAAGCCTGATAATATAAGCATGGTAGAATAAAAAAAATCAATTCAATCAAAAGAGAGAAAAGATATAAATTGCAAAAGCTTAACACAAGCATAAATATAGACAGAAAGAAAAAACTAAATGCTGAAATTTCAAAAGCAAATTTCAAATTTTCAGAAAAAGAATTACAACATAAAAGGTGCACAAAAAATGAAAGAAAAAAAACAGAAATGTTTTCATGAAATTAGAAAAAAAAAATTACGAAAAAGCACAACCAAGTTAGAGCGTCCAAAAACAAGAATGTCCAAAGGTACCCGAAAAATGAGAAATACAAGATTTTGAAACCAGCGTGAACCAAGTTATTCAAGTAATTTATAGCCATTGGGACCCAAAACTTGAGAAGCATTATTTTTACTGCATATAATAGTTTTTTGAACATTTAAAACATTAAAAATAATTTTACACTGGTACCATAGTCTCAAATATTTCATTTTTCAGTACCAAGCATATCAGTTATGTTAGCCTCAGCATGCTTCTATGTTAGATGTGAAGTTACATATAAATATGCAAGCAATTTGTCATGCTTCATGCTTACTTATGCCGGCACAAAAGTTTTGTGTATTTTGAAAATAGCCCGCAAGTATCGGCTTAATCAATCGAGATTCCTCTCGACAAGTCTCCATATCATCCAGAGGGCGCCAGTCAAGTCCTGTAAAGTCAAAACTCGAAGTAAAAAAGAACAACATGATTAGAGGTTAACGGCAAAACAAAAGTTGCAAAATAGACGGATATGACTGTCTTGCATTGACCAATGATAATTCACAAAAAAATGTAAATGATCTGTAACCAAGGAAATAGATATGATACATAGTAAACTGTATAAGTAGATATTTTTGAAAATACAAAAGTCAGCAAATCGATGATTTCAGGGGTTTTGCCAGCGAAAAGAAGTGTATTTCTTTACCATTAATACGGTACACTCAGTGATAGCCAACTTTACCATTAATACGGTATACTCAGTGATGGCCAACTTTACCATTAATACGGTACACTCAGTGATGGCCAACTTTACCATTACTATGGTACACTCAGTGATGGCCAACTTTACCATTAATACGGTACACTGAGTGATGGCCAACTTTACCATTAATACGGTACACTCAGTGATGGCCAACTTTACCATTAATATGGTACACTCAGTGATGGCCAACTTTACCATTAATATGGTACACTCAGTGATGGCCAACTTTACCATTAATACGGTACACTGAGTAATGGCCAACTTTACCATTAATACGGTACACTCAGTGATGGCCAACTTTACCATTAATATGGTACACTCAGTGATGGCCAACTTTACCATTAATACGGTACACTCAGTGATGGCCAACTTTACCATTAATACGGTACACTCAGTGATGGCCAACTTTACCATTAATACGGTATACTGAGAGATGGCCAACTTTACCATTAATACGGTATACTCAGTGATGGCCAACTTTACCATTAATACGGTATACTCAGTGATGGCCAACTTTACCATTAATACGGTACACTGAGTGATGGCCAACTTTACCATTAATACGGTATACTGAGTGATGGCCAACTTTACCATTAATACGGTATACTCAGTGATGGCCAACTTTACCATTAATACGGTATACTCAGTGATGGCCAACTTTACCATTAATACGGTATACTCAGTGATGGCCAACTTTACCATTAATACGGTATACTCAGTGATGGCCAACTTTACCATTAATACGGTATACTCAGTGATGGCCAACTTTACCATTAATACGGTATACTCAGTGATGGCCAACTTTACCATTAATACGGTATACTCAGTGATGGCCAACTTTACCATTAATACGGTATACTCAGTGATGGCCAACTTTACCATTAATACGGTATACTGAGTGATGGCCAACTTTACCATTAATACGGTACACTGAGTGATGGCCAACTTTACCATTAATACGGTATACTCAGTGATGGCCAACTTTACCATTAATACGGTACACTGAGTGATGGCCAACTTTACCATTAATACGGTACACTGAGTGATGGCCAACTTTACCATTAATACGGTACACTGAGTGATGGCCAACTTTACCATTAATACGGTACACTCAGTGATGGCCAACTTTACCATTAATACGGTACACTGAGTGATGGCCAACTTTACCATTAATACGGTACACTGAGTGATGGCCAACTTTACCATTAATACGGTATACTGAGTGATGGCCAACTTTACCATTAATACGGTACACTCAGTGATGGCTAACTTTACCATTACTATGGTACACTCAGTGATGGCCAACTTTACCATTAATACGGTACACTGAGTGTTGGCCAACTTTACCATTAATACGGTACACTCAGTGATGGCCAACTTTACCATTAATACGGTACACTCAGTGATGGCCAACTTTACCATTAATACGGAACACTGAGTGATGGCCAACTTTACCATTAATACGGTATACTCAGTGATGGCCAACTTTACCATTAATACGGTACACTGAGTGATGGCCAACTTTACCATTAATACGGTATACTGAGTGATGGCCAACTTTACCATTAATACGGAACACTGAGTGATGGCCAACTTTACCATTAATACGGTACACTGAGTGATGGCCAACTTTACCATTAATACGGTATACTGAGTGATGGCCAACTTTACCATTAATACGGTACACTGAGTGATGGCCAACTTTACCATTAATACGGTACACTGAGTGATGGCCAACTTTACCATTAATATGGTACACTGAGTGATGAAAGGGGAACCAGTCTCATCTATCTGACTCTTTTTTTCCTAAACAAATACAGTAAAACCTCAATAATACAACCACTCTTGGGACCCTTGAAAATTGGTTTTAATATTGAGGTAGTCTTAATATTGAGATTGAATAAAGAGCAAAACAGTGAAAATGGACCTGAAAATTGTGGTCTTATTATTGAGGTTGTCTTTAAGCAAGGTTTTACTGTAAACACATTTTGCTTTCACCCCTCAAGTTAAAGAAAAGTGGTACAGAAATTTGCAAGGACAAACATAATGAATTTATCATGTCTGTCCCATTTGTTATATTACTGGAGAAATCTTAATCAAATTTTAAGATATAGACATATGAATATTCATAAGGCCACACCAAATTGATCTCACGTTCGTCGGATTTCCCGCACCAAATCATCAGGATTTGAAAAAAAATAAATATTTTTTTACCGCCTGCTCCTACCGCATATTTTGCGCTCGGTCCAAATTTCCCAATATGAAAAACAGTGAATTCCGGATGTAAGTCGTCGGGTACTTGTTTGTTTATTATCATCCCCAAATGGAACAACATGTTCCCAGCGACTACCGCGTTATCGTGTCGGTAGACTGTCTTGCAGACCGGTAGCAGCAGTTTATTCGGTTAAAATTTTGTAATATTCGATCGCATTAAAAATCGGGCAAAGTTCAAGATGGCAGCGCCCTATGTTTATATTGTTTCCTGCCGCGATCAAGAAAGGTCGGTTTTCCCAAGCACTGCGGTGGCAATTGCACCCAACAGCAACTTCTTGGAGCTTTTCCAAATGACAGCGATATATAGTCGCATGGATCTCTCTCCAGATTCCATCATCTACGCAAAAATGTTTTCATACAGCATGAAAAAGATGTAATCAACCAAATACATATGATGTTTGTTGAGGCAGTGCTATCTTTTATAGGCTGTGGGCAACATAGTCACAAATGGAGAAAAAACGCTTTACCTGTATTTCGCTATTGAAATTCTCTTGAAGTGGGCAATTCATAGTTATATATGATATAGTCATCGCTTATAATTCCTCCTTGCATGTACTAACGGAGAAGAAACTGTAGTAAGAAGGAACTTGTTACGCTGTTTATTCATAGTTTAGGGTAGTGCCAGCAACTACAGTTTTCAGCTTCATACTGATATCATAATATACATGTTGTTGTTTTTCGCTCGCTTTAATAAATGACGGTTTGAAAAAAAAACTGTTTTAATTTGTTTTCTCGCTCACTCACCCAATTGTTTGGGGGAAAAAATCTGAAGAACAAAAAAGTTATTTGGTGTGGCCTAAGTCATTAATGTCAAACAATAGTCATGTCCTATTAAATTAGCCTGCATATAAATAGGTCATATAAAACAAAAATAAATAAGTTATACATGTTAAAGTTGAGTTTATAAAGTACATGTACCATAATTTGCAAGCAATGGCTAGCAAGTAACATCAAACATATCATCACAGTTTGTACAATGGAAATCATGGATACAAAATTGAGCAAAATATTCTTCGTATCCTAAACAACTAAACAAATAGATCAAAAACTCTGCCGTACCACTAACAAAGTAATCTTATAGTATAATAATTAAAAGGTCCAAGTTGTTATTAATAGACATAAGATGCTACTAGTGATTTAGAAAAGGCACAAAAATGGTGCCTTTGTCAGTCACCTTGAACCTTGGAGGTATGGAGCAGACTCGAGCGTGCGTCACACCTTCTCATAACCCTTAACATGTATGTAAAGTTTCATTGAAATACTATGAATTGTTTAAAAGATAGCTGAAACAGGAATTACTTTGTACAAGCAAACTAACCACAGTGTGATTTCCCATATAAAGGGCCACAAATAATAGAAAGTCCTTTTATAGAATGCATAACAAAAAGTGTTTGAAATAACCTTGGTTTCAGTTAAATTATCTGTGACCTAGACCTGAAAAGTAAATACTGCGAACTGAAATTTTACGTAAATATACCAAGACCACAAACTATTTTCAATAACTGAAGCAAATTTGAGGGTTTTAAAGTCAATAGTAAATGGAATGCTCAAGCATTGCTCAAGCCAAACAGAAAAGGACTGAAAAAGAAACAAGTTGGCCAATAATGGCACTACATTGCTTATCAGCGTCAACACAATCCTGCCAGTTTAGATAAATCAATGAGAGATGTTTAAGAGAATACAAAATGTTCTTCATATTTATGTGCTTTAAGTATTGTTTTTATAAGACAGGAAATTTACAAAACGTATTCTGGGGCGTAGATTCCTATAGGCTGTGTAGACTGCAAGAATACACTTTTTCAAAAATTCTAAGTTAAAATGGCCAAAACTGTAATTTTTCTAGTTATAAGATAAATAAACCTAAGATATTTAATGTATGCTTTGGATGTTGTTGTTAGCATATTTACCGAAACAAAATATACACCAAAACGTATCTCTGACAATCGAGCTACAACATATTTCTGGGGGACCATGCCCCGGACCCCCCTAAAACTAGGTCTTCAAATCAATTTCAGCAAAGCTACACCCCTGGTACATGTATTCATTAAATTTGTGACATTAACATTATTATCACTTTAAACACACTTCTGGCAAACCTGCGTATTGAGGATTTTTTTTTCCTTTTTCCTGGGAACACAGAACTCTATTTCTTGAAGAACTAGGTAGTTAGGATTATAATAAGAATTCATCAACTTTCAAAATTATGCTGATATGCCACTGCCAAACATTGATGCAAGACAATCAGCAAAGATTAAAGCCAATGAGGGACTGGTGTTTTAGTATGCATAACAACGTGATATTAGGCTTCCATACAATTCATGCTGAATGGACTTAAAGATCCCGAAAGAACACACATTTTGTATTCATCATGCAATAAAGATCAAGCATTATTCAAAAATAAATTAGTGGAATGAAAATTGAACATATCTATCATGAAACAGATCCCTGCAATTTGACATTTAGAACTACACGTGGACAAGACAATCATGGGGTAATTGTAATAAAGAAATTTTAATTGTCCATTTTCCAAGCAATATAATGCAATTGATTGCTTTTCAAATTAATGACAAATAATTGAAATGTACTGGTAGCCAAAAGTAACCCTAACATACTTGATAACAGCAATCAATTAAAAATAACTTTGACACATGTATTATTTATAATTATAAATGTAACCAACCCCATTGTAATTGTTATGTTATCAATTACATTTGACAGTAATCCACCATCTTGCAAGATGATGCAATAAAACAAGAGGGCCATGAAGGCCCTGAATCGCTCACCTCAGTGCCTGAAATGTTTGGTACTATTGTTCTGTGTCACAGGGTGCGAAATTGAAGCAAAGATTCTCACAAAAATAGCAAATATTTGATTTCCAGCATGTTAACAATATCCCTATAATTATAATGCAAACATTTTGGGAAAGTGACCTGACCCCTTGCTGCCATGTTTTTTAGTGAATCGTACAATTGAACGACATGTTTTTGATGAATCCATATAATTTGAACAATCTTAGTAGAAGTTGATCTTATGAACATTCAAGTGAAATTATATCAAAATTGGGCCTGTAGTTTATGACAAGAAGATTTTTCGAAGTTTCAACTATAATTCATATATGAAAAGTTGCTCCGACACTGGCGGCCATATTTTTTGAAGAATCAAAATTATTTGAACAATCTTGGTAAAGGGTCACCCAAGGACCATCTGTGTGAAGTTATAATTATCAAAATTGGGCCAAGAGTTCTTGACAAGAAGATTTTATAGTTTCCACTATATACATATAGGAAAAATGGCTCCACCCCTGGCAGCAATGTTTTTTGACGCATCAAAAGAATTTAAACAATCTTGGTTGAGGGTAACCTAAGGATTATTTGTATGAAGTTATATCAAAATTGGGTGAGCAGTTTTTGGCAAGAAGATTTTTGAAGATTCCACTATATACATAAAGGAAAAAAAACTTCGCCCCTCAGCGGTTATGGGTTTTTATGAATGAAAACTCCTCATTGTATTATTGTAGAGTGTCACCATAGTAACCTTTTGCTTCAATTTGTGAAATTCACGAAGTGCTTTCAGAGGAGATGTTTTTAGAAGCAAAACAGGAAGTTGGCCATTTTGTTGTTGATGTTGTTGATCAATTGCAACGCCTTGTTGTATTTTTGGTAGAGTGTCACCACATGAAACTTCTAGCAAAGTTTCATGAATTTCTGCCTTGTGGTTTCAGAGATGTTTTTAAACGATTGTTGACGGACGTACAGACAGACAGACGACGGACAAAGACCGATCAGAAAAGCACACCTTGAGCACGAAGTGGTCAGGTGAGCTAAAAACTAACAAAAGGGAATTATCCAAACAACAAAGGGATGGACAAACATTATTTAATCCACAGGGAAAAGTTGAAGGGTCAAAATTGTAAAATATTGAACCATTTAAAAAAACAAATACAAAGGGAAGGAAATAAAAGACATATTTTAAGGCATATTTAGGTAAAAGACAGGTGGGTTACATTTCATTACCTGAAAGTAAAACAAAAGTTACATCAAAGGACTGTGGCTCAATATAGCAATGTAGTGTACTGAATGGCGGAAAATGTATCTTCTTACAATTTTGTATCCTGGTATTAAATTTGGTGTCATATCAGCAAACAGCCCTATGCAAGTTCAATGCACAAGTCTTGGTTAAAGGTCGAAACAGGACAGAATAATGAACAGTTGTTTGACAAATGAATGTATGACAAGTCATTCATAACCTGTGATTTAAGTCTGAATACATTTATCAAATAAATCATACAGATGAAATTACCTGTGGTAAGTTCCGGGGACCACTCTTGTTCTCCCGTCGGACCCCAGACAGATGATCGTAGCTGCTTCATGTCTCTGTGGATACTATTGGATGAAGTTCTACCTAGACACAGGGACAAAATAAGTCAGTGAAGATATCATACAAAGAGTGCAGAGTAACCTGAATTGAGCAATAACCGCTCTTTAACACCATCATCAATTTTCCTGACGTACAATACCGATTTGACCTTTATAGAACAACCACCATATGATCACCGATGAAATGTGTTACTCTCTAAAGGCGTTGCTCTGGAGAAGTAGCGATGTAAAATGTTACATTGTAATCTAAGATATTTTGCTGCTCTAGACAAAACTACATTTAATGGCCTATAAAATGAAGTTAAGTGAAGTCTAAAAGCATATTTTGTGAACAATGCATATGATCGAAAACACTTCCATGATTGGTCAACATTCATTGAACTCTTCAATGACATGACCAATATGGTTGCAAATATGCTTTCAAGTTACAAATGCTTTTCAGTAAGACACATCACATGTAAAACAGATACAGTATTGATCATCTCTATACCAAACTGAACAGTCATTACTCAACATATTTTCAAATATAATTCCCATACAGCAAAGAGAGTATAATGCATATAGATTAGAGAACAACATTTGTTTCATCACACAAGACACAGCTTTAAAGGTACATAATCTTATTTCTTTCAAAATATGCTTAGTAATACATTTAAGAAAATGGCATGTTAATACCTTCACACAGGCATACTCTGAAACATTGCATTGTAACTTGTTTTCAAAGTTTCCTGGAACTGCGAAACACAAGTCCGATACAAGTTTCTCTTCATGCTAGCACTAACTCGGCGCGTAGGTCAAGATAGAAAGTACCCTATTGGACACTTGTATTTGTGGTTTTGGAAAACATGTAAGAAAAGTGACAATGCAGAGTTGTAGACTACATCTGTACGATGGCAATTGCCTCCAATTTTCTCACATTTATGACTAAGCGTATTTTGTCAAAAACGTAAGACTATGTACCTTTAAGCCCTGTCATTATGATTCGAGTAATCACAAAGATTAAGCGTAGAAGTATCATGTAACTGCAAAACTTTAGCTAACTTGGCGCATAGGTAGGGATAGAAAATACCGGTATCGGACACTTGTAGTTATGGTTTTGGAAAACATCAAAGAAAAGTGACAATGTAATGTTGTATAGTACATTTGTATGGAGGTAATTAGCACCAATTTTCTCACATTTATGACTAAACATATTTTGGCCAAAAAATAAGACTATATATCTTTAAGACAATGAAACGATTAACCTAATCATATCAGCAACATTAAAGTAGCATGACATTTTTCGTCTCTGCACCAGTTAGCTATATTGTAGTTTCAAACCGTCCAAATTGCATTTCATTTCACAAAACAACTTCCTATTGGATTGATTTTGATGTATTTCTGAACCGAATGTAGCCTAGTTTTAGACATGAAATCAAATGTAGGAATTTTCTGTGACGTAAATTTGATATTCTGACAATATTCTGAGTGTGTCATTTGGTGTTATTTAACAACATGTGTGTTTTATGTTCATAGATTGTCACATTCAGTAGCATATGTACAGAGCAAAGTGCATTGACAAGGAAAGTTAGGATTTAAATGTCATATTTCTTGAAAAATATGTCATATTCAGTGGAACAAAAAATATTTTCATAGGCAACGATGTCGTTCCTTATCAAATAAGTAAAACAGATTTTTTACATAGATTAATTACATTATAACATGTAATGTTACTTTAAACCTCATATCTCAAAGTGAAATTGAAAAACATGTAACAGTTATACATACTATCATGGGTTATTCCTTTTCCATTTCTTACAAAGTCATCTAAGCTGAAACAATGAAGTGCAAATTTAAATAATAAAGAACATTATAAAACATTCTCAGTAAACCAGCTGTTATCAAAATAAAATAAGTTAACATACCGTATATATAAAGCATAACCAGAATGGATTATAACACAATTGAGCCTTCATAAATAATATTAAGGCAAAAAATGCACAATTGTCTTGAGATTTCTCTCCCTTGTGAACCCTTTTCCCCTCTCTGGAATGCAAATCCCCTCGGAAATCTCAATTCTTCCTCTTGTGAACCCCAATCTCAAACCCTAAGCCCTATTTCCCTCTTTGAAACTTCAACTATCCCTCTTGTGAACCCCAATTTCAAACCCTGGAAAGCCAATTTAATTTTTCTTGAGCCAATTTTTATTTTCTTGAGCCAGTGGCTCAAAAGACGAGCGCAAGCCCTACTAGGCGGTAGGCCCTGTCGAAGATAGCCCTGTAATTTTTTCACCTTTTCCATCATTGTTGGTCTGTTTGTTATTTTTTGTTCCTTTTTCTATTTGCAGTAGAAGAATTGAAGGGCAATTTACCATAATACATTTGTTTTTTTTGTAAATTCAAGTCCTTTCTAAGTACTTTTCAAGGTGTATGCATCAAATTCAAGGACTTTCGAAGACTGTGCAATCTCTGGAAGTTGAAGGGTTCGAATCCCAGTATAGATCTGGCTGGTTGGTGAGCCAGGTAAATAATGGTTAATATTTGCCTACCTGCCCGGTGCCTGGCATTAAAATGATAGGAGCAGGGAACAAGCTACTAGGCGAAGTGGGCGAGAAGTGACTTCTCCCAACAATTTGAGCCTAGCTTGTTCCCAGAGAACAGAGAAGCACCTAATAGGTCAGAAATGGCTGGCTCTTCAATTAGGAGTGACACTATATTAAATAAACACTTTGTGAAACTGGTGTTTTTTTTACATGGTGATAATCCACCAATCAGATGACAAGACAAGATCGACATACACATCACATGTCCATATGTCAAAGACTTGTTTATTTACATTGATTGTGCAACAAGTTCTGACAACTTTTACTAATCACTCTAGATGGCAGCTTTTCTGGCTACCAACCAGGGCCCGTATTCACAAACGTTGTAAGACTGAATCTCAGACTTAGACATTAAAATGGTAAATTTTCATTATGTTCCTAAATTATTGTTACACAATATATTTTGATAAAACTTGGCAAAAGTGTAGAGTCAGTAACAAAAAATGTTCAGGCAAAAATTTATTTATTTAAATATAATGAAAAGGACTTGCTTGCAAATTGTATTTTTTGCAATTTAAAGTCTAAGCCTGAGATTCAGTATTAAAGCGTTTGTAAATATGGGCCCAGTACTCAAAAAGGTAGAGTTCCTTTTGCAAGAGAATAATAGTTGGTACAGCAAATACAAATACTTACTTGTTGGCATCAGACACAGAGTCACTAGACTTCATGTTACCCTGTTCCTTTCTTGCTTTCACAGCTAACTCAGCAGCCTGAAATATATCATGGTTGAGAAGTGAAGAAAAATATTACCATCAGAAATCCATGAAAATACTACACCAATGTCTAATATAAATAATAAACGTCAACAAGTCATGAAGACAATATTGTATCCATATTAACAAATATAAAGACATTTAAGGCAGAAAATGTTGCTTATTTTAAAACGACAACCTAGACACTAACTACAGCAGAACCTCAGTAATAAGACCACATTTGGGATACTTGAAAACTGGTCTTATTATTGAGGTGGTCTTAATATTGAGGTTGAATAAAGAGCAAAACAGTTAAAATGGACTTGAAAATTGTGCTCTTAATATTGAAGTGGTCTTTGAGTGAGGTTTAACTGTATTTGACTATATTTAAGTATTATTGATTCAAAATTAGTTGAGAATACTGTTAGAGTGTTCACTAAGTCCATTGGTCAATACTTTATCAAACAGGTTTTCATTGGCTGTTTTCAACTGTTCTCTCCAGTAAATAAAAATGCACTATACATTTATCCTGTGCATGCAATTTATACTTTGTAACGGGTCTTATTCAAAGCAAAACCCATGTCTATTTTGATATTTTAACAGTGATTTTGAATGCTAGAATATCTATCAATAAAACAAATACAGCTTCCAACATATGAGCGCTGCTAAGGGACTTACAACCTCTGTCTTTCAAGAAAAAGCAACATGTGATGTCACTATTTGCAAGAAGGAAACAATATTTACTCCATAGTGTCACATCGTTTTCATAAGTCATATGGGGCAAATATTTCTTACTGTCAGTACATGGTGAGTGACGTTTTCTGGAAATGACTTCACTGAAAGAAGGGGCTGGAAATCATACAGCGGCCCTCAATGTTGTTAACTGTTTCTTCAAATGTTAAGTCAAGAACAAGAATTGGAACAAACCTGAATAACTTGTGGAGTCAATTCACACATATTTTCCTCATCATTATGATCGTTATCAGCGTTATAACTGTATGTATGTACATGGTGGGTTTGTACAGCTACACCATGTGGATCTGCAATATTTTATGGGGGAAATGATGTGCATTAGCAGGGTTCTAGGCAAATAATTGGAATGTTTTCTAATGCCAGATAACCAGGGCTCTAGAATTTTTCTTTAAAGTTATATAATGCTCTTTTTTTTTTACCTAAACAAACATGAAAAATGTATTTCCTATGGTTAAAACATCAATAAATTTGCATTAACAAAGAATGAACTCATAATATATTGATCCATATTTGTTGAAGAAAGACGTTTGTACATCATAATTTTTTTTTTTAAATCCATATTTTTTATAAATCAGGCTATTTTACAAGTTTTGTCTGTTAGTAATATGGTAAAATAAGATATTTTCAATCAGTTATACATTGCAATGGTTCTTATTAGAGATGTTTAAGCCAATGTAACAACAATATTTGATGAAGCCAATTCAAACATTTTATGTTCAGATGCGCCAGATACATCTTAAATACACTTGTCCCGAACTAGTGAACATGTTAATTTTGACTTGTCTGACATGGAGGCTAGTTGTATGAGCATAGAATATGGTCAGATTAACAGTTAAGTAGGCTTGCATAACAGACTTGTCTCGGACCAAGTCCAACTCAATTATTGGTAGTCCGAATCGGCAACTAGACTTGTCCAGGACGTCGGGCTAGTGGATTTCTAGAGACCTGATAACTGCCACTTTTTACTCGAAAATTTTATAGCATACTCATTTTATCATACATTTATTTTCAAAATAAATACTCAATACTGTATTACAAAATAAATGATATTACTTGCAATAATCTAAGAACTAATTTCATAGAGAACAACATACAAAAATGGTTTAAATTGCCTGTTTGATAATGTTTTCTAATGCCCTAACCGATTATTGTACATGTATAAATCTCCCAGATAAATATTACATATTTTTTGTTACGTACAACTGTTAATTTTTTTAACATAGCATCATTTCCATTTTTTTTCTTGTTTTATTATCTTAAAAATACACACAATACTGAGACCTATATAATACATGTATCAAGTTATCATGCAATATTGTGTTGTTGCTTGAAAAATTTAAAAAATATAAATTTAATATCGCTGATTTAGAAACCATGGTACCTGTAGGGAAAGCGTGCACCCATCTTCTTCTGTTTGATGTCATCTTAAACTGCATTCGTGATGGAGCGAACGGGTTGATAAGAGCTCTATGACGTTTATAACTATGTAGGAACTTGCGATGTCCAACAGGGGTGCCAGCACTTCCCACAACAAGTCTCATACCCAGATAGGACTCGCTATCAGAGTCGTACAATCCACCAGATGATTTCTTTCCTGAAGGCAATTTACAGGTAACAGCATTCGTACATAAATCTATCAAGTTTATCAGCAACATATATGGATTTATAGTGAGTGTTAGTATGCCTTAGTTAAGGGTAAAATCATAACCATGAATGTTGATACAATCAATATCGAAATGTCAACAATTTTTTTCGTTTTTCGCGGGAAAATACAGGAGAATGGGTACGGTCTAAAAATGTGCCAATACAGCGTAACGTCACTTTGTAGTTGGCTGCTTGTTAAACAGTGCTCTAGTTGATAGTGAATTCTAAATGACAGCAATATAATATATAACTGTGAAGATAAAAATATGGATTAAATACTGAAGTGGAATCTTGTTTTCATAAAGATGATGAACATTTGATTACATAGGGCATACACACATAAACATAGGAGTTAATTGCCTATAAAAAGAAATAAAAAATATATTTGATATATCCTCAATATTTGTCGTTTGATATATCAAATTTGAATCAATGAAAGCCCCACTTAATGATTTGTTGGCAATCAAAAAATGTGTCAAGATTCTTAAATAATAACTCCAGTGCTACAGTGAATTATTAATAAAACCATCACAATCAAACATATATATTAAGCAACCAACCACTCTATTTGAAATACCAAAGGTTTTTGTGTGAAATGTCCTATTTTATATGGTAATCTGGACAAGAGTATTCACTTGAAGACATGCTTTAAAAGTTATTTACTTGAAAATGACAACTTTTTTGCAACTGTACATTGAGCATTCTTTTTGGAATAAAAAATTCTTTACCATAATATATGGTAACTCAGTTTATTCAATTTAAAAACAAAAACAGATCATCATCTAAAGAAGAGTATTTTTCAAGTAAAATATTTTACCGAGAATTGGAAAGCTGCCAAGTGACGAGGACAGTTCATCACCGCTACTTGACTGTGAAGGTATGGACAACGCCATTGACGAGTCATTCTTACGCTCAGGTTTGTCAACAGGAAGTAGTGAAACATCATCAGAAATATACCGAGTTCGAGGAGTATGCAACAATTTAGCTTCCATAAAAGTCTGTGCATGCTGATTCCTAGTCCAATCAGACCTATCTGATTTGCGTCCAATACTTGCAGACTTGTCAAATCTGAAAATATCAGTAACATTACAGTGCAACAACCTCTAAATAACAGACAACATGGGCATCTCCACAACATGTTGCTTGTAGAGATTCCAAAGTATTAATTGCACAACATGGGCATCTCCACAACATGTTGCTTGTAGAGATTCCAAAGTATTAATTGCACAACATGGGCATCTCCACAACATGTTGCTTGTAGAGATTCCAAAGTATTAATTGCACAACATGGGCATCTCCACAACATGTTGCTTGTAGAGATTCCAAAGTATTAATTGCACAACATGGGCATCTCCACAACATGTTGCTTGTATAGAGTCCAAAGTATTAATTGCACAACATGGGCATCTCCACAACATGTTGCTTGTATAGAGTCCAAAGTATTAATTGCACAACATGGGCAGGGGTGTCAGTAATTCTTAAAGTAGCAGGAAAATCACGAAAAGTAGGAGGGGATCTGGGGGGTACTCTCTTTAATTATAACTAGATGGTTGTTTTTTAATAAAACATATGTCTCCCAGATGGCAGTTTGTCAGTAATTGTAATACTGATACAGGATGTAAGAATAAAATATCAAGCAAACAAGAAATATAGTCTTTGATCAGTTGACCATGCACTGTATATGTATAAAAACATCAAAGGGTCATAACTCAGTGAAAAATTATCTGAGCGGAACGAAACGACAAAAATGCATAACTACATTGATTTTGATCAATTCTATGAAGTTTGGCTGAAATCCAACCAGCAGTATTGGAGATGAAGCGCGGACAAACTTCAGAGGTATAAAACTTCAAAGGGCCATAACTGAGTGAAAAATTATGCGAGCGGAACAAAACAATAAAGATGCATAACTACACTTGAAGTTTGGCTGAAATCCAACCAGCAGTATTGGAGATAAAGCGCAGACAAGCTAAATGTGGAAGGAAGGACGGACAGACAGACAGACGCCGAAGGCAAAAACAATATGTCTCTCTCGGAAAGAGGGAGACATAATTATTAATATAAGGAAAGAAGCCGGTGATGATGCTTAAGTTACTGGGTAATTTTACCTGCTACAGGCTCATATTGACACCCCTGCATGGGCATCTCCCTGTTGCCATGGAGAGGTTGTAATTGATCACAACATTGATATCTCCAACTAAGGAGAGTTACATAAACAGAACATTGAAAAGAATCAAAATACAAAGTAAAGCATAAAACACTAGGTCAATACCATTGAGGCCTAAAAAACAAAATGTTTGTTTCCAATTTCCTCATTAATCCTAATATTTGGTTTTCATCATAAAATAAGACAAGCACTCTTCGACAGGATCTTGCCCCTATACAGCATATGTAATAACATTTGACAAGCCCCCTTAAAGCATAAGTAAGAACATGTAGCAAGCCCATATACAGCATATACAAGAACATGTAGCAAGCCCCTATACAGCATATCGAGGGTTCAGCGCAAGACTATACTAACTCCTATGTATTTATATAGGAGTAAGTATAGTCTTGCACTGAACCCTCAATATGCAAGAACATATAGCAAGCCCTTAAACAGCATATGCAATAACATATAGCAAGCCCATATACAGCATATGCAAGAACATGTAGCAAGCCCCTATACAGCATATCCAGGGTTCAGCACAAGACTATACTAACTCCTATGTATTTATAGGAGTTAGTATAGTCTTGCACTGAACCCTGATATGCAAGAACATATAGCAAGCTCTTATACAGCATATGCAAGAACATATAGCAAGCCCTTATACAGCATATGCAAGAACATATAGCAAGCTCTAATACAGCATATGCAAGAACATATAGCAAGCCCATATGTACAGCATATGCAAGAACATATAGCAAGCCCTTATACAGCAAATGCAAGAACATATAGCAAGCCCATATACAGCATATGCAAGAACATATAGCAAGCCCTTATACAGCAAATGCAAGAACATATATCAAACCCTTATACAGCATATGCAAGAACATATAGCAAGCCCATATACAGCATATGCAAGACCATTTAGCCAGCTCCTATACAGCATATGTAACAACATTTAGCAAGCCCCTATACAGCATATGCAAGAACATTTAGCAAGCCCATATACAGCATATGCAAGAACATTTAGCCAGCCCCTATACAGCATATGCAAGAACATTAAGCCAGCCCCTATACAGCATATGCAAGAACATTTAGCCAGCCCCTATACAGCATATGCAAGAACATTTAGCCAGCCCCTATACAGCATATGCAAGAACATTTAGCCAGCCCCTATACAGCATATGTAAGAACATTTAGCCAGCCCCTATACAGCATATGCAAGATCATTTAGCCAGCCCCTATACAGCATATGCAAGAACATTTAGCCAGCCCCTATACAGCATATGCAAGAACATTTAGCCAGCCCCTATACAGCATATGTAAGATCATTTAGCCAGCCCCTATACAGCATATGCAAGAACATTTAGCCAGCCCCTATACAGCATATGCAAGAACATTTAGCCAGCCCCTATACAGCATATGCAAGAACATTTAGCCAGCCCCTATACAGCATATGTAAGATCATTTAGCCAGCCCCTATACAGCATATGTAAGATCATTTAGCCAGCTCCTATACAGCATATGTAAGATCATTTAGCATTTAGCAAAATAAAAAGATTAAGCGAGCTACCTACCCTATATATTTAGGTAAAGTTATCAGACATTGAGCAATTAATTTAGTTTCTTCTAAAGGACTCTACCATTGTGTTGTATAAAAGAATTCAACCAAATGAAAATGTTCGATAGTGACACTGTTTAATTGTAAGCATATGTCTAGCCGTAAGTTCAATAGAAGTGTATATGGTTCTTTATATATTTATCAGGTAGTTTTGCTTTCACCTTTGCCATTGGATAAAAGATCTGTATGGCATTCAACAAATCAAACAAATACAGAATTGATAAATAGGGCACAAGTGTAATAGAAAAACTGATTAAATAAATAACTTTACACTAGATGAATGTTTTGGAATACAAATTTAGCCCGACATTCAATAGAACAATTAAAACATTTATGGTACACAAAGAGTACAATATTCAGTACCTTGTTAAAGAGCTATTCCGGTTGGGAAGTTTAAAAACTTGGGCGTCGTATTCATCATAATCAACAAATGGAAAGTTATCTTCATCTCCATTATACGACAAGTCTACAATGATAAAACATAATTCAACCTTTAGAATTACAGTAAAACCTCAAAAATAAGACCACCTTTGGGATCTTTGCAACTGGTCTTCTTATTGAGGTGGTCTTAATACTGAGGTTGAAAAAAGAGCATAACAGTGAAAATGGACTTTAAAATTGTTTTCTTAATTTTCAAAGTGGTCTTTAAGTGAGGTTATACTGTATATCATTTAAATATAAAAATGAAGTATATTTCTAGAACAAGACAATTACAGTAAAATTAGATAATATTTCACACCTTTTTATGTTAGCACATGCAGTATTCACAGTTAAAATCTCTCCATGAAAAAATAAATAGCTGTGACAAACGGGCTTTAGACATAATGTAGTAGGAGGTATTCCACAAAATACAATAGCTGCAAAGATGTTGGTGTAAAACGAAAGGGTCAATGTGGCCCTAGATTGCTCACTTGGGTCACCAAGCAAGCATAGGCAACATATTCAAATCAACATTGAGGACAATTAATTCTGTTGTTGTATAATTTGACCAAAGTACTGTAAGTATCTATTTTGCAAGACTTAAATTTAGCATAAACACATGTTTTTGTGAAACAGGTTATATTAGTGTGTACATGAATTAGCACCTTGTCAATGATGTAAATTTATATAACAAAACTACTTTGAAAATATCTGCACTATGTACATAATTTCAGTTTTAATTTACATTTCGATCAAACATTTCATTTAAAGAAGTATTTGGCCCATCTTAACATAAACTGTTTGAATGGGCTTCATTCAGATTTGCTGCTACATTGGATTTTACCCTGTGACTTAGTTTTGACACCATGTGACCCAGTACAGAAATTGACTTGCGTTTTATTAAGACAAGTATTCTGTGGAAGTTCAATGTCATTCAGGCAGAAAAATGTGGCTTTTGTATCATTTTACCTTTTGACCTATTTTTGAACCCCAAATGTTCCAGTTTAGGACATAACCAAGCTTTTGTTGTGGCAAACATTCTGCTGAAGTTTCATCAGACTTGGGCCAAAATTTTGACCTCAGGACGCCTGGATGACAGACATCCAAAGTTCCTTAAAGCTCAATATGAGCATTAAGTGCTCAGGTGAGCTAAAAATATAAACATTTTATTCACAGACATGTCCAGGTATACGGTATATAATAATTGATTTGTATTTTTATTATAATTCACTAAATCCATTTGTAATTCTATCTATACAACATTAGTACATTGCATTATAATTCCTAACTACTAGACAGACATTAAAGTGTCGAGATACTTCATCAGTAATTATCACTTCTTGTGTAAAGGTTTTCAGTAAAATCAATATGTATAAATTCTACCTTGTTCAACGACAGGTTCCTTTGACTTCTTCTTGTCAAACTGAAAGAAAAAGATAAATACACCTACTGTTTGTTCAAAAGTAGAAGAGAATATCATTACAGTGTATACAATGTCTATTGGTCAATATTTTGCAGAACATGTTTTCGTTGGCTGATCACCTAATTCTTGTAAACACAATGTCTATTGGTCAATATTTTGCAAAACATGTTTTCATTGGCTGATCACCTAATTCTTGTAAACACAATGTCTATTGGTCAATATTTTGCAAAACATGTTTATTGGCTGATCACCTAATTCTTGTAAACACAATGTCTATTGGCCAATATTTTGCAAAACATTTTTTCATTGGCTGATCACCTAATTCTTGTAAACACAATGTCTATTGGCCAATATTTTGCAAAACAAGTTTTCATTGGCTGATCACCTCACTCTATGTTTACAACCTTTCTCAAGTAAATAAACATGGACTATATCAGTGTTGATATTCTGTTGAGCATAAAGAAAACAAGTTCTTTACAAGCATCATCATAAACAGATTTTGGCCAAGTCAATACAAACCATAGGGTGTGCAGGGTTTATTAAACATAGATATGACTGTAACAATATAAACCAAGGACTACATCTATTTACTTTTCAGTAGGCATAGTGCCAATTCAGGCTAAGTTGCTTAAATACTACGGTAACTACCATGTTTCACCATATTTACTGTTCAAGTGGAACAGGTGCACAGTCCTGATTATTCAGTGTATATTAAATAGATGCATCCCACTGTTAGAGCGGAGTGACGTCATGGTTGGAATACTGTATCTATGTCTCCCATAACACTGAAGATTACAAGGCTAACAGTCAGGTGTTAAAGCTACATAGTTAATGAAATCATAATCACGATTGTATGACTTCTTAAGTGTATCTATTGTATGACAGATTTTATTCAAGGCACATTAAATTACAATAAGGCAAAATTAGCTATCACAATTTACACAACTGTTTCCAAGTGATTGAAAAAGGCCCCACATTTGAATAGTGTAAAAATAGTTATAAGACCAAGAGGACAGTCTAAAAATCTTGAAAAAAGTCACAAAAAATGTGAATACTAATTCAGTTTCAGAATTATTAACAGTCTCAAGGAAATGTTCCCAACATCTTGCCATAAAGGGAAAACTGTTCCCCAACCAATTAAATCCTTGGCAATGCCTAGGTTACGGATACTGTATACACCTTTAATTTGGAGGGTGCAAAATTTGGCATTTTTCGATGTTTTCATATTGCTGATGGCCAGAATTGGCCATCCATCATTTCTGCCAAAGTCAAACTATTGTGTCTTAGGTTGTCTAATTAAGTTAACCTGGCTTAATCAACAACAATAAATGTTCTAACAATACATAGAGAATCGTGCATTCATGGTCATTTTTTATTGAATTTATTATCTTGGCATCGGTGTTACTGACACTCTACACCATAAGTTCTATTATGAAATTCAATACTACATGGCATGTTACAAATCTACCCCTTTGGCTTTTTAACTATTCAAATTAATTAGAATGACTAGTTAACTTTGTTGACAACTTAATTTGTCTGCTTATGCATACCTATATTCTAATTCATCAAAATTCTCGTTGACCATAATATTATTTTATAAATGAATAAATTTCTTCCAAAATAGGTATGGTAATAAGGAATTCAACAAATGCAATTATCTCCCAATTATTTACTTTGGGATCAAAACAAGAACTTATCAAGGGTATAGAACTGATGACAAGTGTCAGATCATATGGTTCTTCTGACAATTTCTACAGAGGGGATTGTACTTCCATTGCAAATTATATACCTGGGTATGAGCCATCCGAAATGTGTGATACTTTACATTGGTGCGGTCTACATTTGGCGGATCAGTGTAGACTGCCAATATAGCGGATATAAAACCCCTGCCAATATGTACACGTATACAGCATGTGGAACGTAAAATCTTATAATCAAGAGACATTCACATGAGAAAGTCATGCATTGCATTCAGCTGTTGATCACATGACTAAATTTATAAAGTATTCGCAAACGAAGTTGAATTACATACTAGAATTCATTACCATTCATTTAATCCGAAAACAAATAAGATACTAGTATAAGCTTTCAAAGACTAAACACTGCAGCAGTTCTTTTAATCATTGAGAATCTTCCTTTAATGAGAATGTTCTAATAATAGACATTTTGGAAACTACGCAGAACTATTATAAACAAAAACTGAATCCCAGATGCCACGTTGCAAAGTGAGGTAATATATAAAAATAATTGTATATTACGCCTGTTGTAATCTTACACTGGGATTTGACATAAATTAATAGTGCATTTAATATAATTTCCACCACAGAGTGATTTTTAAATTAAAGAACACTAAGGTAAGAGTTTTATTGTTTTAGAATGAATCGATACATAATACAGAGGTCTGTGCAGGTTTTGAAAATAAAATTCTTTGTAGTTAACACATTGTTTGGAATGAAAGATAACATAGATCAGAGAGGAATTTTATAGTGTAGTGTACTTTGCTGTTATTGAAAACTTCAAATCATACATCTAATCAAACCATAGCTGTGTATATGTATATATGTCAATATAGAAACGAAAAATCTTCACATTATTTGGAACAAATTTTCAAACTAGTGTTCAGGTTCCAGCAAAATTTAACAATTTTTAGTTGCACAAAAGTGACGTCACTAAGTTACCCTCGGTCTGTCAACTCACCTCTTTTCAAAAAGTAAGGATAAAGTAGGGCTTTGTTTAACCCATTCCTTGATAGATACGCCTTTTTTGTCCTTTGCCCCTTGCCGAATAGATAGGCATTTATACGCATTTATCCTTTGCCTTTTATGACCCTGACTTTTAATCCGCAAATTAAACCGTTAATTACGTCAATCGAATCACATAAAGTAGTTTGTAATAAACTATAATCACTATTAAAACGATGCAAACAAAACTAGAATGCGTCCATAGGACACAGATGCCCCCACTTGCAGCCTTTGTCACAGAAGCAAATGCTATTATTCTGCTCATAGTTTGTGAATGGATATCAAAATTACCAAGTGAACAACTGTACTGATTATGGTGATAAGTCAATGGCCATAACTTTGCACTTACTGGGCGTAACCATACATGAAACCCCAGGTGCATAACTATAAGACTTTAGTTGTTGTTGTGAGTATAGAAATTGAAAAAGTAAAATAAAAACAATTTTGGGCGGACTTTGAATGGTTACTGAGATAAAGTGGACTTTGAACAAAAAACTTGAACAATAATATGACAGACGATGACGGAAGTTATAACATTGCCTCATCTGTCTGAAACAGACAAGCTAAAAAGGGCATTAATTATTGACAAAATGCAGTCAAGAGTTATGAAACTTTCCTACGTGGTTGCTATTATGATGTCAAACCATCATGTAAAGTTTCAAAGTAACAGACAAGCTAAAAAAGAGCCATCTATTATAGTGTTAACAAGGTTTATCTAACATTTACCTAGCACCTAGGTTTTATACCAAGTGACACAGTTTCGAACTTGACCTAGATTTCATAGAGAAAAACTTTCTGACAGTTTCATGGAGTTTTGAATGTGGCCTCTATTGTGTAAACAAGCTAAATGCTGATGAAAGACAACGAACAACGGACACTGGGCGATCACAAAACTTTGTACTCAGATGAGCTTAAATTTAATTACCTATTTACCTACCTACCCACCTAAATTTTGCTGGGTAGGGTTATGCCAAACAAACAATTTTATAACAACAGCCCTCGACTTTTCATAAAAATATACACTACTTTTTTATGTTTTCAGCAAAATGATTACCGGACGCCAATATCTGAAAGCCAAGCACTTAGAAGAAAGCACAAGACTAGAAGGCTGCCAAGTGTCATGTATGATACAAATAGGAGACAAGCTGGTCATTGCCGACAACCAGAACTCACAACCAGAGGTAAAACTCTTCGGAGCACAATGTAAACAACTTGATAAGGTAACCCTAGATACATCCAGAATCAAAGATTTGACAAGCACCAAGAACAATACTTTTGCGGCTCTGAAAGTGGTTTCTGGCTGGTTTTTTTCTGGCTGGTTTTTTTCAAAGAAATGCTACATTGTTCTAATGGAAGTAACTCAAGAAGAAAAAATGACAGTAATGGAACAAATTGAATTTGGATATGAAATAACAGCTCTCCATTTTGCCAAAAATCTCTACTTTTTGGCCAGCAGAGATCCGGAACCATGCATCAAACTATACAGTAAAAAAAAGAACGAAGTAGTCCATACAATAAAAAGGAAACGTTTGTTTGGCGGAACCCTGTCAAAGATTCATGTGGATGATAACTACAGGATGATCATCTCAGACAGCACTAACCAGAAAATGGTCACATTTGATTATGATCCAGCAACTCATGAAGTCACACCTTTAACAGACCAAAAGTATCATGTCTTTCACATTGAACCAATACCAGATGGCACAATCCTATTGGCAACAGCTGCAAATACTAGCATTGTGAGGTTATTTCCAAATGCAATGTCAGCAGACAATGACTTCATAGAGACAGGATGCTATCCATGTGGAATGGCCTATAATAATGTCACTGGAAAACTCAGAATAATCGTTGAAAGGAAACGATCATTATGGGATATTATTATTTTTAAGAAGATTTACATGGTTCTAACTTACCCGTGTGAGCTACGCCCATATACTGACACAATCATTGATATGTAAAATACAACAATCAGATGTGAGCAATCAACAAAATTTCATTGCTGAAAGTCTGATACTGTAATATCTGTGTCATGAACAATATATTTATATAAATAAAATCCATATCTACCGACCAAAACGTTTTTCAGCACATTGAAGGAAGCTGTTTTACACAGCTTATTTTAGGCCTACAATTTCAACATCTCAACTGACTGCTGATTTACAATGAATTAACAGATTAATATAAACCAAAATTATCAACCATGGAAAGTTTAGCAATCAAATGACTGAACCAGACAATGGTGAATAGTTAACAGTTATAATTTACAACATGTTTATGTTGCAAACCAGACTGGTGAAAAGATGATACATTGGTAACATTTAGTGATTCCACCAGAATATCAATGTGACATGACTGCACCGGAATCTTAACCTGACTTTTCCCAACATTGAACAGTGAATAATGAACATAGATATACAACAAAGAATGTGTTCAAAGAGCTTCATATGATCAAACAGTAAGAAATGACAGTATCAACTTTGAAACATTTAAAACAACATTACATTTATTTCTGTTCTCAAATATCTATATGGTAGCTTCAAACATTGAAATTTCCTAGACTGACTATTTTTGTGAGGATTTGTCTAAAAATCACTGATATTAAGAGGGAACCAACCCAAATGACTAAGTGACAGGTGCTTTCTTGTACCCGGATGTGTAACAGAATAACAATACTGCAAATGAATTTTCAAGACCCAGCGCTTAGATATAATCGGTTTTAGTAGATTTCACAAAATCTCTGAAAATCTGTCAGACCAAAAAAAATTCTGTCAGACGGAAACTTTGGCAATCAAAAACATAGTGCGACATTTCAAGAGCAGCAAATACTGAAAAGGTGAAACTTTATAGTTAGTCTTGTTGTTGCATTTGAAGTTCAAATTACAATGTTCAATAGCAACACATGGTTCATACAGAACTTCCCGAAAACAATTCAAGGACTTTAAGTACTTTTCCCCCATTTTAGAATAGGTTTTGTCTAATGACAAATTATGATTGCTATTATACTTTATAATAGACATTGGGTTGTGTCTATATGGTTTGTTTATTTATTCCTTTCATAAGATAGTCAACACTTATTATTATACTTTATAATAGACATTGGGGTGTGTCTATATGGTTTGTTTATTTATTCCTTTCATAAGATAGTCATCACTTACTATTATACTTTATAATAGACATTGGGGTGTGTCTATATGGTTTGTTTATTTATTCCATTCATAAGATAGTCAACACTTATTATTATACTTTATAATAGACATTGGGGTGTGTCTATATGGTTTGTTTATTTATTCCATTCATAAGATAGTCAACACTTATTATTATACTTTATAATAGACATTGGGGTGTGTCTATATGGTTTGTTTATTTATTCCATTCATAAGATAGTCATCACTTATTATTATACTTTATAATAGACATTGGGGTGTGTCTATATGGTTTGTTTATTTATTCCATTCATAAGATAGTCAACACTTGTTATTATACTTTATAATAGACATTGGGGTGTGTATATATGTTTTGTTTATTTATTCCATTCATAAGATAGTCAACACTTGTTATTTTACTTTATAATAGACATTGGGGTGTGTCTATATGGTTTGTTTATTTATTCCATTCATAAGATAGTCAACACTTGTTATTATACTTTATAATAGACATTGGGGTCTGTCTATATGGTTTGTTTATTTATTCCATTCATAAGATAGTCAACACTTGTTATTATACTTTATAATAGACATTGGGGTGTGTATATATGTTTTGTTTATTTATTCCATTCATAAGATAGTCAACACTTATTATTATACTTTATAATAGACATTGGGGTGTGTCTATATGGTTTGTTTATTTATTCCATTCATAAGATAGTCAACACTTATTATTATACTTTATAATAGACATTGGGGTGTGTCTATATGGTTTGTTTATTTATTCCATTCATAAGATAGTCAACACTTATTATTATACTTTATAATAGACATTGGGGTGTGTCTATATGCTATATGCATTTTATCTTTAATACATTATTAAGGGATTTCTTTTTAAGTAAATGAAGGATTTACATTAATGGGTTTCGTTTCCATATAGCATAAACATTGTGTTGTATATAGTTGTTACTTTTATTTCCTTATCATTACACTTTGATATGTATCTGATTACATATTGTACTCTATGTATGATATTGATGCATAACATCTGTAACAAACATTTTTCAAGGCATTGTGCTGTGTCTGGGATTTGTGATGCTTTTATACACAGATTATTTCATATATATTGGATTGTGTCTATATGCTATATGCAATTTTTTATTACATGATGGATTTACATCCATGAGTTTGGTTTCCATACAGCATACACATTGTGTTGTGTATAGTTGTCACTTTTATTTTATTATATTACTATTGCATTTGCATTGTATTTTCCATTATGTCTTATAGTTTGTCTTGCACTTTGATATGTCTATGATTACATATTGTACCCTTTGTATATTATTGTTGCATAACATCTGTAACAAACATTTCCAAAGACACTGAGATTAATTGTACAACATTGGGGTGTGACATTGTTATTGAATAGATGACATGTTTAGGGTCATTACAGATCATAGACATTTTAATTGTTAAAAGTTCAAAAATACAGCTGTAAATGCATGGTATGTACATATTGTTCAGCACAGTGCTAGATGAAGGCTTTTGGGTTGTGTTTTTGTTTTTAGTTTTTCCAAATACTTGTATCCATTTCTTACCAAGGGAGTAGATTTATATACATTTTAGATGATTATTTTTGTTGTTTTCTATGCGTCTTCATTAAGACACTGGTTTTCTATTCATGTCTTGATTTGTGTTTTATGCTACAACATACTTCTGTGCCCCCTGTCAATTTGGTTGGACTGGTTGTTGGACTTTGCTGTGTCCAACTTTATGTCACACAGCTTTATACATGTAGTGTGTTTACTTAACTACTTATATATTTAATAAAACGTCTGACATTGGTTAGATGTCAGACATTTCCAATCCTCACTGTGTTTGTGTCTTTACTGTGACATAAATGAACTGCATTGACAGGGAACACAAATATAAAACCACAATTTATAAGTGCAACATTATAAAGTAGTTTATATTTGCTGTTTGGCTACTTTACTTTACTATGTTATTGTAAACATACTAGCCAAGGAGGCAGGTAGTTGCTACTTGGCTTAAATTATTTGTCTTTGGACCCTTACTGCTGTTGGGTCACTTCCAAATATTTCCTTTCATTATTCCAGCCTGGATCAGATCAACTACTCGCTAAATTGCGCAGATAAGTTTTTCACTTCATATTTCTTTTTCCCTCGGTTCCACCCCACCACCCACCTTCTTCCGATGGTTAAATGTGTTATAGAAATTAAAAGTGTTTATTTGTTGGACTATGATGTATAGTGTGGACTTTGCTGTGCACGTCCCACTTTATGTCACACTGATAATAGTATACATCACACTGATAATATAATATTATCAATTTTACAAACTTCATAATTTGTTTGTTTAACTATGTTGTATATGGTGGACTTTGCTGTGTCCAACTTTATGTTTCCAATCCACACTTGTGTTTGTGTCTTTACTGTGACATAAATGAGCTGCATTGACAAGGGAACACAAATATAAAGAATTTTATATTAAGCCTGTTGTAATCGTACACTGGGATTTGACATAAATTAATTTTGCATTTAATATAATTTCCACCACTGAGTGATTTTTAAATTAAAGAACACTAAGGTAAGAGTTTTCATTGTTTAAGAAAGAATCGATACATAATACAGAGGTCTGTGCAGCTTTTGAAAATAAAATTCTTTGTAGTCCACACATTGTTTGGAAAGAAAGATCCAAGAGAAATTTCATAGTGAAGTGTACTTTACCAGGTGTTAAATTTTGCTGTAATAGAAAACTAAAAATCGTACATCTAATCAAACTATAGCTGTTTACGTATAGATGAATAATGAAACGAAAAAATCTTTACACCATTTTGGAACAAACGAGTATTCTGGTTCCAGCAAAAATTAACAATTTTTAATGGCACAAAAGTGACGTCACTTAGTTACCCTCAGTCTGTCAACTCACCTCTTTTCAAAAAGTAAGGATTAAGTAGGGCTTTGTTTAAGAAAAAGTAGGTATAGTAGGGATGAGTCCTTACCTTCGGAATATCAAAAATGGTAAAAAATTCACTGTACATTCTCCATGATTAGATCTCTGCACTTCATGCAGGTGAAGTAAATATTTTGAGTAAACGCATCAGATTGGAAAAAGTAGGGTTAGTAGAGCTCTATCAAGAAAAAGCAGGGGAAAAGTAAAGACCAAGTAAAAAGTAGGGCCCACTTGACAGCCTGTACCCTCCAAAAACAAGCAGGCTGATAAACTGAACCAACAATGAACAAGAGCACTGCCTGCAGGTACCTGACGCTCCTGTTAAGTATGTTTTTTAAGGGGGGGGGGGGGGGGGGGCAGTGCCCCCTTCCAGAAGACTTTGGTTGTTGTTGCTGTGAGTTTAGAACTGAAAATAATTGAAAAAGTAAAAATTTGGGGGGGGGGACACCTCCCCGCCTCCCCCTGAAGACTGTTGTGTTATGAGTTTAGAAATAAACAAATTGAAAAAGTAAGGGGGGAGAGTGCCCCCCCCCTCCTGGAGACTTTTGTTGTTGTTGTGAGTTTAGAAATGAAAAAAATAAAAAAGTATCCCCCCATACCTACCCACACCTGAAGACTTTAGTTGTTCTTGTGAGTATAGAAATTGAAAAAGTAAAATAAAAACAATTTTGGGCGGACTTTGAATGGTTACTGAGAAAAAATTGACTTTAACAAAAAACTTGAACAAAAACATGACTGACGATGTCCCCTCGTCCAAGCTTTAGTGCAGGATGAGGGGCATTATTGGAATAAAGCCAGAGGCTTTCACATGTATACACTGCATTCCTTCTGCTACCTGTGCATTTCGCTAATTTAAAGATTTTAAAATTACCGCTGTATGGTGTATACCTGCTCAACATCATGCGCAAACCCTCCAATTCAATACACCACTGTCATTCTTGAAAACACGTTTTTGTGGCTGAAATATCTTAAAAAGGGCTGGGTAAGATATACTAAGTACTGGTATGTAAATGACCAATTATATTTTTTTAAACAAAGGGTGGGTGTATACATGCTCAGCCACCAACTTTATTTCAATAATGCCCCTCATCCTGCACTAAACCTCTTTCTAAACCTCAGCCATTTTAATGATGGGTAACATCCCCATAGAAACTAAATTCTGCATATCCACTAGGGCCTTGTCCTACCCATGTGCATTTCTATCTAGAATTTCCTGATTAATTAATGGGGTGACAGTTTTTCACAGTTCTCTGGCACCTTATAGTTCTTTAACACTGACTCAATGTCACATTGTTCACTGCAGGCTACATTGATGAGTTTTGCAAGAGAGTCCTGGATTGCCTGCCCTTTTTCTTGAGCTTAAAGTCTGGGCAACTCCCAGGCCTCCATGTTACAGTCCGAACCCAAGGGTTCCCCTCCAATGAGGGCGTCTTGGAAATTTAAATTTCAACCACCAGAGCAACTGGGGCCAACATTATCCATGTCAGACACGTCTTCAGAATTCGCTTCCACATGGATGTTTGGAAGTTCACTGAATGGTCTCCCTAAGGAGCCCTCCATAAAATCCTCCTCAGACTGGTATAACCCACCAGTACTCGGAGGCTGGATACCTAGAACTGTCCTGAGACGTTCTATGTCTTTGTAAGATAATTTACTTATATCAAACTCGAAAGTCCAAAGACCTATTCTCCGTTTGTATAGACGAATTTGGTTTGTCCGAAGACTTGCCAGTTTTATTATTATTATTAACGTCCGAAGACAGTTTAGCTTGTTTGACAAACGTGGATTTAATACGGTTTGCAGAGGAAACAGATTTAAAAGCCTTTCCCTTGCCTTTATTCTTCTTGCTATTCTTTGTTTTACACGTGGTCTCTTCCTCAGAAAACCCAGAAAAAGACGAGTAGTCGTCGGACAAACTCAATATTTCACCGCTCCAGTAAAAAACCCACAACCAAAAACAGTTATGAGTTGACTTTGGTTATCTTCTACCGCTAGGTCTATCGGTTCACCGTGTTATACGTTCGCACACTCGCACGCCAAAAGTAAGAATGACAGTGGTGTATTGAATTGGAGGGTTTGCGCATGATGTTGTGCAGTTATACGCCATACGGCGGTAATTTTAAAATCTTTAAATTAGCGAACGCACAGGTAGCATCCCAGAAGGAATGCAGAATATACATGTGAAAGCCGGAGGCTTTATGAAAAATAATGACGGAAGCTATAACATTGCCTCATCTGTCTGAAACAGACAAGCTAAAAAGGGCAATAATTATGACAAAATGCAGTCAAGAGTTATGAAACTTTCCTGCGTGGTTGCTATTATGATGTCAAACCATCATGTAAAGTTTCAAAGTAACAGACAAGCTAAAAATGTGCCATCTATTATAGTGTTAACAACGTTTAACTAACATTTACCTAGCACCTAGGTTTGCTGGGTAGGGTTATGCCAAACAAACAATTTTATAACGACAGCCCTTGACTTTTCATAAAAATATACACTACTTTTTTATGTTTTCAGAAAAAATGAATAGCAGACGACAATATCTGAAAGCCAACCCCTTACGAGTAGACAGAACAAGACTAGAAGGCTGCCAAGTGTCATGTATGATACAAATAGAGGACAAGCTGGTCATTGCCGACAACCAGAACTCACAACCAGAGGTAAAACTCTTCGGGACACAATGTAAACAACTTGATAAGTTAACCCTAGATAAATCCAGAATCAAAGATTTGACAAGCACCAAGAACAATACTTTTGCGGCTCTGAAAGTGGTTTCTCACTGGGTTTTTCCAAATGAATACTACATTGTTCTGATGGAAGTAACACACGAAGAAAAACTGACAGAACTGAACAACAAACAAAAATTTAAGTTTGAAATAACAGCTCTCCATTTTGCCAATAACTTATACTTTTTGGCCAGCAGAGATCCAAAACCATGCATCAAACTATACAATATGAGACAGAAAGAAGTAGTCTATACCATAGCATCCAAAAGTTTGTTCCATGGAACCCTGTCTAAGATTCATGTGGATGATAACTACAGGATGATTGTCTCAGACAGCACTAACAAGAAAATAGTCATATTTGATTATGCTCCCGCAACTCATGAAGTCACAAATGCAAAAGTCCAAAAGTTTAAAGCCTTTCACATTGAACCAATACCAGATGGCACAATCCTTTTGGCAACAGCTGCAAATACTAGCATTGTGAGGTTATTTCCAAATGCAAAGTCAGCAGACAACGACTTCATAGAGACAGGACGCTATCCCTGTGGAATGGCCTATAATAATGTCACCGGAAAACTCAGAATAGTCGTTGAAAGGAAAAAAACATTACGCAGTATTTTCAATAAGAATTACAAGGTTCTAACTTACCAGTGTGAACTATGCACAGACACAGACACAATTATTGATATGTAAAATACAACAATCAGATGTGAGCAATCAACAAAATAAGCAACATGATCAACTCCAGTATTTTACCTTGCCCAAAAATTTAGTAATCTCTGTGTCAAAGCAAAGGGATGAACAATATATATATAAATAAAATCCATATCTACCAACCTAAACGTTTTTCAGCACATTGAAGGAAACGGACACAATTTCAACATCTCAACTGACAATAAGTGAATTGTTAATAGTCATAACTTACAACACGTTTATGTTGCAAACCAGACTGGTGAAAAGATGAGGACCATGGGATACATAATATTAGTGATTCCACCAGACTATCAATGTGATTGCATAGGAATCTTAACCTGACATTTCCGACCAGTGAATAATGAACATAATGAACATTGAAATTTCCTTTCATTTTACAAATACACTTTAATATGGACTTGTTTCTCAACTGAAAGTAGACGATTCTAGACATCAAAATGAAAGTAGAGATTTTGAGAAATTGTAGGACTTTCTAATTTCTTGTTTTAGTCATGAACAGGGAATGACACCAGGTGTCGCTACATCAAAATCGTACAGCAGCGCTCATATGTTAATTACATAAACTATGTTATGCCACTTCAAAAACATAACAACATAGGTCGGATGTAGAGAATTACCTAGATGGTGTGTTTAGTTGAAACATGTGTATTTTTTACCATCTTCATGTTTTTGTAATGGGACATTACGTCACATAACCAGTCCAGATAATGTAGCGACTGGTCCAGCTGTTAGAGTAGAGGATAAGACCCCTAGGTGGAAATCGAACCCGCAGTGGTGATGAGTATGTGATTTGAAGTTAGCAACCATAACCAATTGACCACAGAGGCCCCTATGTAGGTCAAGTAGTCGACTTTGTAATTACATCCAAGAATGCCAAAAAAATGAAATCAACATTCTGCATGTCACATACGATATATAACGAAACGAGTACACATTGCTTTGATAAATGCCATTTTATGTGTTTGTATTTTTGTGTCTAAATAGTGTAAACAATTTGTAACATGCACATATTAAACATATTAGTATGTATAATATACTTACGATCTCTGGAGGTATCTTGATACGAGGCACAAATGTTTTGTTAGAATAAAACTGGATCTGGTTTTTCGAGGTGTAAAAACTGAAATATCAAAGTAACATATTTATTTCTTATTATATAATATAGAAGCTTTTGTATGATATATTAAACTTGTCCAATTTGCACAGAATAGATTTTGTATATATTTAGTATAATTGACTGATGTTACTTGAATTTAAAATCCAACTGTAAGTTTACAACAATCTTTGTAAACAATGAGGATGATAATTTAACAAATGTAGCTAAAATCTTGAACATGATGCATGATAAGTAATAGTTTCTTGCTGTTCAACACTGAAAATTGATTATTATTGTATATTTTGTTATGCATTTACTACTGAAATGCCTAATTACACTGTAGATGAACACTGAGCACCTTTATTGTCACCAGAAAATAATGTTAAATTTACACAACATTAGGGCTCTAGAAATGCACAAGCCCGACGTCCCAGACAAGTCTAATTGCTGGTTTGGGCAACCATCAGGGCTCTAGAAATCCACTAGCCGGACGTCCCGGACAAGTCTAATTGCTGGTTCGGGCAACCATCAGGGCTCTAGAAATCCACTAGCCGGACGTCCCAGACAAGTCTAATTTGCCGGATCGGGCTACCATCAGGGCTCTAGAAATGCACTAGCCCGACGTCCCGGACAAGTCTAATTTGCCGGATCGGGCTACCATCAGGGCTCTAGAAATGCACTAGCCCGACGTCCCGGACAAGTCTAATTTGCCGGATCGGGCTACCATCAGGGCTCTAGAAATGCACTAGCCCGACGTCCCGGACAAGTCTAATTGCTGGTTCGGGCTACCATCAGGGCTCTAGAAATCCACTAGCCTGACGTCCCGGACAAGTCTAATTGCTGGATCGAGCTACCATCAGGGCTCTAGAAATCCACTAGCCCGACGTCCCGGACAAATCTAATTGCTGGTTCAGGCTACCAATAGTTGAGTCCAGGACAAGTCCGTTTTAAAGCCAATTAACGTTGGCATCAAACAAAAATCATGCATTACCGATGCCTTGAAATTGATGAAAATTCAAACTGTCAACAAACATTTTCGGAAGACTATCCACCCTTATCGGACAAGTCAAATTTAACATGTTCACTTGTACGGGACAAGTGTATTTTAAAAAACATTACAGAGCCCTGAACATAAGAGAGATGCACCTTTGTAGTTTATGTAGTGAGCATATTTACTGTATAGACTTCATCCATAAATATGACCCGACTTATGAAATCAAAATGTATATTACTTATATTAATATTATGTAACTAATATAGACATGCATCCTATATTAGATAGAAATGGATCCAATAAAAGGCAGATGGGAAGGTTATGTGTCACAAAAGAAGTAGATTGGGAAATATCAAGAATAAAACTTGCAAATCAAACATTTTTTAAGTATTTTTTCTAAATTCTACTAATATTGCAACTATAAAGTCTGATAGCCATTTGGAACTGGTCATTTAAACAGATTCGTCCAAAGATGGGGAAATTGCTATTTTATAAGACTAACACATTTCATTTAGTACAATAACTAACCCATAGTGTGAATGTATGTATTCGCTCATTCTCTGAGATTTTTGGCTCAAATGATATCAGGGTGAAATTGAGTTTTCTGAATGCAGGGATATTTGTAGGCGACTACAAAACACATTTATGCCGAAACAACGTTTTTTCATGGAATCACAGCATATTTAATATGGCCATCAAGACTACAAAATTTTCTTAGTTTAACAAATTAAATTACAGCAAATATGTTTTCAGACACAATAATATTTTACTAATATATGTTTATTATTCTTTTCCTTAAGCAAAGGGATCATCTCAATGAAAACTGATAATTGTTTTGCTTCTGCTCGCCGCTGAATCATAAATCTTTTACGGAAATGTTTTAATTAGCTGTTGCAATTAATATGATAACATGACATCCTCTGTATTGCGTTTTTCTCAGAAACGAGGCTCAGTGCATTTGGGCCAAAAATCTCAGAGACTGCCACATTTGTGGATTTTTTCACGTGTTCCTGTTATTTTCAGTTTGATACAATCACCATGTTGTCATTAAGAATGAACGATGGCACTTTGTATGTAAGCATGTAGTATGTTTGTGTGTACAATAAAATTGTTGATAAATACAGATTTACTGATCTATATACCCAGAACAAAACTTTAGTCTGTAACTAAGACAAACCATTGAACCATTTACAGGGTGTCAAATGGTCCTTATTGTTCCTACTTTTTCCTTATTTTTTATGTATTCCTACTTTTTCCTACTTTTTAGTCCAATATTCCTGAAATTTCCTACTTTTTGGGTTCAAATTGTGTACTTCACAGAGACCGCATATTAATAGTTAGAAAATGGTAGTATATTTGTAGGATCTTTTCAATTGGAAGTGCATAGAAGACTGGAATCATCTTGATGAGACTGTACAGACTGGGGGGTGCAGACTGTGGGCCTGTGGCTGCTTACTTAATGATCATGCCAAGGTGAAATATGTATAAGACTCCAAAGACCTGTCTATGCAGTCTCGTCAAGATGTATTCTAGTTCCTTATTATACCTTCTTTTCTCCTACTTTTTGGTAAATTTCATTCCTACTTTTTGAAAGAAGTTCCTTTGACAGCATGCATTTAAGACTTCTAAATGTTTCAAATACTTGTCTTCAAACAACAGCTTGTAGATTTGATATGTTATGAAATTGGTAATTTATGTTTCATATTTGCATGGTTATTGGCGTTTCTAATAAAATAACATCAGGTCGACAAATAACAGAACACATATTGCACCGTCTGATATTACCTCCCTTTTATTGAAAACAAGAACAACATTGGTGGCATTATTGCGACACGTCTAGATGTGATATTGTTATATACAGATTTATTAATGATATTTGGAGTCAATCTGTTCAAGGCCTAGGTCGACAGGTGAGTTTGAATTGCCCCCATGAGATTTTTTGCGTACACTTTCAATAACTGAAGTTTTTGTGGTTCATGGATAAACTAATAGACAGTTACCTGTGATTCATCCAATGTGGAATATTATAATCATCTCCAACTTCAGTCACCATCTTTGGGTTCTTACTGTGAAACTGAAAAAACGAATTCAATAAATATTCACTCTTACACAATATTTCAGCTCATGAGAGAGAATAGGTTGTTATAGGGAATGCCACATGCATAAGACAATGCCTCTCTACACAGACCTCCAGAAAAAGAACAGTCCAAAAACCATCAGGCATTTGAGGAGGTGCAGAGGTAAATACGCAAGGGAACAGAGGTGCAACGAATGGCCTGACCGACCATAAGGGACAACTAAGGAGAATTAATGAGGACAAACAGGGGGGATTAAGGCCTTTTTTCATGAAGAAGAAATAATCAATAATTAAAACACTGTATTACTCCTCATTGACAAAGTTTCTTAAGTAAATATATCTTTATTCAGAGTGAATATTGATGGTACTGATTTCTACTTAGGATTCCCTCGGGCATTTGTTACATTATAAAAGATGGAATATTCATTGAAAACATAAATATCTTTCCACAGAGACTGTTAACAGTTTGGCAATTCATATACACAAAAAATATTACAAATAAATTAAGAGGGCTATGATGGCCCTTCATCGCTCATCTCGACCACAGCCCAGGCAGTCATGGTCTTTATATAATTAACGAGGCTTGAAAGAATTTAGAAGAGGGTCACCCAAGAATATTTATGTAATATAATATTTACAAATTGGACCAGCGATTTTGGGGCAGAGGATTTTTCAATGTTTTTTCGGGGGCAACCAGAGTTCAGAGTAATTGAATGACTATATTTGAAGCAATCTGGAAAGGGATCACGCAAGGAACATTCATGTGAAATTATTTTGATACCAAATCTGACTGCCTCATTAAGGCAAACATTTGTACCAGTACTCCCAATCTGCAACAAATGCATCAAAAGTACAGTGTGAACATGATATGACCTGACCCTTGACCCGAAACAGTTGTTTTTGCGTTTATTTATCGTCGCCATCGGTTTGCCATATGGGCGACGCCTCCGGAAGAATGTTAGTCATATTAGATTTCTGGAGGATAGTGCATGATACAGGAGATGCCCCAGTTCCAGAAGCACCCCTGGTTCTTTTACGAGCTCGATGTAAAGCATCATACACGGGACCTCCGTTTTTAAAGTCTCGTCCGAAAGCCTGTTAGTACAGTCAGTGATGGAGCAGTGAATCGAACCTGCGATCCCTGGATTACAAGTCAAGCGCGTTACCACTGGACTACAGATCCGCTACGCCCCGAAACATTTATTTCTTGTGTTATTATAAAGCAACTTGCCTTAAACAAAGGTGCAGCATGCAACGGTTGTTCTCCCATACACACCAAGTCACTACCAACACCTAAAATCAAACACCGTTATATATCATATACACATTTCACTGAATAGCAAGTAGTACAGTGGTTTATATACAGTAAAACCTCAATAATAAGATCACCCTTGGGACCCTTGAAAACTGGTCTTCTTATTGAGTTGGTCTTAATAATGAGGTTGAAAAAAGAGCTGAACAGTCAAAATAGACTTGAAACTTGTGTTCTTAATTTCGAGGTAGTCTTATTATTGAGGTGGTCTTTAGGTGAGGTTTAACTGTACAATATACTATTACAATCAATGAAATTCCAACACACTAAAAAATCCACAGTTAAATTCAGTTAGGATAACAATAAATATGTCTTTATCTCTTGAGAAATATTCACTTAAGTCATCAAAAATGCTTTCAACTACGAAACAAAACCATCAATAAACTGGGACAATGTTATAATCCATGAGTTGGTAATCATTTATTTCTGTATTGACAATCACTGGCACTGATTAATGCACTTAGAGTCCTATAAAATCCCTGCGAAATAGCATTTTAAGTTATGCATGTATATGGCAGTCAGGTGCCCATACTTCTAGGATTCCAACTAACCTGTTTGTTCTTCCACGAACAACCAACACATACTCAAAGGTAAAGGACAAATGAGTATTATAGTCAAAGATATTACTACAGAGAACATAATACACATTGCAGCACGTTTGAGCCCCAAAAATCCTGATTAGATAAAAAATGCACCAATGCAATAGACAAGTTTTAATGTAACATGGTTTATACAGAACTTCCAGAACTTTCAAGTACTTTTCAAGGACTTTTCCCCCATTTTCAAGGACTAAAAATGTAGAATATTTAGGATCCAGTATATTTTTCAAGTTTTCCCCCAAGATGACCATCACTGCAGCACTGATAAAATTACACTGCATGAGAATTACTTAAAGAGGGCATTAAGCCTGTCGACTAGACGACTACCGTACTGTACCGTATTACCATACTATCATAGTTGGTTTGTTTCTTACTTTTTGTCCTTTTTCTATTAGCAGCAGAAGAATTGAATGGCAATTTTTTTTTTTAAATTCAAGTACTTCTCAAAACGTTTTTGGCTGTTAGTAACAAATTCAAGTAGTTTTCAAGGAGTAGGCATCAAACATGACTTTCCAAACCTTGTACATACCACAATCAATAGTTCTTTGTTTGGTAATATTGGTAAGTTCCCTGTCAACTTCAAACACACCAGCACCAGGGGTTATCACAACCGCAACTTTACCAGTACGATCAAAGTTACGATCCATGTAGTACTTTTCAAACACTGGTTAAAATATAAGGAAATAAATAAATGAATAAAACAACATAACAAATCACCACTCTTCAACCTGATTTCTCCTTGTATCTAAAATATTAGATGGAAACAATTGACATACATGAACATTAGTATTACATGTATATATAATATACATCATGTTGCTAGAAATCAGGTATAATTGCCAAGTGGTTTATTTCTGCCAATATTCTCAAATGGACAAGCTCACTAATTCATTATTCAACCATGTTTTGCCAACAAAGCATACCAAAACATACAAAAACTTTATCAACTATTTTTTACCAAGCTAACAATTCTACGACGGCATTTTTCTTCTAAATAAAAACTGGCAAATTATAAGTCTTATACATTAAATGACTTACAGTAGTTCATTTTCAACATTTGTAAAGCAGTAAAATGCCAAAGAAACAGATTGTGGTGTAATCTATTAAGCATTTTCTGAAACATTTTCAACATAATGTTGTAGTGACCATAGACTGATCAAGTTACCATCGAACCACGGAAACATTTAATACATTTACTGCCATATAGATTCAATCAGGAGATGTCCTTAGTTAGTAATGAACGGACCTGAAGTATCTGCGACCTTGTTCATTAAAGGCAGACCTGATGGAAGTGTCACACCTTCTAATCATTCTTAAAATTAGTGTAAAATTACATAGTAATCGCTTGAATCAACTTATAACAGAGACACACAGTGGGTTTCAGGTTGACATATGACACTGGGCAGAGTGATTACTATATACGGGGGTTGATATAAAAATACTTTTCTTATAACATTTGAATGCGTTGTATGTGGAAACTCATATTAAATATACTCAATATTTTATCTTATTTCTACGATATTATGAACTTGTGTCTTATTATACACACAAATAACGATTTTACAGGCTATGCCAAATGTATACCAACGCTTCCGCAAAGGGCGTCAGAAAAACGTACATGTTAGTAAACCTATGCATTATATTTCCGTGTCGTGACGCATTCATATTTAACGAAAAATTTAACCTCATTAATTATTCATGAGTACAAGATTTTTAGTCAGTTTGCCAACGGTATCATATATGTGATGAATAGCCTGGGTACTGAGGATGTGTTTATACTTACAATTCAATGTCATATTCAGAGTTTCAAGGAAGTTTCCTTCAGCAGCAGTTGAATTGTACGCCTTTGGCACCTTGTATCCATGTCTTCTATGGTAGTTAAGTACACGCTTTGGATATTCATAGAAAATTTTCCGTAATTGTTTGATCGTTTCCGTCCATTCTTCGTAACGTTCATTTTGTACCACAATCCTGTTAAAGAGAACACATTTTATTAAAACATTTCAGTAAGAATACGAAGACTTTTATATTGCAACAGTTCACCATACATGCATGAAAGCATAATAAATGTATACGATTAATAAAATCACCTAGCTCGGCGAAGCTTCAAGAAGTTAAAAGGGAAAAGACAAAAATGTACCTCCCACAAGTTTCTAGTATTTTCACTGGTGGTCAAGGTGGTCAAATTATTAGCTTCAGATGCTTAAGTCAAAAAGTTATTCATCTCTTAAAATAAAGAGTAGACAGCAATAACATCTATAATCAATGATGTAAATTACCAAGTTGGACACAAAATCAGCCCTTTTAAATAACTCAAACTGTGGCAACCATGTATAAGGTGAGCAATTATATTTAAAATACAGTAAAACTCCACTTAAAGACCACCTCAATAATAAGACAACCTCAATAATAAGACCACTTCAATAATAAGACCACCTCAATAATAAGACCACCTCAATAATAAGACCACCTCATAATTAAGAACACAACTTGCAAGTCCATTTTCACTGACTTACTCTTTAATCAACCTCAATATTAAGACCACCTCAATAAGAAGACCCAATTTCAAGGGTCCCAAGGGTGGTCTTTTTATTGAGATTTTACTGTAATGATATGTAACTGTAAATCAAAGTTTTATTCTCAAATGGAATACAAAAGAAGAACACATGAAATACCTGTAAAAATCTTCATAGAATCTACCTAAATGGTCTTGCTGCAAGCATTCCTGCATACACTCTGGAAATTCATCTGATAAAATATAAACACAAACGTGTTAAGACTGTTTAGATGCAGTGATATTATACAACTGTGTTTTACACAAATAATGGGTTAATTATGTCACAAGCTAACAGTCCTTAATTGCAGCCAGGTGAATATCTTCCATTTGTCTTCCACTTGAGGGAAATGGCTGTCTTTGGATTGTAAGTGCCCTTGTAACTTCGAATTCCTTTAGCATTTATACATATTTGTAATAGTCACTTCAAATGCAACTGTTTTATCACTATATTTATACTGAATTAACCCTCTACTCCATCAGCAAAACTAGTATCGATGGCAATAAAATTCTGTGTTAAATGGACATTACATTAACATTAATAATATGATGAAGCATGACCTTTGTACACAGTTAATTGACATACGTAAGTCCTTGGCTTACATATCTAAATATATATTAAATTTGTTTTTGGATATTAGAATATTTTATGCCATATATTTAGAATGGAACAACTACACAGGGCGATAACTACAAACCTCGTGATTGAGCCTCGTAGAATGTTCTTGAAAACATCACAATGGTAACATCATGCAGGCAGTTTTGTTCCTAGAAGTACAACAGTGTCACCAGAAATAATAAAAACACAGAAAAACAATACGGTACAAAAACATTGTTGAAAACATAACAACCCCATCCAGCTCCGTTGGTAGAACGTTAGGAGCCCGGGAGGTCAGGATTCGATTCCCAGACGGGGCAGGTCCCATCTTTCTGTGTCATTTGGCTACAGTCATTTGTCCTCCACCTCTGAGTCATGTGGAGAAGTTGTTAGTACTGGCTGATAAATTTATTCCAGGATAACAGGGTAGGTCAACCGACAGGCATGAGTAACGTCAAAAATGTTAACCACAACATACACATAATGGAAGTTTTTTGTCTTTGTATTTGCGTTTATTTATCGTCGCCACCGGTTTCCCATATGGGCGATGCCTCCGGAAGAATGTTAGTCATATTAGATTTTTGGAGGATAGTGCATGATACAGGGGATGCCCCAGTTCCAGAAGCTCCCCCGGGTTCTTTTACGTGCTCGATGTAAAGCATCATACACGGGACCTTGGTTTTTAAAGTCTTCTCCGAAAGACAGTCAGTGATGGAGCGGGCAATCAAACCTGCGATCCCTTGATTACAAGTCCAGCGCATTACCACTTGACTACGGATCCGCTACCTGGAAGTTTTTGTACAGAAAATATCCTTTAATCATAAATTCGAGCGAACAATACTAATTCTACTGCCAACAAAATTATTTTTATCATGCCATTTATACACAAACATACCTTGGTGTCACTAAAACTGCCAGCGCTGAAAGTTTATGTCTGGCGTAAGGCATGCAGCCCCGATTTGCTAGTGATACTCTTCAATTTCCGCAAACTTTGAGACAAGTCTAGATGGTTAAGATAACAAATCACAGATTGATACAGGACTTCTAAAGTCTGACAATGACATTCCAGTGTAGCAGGTTACTGCTAGAAGGCTTAAACTGCAGTAAGCTGATATTTCACAGAATCAAATATAGTATTGTTTAGCAATTACTGACATCAGTTGAATAACTCTGTTTTGTCATTAACAACATTACCTTCCATTTAGCATACAGGTCTGTTAGAAAACCATTCACTGCCTTCTCAAAATATAAATCCCCATTTATATCAAAGTCCCACATTTCTGAGCTCATTTGTATAAATATCTGAACTACAGCTGTGGTTGATCGGAAAACAATCTGAAAATGTATATAAATTATATAACAGTGATAATCACTTCATCTTTGACAAGGTAAGACTTATTCTATAAAAGCAGTATAATAAATTACCCTGGTGTCATCTAGGATAACTACACATGTTTATAATTGAATGTAATAAATTACCCTGGTAATGTCGGAGATAACATCCCATGTTTATAAAAAAATGTCATAAATTACCCTGGTATCATCTGAGATAACATCCCATGTTTATAAAAAAATGTCATAAATTACCCTGGTATCATCTGAGATAACATCCCATGTTTATAAAAAAATGTCATAAATTACCCTGGTATCATCTGAGATAACTCCACATGTTTATAAAAAAATGTCATAAATTACCCTGGTATCATCTGAGATAACTCCACATGTTTATAAAAGAATGTCATAAATTACCCTGGTATCATCTGAGGTAACTCCACATGTTTATAAAAAAATGTCATAAATTACCCTGGTATCATCTGAGATAACTCCACATGTTTATAAAAGAATGTCATAAATTACCCTGGTATCATCTGAGATAACTCCACATGTTTATAAATGAGTGTTATAATTACCCTGGTATTGTCTGATATAACTCCACATGTTTATAAATGAGTGTAATAAATTACTCTGGTAATGTCGGAGATAACCCCATATGTTTATAAATGAGTGTTATAATTACCCTGGTATCATCTGATATAACTCCACATGTTTATAAATGAGTGTTATAATTACCCTGGTATAGTCTGAGGTAACTCCACATGTTTATAAATGAGTGTAATAAATTACCCTGGTATCATCTGAGATAACTCCGCATGTTTATAAATTCATGTAATAAATTACCCTGGTATCATCTGATATAACTCCACATGTTTATAAATTCATGTAATAAATTACCCTGCTATCGTCTGAGATAACTCCACATGTATATAAATTCATGTAATAAATTACCCTGGTATCATCTGATATAACTCCACATGTATATAAATTCATGTAATAAATTACCCTGGTATCATCTGATATAACTCCACATGTTTATAAATGAGTGTAATAAATTACCCTGGTATCATCTGATATAACTCCACATGTATATAAATGAGTGTAATAAATTACTCTGGTATCATCTGATATAACTCCACATGTTTATAAATGAGTGTAATAAATTACCCTGGTATCATCTGATATAACTCCACATGTTTATAAATGAGTGTAATAAATTACCCTGGTATCATCTGATATAACTCCACATGTTTATAAATGAGTGTAATAAATTACCCTGGTATCATCTGATATAAGTCCACATGTTTATAAATGAGTGTAATAAATTACCCTGGTATCATCTGATATGACTCCACATGTTTATAAATGAGTGTAATAAACTACCCTGGTATCATCTGATATAACTCCAAATGTATATAAATGAGTGTAATAAATTACTCTGGTATTATCGGAGATAACTCCACATGTTTATAAATGAGTGTAATAAATTACCCTGGTATCATCTGATATAACTCCACATGTTTATAAATGAGTGTAATAAATTACCCTGGTATCATCTGATATAACTCCACATGTTTATAAATGAGTGTAATAAATTACCCTGGTATCATCTGATATAACTCCACATGTGACCTTTTCACCTTTACACCACAGTTCATATATAGAAGCCCTGAATTATCAATAAGCAGATATATAAGAAAGTGAAAACAATTATACATGCTACTACTAAAATACTACATGTACTACAAATGGCCTACAAAACAGAAATTCTCTAATCTTATGACTGTAACATCATAAAATAGTGTCACAAATTTGGCCAAATATATATTATACGCCAATCTTATTAGAAATTAAACACTTTTTATGTTAATATTTTGATACAATATACCGTATATACTCGGCCATAAGTCGATCTCGGCCATAAGTCGAGGGGGTAATTTAGAGGTCAAAATATCAGGTTTTTGCTTCAACCCTTCCATAAGTCGAGGGGGTATTTCAGGCATTGAGCTGGGAAGAACCTCACGTAAAATTAAACCCTCCAAAAAAAAGAGAAAAAATTTGTGGAAAATTTTGTATCTCGGACATACAATGATGCTTCGATACTACCTGAAAACTCCGATTAAAGGTGAACAAGCCAATCAACAAAGTTGACACTTTGTTGATTGGCTTTGATCAGCTGTTGATCGGTGTTTTTAATCACCTCAGGCAGAATGTTGTTTGTTAAAGTGGTCATCTTATTCACAGGAAAGGTGTTAATCTGCTTGTTTTAAAACAGGGTTTTCCCTGACCCACAAATGTGTGCGTTTTGACGCACTTTTTGGCGAAATAAAAAACCTGAAAAATTCTTACTTTGATCCGTAATTAAGCCTAATGTATATTAATAAACATTAACGTTTGGTTACAAAGGCTTCACTACAATGACAAAAGCAACAAATGTCATAAACTCAGATTCAAATACAAATGAGCGCTGCTATGGGATTTACAACCTCTTCTGTAAGTGACGTCATTTCAAGAAAATGCAACATGTGATGTCACTGTTTGCAAGCAGAAAACAATGTTTACTCCATATGGTCACTTCGTTTCCATATTGCCATAAAGGGCAAATATTGCTTACTGTCCATACATGGTGATGTCACATATGACGTTAGCTGTAATTGACGTCACTGAAAGAAGAGGTTGGAAATCGTACAGCGGTGCTCAAATATTAAAATATGAGACGTCAAGTTTACCTCATCTCAGTAAAGTCAATCTTCTTATTCAGATACACACAAGCTCCAACCTATATACAATGAATACAACAATAACGTTGTTATATCTAGTATTCAATATGTTATTTACTCTTAGTACAATTCATTGCCACATATCAGAAGCAGTTTGTCATCCCGGGTAATTACATCCTGGGTAATTAATATACGTTGAAATAAGTTAGTTTAAATCACAAACAGTACTATACTGAAAGGATAAAGAAACACAGGGCAACAAAACTGCCATGTTTAACTACTTGACTAACCTAAAATTATGAAACTGGGTCAGACGACCATCTTGGTCATTGTGCAACAACCAAATGTCATAAATAGCTCAACCGTGTAGAATACCATGCCTCCTGGGAAAGGACATAAAGCAAAAAAACATGTGCACCACAATGATATGACATGCGGTTAAACATATAGTCACACCACTTGGTACTCATGACAAAGTCACAACATTTTCTGCTATTTTATTTAAAATATTGACTTTTTTCAATCCTGGTAAGGTTGATGGAAGTTCAGAGGGGTCAGGCAATAGCAATGCTCATGCACAGCCAAAGGCAAGGACAGGTCAATAGGCACTAAGGGGTTATAGGGGTTAAGAATTATCTCGTTGGAAGAATGAGATAATATTCCAATGAGAAAGATCAACACATTGATGTGTTCATGCACAGGAGAATTAGATCTGTAACAGCGGCGCTAGGGGGGGGGGGGGACATACCAGATACTGTGGAGCCAGTGGATTTCAAATTATAATATTGGAGATAACCATTCAACAAGCTTCAATCACTCAAGAGTAATTGTTCAGAAACGTATTAATTCATTGGAGTTTACTGAATAAGGATAGTTCTTTATGCTCAGCTAAAGGTATTGCAGAAAACATCTAAAACATTAATTTAAATCAACTAAAACATTTACCCTGCATTTCTTTATCCCTTCAGTATATTTACATCGAGTAGAAAGACTTACTGAATAGTACTAAACCAAGATTTAAAATATGTTCATAAAAACCGACCTTCGATTAAATGGCCATGATCATTTAATACATAAGGTTTCAGTAGGAATCAACTTAACAAAGGTAGGCATAGTGGTTGACAGTTTGAGTCCGGGGTCCAGCAAGGTTTGATCAATACCTTCACAATCCTTGAATTGGGCACACGTACTGGTTAACTACCTGGGAAGCGGTTGTCAGGAGTGATTAGTACAAGAGATATAAACTTGTTCCAGTATTGATGTAAAAAAATAAGTTTAAGCTAAACTATCCAACTTACACAACTTGTCCTCATTCTGTGCATGTCACTTCTACTGTAGTACTGATCCTTGAACAAAACCTCCACTAAATCCAACGTCACTTGCTGATAATATAAAACAGTGCACATTTTAAAATACGTACAGACGGACGGACTGCGGAAAAAGACCAATCTTGCTTAGGTGAACTAAAAATCAACAAATCAAACTATAATAAAGATCTAAACAATAGGAAATGTCACTTCATTGAATCTGTGAATCACGAACGACACAACTTGAACAGAAAATACTTCAAATCAAATCAAATATTTTTTTTAAAAATGTAGTCGCTAGTTATTATATTTTCAAGACTTTTCATACTATAATTGTCTTGCAAACACAAAAATAAATTGTAGCTTACCTTTTTATCTACCTTGTTTACAATCACATTCTTGTACATTTTCAGGTGGAAGGCTCCAGCCACTGACTGTTCAATACTAACCACATTTTCTAAAATCAAACAACATATTTCATGCCTCAATATTTACAACACACAAGTTGGGTGTATGACATCACATGTTCATCCAGTTAACATTCTTGTTGTAGAGACATTTTAGTGACCTGACAGTTCTATTTTTGGAATGGTATGCTTTATTTCCCAATAAAGGGAATAAATTATGTATACATGAACGTTGGCAATCAGTTACTTCAGGTCCTCCATTTCTGCTATTCCACCACAGCTGATGTATGACAATAATGTTTGGAATAAGACAATGTACTATTTAACTGATGACTCAAACTTTTGAGAGTTTAACTAATATCACTGACTACCTCTTTCCAGAAATGGGATACTCGAACGCAAAATAAAACAAATCTCATCATACCTGTCAAACTTTGTTTACATTGAGAGAAATGCAATTTAAATATCTTCAGTCAAATTGTCATGTACAAATAAATGCCTCATCCAGGATTCGATCCTATACAGCAGCAGTCAAGCATACTACTGACTGAGCTTACAGGACGGCCTCCAACAAGTATAACAAATGTTACATAATATGTTCAGTGCGATACTTGCCAGTTGGCAATTAAAAATACTTCAAACAGTACCTTTTGCTTGTGTATCCTCAGATAGACAAGTAATCTGCAGCAGTAATCGACTGAAACAATAAATGTTGAATCATTGTAAGCAAGACATACAAAGCAATAATCACACTACATGTATACTGTTTACAACACTATAAGTCATTTAGAAAGACAAATAATAACTTAAAGATAACTCAAAGTGGAGACGTATTTCCATCAAAGACGAAATGAAAAATTACATGTACATGTAATGCAGAACTGTGTTATACAACCATACATCAATCTGTTTGAATAACATGTACATGTAATGCAGAACTGTGTTATACAACCATATATCAATCTGTTTGAATTACATGTACATGTAATGCAGAACTGTGTTATACAACCGTACATCAATCTGTTTATAAGCATACAATTGATCACAACAACGCAGCTTCTATTTTCAATAACAAGATGAATACATTAATTTGATGCTCACAACAATGAGGGTAGCTATGTAAGCATCATTTATTTAAAAGTTATCTATAACAGACCTTTTTCTCCTATAAAATACCTCTGATAAACAGATGTGTTCCAAATGCAAAAAAGTATGTTTTTCAATCCAGGCTTTAAAATTTCAAAATGACAACTTTTTTCTTTTGCAGATTTGCTACTTTTTTAGCATTTTTGAGCAATACATGTCTAAAATGATTGTTCTTCGTACTTGTCACAAAAATATACCTTTAGAAATAGGCAAAGGGCAATAGGTTTTTTATTTCTTTTATAAATGCTATGTTACATTTTCCCAATGAAGACAATTTACAATGCTATTTCCCCAATCCCTTTGTGTTAGCAACATTCTCAAAATAACAAAAAAGGCTTGGATTAGTAAACTGATAATGAGATGTGTTATATGTGTTGACAGGGTATATGGGGCAATATAGCCAATCTGTGTGCCATATAACCCCAAGCGTTAGACAGGTTATATCCCCCATTTACCTCGTCAACAACCTGCATAGCAAATTTATACTACTGCAAATGAAATTTTTTCATCAGAACTAAGCAAGGGTTTTGATGTTTAGCTTTGGATTTCATATTGAATATTAATGCAAGCCACATGATCCTTTTATTGACTCATGTGTGAAGATCAATTGTCAATTTTCGAGTAATTTGCAGACATCAAGCGATCAAACTTTTAAGTCGAGCCCACTGATAAAGGTCACGAGTTCGGAACTCATATACTCTGTCAGCACTGATCGAGTATATATAAATGGAATAATATAATTACTGGATTTGTATTTGCAGTGTTATAAAATTGTGATTATTTGTCACCTGTATTCTTCCTCTGGATGGTATATCTCCACAACATCTCCAACAATTATTTCAGGAAACTCTTTTGGATTTAACAAAATAGCTGTAATTAGATAAACATGTCACATTACAAACTTTAATATGATGAAAATCTTGACATTTAGTGTTTTCTCTTCCTTATAGGGAAACAGGTTGAGGCTTATGTAGATTGTCTTAACAAATTCAGTATGTCAGGTTACATCAAACCTTTCAAATGAATGCAGCATAAAAGTAAACATTATATTAACAGTGGGCATATAGCTCAAGCATTCTTAACTGAACAGCACAAGTTTACGTAATGACACTTATAAAAAGCTTTATTTTAAATGGTAAGTCATACTTTTTGTAGCATTGATTATATAATTTAAACATTAGAAGTAAGACTATAATTCGTTGATAATTTACAGAAACTGCCAGCCAGAAACCTTTTGGGCTTAGAATTTCAGTAACATATGAAAATAGGGGTGGCATGATTTAGCCAAATATACCCAAATACAATTAGATTTACCCAAATGCAGTCTAATTTGTCCAAATACAGTCATTTTATGTGGAAATATATGTTTTTAAATGGTTAGGGAAGGTAATAAAGTAGTATAAAATATAAATAATTAGCAATATTACAGTTAAGAGGCATAAACATGGATCCAAATACATATGGGATATTTCTGTTATATTTATTTTTCACTTGGATCCACATCTCCAGAACATTTATTGTAAAATATGGCTAAATTCATAAAAGGAAGGTTCTTAAGACTATCCAAACCCATGTAAAAAAATAAGCAAAACATTCAAGTACTTATTTAAGTTAAATGTTGTAATAACTTAGGGTTAGTGAAAGTTCAGTTCAAGAGACAATGGCTTTAGTTTAGGAAATATCCCTCTGCTCATCAGTAAAATTTCAATTATTTCCATATTTTCAATATTGTCCCTTCGCAACAACAATGAACTTACAGGAAAATGACTTTTTCCACCAACTACATTGGAGGAGATTGGACTTGGGAAACTCATTTTATGACATTTATCATTTTTGTACAAGAACTAAATTTGGGAATGACATGCAAAATGGATATCATAGATTAATACTGTGAACAAAAACGTAGAATTATGACTAACCAGCATGTCTGGCAGATAATCCAAAATAAGAAATTACACGAACTGTATTAGACCCACCATAATCACCAAATCAACCTCGCGAAAACATATGTCATTAACGTTTTGTCGGAAATTGACAGTTTACCTTGCTTATCATTCGCTTGCTTGTGAATCCATAGCTTCTTGCTCTTCATTTTGAATGTATGCAAACAAGAATCATAGCATCCGCTCTGCTTCCATCTGATAAGGCAATATATTTTGGAAACAGATCGTCGACAATAGGTCAGTGGTCACAAAATTAATCTCCACTTAAGGTCAGACGTAAATAAATGTTTGTTAAGTGTAAACAAACGTCCGTTGAGAGAATAATTATTAATATGTAGAGACGTTAAGAGGCACATGCGAGGAGCTACATCCTAAAACCTCGAACAACGTAGTAGGGCTGAATCCCCTGTCGATACACTGCTGTAGAATTCTGCCCCGGAAATTCTTCGATAATGGAAGGATTTCCAACGTATTCGTAAGTGACGTCATTCAAGAAAACGTCAAATGTGATGTCACTATTTGCAAGCATGAAACAATATTTACTCCATATGTTCACTTTGTTTTCACATTGCCATATGCGGCAAATATGGCTACTGTCCGTATATCATAATATGGCGACTTCATGCGAAGTTTTCTGGAAATTACGTCATTTATAAAAGAGGTGGCGGAAATCGGACATTGGCGATATGAATATTCAACGACTTTAAAACGCGATTTAAATTAAAGAAATTCTTGTGCAGGCTCATAGATATCCTTATACAGTAGCGAAAGTCTGAACTTGCGTTTTTAATGGTGTTAAGCTTAAGTATACATATTGGCATTAATTAATCTCCGTATCCTTCGTGGAATGTTATTAATTTTAAAATGTATAGATCTATACCTCTGTATCATTCTTATGTACTGTGCACATGTGCATCTTAATACATTAATGACGAACTGTTGGTGAGGGTAAAAATCATAATAATAAATGCTCTGTTTTTGTACTTATTACAATCAAACCAAATACCTAAATAATTTTAGGTCTTTGATCAAAATATAATGTATGCGTATTTCGGTTATAAATCACTTAACGTGATTGACTAATGGATAATAATGGCTTTTTGTGTACTCTCATAATATATGTCCAATAAACCCATTAAAATGTTATGTATTTTCTTTGTTTCGCTGCTGGACAAAAGTTGGTTGTATTTGATCGAAATTAGTTACACGCAGAAGCAACATCCCGAACGTTTCAGGAAATACCTGACACAAATGTCACAGTCAATATGGGTTCGAATCTTAGTTCAGCGCCTGTTTATGAATTACTATGATAGCAGTTTCATACCAAGTCATTGTATGTTGAGTGGTTGTTCAAGCCTGTTTGTTTGTGGCATTGGCACAATGAACTTTATATATAGTGCAAACTCTCCCATATAGCGCAGTGTCACGGACCTATATACCATAGGTCCGTGGCAGTGTTCATCGAGTTGTTCATATTGTCGTCTCTGTTAAAGTGATACAGAAAATAAGGAGTAAAAGCGATGTAATTTATTTACACAATGATGTCATTCTAAAGATACCAAATAGTCTTTTCAATGACAACGTAAACTGAAAATATATATTTGAAGGCGACCGTCGTTTAATTATTCAACAGACGCGTTAACTGCCATACCCTTACGGCCTTAGGGACACAAATACTGACATAGAAATGAATGAAGAAGTCGATGGGGAAATGCCATGAACAAGGTACACAGCCAACCCAAAGTAGAAGGCAACATACAAATATATATACACACAAGTAATCAATTGCAAAGTCAGGGACAAGATACAACCATAAACAGAAAAAATGTGAATGATGGGTATTCATGTCTTTGAACAGCAAATTATGAATCGATGACTAGTTTAATAACAATAACAGATACGATGAAATATGCTCTCTACATCCTGTCAGAGTCAGTTTATTTAGAAGGTTCATTTTATCTTTCAGCCAGTACAACAGAAAAGTAAGTCGTTGTTAAAGTAAAAATCACTATGAGGTAGAACATAATGCAAATTTTGTCAACAGCTCCACTTTTACTTTTAATCTTTCCTTTTAACTTGAATATCATGATTGTGTTTGTTTCCCTGGATGTATTCTCGATAGTGACAGTATGTTTTGTTGGTCACTGTGGTCATCTTGCGCTTTTGAAGTGTGGACGAATTGTTGATTTTCTCAAAAAGATCATCGTTAGCTGGGGAATACCACGTACAACCTGCTGTACGGATGGCAGTTCTGTTGGTTGATGGCTGTGCCAGATGCAAGATCGACAAAGGGTACGTATTTGCTTTCGTTGTTTTGTTGATTTTCAGAGTTACTACTTATGCGAATCGTTTTAGCATAGAAAAAGCAATTTCTACATACCGTTCAGTGTGAAAGTGAGTGCCATGTTTATCGAGAAAATAGGATATATGTACGCAATGTTTGCGAAAAGTTTCACATTTTCTTATTTGACACAGAATTCTCGGCTTAATTAATGAAATTCAACAACTTTTAATAACTGGGAATAAACTTGAATCATTCTCCTATAGTTCTACCAAGTGACACCGTGCAACTTTTTATTTTGATGGAGATACAGGGTTTTAAAATTGACGATGTACACTTTTTTGGCTAACGCTAAGGGCAGTTCCGAATTTAAATGGCTAATGGCTACGACAGTTCTCAAATATTTATGCTAAGCCATGACAGTTCCTCAAGATAACCCCCTGGGAGTTTGAGCATTGGTTCTGAGTTATATGTACGCTATAATAGTAAGTTAAACGGATTTTCCTGTATTACAGACAATAATAAAATAAGAAATCGTAGTTTAGAGACACCCACACAACGATGTTATTGCTCAAATACATGTTCAAAAGATGGCATCTGGAGTGTTCGCTAGGTTTTATCATTTTTTGACTAAATAACAGTTTATCTCCTGTGACCCAGTTTCTAACTTATATAGTTTTAAGACATACATTTTGGCAACCTATCATATAGATTAAAACATAAGTGCGACCTCCAGAATGTAAACATAGTTGTCCTGTCTAGCGATGTAGTTTGTGACTGCACATGACCCAGTTTTGAACTATTCCTAAAGTAATATATGTATCATTATTCTGACAATGCTTCATGATAATCAGGTAGAAAATTTGGCCTCAAGTGGGTTAGCAAGTTTGTTTTATTATTTGACCTAGCGACTCTGCCCACATCTAGAACATCATACACAAGTCTATCTTCATATTCTGGGTTCTACATGATGTTGTGTAATTATGAGCATCACAAGTTTCTAGAAATACAGCTTTGCCTATTGTTGCCAGCTGTCTTGACTTGTCATGTGATGTTGGCCATCCATTAAATCTCCCCTTCCATTTGTCCTCATTAATTCTCCTTAGTTGTCCTTTATGGTAGTCCAGGCTATTCCTTGCCCCCTGTTCCTTTGCGTATTTACCCTTGCACCTCCTCAAATGCCTGATGTTTTATGGACTGTTGTTATCCGGGTGGTCTGTGTGGGGAGGCATTGTTTTATGTATGTGGCATTCCCAGTAGCAACTTATTCTATCTTTTGATATAAGACAAGGATGGTATATACACAATATACATGTACAAATGTATATGCAACATTATGTTCAATATGTAAACTGCTTAAAGTGGCATAATATTTTTCATGTATTTGTCAAAGAATGACATTCTCCAATTTCTTGCCAATGAAATATTTGTATTTCGCTTATGTTGACATAATTTTGCAATAAAAAAGGCATTTAAGCCCCAACTTTTTTGAAAGGACATTTGCTGTCACTGGAGTACTCTAGACATGAACTATTGAATGAGATGTTTCCTGACAGGAAACACAAACAAAATCTTGTTTTGATATAACAACACCTATAGGCATACCCTGTTCATACTTGAAACGATAAATTAACAAATCCTCTCCAATTAGACAGATTCTCCGAATTTCCAATAAAGTCACATAAAATTCCTACTTTCATTTTGATGTCTAAAATCGGAAACAATTTAGGGCCTTATAGGCACACATCAATCAAACTACAGAAACACGTTCAATAAAATGAAAACAATTTGGGTGGTTGGAAACTACCATGGAGCAATCTGATAAAAACGTTATGCCACCTTAAGTAGTTGCCATTGTAAATCTATAAAGACACAAACAAATCAGAACAAAGTAAAAAAATACACAGAATAAAAACATTAAATTGCAAATTTATTTACTAGATCACATATTTGCAAACACTGGAGTGCAATCCATAAATGTTATAATCAACAACAAGAAAGTATAATGCCAGCTCTCAACTAGGCAAGTAAAACAGGTTTTTTTCCCCAATAAATTATGCAAATCATTTTTGTTTGGATGATGGTTGTCCAACTCGTTTATCAGCCATTGCCATTTCAATATCATAGAAGCTCATGTCATTGTAGGTATAATACATTTGACTCAGGTACTTTGAATTGTCAGAAGGATCTGCCTTGCTTTGCTGAGAAGCTGCAGGTTGCTTCGGTGGGGGTGTACCTGGAAAAAAGCCAAGCATTGTAAATTAAAGATAAACAGTGGGACCTTGTTCATTCGAATTACTAGATTCCAAAATTTTATTTCAAATAACACATGGTTTGGAATACACTATTTTAATTGGTGCATTAGAAGATATATAGGGATTTTATTTTGGATAATACCAAGGTATGGGATTTAATAAATGAGGACCGGCTGTATTACCAAGATTTAACATGTTTATACACAAGCACATAAACAAGCATGAATTCTTTTATTCTTACATATCTGTATTAAAATTTGAACTTCTAGTATATCAACAAACTGTATCACCTGTAAAATATAAATAGTATAACTTTTGGTAACTTTAAAAAGGAAAGACAATGTCCAACGTACAACACCAGCAAAAAGATTCTTCACAATTGCAATGTTTTATTCAATATGTTGCGCATTGATGTTAACATTCGCTACAATTGCTTATGAGGATAAGTTTCACTAGTTCACAGTTGAAAAATGTTTTGATTTTATCTCCTTACAATTTACAAAATTATAGAGTGGTGAAACCTATGAGCTGCATCTTCCATAGTCCAGCAAATGATAGCCGAGTTTGAGAAATTAAAGCATTATTAACACACTGCACCTTAGCACGTTTCAGAAGTATTGACATTGTCCAGTGAGTACAATTTGTCAGACAAACAAATGCCACATTAACGCCGACACATAGAATGAGAACACACCAATTTTTAACTTTTCTTTGTGGAGAAGAACCCAATGCCCCATTACTGAAATATCCTCACACACCTACACCTCAACCCCCATGCAGCATTGTGTTAACTGCCACACTAATGGGTGATATGACATAGTAATGTATATCAATGTTTTAGTACATAATGGTAAGTCATAAAATTTATTTAGTGCACTTGACATGGAATAATAATATCTGTGCATTATGCCATGCACACTTTTCAGTTCACCACTATATTTTTTAGGCCTAAAAATCTATTTGTTTCCTGTAACCTGTCGGTACCACAAATATCCTCTAAGTCAGATCAAACAATCCATGCCTACCTACCCAATTGTCTTTGAGCATGCTTAATACATGAAATACACATATTATTTAAGGAATTACCAGTTTTACTATCATTTTCTCCAGCTTTTGAAGAAAACAAACATCTTGCAGATCTACAAACACCAACCTGAAAGACAGAAGAACATCAAATGATTCACTCAATGATGAATGCAGAAATTGCTTGTCAATTCAAGAAGATCCAACACTGATGGTATAAAAGTTTTACCACCCCACTTAATTCCTGGAGTGAATTCAAACTAGGTGACAATCCTGTTCCTCAAAACTTGTGTTATATGATAACGGTTTGATTGAAAGCATTTGTTCATGCGCAGGGGTGTCAATAAGAGACTGTAAAATTACCTGGTAACTTAAGCATCACCATATGGCTACTCTTCTTGTATGAATGATCAGAATTAAGGGGAGAACCCTCCAGACCCCCCCCCCCCCCACTTTTGATTTCTCTGCTAATTAAAAAATTAATGACACCCCTGAATATGAATATATTTCACAAGTACTTTCATTGTTTGATTTATGCGCCTATCAATATTTTGTCACAGGAGGGAGGGGGGTGTTTTTTTTTGGGTCTAATTCCCCACCATTTTTGTCTAAGTCCCAAAAGTGGGTGATGTCTAATTCTCCACTTCAGGATCTACTGAAAATCTAGCAAAAGTCAATGTTCCAGGAACAGGAATCTTTTGGCGTGTCAAATTCCTACCATCGGGATTCGTCTTCTGTTTGAAGTCCCATGTTATAACCCAGTATCCCTGCTGTCCCCCATCCCTCTTCGGCAAAATTTTGATAAGTGCATTAGTGTTGTACAGTAAAACCTCAATAATAAGACCATCCTTTGGACCCTTAAAAACTGGTTTTATTATTGAGTTGGTCTTTATATTGAGGTTGAATAAAGAGCAAGACAGTGAAAATGGACTTGAAATTTGAGTTTTTAATTTTGAGGTGTTCTTACTATTGAGTTGGTCTTTAAGTGAGGTCTGCATGGGGAGGCACTGTCTTATATATGTGGCGTTCCCTGTAGCTACTTATTCTCTCTATGTACTAATTATTATCATTTCATCTTGATAAAATTCAACTACATTTAATTAAATCTAAATTCTGCAAACAATTCTCTTCATTACTATTAAATTTTGCTGCTCAAGGTGCGCGAATCACATCTTTGATTGTACGTACATACAATTGTTGTAATTGACAAACCCATTAATAGCTCCTTGCATTGAGAGTTTTGATTCTAATTGTACTTGTAGCGTGGTACTTTAATAATTCTTACAGCAATCCAACCAATCAGCTATTTCAACCAACTATATTGTATATAAATGATTAACAATGCAGTGGCAGGCGTGCTTCACGTAATCCACATACATAAAAACTTTACATTACAACTGATGTACACCCAAAATTATTATATTAATTATAAAAAGAATAACAACAACATAAAAAGTGAAGTGCACACTTCTTTTTGGGTTCGAGTATATAAATGTCAAAACCCGTGTATTATAATCTTAGGTGGACTTCTGCGTCCTGGTGTTTGTTCATGAAAATAACTACAACTGTACAAGTCCTGTATCCAATTTATCCGATTTTATTTTATATCCGAAACAATGACCACTTAGCGCATAAACAAGGCATTGAAAGAGTAAAACAAGATTTTTAAACGGTGTTGAAGAGGTAAAATTCGATAAATTCAAATTATAGTCAGTCTGTTGTTTTCTTTATAGGACGGTAAGCCTTACCCGAGAAAATAATATATTCCTGGTGAGCGACATTTTCACCTTCGACGATAGTTGTTGTTGTTCTTTACTGCTAGCTATAGTCCGTTATGCGCGACTACGAAATTAATCGTTGTCATCTCTCTATGTACTTCTCACTCTGCGCTTTTATACTTGTTTCTCATCAATATATCTTTTTGTTTGCTTTATCTGGGACCAATATATACGTGTATATATTGGTCCCAGGTTTTATGAAATTCGAAAAACAGGTGCATGTAGCCTATACATACTATCTAGCTGTTTGTGCAGAATTGTTGATGTCACTTCAGCCAAAACTGATCGATTAATATTGCAACAGTCAATCTTGTGGAGTATCTCTTCAATTGCTCTTAGCATTTCCATTCTCTCTGATGAAAACATGTCTAAACCATCCCCCACAGTCTATGCAGCTTCCATCCTTCGTTGAATCAATCTTGGACCAGTTGTTATTCAGGATTGTGTGTCACCACCGATAAGCTGATTAACACCACTGAATGTTTTCATGTCTTCCTCTCCCACACATAATCTGTTCCCAACACTATAATACGCCTCTTGTATACATTCCATCTGCCAAAAAGTTAATTATCTGTACTTCCATTTCAGTAATATTTTTTCTTTCATTTTTGTTATAACTTCCTTTAAACATCTCTCACGTCAATCTCTTCTTCGTCAGTTTTTGCTTCCATTGCAGCTGCTTAAACTTCTTTATCTAAAGTTCATTTCCAGAAATATTTGTGTGAACTGGTACCCAGTGGAAGTTGATGTTATTGTCAATGTCGAATGTCCAGAGAGCTTTCTTTGAAGTTATAATGGGCTCATTTGTGTATGTTGGTATGGTGTTGCTGAATGTTGCTACAATGGCGCTTTGACAGTCGGTAAAGAAATTGACTTTTTTTTCGAAAAGTTAAGAAAGGAAGTGCAAAGCGATTTCAATTCCCACAATCTCGTCTGAATAGTGTTAATATACTCTCCAACCATTTTCTCAAACCTGGGACTGGAATGGAGTTGTATATCCTTCCAAATATATGGCTGCTCCTGCTCTTCTTGGTCCTAATTAAGTTGTCAGGTGCTTGCTGAAGAGCATATTAGTACTGGTTGTTAATTCCAGGAAAACTGGTTAAGTCAGCTGGCCGCCGTATATGACTGAAAAATTGTTCAAGACCAGGAGCACAACTGTCTTCCATTAATTCTAATAACGCATGCCAAGTTATTCTCCTGCTTAATCGGTAGAGCATACATGTGATTATACCGCTAATAGTACAAATATTCATGCGCAGTTACCACAAGCTGCATATCGCCTGTCGTAAATGGTAAATTTTAATGGTTAATCGCAATGGTAAATCCTAACGCTAAATCGTAAAAGAGCATACACTATACCGCTGATGGTACAAATATTCAGTTATCACAAGCTTCCTACCGACTGTCGTAAATGATAGTACAGGGTAGAAATGGCCATCATGCTGATGACGAAATTATTTTTAAAAAAACAAGGACTTAAATATAAAGCGACCAACCTCGCCTCTTCACATTCGTAACTTCTCGGCGGTCTCCGGAAAGTCTCGGAATACATACCTAGCAGGTAAGTGACAGGATACACCCAATGATGTGTCCCGGCGATATTTCGCTGTACATACATGTAGTTGTTATTAGATTATAATATCTGGAAAATACAGTTGTATTGTTCCTATCTGATCTGATGGTTTTTGCGGCCTGAAACATCGTATGTACATGTATCTGTATCCGAATGAAGACATATTGAACAGACCTTTAAAGCGGTCATCTTGCATGCTCATAATATTTCCGAGATTAAGTTTATGCTAATAATCGCTATAAGGTGTTACGAGTCGTCACTTCATACATTAAACCATTTAAAATTACATAGTAGCTAGAACGTATTGGAACAGTTCAACAGTACAAGCATAGCAAACAAAACGAATACATGATACACTTTTGAGAAGATTAATTTATTCTGCAAATATTTGCAACAGCTTAATCACGAAGCACTAAAACTTGTCGAATTCAAATCTTCTTTTCGTCCACATTACCATTTCTTCCTGAAAAATGAAGAACGCTTGGTCCGAATCACTGGACGGCAAAGACACGTATTATCCACAATACAGAGTGGGTACACGTGTAACTAGTGCATGTCGTCCATCCAATATAAATGTTTGAACGCGCAATGATGCAAATGATTCCACAAGGAATAGAATGAAATTACTTAGAATAATAAAATCATTCTGGGACAAATATATACAGTGTATTGGTCCCAGATTCAATGAAATGATCACTCAAGATCGCTCTCACCATAAAGTTCACAGTACTACATTACACCGCTGGTGACTGAGTACGCCCGATGATTCCATTCTAGAGCTGTAAAAATCCGACATTCTCGCCCTGAGACAATTGCGCCTTGTATACCGAAACCACGGTCGTCAGCTTCCATGTTATCTGTGTAACACCTGTGTAAGAGTTGATTATTCCATTAGCGAAAAGAAAGGACAACGACAAAGATTTTTTTTTAATTAACGTGTAAGCAACAAACAAAACATGGTATTGATGTCAATCCAACCAATGACATATTACTTAAGTTTCTTTGACTCCCTCTTAATCCAAGCGGGAAAAATTTTGCCCTCATAGAGCTTTAATATACCTAAAACAACACTGCATAGATACCTTAAGAAAGAAGGTGATGGAGATATAGAAAATCTACACACAGGATACTCCAAGCATTTGCAGATATTTTCATATGAACAAGAAAAATCTCTTGAAAATTATATCAAGTTTGCTGCAGATATATACTTCGAATTGACTCCACATGATATAAAAACATTAGCTTATGAGTGTGCTGTTTCATATGACATTAAGGTACCAGACTCATGGCATCGAAATAAAATGGCTGGTTTTCTGGCTGACAGTGTTTTTTGCAGACAAACAGAAACAATAACCATATAGCGAATTACAGCCTTGGAAGGAACTGTATTTTGAATGTGTTTTGTATTTCCCTTTCCCCTGTGCAATTCTGTCACTTTATATAGTGTTCAGGTTGTTTCCTGCCCAGTTTCGTCCTATTGTGGCCAGTTGTCTTGACTTGTCCTACAGGTGGTCTTTTCCGTCCATTAATCCCCCCCCCCTCCCCCTTCCTTCACTGTCCACCTTGATTCTCCAAGTTATTCCTGTGGTCTTGTGGGCCATTCCTTGTGCCTCTGTTCCTTAACATGTGTACCCTTTGACCTCCTTAAGTGCCATATATGTTTTGTGGATTGTTGTTTTCCCGGAGATCTGCGTGGGGAGGCATTGGAACCAATACGGAACCACTCTGTCGTCTGTAATGATTTCATTCAAACGTTCGGTTTGTAAAGCTACCCTGTTTGTAGGTTGATGAGAAAGAAACATTTTCATGTATATGTTCGAAAAGTTTACCGTTTTATTTTAAAGTATTTTATAGTTCATATGTTAAGTATTTGTCGCAGTCCTGCATGTGACTATCAAATGATTTCACTCGAATGTAGATTCTGTTTTGTTTCATAAACATTATATGCTTGAAGTTTGATTTGCGTACGATGAATTAATGATGTTAAAGGCTTGTTCTGTACTACATGTAATAATAGGAATGAGTTACTGTTATTTTTAACGTTTATCAGTTGATAAGCCGGGTATTTTGGTTCGTGTCTGTGCTGTACTGATTGAAAATAGAGCATATTTTCTCCCACAAATGAAAGTATTAGCTTCATAAGCATACCATACGATACATACCGATATTAGATGTTCAATTTTAGTTGATGTTAAGATAATTGTTCTGTATTACATAATCGTTATAAGGTTAACTTTTGTGTTTCTCTGTTAAAGAAGAGCACTAGATCTAATACTGTCTCGTCTTTACTTGATATCAGTTTCTTGGCATTAAACATGGATGCACGGAGTACACATGTACATCCGGTGATATGCCCATAACGCTGAAGTTCACAACAATGTGTGTTTGAAACGTGCATATTAATCTTATAGACCTGTATAGTTTAAATCGTAAATGAAGTTTAATGACGGTTATCATCAAATTGTACTAAGGGAGTTGTGTGCCCTTGTTTAGACTCTGACGGGTAAGATTGGTGCCTCAATGACATAGTTCAGCTTTCACCTTCAGAATGTTTATAACGTTTTATGACAGTTTCATTTTCAAAAAAAAGTTAATAGATTGAATATACACTGCAGTTACACTTTAAGTGTTTTGTCTTTTGTTCCAACTTACCCCTGTATGTGTTCCAATTTACCCCATGAACGGGGTAAATAGGAACATCGCATATTGTTCCTTTAGATGCCCACATTTTTACAAACTTTAGCCCGATCTTTTAACCGAATTGATATTCCAACAGGGGACACAATGCCTGATCAAGCATTGAATAGTTTGTTTTAAGCAATGAAGAAACATACTTGTAAGGCCACTACTTTTTGGTTTACAAAACCGGCGGGTCTAATTTTCCGAAAAGTATAAAAAAATAAAAATCGAATTTCACTTTTTTTTTCAAAATTATTTTCCCGACCGTATTGATTTTGGTGCCAAACGAAAAAAAAACGAACATAAACCATTAGTTGAATGTCTTAGCTTTAAAATGGTATATAAATCCAAAGACCTAAATACCACAGATGCGCTACTCGGCCAGATATCGTAAACTCTCGCGGCAAATAAAATCTCGCGAGAGCAGGTTACCAGATATGGCGCATCGATACAATGTTAACGGCAGACGTAGTCTAAAAACAATAATTGTTGTCAAAATAAAATATGAAACTCTCTGTCTGTTTTGTTATTCATACTCAGATTAAATATATATTGTTTATAGTTACTTTTAAAGGAATGTCTTATGAAAATGGCACATAGCGCTAAAATCCATAAAATAGTTTAGACATTTTTCGCGGCTGGCCATTTAATTTCAATGTTTAAACAATTTCTGTGTTTTCATATAAATTGATAATTGACAGTAATAAATGAATGTTCTTGTGTTTTAATTAATTTGATTGGTCGATGCCTATTGTTTTGCAATTCATAAACCACGCCCTCGGCAGATTAGTTCTTCTGGTCAATGCTGTAATTGAAAATTGCCCTAGGTGTCAGCTGTAAAAACACGAGAGTCATAAAACCCCAGGAGATCTTTGTTATGTGTTAATTCATACTGCTATTTCCTGTTTAACAGAATAAGTGCCTTTGATAATTGAAATGATTAGGTCATATCAGTCTGTGATCTCAATTTGTAATAAACACAATCGGGTTTCAACGTCTGTCATCCAGAAATGTTCATATTTCAAAGACTAAACCAGCCTCTTCCGACATTTTTTAATGTTAATTCTTGTTCAGAATTCAATTGCTGTCACCACCCTGTTACACAGACAATAAATACATTGATTTGACCTTCTAAATTTTTATTTTTCACACCCTTGTGCTGGGGAAAATAGACGACTTGTGTACACAAACATGACATGCTCGCGTGATTTACATCATTTGTTTAATTAATCTTTACACAATTTTAAGATTATGTGAACACAGATTGTTTTTCACAGCAGCCTTTTAAAATATTTAATTGACATGGAAGTGTGTTAGTACAATTAGAATTTGATGAAATATCCATAAATGAACGCAAATAACCGACCTGTTTAGAAATATAGTTATGAAGCAATAATGTTGTGAAAATTTCTTTTATTTTGGATTGTTTGATCGCCGTTTCTGGAAAAACTATAAATATTAAACACATTTTTTTGAGGATTTGACGTCCTAAAAGATTGCTTTTTACATTTGGGTAAGTTAGATATATGGTTCTTATTGTGAAAATCCGAGAATTGATAGAAAACTTAACGTGAGCGTAAATTCGCTACCTATGATTACTTGAATGCTGTTAATGCAAAAACTTGAATATATTGTAACCTAATATTTTTAATATGCTTTAACTTAATACAAGGATTTATCGTTTGATAAGAATAAATAAAGTGTCCGATTTGTACGAAAACATGAATAAATTTGCGACCGAAATTCAGAGGCGTGATTCGGCTTTCATTCGAGCAAAGACCTAAAACGTCTTTTAGGTCTTTTTTTGGAGTAAAGGATCTTTACTTATATTAACTTTTTATCAGTGAAAGCTTTTTAAGAAAATAATGGTTTCAAAACTGTCCAAACTGTGTTTTGAAATGCAATACAAAATGGCGACGTCTAGCAGTTTTCCAAATCTCGCGCACCTGTTTCGTTTCTCGGATCGTCGAGTGAACGAACGAGACTTCGTTCTATGGTCCAATCTAGTAGCGCATCTATGGTATTTAGGTGTTTGATAAATCAAAGAAATTAAATGGATTTACCCTGCATATGGAATTTAAATAGGTCGCCATTTTCAAGCAAGTTATGCGCGACGATGTCGGCCGCCATTTTTAAAAATCTGATATAATTTAGTCTTCTTACGACTTTTGTAATGGATATAAATGCAAATATTTAGTTAAATTTGTCATTTACAAATTCGATTTTTTCGGCAAATTTGGATCAAAATCTCGGGTCATCAAAACATTGTACATCTTAACTTTTTTACATAATTTCGATGTTTTTTCCTAAAATTTGAGATTTGTATTAATAAACAAATGATTTAGAAGTGTTTTGCCACAGACAACTGAATAACAACAGTTAAAATACTCTAAATATACGACTATGACCATGGCGAGTAACTGCGAAGTTGCATAAATTTCGGATACGCTTATTTTCGGATAAGTGTTCGTTTTTAGAGTTTAATGTCAAATTGATAGTATGTAAGCTTGTAATAAGAGGTTTTCTTTTGCATTTTTGTTTACTGTTGTCAGTAGATATAAAGAATTTTCTTGTTATGTAAACAGTGCAGTCAGTGACTTGCCCAGAAAATTTCAGTTACAGAATATCAATTTATCATGTGTCACAATATGTTATCTATTGCTTCAAGTTCATGACTCCCCTAGAATAATATGGCAATTTTATTTGGCTGGTAAGAAAAGACATTTGTTCTTAATCAAGTCTGTTTTTCAATTTGTAAGACTGATTGAACTCTGGTTGACAGTGGCAATTTTTTAAGAAATTGACATTGCTAAACTTCATATGGAATTTAATTTTTTTCACTTAAAATGATTCGAAATCAACTATTGAACAGTAAGAAAGATGAATCTATTAGTCTGATTCTGACACATGTTTACAGTAATTGGCATGGTTAAAATAATTCATATTTTTTCTCAAATATGTATTTTGATATTCAGCATAGCCTTAAAGCAAAACAAATGTCTGGCTGGGCGATATTAAATGTATCTTCGAAAAAAGTCTTGTATATATACATGTTTTCTAGTCAATTTCATTGATGTTCTCAAAGTATGTTTTATATATGCACAGTATGTAAGATTTAAACAGTGTGTTTAATTAGAACTATGAAACTTTGTGTGTATTAATACATGTTTAAATAGCAGTTTAAGAATTTAAAATGTCAAGTAAATGATTTCAATGTTGTTAGTCATTTCTCTGATTTTCACCCTTTTAGGGTATGTTTGGGGACTTTTTTCCTTTTTTTTTTTTTTTTTTTTTCGACCACCCAGTGGACATTTTCCCCAAAAATTCTTGTAAACCAAAAAATAAATCAAAGGACTGAGAGTCCTGAAAACCAGCGCGTTGTAACATAATATATGTCTATATATAGGTGTAGTGTAATGTATACGGAATGTGAGGCATGGATAGTGTGCATTTCCAAGCATTCCTTGTTTGCTAAGGTGTAATTACAAAGGTAGGAAATTGTGAGCACAACTGTGTTCAGAAACTTAATTATAGGCCCAATGGACAAATATGTTATTTCCTAGTGTTGTAGGGAGGTATCTTGCTGATTTTCGAAAAAAAAACAATATGTTACTTGTATATTAGATACATCATAATTTGGATCTAATTGCATCCAATAAACCAAACATATGTTAACAGACAGATGCACAATGCACACCACTCTTCTTTTTTGCATGTATATAGCTAGTCATGGTGGTGATCTGGTCAAGGAACCTTTTTGAATCATTTACCTCCCACTGCTGACATAAGTGGGAAGCCTACAATCGCTTGCAGTGAAACCAAGGAATGTACTGGTTATTGAGATCCTGTGTAGATGATCCAAGCTGTTGATTGGGTGTTAACCCAACCTTATAGAACCCTGTACTAAGTCAACTAATTATAACCATAGGTGTAGTACCTTGCCTTACTAGTTCGGATTGCATTTGTCATATCCATACTCTCACCTGAGACGTACAGTATTCAGATTAAGACAATATTGCATTAAATGCGTCCATATTGTTACCATATCATTGTAGTATTCCTTGGAAATCATAACATGTAACATCCACTTGGACTTAAACAGGCATGGCTAGCGCAGTTGGTAGCATGCTAGAATACCCATCTGTAAGTCATGGGTTTGTGACATGTTCAGGCCTACCCAGTTGTAAATTTTCATCTTTCCAAGATGACAAGCGCCACACTGCTTACTTTTAAGTGTGGAAGCTGTCTGTTGCTTGCAGTAAAACTGACGAAACACTTCTTATTGAACCTAGGTAGATCATGTATAGACTAATAAATGATCATACCTGTCGGAAAGGCATTAACTGAACAAAATTCAAACACAAATCTATTAGTGCTATTTTTACTGCATATCAGTAGTAGTGGAGTTTGTGAGACGTGACATATACATTCGTCACGTTAGCTATGATCCCACTGATGGCTTATAAACAGTAACAATTGTATATTCAACACAAGATAGGCAACAACAGTGTGTAAAATTTCTAAACTTTTATTAAAAATAACTGAGATCATCAATAAAAAGTAAAACATAATAATGTACACTAAACAACAACAATAGATTGTTCCCACTTGTACAAAATACACGTCTTGTTCATAGCCATTTTTATAGGTCAAACTGTTGAGCTCATATATGGTTAATTTCCATGTATAGAATAATTGGGGAAATATAGAGAGAGTATGCATGTGACAAACACATTTTGTACAACAATGTTTTTTTTTAATATCTGGTTAGTTTAGCATCATTTTCTTTATACTCCCTATAAACTTTATGATAATTTGCCTATCAATTTGGCCAACAATCCAAAACAAGAGAGGTAAATATTGTAATTGTGGGAACTAACTATTAGGATTGTTTCATAAATTGGTCTAATAAAAAAGATAAAAAATGGTATATGCTTGCAAATTCATAGCAATACGACACTGATGGTTACAAAGTCCTGGCTGTACCTAATATTTGTTTACCCACAATCAATAAACATAAGTATCTAATGTATACAAATGAAAGCATATAACCATGTTAGCATGACACATCTAGGGTTTACATATGAGAAGCACCACAAGAAAACCGGCTTACAGACTTATCATACATTTTTAACTTTTTACAATACGTAATGTTATAGCTTTTAAAAAGTTCTAAATTTAGTACATTATAAAAATGTAAGTGTATTCATACATAGCATTTGGCGGGTTGTTATGTCATGATGTGTAGCGTGATTAGCAGGAACACTAGTTTTGTTCATAAACTACTAACGTTACTCCATATAAACAAACACTGAGACACATATAAATGGAAAATATACAAAACATTGGAAAACTCTAGTCAACAATATTATGCACACCAATGTTAAGGCAATATATGCTGTAGAAAACAGCTGTATTAGCTTTGCCTAATTTTGATATAGAAACACTTGGATATATAAATAATGAACAAATCTACCACATGCCAACAAGGTTTTATAAAAAAGCATTATGCATAGATACATTCTGAAAAACATTGTATGTGCATGGATAATCTTGTTTTTTATAATTTTGGTTCCATCATTTATAAAAAAATCTTGTTAGCCTGTTCTAGTTTACTTTCCCTATATAAGAAGTATATTTCGTATTTATCTTGGCATGACATACGTCAGGGGAATAACCATAAGGCATATAGACAATAATATTACTGACTGCAAAATGTGACGTTTCTGACATCAGTAAATACTGATATCTGCACTAGAAAATTATTACAAGTGAAGTGTACTTGTTTAATTATATTTAAAAACAAATACCAAATATTTGTGTGTTTCAGTAACAATTATGAAGCCATTCTATGAAAATAGAGCATTAAATATTGTATGCTTTAAATAATACAAGTAACATAATGTTAATAATACTATGCATATAGCAAATCATTGAAATGTTCCTATGAGAAATATATACATAGAACATAAAAAAACATGTAAAACGTTGTATAAACATCCTTTATATGTAAATTAAGACATAACCGATAGGAAGAATTGTACACAACAATAATTATTTACAAAGAGAATATACGGTTGTAGGACACATTACATTATGGCAGTAGATGTAAGTGTAACAGGGTGCTTAGTTTTTGTTTAGGTAAAATAAATAATGCATGTATAATAATGTAAATAGGGTTGACTATGCATCTAGCAAATCATTGTAATGTTCCAATGAGAGATATATACGGACATAAAAAACATGTAAAACTAAGTAAAATAGGACATAATCATCATAAAAAAATGAACACAACAATGTTTATTTACAAAAAGCGTATTTAGTTATAGGGCACATTACATAATGAGACTAGATACAACATTTGCTCTTGTAACTAATGTTTTTTGCACTTGGAGTACCAAGATGAATGGCATGGTAAACATTATTTGTGCAAATAGTACAGATTATAGATTCCAGATCAATAGTAATGGGTAGAAATAATAGACTTGGTATAAACTGAAAAAGGTATCAAGATAGCAAAATTTTGATTTGTATAACAAATAGAAAAGCTTACACAAGAATATTATTTATATTAAGTTGTTAACAGTACATGATCATTTATAACAAAAGAAACCAATGAGAATGGCATAGAAAAATTGTATATGGAAATAGTACATTAGTATATTTATAAAATAAGCAATAAAAATCTCCAAATTTGTGCATAATACCCTATTCCCAAATAATACTGCAACAAATGTAAAACAATCTAATATTTACAATATTTTCACTCATCCAAACCAATGTACAAAAATTCGCTACCCTTGCAATGTATCACCAGGGTGAGTGGTCCAGCAGCTGTAAGCATCTCAATGTCGACCGGCCCATCACTGCTTACAGCAGCAGCCAGCAGCTCACTTGGCACAGGGATGATGCTGTCATCATCTATTAGCAACTCTGTTTCACTCTCTTCAACAGAAACACCAACAACCAACACCCTGGACACAACTGTTGGTGTATCAGTCTTCTACAATTATAAAAATGTAAAGGATTAGAACAAACCAAAAATATTACTGAATAAGAAACATACGCTGTAATACCAAGTTCCATACAGTGTTTGGTTACATATATTAGGTTGGCTGCATCTAGCAAAATGTGTTTTGCTGGCAAAATATTTCTATTTCCTGGTTTATGCTGATTTGTAATATTCAATTTCTAAATGTTCCCAAGGTACTAATTCTAATATATTTTACAAAATACCATCATGGCTAACATCCTACACATGTTAGTTTGCATTCAAACTAGAAAAAAATGTGAGTCAAGGCATTTTGTGGGCTACACATTTTCAATTGATAGTGGATATTCCATTAAAGTATTACTTGTAAAATGTGTTCTAGAGTCGAAGAAAAACAAGAAACAACAACACCAGAAACAAAAAGTGTCTGAAGTATTGCAAGCAGTACAATAGTCCCTTAGTGGCATAAACAGTGTGAATACCATACAACTGCCTTCTGTATTCAAGTGAATATATAAATACTAAGGGATTTTTCATATGATATGTGATGTAAATGCACACAGAGTTAGTCTAATAAGTTTTAAATTCATAACTGTATTACCTTGATCTCAGAGCGTACTGTAGTCTGTAGGCTTGTCTCGCCCTGGTAAATGTTGGTAGTAACATCTGTTATTGTTACATGATCCCCTGGCCTACATTCAACAGATGAGGCCTCCCTCCATAGGGCCACCCGGACCTTTAAACTACCATCTTCCAAATGGATTGATTTGAGGTTCACACTCTCCCCCCGGACACTGAGGGTTTTTGTCTCCTCCTCCTGTAATTAAACACAAAGCGATTGTATTAAGTCTAATATTGGTGAACACTACCTTGTAATCACATGTCTAGATTGGTGGCCATTGTGTTCAAAACTGTATGCTAAAGTACAATAAAAAACAAACAACAAGTGTGCGTTGTGATACTATTTGGTAAAATGTGTAAGACAATGATATTACAATAACAGTTGGCAGTTGTCAATCCTAACAGCAATTAAAATATGCTAATTTTAATATAAAATCATGATAAAGCTATCAGTAATAACCATAACATGTATAACCTGCTGTGTGACAATAATCTGTTTAAATTTTGCTATATACAACCAAAAATAAGAGGTGCATAAATATCAAAAATTATCACCTGTCCATAGTCAGGTAGCAACAATGTTTATGTTGGTATAGCAGTGAAAATAATAGGACATTATCCATTAAGTTAACACACACACAAATAATGTAAACATCAAACAAAGAAGCGAAACAAGCAAAACAAGCAACATTCATTTATCAGTAGGATAGACATATATCTCTCAAAAAATCAATGGACAGTCTGTTAACTGACTGAACTTATTTTTCTTTAAATTACTGAATACATAAAAACAGGAGACATAAAAACCAAAGTGTCCATATAAACGGATAACCAAAAACAGTATACATTTGCAAGTCTTAACTTCATAGGGATGGTTTTTTTTGGACTTTACATGATGGAGCTTTATGTGTGTGAATGTTGCTGCTAAAGTGTGGAGAGCGGTTGAATGGAACTTAACTAACATTTTTAGTGAATGTGTATTTACCTTCACCTGTTGTTTGTAATTAACAGAACAAGAATGAAAACTAACCTGTACAATTTTCTCGGTAACGGACACTCTTGCCCTGGGTGGGGATCTCACAGCCTCTGCAATTGGTACCACATCTGCTGGTGGTGGGTATATGATCTTCCTCCCCGCTTCCACCAGGTAGTCCGGCACGTCAATATCCGTAGTTATAAAGACTTTAGTATTTTTCGTGATGACAATGGCATGATTATTGTCGTCCGTCTTACGAATTATATCTCTCAGAACTTTGCAAATTTCAGGGGATCATACACAACACCCCGTATACATCTTTCTGAGTCCGCAATGGCCACGTTCAGTGATTCAGTCATTGTTTCTCCCATCACGGTATGAGACGATCTCGCCTGTAATGACCACTATCACCTTCAAAGGCTTCGAGTAGGGTCCAGTTCCTCTATTGGTAAAAAGTTGTTCTATTGACATCTGAAAATAAAATAACAAAACAACATATATAAAATAAGAGTTTTCAAGCATGCTTCTTTATCAGAACATTAGAAGGTAAGTTGTAGTGGTATAATGGTTAGCATACTGAGTGGGTAATCAAGGGAGTTGTATAGAATCACTCGCTGCACCAGTGCAATTTTTCGTAATACATGTAATGATGTCCAAATCCCCAATATGTAGTGTTTGTAAATAGTTCCGAAGAATATATGACAGAATCAACAAATAAGTAAGTCAATAATTATTTAGTTGTAAATACAATTGTATAAGCGGTATAATACAGATATTTATGGGTGTGTACCAATGAATAACAGAGAATGAAAATACCTGATGTGTGCGCAGTGCACCGGGAACAACCAAATCAACAATAGGTCAGATGTTCAACCAATTAACAGCACATATTTAAAGATCAGCTTCCCAGACAAATAAAAATCTTGATAAAAACGTTTGTGTACACCGGTATTGTATTTATAGAAGATAGTAAAGTGCGAAATGACACGGGGCCGAATCAACAAAATAAATAGGTCAGTAATTATATCGTTGCAACTACAATTATAAACATACAAAATCGCTCCGAAGTATTGTAATAACCATGTATCGGCAAACAAATATTAATATTCTTATTTATACAGAGCACATGCAATAAATATAACCAAGTTGCATAATAAAAAGCCTGGAAGTCAAACGACACAATTTAATAATAACCCCGTATCGGGTAATACCGACGATGCAATGATATTTCCTGCCTTCGCTTTACAACACAATTATATAAATAAATTATCATAACCGTACGCTATATAAGCCTATAATCACCCAAGTTTATAATGAAAATTCCAGACATAATACGGGATGTTTATAAAATATACTTACTACGCAAGAAGCGCATGTACATCATCCGATACAAGATATATAGGCCTCAACCGACGCAATTTAATATCAACAGTAGACACAAACACATAAACAATAATAATACAGTAGTTCACAAATATAATAGGAGGCGAACATGTAATACAACAGATACAAATCGAAAATACACCTACCGTTGATCTTTCAAGAATCAGTAGTGAGACACTAAATAACGACTACTTCAATGGCTGCCATGAGAACACGACCGACGGACCGACGCTATATTCATACACACAAGTTTACAATTATGTCAACATTCCCGAGACAATACCTTTTTAAAAAATATATTGAAAAAATGATATTCTTTATAAAAAAACAAAAAAACTACCGATGTGTTATGTTTCATCAATGGAATCGTCGGACTATTTCTTGTTGCTTTGGTTTTTTTTCTGAGTTATGGGGTCACGGCCAAAACGCGTATATACACATGCACAAAAAACTACATGAACATTCCCGAACATACAATACAATAATATAATTATAAAAGTATATTTTGAATAAACTATTTTCGAAAGAAAACAAAGCAAAAAGCCATTGTGTTATCTTATAGCGCGTGTAGTATCAGCGAAATAGTCGGACTATTTGACTTTTTTTCTACAGTTATTCGGTTCGGCTGAAAACGGACTATTTAGGGTGGCAGTGTTGGAAAACTGTATGAGTACTAAAACCAGGCGCGCTTAGGCGCGCTGGTTAAAAAGGAGTGGCCTAAGGGTGTTTAAAAATGTATGTTTTATTCCGTCTTATCCCGGTCTCCCCTAGATCTAATGCACCAGAATTATAAATAATAAATCAAATACAATGTAAGTATTATAAGTGGTCAACTAGATAAGATTCGTGTTACCACTTACATCTAGAAGCCAAAAATGCATTTATAAATAAGTGGTAACACGAATCTTATACTTATGGTGGCATATTACTGCCACCAGTTAGCATGATAAATCTAGCGTTCGAGAATTATTTCGTGTTAACCACTTAATTATTACGATAATTATCTAGCTATTTAGTTAATATTCGTGATACATTTTCGGTAAGATAAATATCATACAACTAGAAACAGGCTTGAAAGTGCCCAAAACTGCCACCTCTTACCGTTTTATGATGTATAACACTAGATTTAAGTGAAAACACGAATGTTATCTAGTTGACCACTAATTAATATGTTACTTAATAACTCTATTTCGCGAATTTCACTCACGATTCAAGTTGAAGTTGACCTCAAAACTGACTTTTGTTTGTGACAGTGCTAACAGGTTGTGCACACAGAACTTGTCACGAGTTCTCTTCCTCTATCCCTTCTAGAGTTATCTACCTTCATCCATTTCTTAGTATACGTATGCGTGCTAAATATATACTACGGAAGGGATAAAGGTAAATGAGAACTCTAGAAGGAAAAAAGGGCCAGAATTCGTGACAATCCCCTATGGTTGTGCATCACTAACGCGTATAGTTTGCTTGCACTTATATAAGCCTACGTGTACGAGAATGATAATTGAACAGGACTTCTCGGTCTTCTATAAATGAAATTAAATGTTTTCTTTCCACAAAATCGATAGAATCTACAATATTGCTGAATCGGTGGGAAATGGTAATGTGTCCATCTTCTCAAATTTTAGTTGGGTAGTTTTACAAGGCCTTATTAATATCAAGTGTAGCAGGAGTATGGAACGCCAAATCTACATAAATTCAAATATTTGAAGAGCTCAAGAAATAATTGATTTGAAGAGGTATCTAATTCTTTGTTGCTACGCGGACATATAAACCATGATTTCTATGTCCGTGGTTTCTATCACTATATAATTATTGCTAGAAACAACTCATTTGTTGACCTCACCAATTAAATTCGAGTTCTTCAAGTCAACGGAAGAGAGCTCTAATTCAATTAATGAGGACAACTGATGATTTGTAGATAGCCCCAATTTTAACAAGTCCGTACTTCTTTGTAACCGATTTGAAGATAGCTTTAATTCTATTAAAGGGCTCTTTAATTCAAGTGTCAAATTCGTTAAAAGGTCTCAAATTTATTTGGAGAGAGGTCTAATTAAATTGAAGAGCTCTTTAATTGAGTTGATTTGGAGATATCTTCAATTTAATTGTAGAGCTCTTCAAATAATTGAGGTTACGTTTGGCGTTCCATACAGCAGGAGGGGCCGTAAATTGTTATCTCAGTGCGCTGATAAAAATCGAATCAATATAGGGAATATACAGCAAATAAGTACGCATAATGTTTGAACTCGGTACTGTATCGGTACAGGTTCATGAATAAAAAGTGTGTTGTTTTTTTAAAAACATCGTCTAGTTTCGTTTTCATTAAAATCAAAACAATATGGCCGACTTTGTGGATAATAGTGATATGTCTATCGCACAGAAACTTCCAGCTTTACCTGAAGGGAAATCTCGACATTTCTTTGTGTCTTACAGTTGTGAGGAGAGAGACAAAGTGATCGAAATTCTTGATGAACTAGAACGTAGGTTCCCTGTGAAATGTTGCTATTCGGATCGTGATTTCCAAGCGGGTAAAGACATTGCTGTAAACATCAAGGAAGCAATGGCGATGAGTATAAAAGTGTTGTTATTTGTTTCACCAAGTTTTCTACGAAGTGGTTGGTGTAAGTACGAGACCGATGCTGCTTTTGTCACGTCTATGGGATATGGGTATAGTTGTATTGTACCAGTGTTGTTAAATGAATGTGAAATACCACCAACATTAGTGACCTTGACCTACATAGATGCAACTATCCCTGGAATAGATATTCCTGCTAAAATAGCATCCAGTCTACTACGTTCAAGTAAGTGGACATATTAATTACATAGTACATGTGCTATTATCGTAATATATCGCTGTATTTTTAGACGGAAGTGGCTACGAGTACAGGTCCGTATAATTGTAGATAATCTCCTACACAGATATCGTTACTGCAGCGTAGCGTAATCGAGTACCAGCAAACCGAGAATCAGTGCCAAAGTGCACTGATTTCTCCCGGGTAACTGAATTGTACCCTGATGAACCAGTGCGGCAACAAAGTTGCCTACACATAGACGTTTAGCCAGCAGTGCTTCCTTCCTCAAAGAGGATGGTTGCAAAGACGAGGAATACAGTAGGCAGAATTTCCGAAGAGCAGAGCCAGAACCGATGTACCAGCCCTGCTATCGGGTGCTTGGACACGAACAAGTGCCTCATGGTATGGGCTACCAAAGGTCAACCAGAAGAATGGCGCTAAGCGACATTCCTCAATCCATGGTATATGATGGTAAATCCAAATGGCAATCTTTTGAGCTGAAATTTATCCAGTATGCACAGACATACAGTTGGTCCGCCGATGAATGTAAACTTTGTCTTTTACACTGTCTAACAGGTAAAGCCCTAGATTACTGTGCCAGAATGTTGCAAAGCAACCCAAGCCTACCATATCGAAAAATGTTAGCCAAACTCGAAAGTAGATTTGGTGCCGAACTACCAGCATCTGCATAAGCAAAGTTTGCCAGTGCTGCTCAGAAGAAAGATGAGGGTATGGAAGATTGGCCAGACCGTGTTCAATCACTTGCAGCTGAAGCTTTTAGAGACCTACCAGAAATCTACAGCAACCAACAATCCATTGACAAATTTTGTCAAGGGTTGACCGACATGGACGCTGGTCATAGTGCATTCATGAAGCAATACAATACAATTGAAGCTGCAATGAATGACATACGTCTTTACCAACATTCAAAATCAGATATGTTGGCGCGCAGGCCTAGACAAGCCCTAGTAGTCACAGCCACAAACTATGATGAATGTGAGACACCCAGGTATGTGCTGTTCAAGCTCTGTCAGAAAAATCAGAGCTGGACAGCATAAGGAAGGAGTTACTAGAACTCAAAGAGCAGTTTGGTTTGTTGAAACCTCAGACCAATAACTGGAGGGGAAGGGGCGGTTACAGCAGAGGAAGAGGTACTCGCCGATGTTTCCGGTGTGATCAAACATCACATCTCGCCCGTGACTGCCCATTTCCCAGAAAATGTTATTTTTGTAATGACACCACGCACCAATCTAAAGACTGTCCAACCCAGGGTAATTTAAACGAGTAAGGATCGTGCCAGCGAGCCGCACCACGATCCTGGTCGGAAAGGGCTCCCTAGACATCAAACGAAGTAACCAAGGCCCTTGCAAAGCAAGGCCAATGAATGTCATTCCTTGTCCTGCCACTAAAGGACAGGGAACCAAAGAAATTGACCCTAACTGTAAGGTTAAAGAGGTTATCAGACAGTCCCCAAGCCTTGACACTCGAGGCAGAGGACCTGTGGTAACCATAATAACCAAGCAGAAAGTGTTAATGACCGAAATAGCAGCTCTGCCACTAAAGAGCAGCTACCTGAAGGCACTGACGGTCAAAAATTAATAACTGTCAAGGTGCGCATGCTGAAATCACTGGCAGCCATGTCAATTCCAGTGAAGGTTGGTGATCAATGGGTTGAGGCCATTGTTGACTCCGCAGCTGAAGTCACTATCATTTCTGACAAGATTTATGCGTCGTTAAAAAATCCGCCTAAAAAGATTAAAACAGTCCGATTAGATACAGCAGGACGAAAAATGTCCATGACTGGTTTCATTGCAGGCCCTATTAGGTTAGGTATTGGTAAAAGCTCGTACTGTGGTCAGATTTATGTTGCACCCATTGAACATGACATGCTGTTTGGGATGGATTTTATGATACAAGGGGAAGCCACTCTAGATATAGGTAAAGGTACCTTTAAGTATGGGGGTAATTTAATTACTATGAATATGGGTATTAATGAAGGCGTCCCATTGGTCTCTAGTGTGACTGTTTCAAAGCGTAGGGTAATTCCCCCAAACTCTGTTGTAAAAATCAAATGCAATGTAAGAGATACCATGCCTGACTGTTTAATAGAGCCATGTGAAGATTTAAACGTTTTTGGCCCGAGGGTAGTAAACAAAGTTGGACAAAGTCCAGTTATGTGTATAGTAAACGCAACAGACAGATACCAACTTCTGAAGAAAGGTCGGGAAGTTGGCCGAGCATATCCTGTTGCCGGCTGTGTTGACGAAGATGATCTGCTGAACAAAGTTTCAGTAGAGCAGATAACCACCACGAAGGAACCAGATACGAAGATAAGTGCTGAAGACATCCCAGAGCACTTGCAGTCCATGTATGATGCTTCAAAGAGGCATCTTACATCAGAGTAGCAGATGCAATTAGCCAAAGTGCTAGTTGCATACCAAGATGTTTTTGCTAAGTCAGAGTTTTACCTAGGTACGTTTACCGACATAGAGCACAGCATTGACACAGGCAATGCTCGTGCCATCAAGCAAAGGTTACAGCGAACACCAGCATGTTTTGTCGGTGAAGAAGAAGCCCATCTCAAGAAAATGCTTGAGGCTGGGGTCATTCAAGAATCCATTTCTGAATGGGCATCATCACCGGTGCTCATCAGAAAACGTGATGGCAGCGTAAGATGATGCATCGATTACAGAGCAGTCAATAATGTTACTGTAAAAGATGTATTTCCATTACCACTGGTGGACGACTGCTTGGATACCCTGTCCGGTAATGTATGGTTTTCCAAGCTGGATGCCAACTCAGCTTATTGGCAAGTAAATATTAAGCCAGAAGACAGAAGGAAGACTGCATTCCATACAAAGTATGGATTGTACGAGCACATCCGAATGGGTTTTGGCCTATGCAATGCACCAGCAACATTCGCTAGAGTCATGAACTTGGTTTTACGTGGGCTAAACTGGAAAACGGTTTTGGCTTTCCTGGACGACATACTTGTAATGGGTGATTCATTTGAAAATCATTTGATTAACCTTGAGCAAGCCTTGCAAAGATTTAGGCAACATGGTCTGAAACTGAAACCAAATAAATGTGTTCTGTTCCAGAAAGAAGTCGAGTTCCTAGAATAGTAAACAGCAACACTATTGCTATGTCCACAGTTGACATGGCAACAGTATCTGAATGGCCAACCCCTACGTGCTCCAAAGATGTTGAGCGCTTCATGGGATTAGCCAATTATCACAGAAGCTTCGTCAAGAATGTTTCCAAATCAGCCGAACCTTTATATAGGGTAATTGAAAAACACAAGTTTTGTTTGGCAAAGCCCCAGCAAGACGCTTTCGACCTTTTAAAGCAGGCATTGACCACAGAGCCAGTGCTTGCTCTCCCAAGGCAAGAGGGAGATTACTACTTGGATACTGATGCGTCAGACATAGCTATTGGCGCAGAACTATCCCAAGTCCAAGATGGAATAGAACGTGTAGTGTCCTATGGCAGCTATGCGTTAACCAAAGAACAGCACAGATACTGCACAACTCGTAAAGAACTGTTAGATATAGTAAGATTTACAAGGCAATACAGGCATTACTTGTTGGGGAGACCATTTGTCGTTAGAACCGACCATTCGAGTCTAACTTGGTTGCTGAAGTTCAAAGAACCACAAGGACAGTTGGCCAGACGGATAGAAGAGCTATCCCAATACAACATGATAGTAGAACATAGGTCCGGTAGTAAACATGGGAATGCGGACGCGCTTTCCCGTTTACCTCAGGCAGATGTCCTATGCAACATGTTTGTTACTGGTGTCAAACTGCAAGACCTACCATGTGGAGGTTGTGAATATTGTACGAGAGTTGACAAACAATGGGGAAACTTCATCCGAGATGTGGATGATGCAGTTAAGTTGGCAACACTTTGTGATAGATCTAAGACTGCTGGCCAGTCACAGATCGGAGCCCCGGGCGTGTTGGTCAAGAGAACAACTGCTTACCCATGTGGTAAATCCAGGACTGGTGGTAAACTGTGTGAGTCACTGGATGTGAATTGTGAATCCTTACCTCAGAGTGAGGGGAGAGATTCTGTGGAGTCAACTTTGGTGCAAGATTTTACAGCAAGCAGCCAAAATTATGATAACAGTGGCAAGACGGTAGAAGACAAACTTCCCGGCTGATGAGGTTACAGAAGTGTGTGCACTGTCTCTGGATACATTGGGAGAACCAAATGTCTCTGGTGTCGATGAGTCTAGTGTGGCATGGGATCCGGGTGGAGCAAATGATCTTTACATAGTGATCAGAGCTTAAGACAATGGTGTACAGGTCACTGTGTGTGGGATGACTGTGTCAGATGTGAAGGATGTTTCAGAGAGAAGACACAGAGAGAAGACTCTGACCTGGTACAGAAATTGGAATGGTTGAACAATTCAACTATTCCAACCGAGAGCGATTTGTTCCTGAGCAGCCTGTGTGCAAAGTCATACTGGTTGAATAAAGAGCTGTTTGTGTTAATCGATGGTGTGCTATACAGACAGAGAAAGGATGGCGAAGAGAAAGACCTAGTTATTCCATCTACAGTGGAACTTCCCCAAACCGGACCCTCTAAAAACCGGAATACTCCCCAAACCGGACATTTCTTGCGTTCCCGAATTTTCTTCTTCTATTTTTATTGTATAAGAACACTCTGAAAACCGGAACCTCTGAGCTCCGGAAACCGGACGAAAGTTCAACATAATTTGGTTCGATTTCTATATAATTTCACCTTCGAAAACCGGAACGACTTTCGACTGCGTGTGTCATCATGAATAAACTTTCATTACGTTGACACTTAGTGTATTTTTATCAGTTTGACATGTTCATTTACATTGAAATGCGATGCGCATTTTTACTACACAGGTGTGAAAATCACATACTGTTACGGACGTTGAGTCTGATTAACTGATTGACTTTTAATCATACATATATTTATTAGCATAAACTTTTACAAGTTTATCGCCATTTACAATTAAGTAATCACTCCTCATTACCGCTAAATCTGTATTTACAGTGTTGCGTATATAATTGTGAAAACTTTTGTGGTGAAGGGACTTATTAAACTACTTTGTTTAACGTACAGACGTGCGGTTCTCCTACGCAAGAGGGAAAATAATACAAGAAAAGAAAATATGGCGATAATACATGAGACAGGAGAAAAGCATGTAAACATTGCATTACATTTACAAACAAAGACATAAAGCATTTCAACATGAAACAAAGACGCATAGTACAGAAACAAAGACATAGAGTATGGACAACATATTATAATAATATATTGTTTCAGTAAATGCCATTGCTCAGAGTTACAGCTGTGCTTTAGGTCTTTTCATTGCTAAATGTAAAGTAGTTGGTGGTATGCCATATAACGTTTTTACAAAATTGTATGATTCTTTAGTTTGGTCCGGCATTAATTATGGTTCAGCAATGTGGGGAGTTCGATCGTTCTCGTGCATTAATAATGTTTATTATTACATTTTATTACATTACTAACAACTTTTTACAAAACTGATAGATAGTCATTTTTATGTTTTTATGTAAATGTTTCCCTTTAAGTCACACGATTATAGTTTATAATTTAATAGTTTGGCTACACGATAGTGTTGTAATATATCGTATACATTTTGTTTAATTTTATGTATGAGATGTATGCTTGTATAGTCTCTTATAATTCTTATTTGAATCGCTTTGTGAAATGTTTTTTATAGTCTTTACTATATGTAAAACTATGTTTTGTACAAAGATGAGACTTTTAATAAAGAAATATATATCAACTTTAATTGATCAGTTGATATTCTTTTGTTTGTTGACAACATATTTTATTCGCACGTTGTGCTAAGTACTTGACTGTTGTACTATATACAAGAGAGTAGTACATCGTGTTAAGTACTTGAGTGTTGAGCTACATTGTGTATATAATATACTTGTGTACGTATTTGACCAACAATCGTTAAGTAGATCCTTAAATACTTAATAAACACTAGAAGCGAAATTTTAAACCATAGGGCAAACTTTATTGTCAAATCCGATGTCATGACTGTTATGAATTCAACCGGAAATTTATTTGATTTGAATCATTTATTGATGTGTACATGTTCTTATTGTATGTCTTCCATGAACGACAAACTTGTTATTACTGTTCTTCTAAAATAGTACATTGTCGTTGTAATTTCGTGATGTAAATAAGAATAAACGAATTATTTTACGATCTCGTGTAAAACATAAACATACAATGTTGTCAAAAAGCAGTAAGTATCACTTTGACGAGTCTTTCTTTTCATAAATAACATTTTATTTCATGTGTATCTCAAAGCAAATAATCTGAATTTCTTTAAGTTTACTTGTACATTTTTAAATTAAAGGCAGTCATGTTTGTTTAAGCTGAGTTCATTTTCTTGAAATATCATGTGGTTATACCATGTAAAATTCAAAGATGTACAATCATTCAATAAAATGATGACCTGAACCTTAGGTACAAGTATGAAAAAGCATCAAAATGAAAAAAACAACTCTACAAACCGGAAACCTCTGCAAACCGGAATTTTCAACCGGTCCCGAAGGAGTCCGGTTTACGGAGGTTACACTGTAGTATGAAGGAATAGGTCATGACCAATCATCATGACTTGCCTTCAGCAGGACACCAGGGTATTGCCTGCACAAAGTTGCGGACAAAAGAGAAGTTCTCCGGAAAACCCTGGTGAGATGTCTTGAGTTTCTGTGACAAAGGCACGAAACTTAACGGCATGCAAGTGAAGTAAGTCCTCTTTCTGACACTAAAGCGAGAGGACTGAGAAGACGCTGGTGCTCGTTATGAGACGATGACTTCCATAGGTGCCCAGTAAGTACAAAGTACTGGGATAAGTAGCCAGGAAATGTAAAGTTTCTTATGACACTAAATAGGGAACAGAGTGACCCCAGGGACAGGTAAGGTAACCCCTAACACCCCCCTTTTTGAATAAAACGGGGGAGAGTGTAGTGGAAATGGTTCCGCAGATACGGCCTCTATGAGCCGTTCGATACACGCACATGCGCACAATCGGAACCCTTCCACTGTTATCGTCAGTTCGGACTGAGCCGTCAAACAAGAAGGTTGCTCTCAAGAAAACTTAACTCTAGAACTATTACGAAACTCTCTTCTTTGCTTGTAAAGGTATATTCCCCAAAGTAATAAGTAGACATTTACTTCAGTAATAATATCAGCAGCAAGATGTCATGTGGTATTTATTTTGTATAACAGATACAGATGATGGTATCTTGGGTTTGAATATGCAGTCATGGAACAAGATTTGTGAGTATTGCTGTTTGTTTCAAAGGTTACACTGTTTTCTCCAGAGGAGCGTTAGTTTAGTGCATATATGCAACTTACGTGGCAGTTGTGGGTTCTATCAGACATTTTTTCTTTTTAAGATATTTATCTGGTATAAAAATTCATCACAATACTTATCTAGTTAACCACATAATTCTCATGATACTTATGTAGGCTAACTGGTTTCTTTAAAGTGATAACCACATAATTTTCTAGTTTATTATGGAGATAACTGGTGGAAGAAGTATGTCACCACATGTTCTAGATGGTTAAATTAAACATACGAGTACAATTATTTGCTTCTCTGGATTGTAAAATTTAAACATCTATTTATAGACGGATAAATAACATACATATTCAATTACATGGTGTACGTCAGGTTGTGCCAATACTTATAGTATTTACGGAAAACTGGCAACAAAAGTCTATAACGGCAAGTTAATGTTGAATGTGTAGCACTTAAGACAACAGCCAAATTGCATTGATAACCCGTTTGCAGTGTTGTTAGTTTTAAGTTTGGGTTCGTCGTTTTTGAGATTAGATAATTATTTTTCAGATGAAAATGATCTGGAAAATGGAAACTGTTACGTGATTAAAGGCGACCGGGAGCCACTGTGGCCAATTCGTCCTGCCAGATATAAGTTTGCAATAAAACAGAATGTACTGAATTCCATGGAACTCAATAAAGTGGCGGTATGTATGTCACTTCGTCTTAAATACTCACGCATTTAAACACACATTGACAAAACTGTCAGCAACTAACATGTCTTACAAGTACCCTAAATGAACCAATGGCCTACTTAGTCATTTTATGTGTATTTATTGGAAATCAATGACCATATAGCGGTTACGACTGATGTAAACTACATGTTAAACCAATTTAAACCAAATTTAATTCAAAATTAAACCAAATACACAACCTTCTAAGAAAATTGTGGAATAAACCAAAAGGTGAAGAATTACTTGATAAAATCGACAATAAAGAAATAGACAAATATTGAACAAACATTGCTGCCATACGAATTAAACGAAACTTTTGATCAACAAAAGGATTTAGTGAAAGGTATTCCTACATTATTCATACGTATAAAGAAGGTTTACGATTCATACACAAAGGTAATAGAAACAATAATAAACATGATTATTCTAGAGATAAACTACTTTGGTTTGGATTTAAATGTAGAGAGGCAAGAAAGGATTTTCACTGAGCAAAGCATGTAAACAAATGGGTGCACATTACAGTGTAATGAAAATGCAATCCAGTTTCTAACTCAATTTGAGTAGTGAGGAAGTTACATCTTGGTATTATGGCAATTTAGTTTATATGTGCTAATGCTATGCTGTGTATGGTACGGATTATAGTGTTCAATAGGTTCAATGCTCGGTCGTTATTTCATATGGCAACAAACCTACTGGTAGTTTTAACTAATATGTTTTGAAATGTGATATCATGATTCAATATTTAGTATTTATTATTAAAATAACGATCATTTGTTATCATTTTTGTTGTATCAATTAAGTGTACTAATGTTGTTTTCGTTGCAAAAACCTGATTTATGCAACATACACTGAGTATTTTAAATACTATTTCTGTGTTATGAAAGTTTGTTCACAAAGTTGGAATGTAGACAAAATGACGAAAATGCTATGTACACTGGACAGGTTTAATTTTACATAGTGAAAATACTGCTTTTTCGTTAATTCGTGTTTTATCTAGAACTCCCACGCAGTAGTAAATTATTGACTCCTATAGCGACATATGGAAAGATTATTAAGATAAATGTAAAAATTAAATTAAACTTTTCAACACCCTTTATTTAGCATGAAATTAATGAAAATAAACTCTGCACTAACCAAATTAATGGCTTTTGGTGCTTTCCGGATTCCTTATACCAATTAACAGGTTTATGTCTTGTCTTCATTTTGTTTTTAGGTTTCACGTAGTTTATTAAAGAATGCATTTCGAGTTATGAATAACCATTCAGTGATGTGGTCATTCGACTACCGTAACAGATGTAAGACCTTTCTGTGGATGGTTTCGCTTATAATGCCACTGTGTTTACCATGGGTTGGAGCAGGATATACAACAATATTGGAAAACTCCAGCAGGAACTCTACTGACAGAAGAGCACATGACATTTACTTAACTACGACAACGGGTTTATTACTACTAGTTTTACCGACGCTTTCTGGTCTAGTGTTGCTTCTCATGATACTAATATTGTGCGGTTTGAAAAGGGTGGGTATACATTGAATGAAATCTTTAATTATCAGTATTTTTACTGACAGTTCCAAGGCTAAAAATCGCTGAATTGTTATTACAATTTTGTACTTTTTTAGTTTATGTTAAATTCCCCCTTTCCCCTTGTGCAATTCTTTCACTTGATATGACATTCGCGCTCTTTTCTCCCCCCTTTGGCCTATTGTTGTTGGTTTTCTTGGCTTTTTCGGTGATGTATTCCGTCCATTTGTAAAAAACTACCCCTTGTCTTCCTCCTTAATTCTCTTGATTTGCTATTTATGGTCAACCAGGTCATTCCTTGCGCCCCTGATCCCATGCGTTTTTACCCTTGAACCTCCTCAGTGCCTGATATTGTGTGGACTTTTGTTTTCCCAAGGGTCTGTGTGGGGAGACATTGCCTTTGTATGTGGCGATCCCTGTATCAACTTAATATATATTCTACTAATAGCTTTAGGCAACCGTAATTAAAAGGTGTCAGGATTGAGAGAGGGCTTACTTTGTTAAGTGTAAGAGCGATTATATCGTTGAATAAATAGATGTATACGATCAGATTACACTTGATTAATATGATGGGCTAAAGTCCATTAAATGAAATATTAACATATGAAACATCATTGCCCTTCCTTAACATACTTTTTCATTTTATGTCTTTAAACTACTTCCGTTTTCCCTGGTTGTTGGTTTTAGTAACGATACATGAGAACCACCAATGCTCATTGGAGCAAGCATTTGCTTATTGCAACCTTACGTGAACAGATGTTTCTCACATTTGTAAACAGACAACCTTTTGTCAATATAAAGCTATACATGTGCCATTGAAATGGTAAAATACAGATAGCGACACCACTTTTAATAAAATTCAAGATTTAATCAAGTTCTAGAGGATCGGGTTTTCGTATTTGTTCCCAACTTTTACATTTAAAATCAGGCATAATCAATCCTATGTGGAACTACATTCCCCGGATGTACACGTATAAACCTCTAAAAGGGAAAAATAAGACCACACTCACCGTTTAAGTCCATTTTGGACTCATTTGCGCGACAACGTAAGAACCATTGGAACATTTTCAACGCATAACAAAATGTTGTTGTTCCAATGAGACGCAGGCGTGAATAATGCCATTAAGAATAATAATTATTGTTTATTTAAATTTTGAAGAAGAATTAACACATAACTTACAGTGAAACACTTTGAGACAGCTAGTCATAATGGCACATATCTCACCGGTGTAAAGTTAGCGGCAGTAGCAGTAACAGCAGTAATTTACGTACCTGTGTTCCTGCTTTTACTGCTTACTTCACACCGGTACATAATTCAAATAGTTGCCTATTATTTGTCTAATTCAGAAGGACTTCTATTATTTTTTAGATTATGTTAAATTCCCCTTTCCCCTTTCAAATAGTTGCCTTTTATTTGTCTATTTCAGCGGGCCATATCTCTGCAAACACGATTGTGGGAGTCGCTGGGAGAGCAGTGTATAAAGAACAATGTTCTACTATTGTTTTCTTCGCGAAAATGTAACAAACCCACTGTATCCTTTTGTAAGTGATATAAATACCAAATACTAGTATTGTGTCTGCATTGAACCATGTTTTGAACTTAATTTATCGACAGAACTAAACATCCCGTTACCGAGTCCCCTAACGGTTTCTCCGGAGAGGACTTTGGTCAACCCCTCTCCCGTCCTTCTGTCCGTCCACTCGTCATACTGCCTTCAAAGAGTTATATCCAGGTCAAACTGCCGTACATTATTTATTCATTGGATGTCACGGGCACAATTTATTTTATTTAAGACATTTATGTCACAAGTATAATGATATGTCGCGATCAATACCTAATTTCTTATTCCAATGCCAAGGTCACATGTAGCCCTTATAGGTCACGTGTAGGCCATACATATTTTGTTTACTACTGATGTTTTTCAATTTATATGACATGTGCATGACCACCACCATAAAGCAAAAACATTTCTAACCATAATGTCAAGAACACACTTGATCTACAAAGGTTACACCTCTCGTACGGTGCTGTTATATGGACCGCTAATGAGTGTATGAACTTTCCCGACCTGTACCCATGGCATTAGGTTCGTGCTCGTTATTGTGCTATCAAAAATGCACTATCGTGTAGAACAACATAAATGAACATTTTTATTTTTGTTATTAAATTGTTTCGCGCTCATGTTTGTTCAAAAACTATCGGAGCTTATGAAGTTATGAGATAGTGCCATAGGTCTTGCTGACATTAATTAGAATTTATTTAACGGAGCGGGCAAGACGTGCGAGCTTAATAATGAAGCTTTATAAAACTACAATGTACTGATTGGATAACACATATAATCGTAGATCGCCCAATATTGTCGTTTAGGGACCGGGTAGCCTGGAACGTGTACTACTGTGCAGTAGCAACTAATACTTTTTCTTTCTGGTATATGTTGTCTTTGACAGACTTTTCAGCTCATTGTCATGCGATACAATGTAACCAGATGCAAGGTAAGCCATAGTATCGGTATACATCGAGGGTTCAGCGCAAGATTATCCTAACTCCTATGTATTTATATAGGAGTTAGTATAGTCTTGCATTGAACCGTCGATATAACGTTTTTTACTCACTAGTCTGTCATTCCTTTATTCTACAGAGCATTTACCTTGTGTCTCAACCATTGCGCTATGTTCATGTAGTTGCATATACAATAGTGTACTTAGTTAATACACATTAAATAGTATAACAATTCTCGTAAGTTAGTCTTAACCTCACTATTGTGTATAATCATGCATTACGCACTAGTGCACATAAACTACTCAAACGCAAGTAGCATGCATATACATGAATATACATCTGAAACGAAGGTATGTCTCTTATTTCCACTGTGGTCCAGAGAATATGATATGGTATGACATATGAAGATTTATTACAAACAACATTATTATTGTACATTTTACAAAACATAACGTGTTCTCTTCTTACTTAAGAAATAAACCATTAACCGTGTGTATGTCACAGATGCATTCGTGCAATATTGAGAGAATTAATGGCAAATGGCAAACACTACTCAATGTTTTAAAAGTAACATAAATGTTTCGTTGAGTATTTATGTATTTTTAACACAAACTATATTGTATTGGTTTTTTAGGAATACCTCGCCGGAATAATAAAGTCAAAGAATTTGAGTTTCATCAATGACGAATTGACACCAGAGGTATTTCCGTACGGTTCCACATTTATAAAACCTAGTGTGTAAACATGGTTCTCCTATTCACATGAGGCCTCAATTTTTGTACGATCTTGTTTGTCGTGTAACCGATCATCTTTAAACTATCACTTTGCTGTTATTCTGACACTTGGTTGATAAAAATGGAACGTGCTTAATGTGTTGTGTATGATACTATTGAGATAAAATAACGAATAAATTTGAAGTTTGTTCGCATCTTTTTATCATGTTTGGATATGAGGTTTTCCAACATGTTTTTAGAGAAATATTCAGTATCTCTTTTCTCCTTATTAAAGGGTCACATGATACAAACACATGCGTCACAGCCTGGGTTGTCCTGGGAGAGCATGTTTGGTATTGACTGTGTGTTAATTATGATTTATTGTGTCATTTTTTGTGATAAATGAACTCGAAGGAAGTATAACTTTACATCATATGTTTATACGGTGTGAGTGTGTGACGGCGTAATTAATTTGTTTCTGTATTCAGAAACGGGCTGATACTCTAGTTAAATCTCATCTGGCCAAAATAACGAAGACTTTAGCGGGCGAATTTGAGTCACTTCCGGATGCTCCATCTAACAGGCACAATGTTAAAAGTGGAAAGATGTGTATCTGTCAACAACTGGAACAAGATCTGACTGAAGCGCCTTAATTTGTGATGATATACAAGACGGATAACTATAGTCAGTTCGGTTATGACCCTTGTGATATTAGCTTGAGTTTCACTAGATCTTTATCGAGTTAAATACTTGACAGGTGTCAAAAATAGATTGTCCGTTCGGAATATCTAGGCGATTAAATGGATAAGTGAAAGCAGTTGTGGGCATAATAGGACAATATTTCGTGTTTTTTTTCTGAAATGAAATTTATCTCGATACCAACTACAATATATTTAACCAAGTATCATGGTGATTATGTAAATGACTAGTTTCCTAAACGTGATAACAACATAATTACCTAGTTCTTGTATTTTCATGGGGTCTCCAATTTCGTACGATCTTGGTTGTCGTGTGATTGACAATTTTTAAACTATCACTTTGCTTTGATTGTGAAACTATTATAAAATGAAACGTTTTTAATGTGCTGGGTATGACACTATTGTGGTTAAATAACGACTGAATTTGAAGTTCATTCGCATCTTTTTTTATCATGTTTGGTTATGAGGTTTCCCTACATGTTTTAGAGAAATATTAAGTTATCTCTTTGCTCCTTTTATATGTTGAATGAGTGACTTTGTATTAATGAAAATAAATTAAGTCGTCCAGGAAGTGGCACACACAAAGCACACATCCACTCCAAAAGTTCGAGGTGACATTGTGGTGTGTTATACATACAAACAAACATATACAAAGGAGACATTGTAATATAAACATACAAGCGAGCATACACAAAGGAGATATTGTAATATAAACTTAAAAGCGAGCATACACAAAGGAGACATTGTAATATAAACATACAAGCGAGCATACACAAAGGAGACATTGTAATATAAACGTACAAGCGAGCATCCACAAAGGAGACATTGTAATATAAACATACAAGCGAGCATATACAAAGGAGACATTGTAATATAATCATACAAGCGAGCATACACAAAGGAGACATTGTAATATTGACATACAAGTGAACATATACAAATGAGACATTGTAATACATATGTACAAGCGAACACATACAATGGAGACATTGCAATACAAACATACAACAGAAAATATACAACGGCAAAAGGGGGTCACATACGACACAAACACATACGTCACAGCCTGTGTTGTCCAGGGGGGAGCATGTTACTGACTATGGGTTAATGATGCTGTGTAGTGTCCATTGTTTGGACAAATGAACTGAAAAGGAGTATACATTGACATCATATGTGTATACGGAGTGAGTGTATGACGGCGTAATTCATTTAGTTTCTATTTTAAGAAATGGGCTGATAATCTAGTTAAATATCATCTGGCGGAAATGACGAAGACTTACGCGGACGATTTCGAGTCCCTTCCAGATGCTCCATTCAACAGACACAATGTTAAAAGCGGAAAGATGTGTATCTGTCAACAACTGGAACAAGATCTGACTGAAGCGCCTTAATTTGCGATGTTAAACAGGATGGATTACTATCTTCAGTTCGGTTATGACCCTTGTGATACGAGCTTGTGATTAACTAGATCTTTATTGTGTTAACCGTTTAACAGTTGTCAAAAATAGATTTTCCGTTCGAAATATCTAGGGGATTAAATGCATACATGATGGCAGATGTGTGCACTATCGGACAATATTTCGTGTTAAGATATTTTTCTGGGGTGAAACTTTATCTCGATACTATCTGAAATGTACTTGTCAGTTATACGGTCTCGTTGTGTGGATATTCTAATATGATCATGGTTTAAGGTATATATTATTCCATGGTATATGGGGCTGAAACAGAAGCGGCATTTTCTTGTCTACAGGATTGGTTAGTTATGAAAATGCTGTTCATATATGTACAATGTGTTTGTACATGGTGCTGTTTAGTACGTTTTCCACAAGATTCTTTGATCAGAAAACTGTTGTCATATGATATAAATGTTCTGTATGGCGATTTGAAACGGCTGCATTAAGAACCTCATTTGTGGAAAACATAGCAGTTTTGGTGTATATGATGTTTATTGTAATATTTCACTCCAATACTGCGCCTTGTTGTAGTTTAGATGTACACTTCATGTTATTTATACTCAGTACATTTAATAATGAACGGCATGTGCTTTCTAAATTTGCATTGACTGACTTTTAGGATACAAGAAAAGAACTTGGCACGACATTATTGCATGATTACGCAACAAGTATTTTAATAAAAATGAGTTTCAAAAGTAATAAGATGTTATTTAATAAAGTATGGTTGTGCAAAAATTGTGCGTTTTTAAATGTACTGAGTATAGTTAAGGTATTATGAATTGTAGCGTAGACCAAAGTTGTTACATAGATGATCCATTTGCCACTTATTGTTCGATACAATTGTTTGTGTGTGAATAAAATTATTATTTGAAATATAGTGATACGATGGAGTATGTGATTGTTTTCCTATAATCAGACTGTATTCTGTTCTGTGCTAGTTAGCTGTCTCATTGTAATACTATTGTTATTATTTTACTGTGTTTAACATAATGGCATATGTTGTTGCTTTCTTTCCATGTCATTTATTTAATGTTAGAATGGCTTGTTTATGTTGGTGCTCCTGTCTGTCCGTCTGTCTGCGGTGTTTTACATGGAATATTACGGCTATAAATTAGAATCTTGCAATCAGGACACTACATTGGTACAGTTCAACATGGGATGTGAAGTTATAATTACGCTAGTCGTTGCGATGTATTTTATGCCAACATTTTAGTTTTAGATATTTTGTAAGGTTTTAGCTACAAACTGGCAGTGGGTTAATATTAGTTGTGCAAGTATAAACTTAGTGAGTTACTCCTTTGTCTCTTTACAATGGGTCATACTACAAGTTTGTGACGTCCTTACTGATATTGAACAATGTAGTAGATTACCTAAACATGCTTAAAACTCATCAGAATCTTGCTATATAATCATATAAAAAACAATTATGTTTTTAACCAGCTGTTACTATTCCATAGGATAGGTGTGTCATAGTTTTCCATAGACAGATTTTCATTTCTCATTTCGCTCTTAGAATTGTTTTCCCGTAATCAATGTAGACAAAAATGCTTTATTTTTCTGGTTTATTTTTACAATTTGAATGTTGATAGATTTTATATTATCCTGGCCTTTTTGTATGTTATATCTGTACATGAACTTCAATATATATTGTGGTCTGTTATTCTGTGTTTCGTGAAACTTTTCACCCAAAGAATTATTATATTATAATATTGAATTCTAAATGAAATCATTTGACTTTGTGTTATTAATCATGTATTTATATATACTCCGTACATTTAAAAATGCCAATTTTCGTACCTATGATATGTGCTTTAAATGTCATTTTATTGTGTTTTTGATATGAAAATGTCCGTTATTTGAAAGAAGATGGAGAGGTCGTCATTGCCAACAATGAAATAATATCCTGTTAAGTTCTTATCATGCATCCTTCGGTAAGTTCATGAAATTAAAGACATCTTTCATTTTGCGTTTTTGAGTATATATTTGTTTAGGTACGGTGCAGCCTTTAGTAGAATGACTGTGTCTTGAGCAACAACATATCTTCATCAAAAGTATCAGATTCCCTGTAATAAGACTGTACTATCAATTTGACCGCTCTGTTGCTGCCACCCCTTAACAACAACCAAAATGTAGGTCTCCCGAAGGGTGTTTCTCTAGAGAGGTTGCTCTGTATATATCTCATACAAATTCTTGTGTGAGGGTCTTGAGTTGGTAACCTTGGTGATGCATAATGGTCTCCATGATGATTATATTTCCCTGTAACACTGCAATAGCCCAGCTGGTAGAATCCGCTTTGAGTGCAAGAGATTAGTGTGCGATGTCTTGCTGTGTCATACCAACAGTGTGAAAAGTATGACTGGTTACTACCTTACTAGGCATTCGATACATAAATGGAGTTCCAGAAAATAAACTGGCCCAGGTATCAGCACTAGCACTAGCAGATGTTGGTTGCGCAAAAGTTTATAGCACATGTAACGCGATAGTACCTTGCAGTATAGTGCGGTTGCCCTATGGTAGTTGTCGTTACTCTGTCTGGACAGACGTCTGTTGTTTTTTTTTTTTGGTTTCCGCTCAATAACTCGATAACGCTTGGGCCTATGATCCTCAAACTTGATAGTCTTCTTGGACATGACAAATAGATGACTCCTATTAATTTTGAGATCAATGTCATAGTTACACGTTTTACATCAAAAGTTATTATACTTATATAGATATCAGTCTTGATGGCTGCGTCCTGGGTTACTATCTAGTACTAGCGCCTGTTAAACACGAGGCTCAACAGTTAAACATGAGACACAACGGTTAAACATGAGACACAACGGTTAAACACGAGGCTCAACAGTTAAACATGAGACACAACGGTTAAACATGAGGCTCAACAGTTAAACATGAGGCCAACGGTTTAACATGAGACACAACGGTTAAACATGAGACACAACGGTTAAACATGAGGCTCAACAGTTAAACATGAGGCCAACGGTTAAACATGAGACACAACGGTTAAACACGAGGCTCAACAGTTAAACATGAGACACAACGGTTAAACATGAGGCTCAACAGTTAAACATGAGGCCAACGGTTAAACATGAGACACAACGGTTAAACACGAGGCTCAACAGTTAAACATGAGACATAACGGTTAAACATGAGGCTCAACAGTTAAACATGAGGCCAACTGTTAAACATGAGACACAAGGTTAAACACGAGGCTCAACAGTTAAACATGAGACACAACGGTTAAACATGATGCTCAACAGTTAAACATGAGGCCAACGGTTAAACATGAGGCCCAACGGTTAAACATGGGGCCCTACGGTTAAACATGAGGCCCAACGGTTAAACATGAGGTCCAACGGTTAAACATGAGGCCCAACAGTTAAACATGAGGCCCAACGGTTAAACATGGAGCCCTACGGTTAAACATGAGGCCCAACAGTTAAACATGAGGACAAGCAGGAAAGGAAACATCGCTACACAAATATAAATTCACGGCCTTTGAAATGTCAGCATAAATACATGGGGTATGAGACAGATTTTGTACTGTAAGCACACGGATAAGACGACGAATCTTAGTTTTTCATTCGTTATGATCATAGTTACGCATGAATATTTCCACTGAAACGAAACCTAACCTTTATTGTATTTTTTTCACTTCTATTTTCTGATTTCGTAGGAAAGATGCAATTAAATCAGAAAATAAACGGGCTCCATTAACATAGTACAGGATATTCCAATGTACACGTACCTGTATGAATGTGAATGTAACATATTTATCTTGACAAACCGGATATTTTTCTTCAGTCATTATAAATGTTAATTTCCAACTTTGTAATGTCAGTCTGTAATAACCTGTGTGAAACGGTCCCTAGGCGTGTACAATGCATACATACGCAAAATACCTCAACACTGAGATTGTCACGAGTTCTCTTCCTCTATCCCTTCTAGAGTTATCTACCTTTATCCGTTTCCTAGTATATGTATACGTAAAGTACATACTATATATACATGTACTATGAACCTTTATGTATTACAAAGGGAAATGAGAACTCTATAAGTATAAAGGGAGAGAACTCGTGGCAATCTCCTATGGTAGTGCATCACTAACGTTCGAGGAAACGAAATTCTCTAGGAAAGCATACCCACATGTCCCGCATAGATTGCTAGATCTACAAGGCCTGGCTGCGTCCCTGGCATGCGTTTATGATCCTAAGGGTTTACGAAGTCACTAATGTTTGCGCACAGTTTGCTTGTACAAATGAATACACGTATAATGTATACGAGAATTATAAATTGAACAGGGCTATTCGGTCTTTTCGATATGTTCTTCTTAACTGAAATCCATACAATAATGGCTGACAAGTGTGTCCACCTCACTGGTACTTGAAACAAACTATTTTAATGTTCTATATGCATTATAAGCCTTATTTACTATAGTTAGAACATTCTGTACCTGTGGTCCACCTACATATCAAATTTTAGTTTTGTGGATTCAGCTTTACTAGGCCATTCATATTCATACATATTGTTTGCATGTATCAATTGATTTAAAATCAGATCAATATTGGAAAACAGAATACAGAAAAATAAATACGCATACACAATGTTTGAATATGATCGTCAATATAAAGTGTGCTGTTCTTTTAAAAGCTTTTTCATTTAAAATCAATGATCAATACAATATGGCAGATTTTGTAGATATTAATGATATATCTATCGTACAGAAACTTCCAGCTTTGCCTGAAGGAAAATCTCGACATTTCTTTGTGTCTTACAGTTGTGAGGAGAGAGACAAAGTGATCGAAATTCTTGATGAACTAGAACGTAGATTCCCTGTGAAATGTTGCTATTCGGATCGTGATTTCCAAGCGGGTAAAGACATTGCTGTAAACATCAAGGAAGGAATGGCGACGAGTATAAAAGTGTTGTTATTTGTTTCACCAAGTTTTCTACAAAGTGGATGGTGTAAATACGAGACCGATGCTGCTTTTGTCACGTCTATGGGATGTGGGTATAGTTGTATTGTACCAGTGTTGTTAGAGGAATGTGAAATACCGCCAACATTAGTGACCTTGACCTACATAGATGCAACTATCCCTGGAATAGATATTCCTGCTAAAATAGCATCCAGTCTTCTACGTCCAAGTAAGTGGATATATTTTTTAAAACTTAGTACTTGTGCTAGAGACGCGTGGTATTACCGTAATATATAGCGGTATTTTGAGACGGAAGTAGCTGCGTTTACAGATCCTTAATCCTACACTCGCGTTCTAAGATTACGGTCCGTAATTGTAGACAATCCAGTCTCCTATACAGTGATTTCCACTTACAGATATCGTTACCGTAGCGTAATCAAGTAACAGGTGCGTGCAATTTGTAGATAACCAACACTGCACAGGCTGTGATTAGTTAAATATGTTTTATTTATTAACTTATCCACTAGTATCAGACTATAGCTGATTAAACAGTCATGTTATGAAATGAACACAAATCCCCCGAAAAGGGACAAAGGCACTTACCCCTTAACACGGAGAGAGACCCCTGACACCTTTTAACTGCAGTCCATTACATAAACGAATAGCATGACATTCGATACCAACAAGATCAATTACTCTTTTAACGTATTGCCATGTGTAAATGCTGTAATAATTTTAAAATTTCTACACTTCAAATGGAAGTATTTAAAACGGAATACATGTAATAGTCTGTTTGTATACAGTTTTCTGTTCGATGCTAGAATCGCTAAGTTTTTTCACATTACCTAACGTTTGAAGGAAATAATAATTATGAAATATATTTTTCACTGTCTTGTGTATGTTATCTGAAGCAATTTATTCTCTCTTTTAAACAAATTTAATTATGTGGTTTGTAATAATTTCATAGCCTGCAGCAAGATGTCACGTGGTATTTATTTTGTATAACAGATACAGATGATGGTATTTTGGGTTTGAATATGCAGTCATGGAGCAAGATTTGTGAGTATTTCCGTTACTCTGTTTTTCTTCAGAGTAGCGGTAGTTTAGTGCATAAGTGCAACTTACGTGGCAGTTGTGGGTACTATCAGACGAGTTTGCTTTATCTGAGATAAAAACTTATCACGATACTTATCTAGTTAACCACATTAGCATGATACTTATGTAAGTTAACTAGTTTCTTTAAAGTGATAACTACATAATTTTCTAGTTTATTATGGAGTTAACTGGTGGAAGATGGTTCAATTAAACATACGAGTACAAGTATTTGCTTCTCTGGATTGTAAATTTAAACATCTATTTATAGACAGATTTTAAGTAAACAAAATGATTGCTCCCTTGTTTTGGATCGATACTGGTATCTTATATGTACATATACCGTACATATTTCATTAAATGGTGCGTGTCAGGTTGCGCCAATACTTGTAGTAATTTACGGAAAACTGGCAACGAAAGTCTATTACGGCAAGTCTAGCACTAAGGACTAGAACCCTATTGCATTGATAACCCAGTTGCAGTGTTGTGAGTTTTGAGTTTGGCTTCGTAGATTTTGAGATTATATTAACATTTTTCAGATGAAAATAGATACTGTTACGTAATTAATGGCGACCGAGAGCCACTGTGGCCAATTCGTCCTGCCAGATATAAGTTTGTAATAAAACAGAATGAACTGAATTCCATGGAACTGAATAAAGTGGCGGTATGTATGTCACTTCGTCTCATATTCTCTCGCATTTACACAAACATTGATAAAACCGTTAGCAACTAACATAAATTTAAGTAGTGATGAATTTACATCTTGGTCTTATATGTGTACCGTTTGACCTCCTTTAGTGCCTTATGTTTTGTGGATTGTTGCTTTTCCGGAGATCTGCGTGGGGAGGCATTGTCTTATGTATGTGGCTTTCCCTGTAGTTACGTATTCTCTCTCTTTTATGACAATTAAGTTTATATGTGCAAATGCTATGCTGTCTATGGAACGGATTATGATGTTCAATGCGTCTTTTAATTTCCGACGATATCATGAACCTTGTCTGCTATGTTGAAGAAAGTGTTTGGTTGTAATTTCATATTGCAAAACATCTACTGGTAGTTTTTACTAATGCGTATTGAAATGTGATAGCATGATTTAATATTCTGTATTTATTATTAATAGCACAATCATTTGTTATTAATTTTCTTATCAATTAAGTGTACTAATGTTTTTTCGTTACAAAAACATGATTTATGTAACATACAATAAATATCTTAAATAACATAAGGGCGTTATGAAAGTTGGTTCACATAAAGTTGGAATGTAGACAAGATGAGCACAAAGTGCAAAATACTGCTTTTTCGTTAATTCGTTTTTATCTAGCACTTTCACGCAGAAGTAAACTATTGACTCCTAGCGACATAGGTGGAAAGATTATTTAGAAAAATATTAAAATTAAATTTTGTGACCGAACTTTTTGACACCATTTATAAATGAATATAAACACTGCAATAACCAAAATTAATGGCTATTCGGTGCTTTCCGGATTCCTTATATCAATTGAACTTGAATGTCAGTCAGTTTCATGTGTTGACTTCATTTTGTATTCAGGTGTCACGTCGTTTATTGAAGAATGCATTTCGAGTTATAAATGACCATTCATTGATGTGGTCATTCGACTACCGTAACAGATGTAAGACCTTTATGTGGATGGTTGTGCTCATAATGATACCTATTTTACTATTGTTTGGACTATATAAATCGACTACAGAATTGGAATGCTCCAGCAGGAACCCTACTGAGAGAAAAGCATATGGCATTCCGTTAATAGGAGTATTAGCACCGCTCATTAGTCTGGTGTTGTCTCTAGCGATCTGCATACCAATATTCTGCAGTTTTAAAAGGGTGCGTATACATTGAATGAGCTCTATTATCGGTATTGTTACAGACAGTACTAAGGCTGTTAATCGCTGTATTGTTATTACATTTCTGTACTTCTATTGCTGGTTTTCTTGGCTTGTTCGGTGATGTATTCCACCCATTTGTAACAAATACTACCCCCTTGTTGTCCTCCTTAATTCTCCTTAGTTGATCTTAATTGTCGGCCAGTTCCCTTGCGTGTTAACACTTGTATCTCCTCAGTGCCTGATGTTTTGTGGACTGTTGTTTTTCCCGCGGATTTGTGTGGGAGGCATTGTCTATGTATGTGGCGTTCCTGTATCAACTTAATCTCTCCTCTACTAATACCGGATTGAGAAAGGTCTTACTTTGTTAAGAGTATTATTAGAGCGGTTCTATCGTAGAATAAATAAATGTATACGTTCAGATGCCGCTTGAATGATATGATGGTATGTGTGGGAGCGTAACGTCCAGTAAATCCGGGCCGGATCTAGTTACGATCTACAGCCACAGCAATAATATCATTCTACATTAATTCCACTCATGTATCATACGCTTTTCACAAGTTTGTTCACTCATTCCGGGTAATGTTCGAGTGTGTTTGTAAACGCCTGCGTCTCATTGGAACAACAACTTTTTGTTATGCGTTGAAAATGTTCCAACGTAAACAAATGCTTCTAAAAGTTATTCAGACAACTCTTTTGTCAATATAAAGCTATACATGTGTCGCTGAAGTGGTAAAATACAGAGAGCGATACAACTTTTCATAAAAAAACAAGATTTCGCCGATGTCAACAATAAGCTTTGGAAAGTTATGCAAGTTCTTGACGATCGAGGTTTTTTACATTTAACACAAGGCTGAATCCAATGAGACGCAGGCGTGTTGTATACATTTATGGATGTATCTTAATAAATGAAAGGTGACTTCACTTGCAATGTATAAAGATATAAATGTTTATTTGTTGTACACTTTATATATTTAGTATGATATTTACTTAACAACATTAAAACGCCACTACGCCTACGTAAGTGACATTACACTGAACAAAATATACTTCATTTCACAAACATAATTTCCAATTAACACTTCGAGACAGCTGGTCAGAAATGGCACATAATTAAAATGGTTGTCTGTTATTTGTGTATTTCAGGGGGACATATCTCTGCAAACACGTTTGTGGGAGTCACTTGGAGATCAGTGTATAAAGAACAATGTTATGCTATTGTTTTCTTCACGAAAAAATAACCAACCCACTGTATCCTTTTGTAAGAGATATAAATATCAAATCCTAGTATTACGTCACCCGTGAACTATGTTTTGAACATATTTTATCGACAGGACTAAACATCCCGTTACCGAGTCCCGTAACGGTTTCTCCGGGAGGACTTTCGGTTAACCCCTCTCCAGTCCTTCAGTCCGTCCACTCGTCAGACTGCCCTTCAAGGAGTCCTATCAAGGTCATTCTGTCATACTGTATTTATTCATTTGATTTCATCGACACAATTTATTTTCTTTAACAGAGTTATATCACAAATATAATGATATGTCGTGATCAATATCTAGTTTCCTTTTCCAATTTCAAGGTCACAAGTAGCCTTCACATGTCACAGGTGATCCTAAAATGTCACAGGTAGTCATCATAGTCACACACATGTTGTTTCCGAACTATAACATGTTTTGATGCGATTCAATTTATATGACAGATGCATGCCCACCACCATAAAGCAAACACATATATGGACCACTAATGAATGTATCAACTTTCCGGACCTGTCAATTTACGCATGACATTACGTTCGTGCTTTTCCTTGTGCTCATATTACGAAATGGAAAATGCAACATTAGTCAAGATGTTTTCTTATATTTTATTATTTCTTGTTCATGTTGGTTCAAAAATCCTCAGAGCTTATGAAGTTATGATATGATGTTATATGCTTAATGATACAGCTTTATGAAACTTGATTACTGATTGGATAACACATATAATCGTAGACCACCTAAAAGTGTCGTTTAGGGTTCGGGCAGGGAACGTGTACTGCTTTGTGATAGCAATAATTGTTCTTGGTGGTATATGTTGCCCTTGACAGATTTATTCAGCTCATTTTCATGCGATACAATGTTTCCAGATGCAAGGTAATCCATCATATCGGTATATAACGTTTTTTCGGTGCAGCCGTACTAACATGACTTTGCTATTTGCATATCGGTGTTGTGTAAACAAATCCTACGTTAACCACTAAGCCAACTTCTCTTCAACCGAACAATTTTTCGTGACCTCGTCGATATGTTCCGAATGCACTCGACCATCGATCTTTTTCGTAGATTTCATAACAAATAATTATCGTCATCCGTGCTGCCGAGGCACCCGCAATAATTAAATATGAGTTCAACTAAAAATGTTGTCACAAATCTTTGCAAATATATTTTGACCGGAAATGACCTGGCGGACAGTTGGGGGACATCTTGTGAATTTATTTGAGAAGTCGTGCCAGATATATGTATATATAGATAACAATGCATAATGTAAAGTATCTTAGCAGCATATATAAGAAGCATGTGTATAAATGGTACATCTGAAACGAATGTATGTCTCTGTTTCCACTATGGTCCTGAGAATATGATATTGTATGACATAGGGAGATTTATCACAAACAAAATTATGAGTGTAAATTTTACAAAATATATATTTTTCTCTTCTTCATTTGCCTGGCAATACGAAATAAATCATTAACCGTTTGTATGCCACAGATGCATTCGTGCGATATTTAGAGAATTATTGGCAAATGGCAAACACAACTCACTGTTTTAAAAGTAACATAAATGTTTCCTTGACTATGTATGCGTTTTGATTGTAGAATAAACAATATCGTATTTTCTTTTGTAGGAATACCTCGTCGGAATCATACAGTCAAAGAATTTGAGTTTCATCAATGACGAATTGACACCAGAGGTATTTCCGCATGATTACACATTTATACAATCTAGTGTGTAAACATTGTTCTTGTCTTCAGATGGAGTCTCCATTTTTGTACAATTTTTACCAGTTTTGAAATAAGTTCGTTCACATCTTTTTTATCAAGTTTGGTTAAGAGGTTTCAGAAAAATATTAAGTATCTCTTTTCTCCTTATATATGTGAATGAGTGACTTTGTATTAATGAAATTAAATTCGGTCGTTGCAGGAAGTGGCACATACAAAACACACATCCACTCCAAAAGTTCAAGGAGAGACGGTAATATATACATACAAGTGAACAAATACAAAGGAGAGATTGTAATATATACATGCAAGCGAACATACACAAAGGAGACATTGTAGTATATACATGCAAGCGAACATATACACAGGAGACATTGTAATATATACATACAAGTGAACAAATACAAAGGAGACATTTTATATAGAAAGGCGAACATATACAAAGGAGACATTATATACATACAAGCGAACATTTACACAGGAGACATTGTAATATATACATACAAGCGAACATATACACAGGAGAGATTGTAATATATACATACAAGCGAACATATACAAAGGAGAGATTGTAATATATACATACAAGCGAACATATACAAAGGAGAGATTGTAATATATACATACAAGCGAAAATATACAAAGGAGAGATTGTAATATATACATACAAGCGAACAAATACAAAGGAGAGATTGTAATATATACATAGAAGCGAACAAATACAAAGGAGAGATTGTAATATATACATACAAGCGAACATATACAAAGGAGAGATTGTAATATATACAAACAAGCGAACATACACATAGGAGACATTGTAATATATACATACAAGCGAACATATACACAGGAGACATTGTAATATATACATACAAGCGAAAATATACACAGGAGACATTGTAGTATATACGTACAAGCGAACATATACATAGGAGACATTGTAATATATACATACAAGCGAACATATACACAGGAGACATTGTAATATATACATACAAGCGAACATATACACAGGAAACATTGTAATATATACATACAAGCGAAAACATACACAGGAGACATTGCAATATATACATGCAAGCGAACATATACACAGGATACATTGTAATATATACATGCAAGCGAACATATACACAGGAAACATTGTAATATATACATACAAGCGAACATATACAAAGGAGATATTGCAATATATACATACAAGCGAACATATACACAGGAGACATTGTAATATATACATGCAAGCGAACATATACACAGGAAACATTGTAATATATACATCCAAGCGAACATATACACAGGAAACATTGTAATATATACATACAAGCGAACATACACACAGGAGACATTGTAATACAATGTATATACATACAAGCGAACATACACATAGGAGACATTGTAATATATACATACAAGCGAACATACACACATGAGACATTGTAATACAATGTATATACATACAAGCGAACATACACACAGGAGACATTGTAATATATACATACAAGCGAACATACACACAGGAGACATTGTAATATAAACATAAAAGCGAACATACACATAGGAGACATTGTAATACAATGTATATACATACAAGCGAACATACACGTAGGAGACATTGTAATATATACGTACAAGCGAACATACACACTGGAGACATTGTAATATATACATACAAGCGAACATACACACAGGAGACATTGTAATATATACATACAACAGAACTAATACAAAGGAGTCATTGTAATATATGCATAAAACAGAACATATACAAAGGAGACATTGTAATATGTACATACAAGCGAACATATACTATGGTGACATTGTAATATATACATACAAGCGAACATATACATAGGAGACATTGTAATATATACATACAAGCGAACATACACACAGGAGACATTGTAATATATACATACAAGCGAACATACACACAGGAGACATTGTAATATATACATACAAGCGAACATATGCACAGGAAACATTGAAATATATACATACAAGCGAACATATACACAGGAGACATTGTAATATATACATACAAGCGACCATACACAAAGGAGACATTGTAACATATACATGCAAGCGAACATATACATAGGAGACATTGTAATATATACATACAAGCGAACATACACAAAGGAGACATTGTAATAAATACATACAACAGAACTAATACAAAGGAGTCATTGTAATATATGCATACAACAGAACATATACAAAGGAGACATTGTAATATATATATACAACAGAACATAAACAAAGGAGACATTGTAATATATACATACACCAGAACATAAACAAAGGATACATTGTAATATATACATGACACAAACACATACGTTACAGCCTGTGTTGTCCAGGGGAAGCATGTTTGGTACTGACTGTGTGTTTATTATGATGAGTTGTGTCAATTGTATTGATAAATGAACTAAAAGGGAGTATAAATTTACATCATTTGTGTATACGGCGTGAGTGTGTGACGGCGTAATTCATTTTGTTTCTGTTTTCAGAAATGGGCTGATAATCTAGTTAAATCTCATCTGGCGAAAATAACGAAGACTTTAGCGGACGATTTCGAGTCACTTCCAGATGCTCCATCTAACAGGCACAATGTTAAAAGTGGAAAGATGTGTATCTGTCAACAACTGGAACAAGACCTAATTGAAGCGCCTTAATTTGCGATGTTATACAAGATGGATAACTATATTCAGTTGTGATATGAGCTTGAACCACTTAACAGTTGTCAAAAATAGATTGTCCGTTCGGAATATCTAGAGGATTAAATGGAAAAGTGAAAGCAGTTTTGGGCACAATCGGACAATAGTTCGTGTTTTTTTCTGGGATGAAATTTATCTCGATACTTACTACAATATATTTAATTAAGTATCATGATAATTAAGCAAATGTCTAGTTTCCTTAACGTGATAACCACATAATTACCTAGTTAATTAGTTGTTAACACGTGGCAGAGGTATACCACCATAATTTTGAGACCGAAATAAACGTACTTAAATAAACGTATAATGTATAGAGATGTTTTATTTACCGCGAAAGCATATTGCCTTCATACTAAAATGGATGTACAGAGTTGTTCGCACTTTTCCGTTCGCTTGACGTTGAAAAGTCGCATTGGTGTTTTGATATTGAGAGCTAGCATGTCTTGTGTTGTCGCAAATAAAAACTGCTCTGTCGTGTATAGAAAAGAGTTTTATTTGTTGAGTTCTATTGCGTTGCATTATTTCCAGAACCCCAATTCGTTTTTCGTCTTTTTGTCTCAAACAGGGTTATCGAATTGCAACTCAATCTTTTGTGGTCTTGAGTATTTGGTATCGTTGAAATCGTATTTCCAAGCTCTTTATAACTGAACTACCCATATTGTTCTGGAATGCATTTAACTTAAATTAAATGCAATTGCATAACTACGTATGTAACAATTATCTTAAGAGGGTAACATTTTAAATATTTTTTTCTCAAACAGACGAAAAACAAGTCATGGGGTTCTGATGCGACGACTAGCAGACGTTGGTTGCACAATAGTTTGTAGCACATATTACTCATTATTGCCTTGCAGATTAGTGCGGGTACCCTATGGTAATTGTCCTTACTCTGTCTGGACAGGCGTCTGTTTGTTATTTGGTTTCAGTTCGATAGCTCGAGAAGCTCCTCAAACTTGATAGTCTTCTTTGTCCACACAAAAAGATGACCCCTATTAATTTTGAGGTCAAGGCCATGGTGACACATTTTACACCGAAACAAGTTATTACACCTTTTATAGATATAAATGTCACTCTAGATGACTGTGTCCTGGGTTATTAACCAGTACTCGCGCCTGTTAAACATGAGGCCAAACAGTTAAACATGAGACGCAACAGTTAAACATGAGAACTAACCTTTAAACATGAGGCCCAACAGTTAAACATGAAACCCAAAAGTTAAACATGAGGCCCAACAGCTAAACATGGGGTTTAACAGAACAACATGAAACCCAACAGAACAACATGAAACCAAACAGTTAAACATGAAACCCAACAGTTAAACATGAGGCCCAACAGATAAACATGAGGCTCAATAGTTAAACATGAGGCCCAACGGTTGAACATGAGGCTCAACAGTTAAACATGAGGCCCAACGGTTAAACATGAGGCCCAACGGTTAAACATGAGGCCCAACGGTTAAATATGAGGCTCAACAGTTAAACATGAGGCCCAACGGTTAAACATGAGGCTCAATAGTTAAACATTAGGCCCAACGGTTGAACATGAGGCTCAACAGTTAAACATGAGGCCCAACGGTTAAACATGAGGCTCAACAGTTAAACATGAGGTTCAACGGTTAAACATGAGGCTCAACAGTTAAACATGAGGACAAGAAGGACAAGAAAGCTGGCTACACAAGTACTAGTGCACAGCCTTTGAAATGTTATCATAAATACATGTGGTATGAGATCAGATTGATCACAACCGATATCTATGGTGGACGAATTGGTAAAGTACAGGGTGAATTTGTACTGTCAGCACACGGAGCAGACGAATCTTAGTTTTTTATTCATCAGGTTATCATAGTTACGCATGAATATATCCACTGACACGAAACGGATAATTTATTGTATTTATATTTTTTTCACTTCTAATTTCTGATCTCGTTTAAAAGAAGAAATTGAATCAGCAAATAAATGAGCTCCATTGACATTGTATAAAAAGTATAAGATAATACAATGTACACGTAGCTGTATGAATGTCATTGTAACAAATTTATCTAGCCAACCCGGATATTTTCTTTAAGTCATGATCAATGTTCATTTATACCTGTGATAACCACGCTGCATTGTTATGTCATTCTGTAATACGTAAATTGCGTTGTAATCAACAAAGTTTATTGATAAGATTACATGCAGGCCAGGGGCGTAGCTTGGATGAAATGAATGTGTAGGCCAAGATCTAGGGGGGTCTGGGGGAGAAAAAAAATTGACCCTAGAAAGTCAGAGGTGCGTTTTGGCGTATATTTTCTGGGGAAATTTAAGAAAACTATATTAATATGATGTCTAGGAATATAGACCGCGGCTTGAGGGGATGGGGGAAATGTTGACTAAGAGCTAGGAAGTACTATATCCCTCTAGATAGTGTCTGCACTAGTAGTTAGATCTATATTATCTTATTCTATATGTAATCCACTTAGGTAATTAACCGAAACTGTCCATAGCACTGCTGGGGGTTCACCGTCATTTTGACCTGATCTTTGATTGCTGCGAAATTGTGTCATTGGACCCAGGTCATAGGTTTAATCTGTCAACGGAAAGGTTTCCCGCGTCCTTTGTGAATGAGAAGTTTTAAGTTTTAAATATTAAGAATTAAATTTTAAATATTAAATAAGTTTTAAATTTTAAATATTAATTTTAAATGTCCCTCCAGGGTTTCCATAAGAGGACCGTAAATTGTTATCTCAGTGCGCTGATAAAAATCGAATCAATATAGGGAATATACAGCAAATAAGTACGCACAATGTTTGAACTCGGTACTGTATCGGTACAAGTTCATGAATAAAAAGTGTGCTGTTTTTTTAAAAACATCGTTAATATCAAAACAATATGGCCGACTTTGTGGATAATAGTGATATGTCTATCGCACAGAAACTTCCAGCTTTACCTGAAGGAAAATCTCGACATTTCTTTGTGTCTTACAGTTGTGAGGAGAGAGACAAAGTGATCGAAATTCTTGATGAACTAGAACGTAGATTCCCTGTGAAATGTTGCTATTCGGACCGTGATTTCCAAGCGGGTAAAGACATTCCTGTCAACATCAAGGAAGCAATGGCGACGAGTATAAAAGTGTTGTTATTTGTTTCACCAAGTTTTCTACAAAGTGGATGGTGTAAATACGAGACAGATGCTGCTTTTGTCACGTCTATGGGATGTGGGTATAGTTGTATTGTACCAGTGTTGTTAAATGAATGTGAAATACCGCCAACATTAGTGACCTTGACCTACATAGATGCAACTATCCCTGGAATAGATATTCCTGCTAAAATAGCATCCAGTCTTCTACGTCCAAGTAAGTGGACATATGTATTACTTAGTAGATTCTACATGTGCGTTTATCGTAATATATTGCGGTATTTTTAGACGGAAGTGGCTACGATTACAGTTCAGTATTAACGGGTCCTGAATTGTAGATAATCCAACTTCCTACACAGTGATCTCCCCTTACATAAATCGTTACTGTAGCGTAGCATAATCGAGTAACAGGTGCGTGCAGTTTGTAGATAATCAACACTGTACAGGGTACGATCACGGTAATTTATAACATCATAGAAATCAACAGTATTACCTCAAACAATATCGTTGAACAATGCAATTATTTAACAGAAAATTTACCGGAAATATAATAGAACGCGAATCTAGGATTACGGACCCGTTATCGTGGCCACATCATTATTAGATGCAGGTATTAGCGGATAACATAATTGTTTTATTAAATAAAGGCGTTGTATAGCACTAGCACATTAACAATTCATAATAATCAAATGTTGAATTGTACATAATGTAAACATTCTAAGAAAATTATTTTCTTTTTAATATGAATCCATAATCCCTAAACTTGTTTGAAAAATATACGATATTACAATACCTATCATTCTGGCATGGGTAAATATGTTTTATTTATTAACTTATCCACTGGTATCGGTGTATAGCTGATAAAACAGCCATGTTATAAAATGAACAAAAATCCCCCGAAAAGGGGCACAGGCACTTACCCCTAAGACGGAGAGAGACCCCTGACACATTTTAACTGCAGTCCATTACATAAATGAATAGCATGACATTCGATACCAACAAGAACAATTACTATTGTAACGTATTGCCATCTGTAAATGTACTAATTTGAAAATTTACACACTTCAATTGGAGGTATTTAAAACTGAATACATGTAGTTATAATAGACTGTAGTTCTGTATTTATCAAGTCTTCTGTTCGAGATTGGAATCGCTAATCTTTAATTCATCTTGTCTCGATACTGGATAATACATATTTTTCATAGTAACCTTCTACTAACAAGTAAACTGCTAAAACAAGGCTATCGTTGTCATAAATTATGTAAGACGTTTCGTAAGTTTTGCCATAAATATACCGATATTAATTTAAAGTATGGCATTAATGTCAAATCTATGTTAGAGACAGGAATTACTTAACCCAATTTTTATGGAGATCTGTTATATAAAATTATGTTTTGTGGATTGTTGTTTTTTCCGGAGGTCTGCGTGGGGAGGCACTGTCTTGTGTATGTGGCGTTCCCTGTAGTTACGTATTCTCTCTCTTTTGTGTATGTTCCCTGAAGAAATTTAATCAATCTTTTAAATAAATAGAATTCTGTACTTTGTAATAATATCATAGCCTGCAGCAAGGTGTCATATGGTATTTATTTTGTATAACAGACACAGATGATGGTATCTTGGGTTTGAATATGCAGTCATGGAACAAGATCTGTAAGTATTTCTGTTTGTTGCAAAGGTTACACTGTTTTTTTTATCATGATACTAATGTAGGCTAACTAGTTTCTGTAAAGTGATAACCACATCATTTTCTAGTTTATTATGGAGTTGGATCGACACTGGTATCGTATGTACATATACCATACATATACCATACATATACCATTAAATGGTGTGTGTCATGTTGTGCCAATACTTGTAGTAATTTACGGAAAACTGGCAACAAAAGTCTATAACGGCAAGTAAATGTTGAATGTGTAGCACTAAGTGCCAGTATCACAGCCATATTACATTGATAACCCAGTTGCAGTGTTTTTAGTTTTAAGTTCGGCTTCGTAGTTTTTGAGATTATATTAACATTTTTCAGATGAAAATGGATACTGTTACGTAATTAATGGCGACCGAGAGCCACTGTGGCCAATTCGTCCTGCTAGATATAAGTTTGTAATAAAACAGAATGAACTGAATTCCATGGAACTGAATAAAGTGGCGGTATGTATGTCACTTCGTCTCAAATACTTTCGCATTTACACAAACATTGACAAAACTGTTAGCAACTACATGTAACATGCCCTACAAGTACCCTACATGAACCAATGACCTACTTAGTCATGTGTATTTATTGGCAATCAATGACCGTATAGCGGTTACGTCTGATGTAAGCTAGCTGTTATACCGATTTAAACCAAATTTAATTTAAAAATTAAACCAAATATACAACCTGCTAATAAAATTGTGGAATAACCCAGAAGCTGAAGTATTTCTTGATAAAATCGACCATAAAGAAATAGACTAATATTGAACAAACCTTGCTGTCATACGAATTAAACGCAACTTTTGGTCGACAAAAGGAAATAGTGAAAAGTATTCCTACATTATTCATACGTCTAAAGAAGCGTTTGGATTCAAACACAATGGTTAAAGAAACAATAATAATTCTCGAGATAAACCACTTTGGTTTGGATTTAAATGTAGAAATACAAGAATGGATTTCACTGAGCAAAGCATGTACAAATGGGTGAACATTACAGTGTAATGAAGACGCAATCCAGTTTCTAACTGAAGGAATTGGCCCCATCCAACATGTATCAATTTGAGTAGTGAAGAATTTACATCTTGGTCTTATTATAATCCAGTGTGTCTGTGCAAATGCTGTGCTGTCTATGGAACGAATTATGGTGTTCATTGTTTAATGTCCGACGATATCATGTCATATGGCAAAAAACTTCTGGTAGCTTTAATTAATATATACATGTATTGAACTGTGATATATCATGATTCAATATTTATTATTTATTATTACTATTATAATCATTTATCATTATTTTTGTTGTATCAATTTTGTGTACTTATGTTTTTTCGTTACGTGAACGTGATTTATGTAACATACAATGAGTACTTTTTGAATAACGTTTCTTTGCACACACACTGACAGTATAGGGTGTTATGAAAGTTTGTTAATAAAGTTTGAATGTAGACAAGACGAGAAAAATGGTATATACACTGAACAGGTTTTATTTCACATATTGAAAATTACTGCTTTTTCATAAATGCGTGTTTATCTAGAACTATCACGCCGAAGTAAACTATTGGCGTTTAACGACAAAGATGGAAAGATTATTTAGAAAAAAAATAAAATAAAAATTTGTGAACGAACTTTTTAACACTCTGTATATAGCATGAAATAAATGAATATAAACACTGCATTAACCAAACTTTAAATTAGTTTAATTGCTATTTGGTAATTTCCGGCTTTCCTATATCAATTGAACTTGAATGTCAGTTTGATGTCTTTACTTCATTTTGTATTCAGGTTCCACGTCGTTTATTGAAGAATGCATTTCGAGTTATAAATGACCATTCAGTGATGTGGTCATTCGACTACCGTAACAGATGCAAGATATTTCTGTGGATGCTTTTGCTCATAATTATACCGTTTTTACTATTGTTTGAAGTAGTTTGTACGACAATAGAATTGGAATACTCTACTGACATAAGAGCATTAGATAACATTTCTAGCAGTTTAAACATAATAGTATTATTAGTGATTCCTGTTCTGACGGTGATTCTCACGATCTGCATACCAATAGTGTGCGGTTTGAAAAGGGTGCGTATACATTATTATGCGTATTATATATACATATTGAATATATATTTTACTGACAGTTCCAAGGCTGTTAATCGCTGTATTCTTATTACATTTTTGTACATGTACTTCTATTAATTTTTAGATTATGTTAAATTCCCCTTTCCCCTTTCAAACAGTTGCCCTTTATTTGTCTATTTCAGCGGGACATATCTCTGCAAACACGATTGTGGGAGTCGCTGGGAGAGCAGTGTATAAAGAATAATGTTTTACTATTGTTTTCTTCGCGAAAATGTAACAAACCCACTGTATCCTTTTGTAAGTGATATAAATATCAAATACTAGTATTGTGTCACCATTGAAATATGTTTTGGACATACGTATTTTATCGACAGGGCTAAACATCCAGTTACCTAGTCCCGTAACGGTTTCTCCCGAGAGCATTTTCGGTTAACCCCTCTCCCGTCCTTCCGTCCGTCCACTCGTCAGACTGCCCTTCAAGAGTCATATCAAGGTCATACTGTATTCATTCATTTGATTTCACCGACACAATTTATTTTCTTTAACACATATGTTACATGTTTAATGATATGTCGCGATCAATACCTAGATTCATATGCCAATGTCACATGTAACCCTCACATGTAGTCATTATAGCCACACACATTTTGTTTCCGGACTATAACATGTTTACTACTGATGTGATTCAATATATATGACAGGTGCATGACCACCACCATACAGCAAAAACATTCCATATCATGATGTCAAGATAACACTTGATATACAAAAGTCGAGCCTCTCGTATGGTTCTGTTATATGGACCACTAATGAGAGTATCATTTTTCCGCAGCTTTTAATTACTGCGATTTTAATCCCAGTATTTTAATGACAGTTCCCAGGCTGAAATCGCGGAATGGTTATTATTTCGGTTTGTTTTCTATATGTATGTTAAATTTCCCTTTCCCCATGTGCAATTCTTTCACTTATTATATAGTGTTCATGTTATTTTCTCCCCACGTATATTGTTGCCAGCTGTCTTGGCTTGTCCTGTAATGTTATCCGTCCATTAACCCCCCCCCCCCTGTTTGTCCTCTTTATTTTTTCTTAGTTGTTCCTTACGCCCATGATCCCGTTTTACCCTTGCACCTCCTCAAATGCCTGATGTTTTATGGACTGTTGTTTCCCGGAGGTCTGTATGGAGAGGCAACGTCTTATGTGTGTGGCGTTCCCTGTAGCAACTTATTATCTCTGTTGCTGACATAAATTAAAATTTATCTATTGAAGCAGTTTAGAAAATTATGCTCACATGTACGAGCTAAATGATACAGCTTTATAGTGGGATAACACATATAATCATTGATCACCCACTATTGTCGCTTAGGGTTCGGGTAGGGAACGTGTACTGCTTTGTGATAGCAACTAATAATTGTTTTTCGTGGTATATGTTGTCCTTGACAGAATTTTCAGCTCTTTGTCATGCGATACAATGTTGCCAGATGCAAGGTAATCCATCATATCGGTATACATGTATATAACGTTTTTTCGGTGCAGTCGTACTAACATGGCTTTGCTATTTGCATATCACTGTTGTGTATAGTTATGTTTTATTAACATTATTACATTTCAAAATAGGTGTGCTGAAATGTACGTGTTTTTTCGTAAGCTTAATGGAGAAAATACCGCGGTTCTGTTTTGATAGAAAAGTAAACCAAACAGCAGTTACAGGTTTACCGCACGAGAGCATTTCTTTACCTAAATGAGCATGGAGCGGTCCCGAAAATTCATACACCTGTTCGCGGTCAATCTAACAGCACTATAAACCAAATCTTACGTTAACCACTAAACCAATATCTCTTCGATCATACAACGTTTGTAACCTCGACGCGGATAGGATAACCTTGAGATAAGGGGTACGATACCGTACCGAAATCTAGTTTCCATTACCGAAATCCACTTCTAATACAACATCTGCACTATATATTGCTAATTTCTTGTTGTGATATCAAATATTAGGTTGATTTAAATGCACATACAATTAATCTAAGGAAAATATTGCATATTAAGAAAAATATAGACTATTACGTCTCCAGTGAAATTAGGTAAGGTAACGTACCTATTGATATGGACTATTAATGTGTTTACCAAACCTAAAAAACATTAACTCGTTTTTTTATAATGTATTTTGTCTTCCGAAGCAAAGTAATGAACAAAATTAGGGCAATAGTTTTAATTTAATTGCTTCAGATTGCGCCGATTAGCTATCAACTATCGTAATCCACGCTGCCGAGGCACCCCGGAATAATTCAATATATAATGTCACAATTCTTTGCAGGTATAATTGGACGGGAAATGGCATGCCTTAGTTGGGGACATTTTGTGAATTTATTTAGGAAGCTGTGCCAGATATATAGATCAATATATTTCTATGCATAATGTACAGCTTTCTTAGCTCATATAAAATATACAAACACTTATACAAGTAGCATGTATGTAAATATGAAACGATGTTATGTCTGATTTCCACTATGGTCCAAAACTTTCATTATTAATTTTGAAAAAATATAAAGTTTTCCTGGCAAAAAGAAGTAAACAATTAACCGTTTGTGTGTTATGTGTTACAGATCTATTTGTTGGATATTTTGATAATTATTGATGAATGGCAAACTCAATGTTTTGATAGTAACATAAATGTTTCGTTGACTATTTATGTGTTTTGATTGTAGTATAAATTATATTGTTTTGTAGGAATACCTCGTCGGAGTCATACAGTCAAAGAATTTGAGTTGCATCAATGACGAATTTACACCAGAGGTATTTCCGTATGATTACACATTTATAAAACCTAGTGTGTAAACATTGTTCTTGTCTTCCAATGGAGTCCCCATTTTTATACAATCTTGGTTGTCGTGAAACTGACGAGGTTTAAAATGTCACTTTGCTGTTGTTCTGACACTTTGTTGATAAAAATGGAACGTGTTTAATGTGTTGTGTATGATACTATTGTGGAAATATAACGAATGGATTTGAAGTTCGTTCGCACCTTTTTTTTATCGTATTTGGAAATGAGGTTTCCATACATGTTTTACAGAACAATTATTAAGTCTCTCTTTGCTTGTCCTGTTGTGGACTCCCAACTCCTTTTTATCTACCTTTTCAACTTCTAATTATTTTGTTATGATGTTTCCCTGGGATCTGTATGGCGAGGTATTGTCATGTGAATGTCGCATTCCCTGTACTTAATCCTTCCGTATATATGTTGAATGAGTGACTTTGTATTTATGAAATAAATGAAGAAGTTGTCGCAGGAGGAGCCGAATAAAAAGTACACATCCACTCCAAAAGCAATAGGAGACATTGTAAAATATACACACAAGCGAACATATACAAAGGTGCTAGTGTAATATGTACATACAAGCGAACATATACCAAGGTGCTAGTGTAATATGTACATACAAGCGAACATATACAAAGGTGCCAGTGTAATATATACATACAAGCGAACATATACAAAGGTGATATTGTAATATGTACATACAAGCGAACATATACAAAGGTGCTAGTGTAATATATACACACAAGCGAACATATACAAAGGTGCTAGTGTAATATGTACATACAAGCGAACATATACAAAGGTGCAAAAAACAGCAAAAATGCACAGATCTAATTCTTAGATCTAGAGCTAGGCATTGAAACATCGCTTGTTTAGCTAAATTCTTATGAAAAAAACGGATTTGCAGTATTATAAATTCGTTATACTGGTTGTTGACAGGGTAAATGGGGGAATATAACCTGTCTGTGATTCATATAACCCACACATACAGGTTATATTCCCCCATATACCCTGTCAACAACCTGTATAACTAATAATATACATACAAGCGAACATATACACAGGAGACATTGTAATATATACATACAAGCTAACATTTACACAGGAGACTTTGCAATATAAACATGCAAGCGAACATATACACAGGAGACATTGTAATATATACATGCAAGCGAACATATACACAGGAAACATTGTAATATATACATACAAGCGAACATATACAAAGGAGATATTGCAATATATACATACAAGCGAACATATACACAGGAGACATTGTAATATATACATACAAGCGAACATATACACAGGAGATATTGTAATATATACATACAAGCGAACATACACAAAGGAAACATTGTAACATATACATACAAGCGAACATATTCACAGGAAACATTGTAATATATACATACAAGCGAACATACACAAAGGAAACATTGTAATATATACATACAAGCGAACATATACACAGGAAACATTGTAATATATAAATACAAGCGAACATTTACACAGGAGACATTGTAATATATACATACAAGCGAACATATACACAGGAAACATTGTAATATATACATACAAGCGAACATATACACAGGAAACATTGTAATATATATATACAAGCGAACATATACAAAGGAGACATGGTAATATATACATGCAAGCGAACATATACACAGGAAACATTGTAATATATACATACAAGCGAACATATACACAGGAGACATTGTAATATATACATACAAGCGAACATATACACAGGAAACATTGAAATATATACATACAAGCGAACATATACACAGGAGACATTGTAATATATACGTACAAGCGTACATACACACAGGTGAAATTGTAATATTTACATACAAGCGAACATATACACAGGAAACATTGTAATATATACATACAAGCGAACATATTCACAGGAGAAAGTGTAATATATACGTACAAGCGTACATACACACAGGTGAAATTGTATTATATACATACAAGCGAACATATACACAGGAAACATTGTAATATATACATACAAGCGAACATATACAAAGGAGATATTGCAATATATACATACAAGCGAACATATACAAATTAGACATTGGAATATTTACGTACAAGCGGACATATAAAAAGGTGACATTGTAATATATACATACAAATGAATGTAAACAAAGGCAAAAGAGGGTCACGTGACACAAACACATATGTCACAGTCTGTGTTGTCCAGGGGGAGCATGTTTGGTACTGAGTGTGTAGTGTCAATTGTGTTGACAAATGAAATGCATTTACATCATATGTGTATACGGTGTGTGTGACGGAGTAATTATTTGTTTCAATTTTCAGAAACTGGCTAATAATCTAGTTAAATCTCATCTGGTGGAAATGACGAAGACTTTAGCGAACGAGTTCGAGTCACTTCCAGATGCTCCATTCAATAGACATAATGTTAAAAGCGGAAAGATGTGTATATGTCAACAACTGGAACAATATCTGATTGAAGGGCGTTAATTTGTGATGTTAAACAAGATGGATAACTATATTCAGTTCGGTTATGACCCTTGTGATATAAGCTTGTGATTCACTAGGTCTTTATTGAGTTAACCACTTAACAGTTGTCAAAAATAGATTGGCAATTGTGGGCACTTTCAGACAATGTTTCGTGTTAAGAAATTTATCTGGTATGAACATTTATCACGATACTTATCTAGTTAACCACATAATTCGTTAGTTAATTAAGTAGTTATCTAGTTTCTTTAACGTGATAACCACATAATTATCTAGTTAACTGGTGGCAGAAATATACCACCATATGAAACACTTGTTAAGTATTGTTGTGCAGTTTACATTTATTAGAAGGTTTTCTTGTTAGAGTGGGAATTTTGTTATCATTGGAGAACTTTATTGTATGGTCTGATTGTATTTGAAATACTTCAATATAGCGAGCGGCACTTATAACAATACCAAAATGGGTATAGTCCCCATTTTGCGAATGTTATCTTCAAATAGTACTAGATCTTTCTTCAACTTACAGTTATTGAAACATTTCTACTCTCTGAACATGGATGTTCTTATTTTGTGTCAATGTAGTTTACATGTACAAATGTACATAAATTGTTTTATCACATAACATACGGCGCGGGAGTGATTACAACCATATATACTTTATTTCGAAATTAAGGCATGTGCCCATGATTCATTATTACAAGTTACATTGTATATAATAACTACATACATTTTGTCAAATCAAGAAATAATACATTTTTTAATTACTGGTATACATCATTCTTATAGAAAACACATATGAACATATGCAACACATTGTACATATGCATGTTAACATGAATGTAGGAATAAGTGGTGAGAGAAAAGAATGTACATCAAACACCATTTAATTTATAGCAATCATAAGTACTTAGAATGACTTATATAAAGTACGTATAATGTACATGTAATACAGACTAAAATACAAAAAAAACATACAAAAAAAACACACTAACAAAAAAAAAACCATTTATTTCAATACTTTGTGATAAAAGTGCATTTAATCTGTTTTACAATGATTGTTCTCTCAATTCAAAGCTCTTAAATAAATAAACTGACAAGTTTTTTACTACCTTTTCATTACTGGATTGTAGCAATTCTCTAAACTTTAGTATGTTTGGTCTTTGTCTATAATAAAAAGGGATAGACTTGTTTCTATAGCTATTATAAATTTTACATTCGAATAAAAAATGTAACTCATCTTCTAAACAATTGCAGAAGTGACATTTCCTTTTATTTACTGGTGCTGTGTTTGGTTTAGTCCAACGACCAACTTCAATTTGTAATCTATGGGATGATACTCTATATCGCGTTAATACTTTTTTATATTTACTACCTACACTATGTCTAAATAAGGTTGAAATTTAAAGTTTTAAAATAATTAGTATGTATTTGCTCTGCTTTATGATTCAATATCACTATTCCAATCCTGTAAATATTGATCTGTAAATATCTGTCTAACCATAGATAAAAATAATTTGTTATTTCCAACTGTTTGAAAATACCACGCATCACCAAACCCAAGTTTGTTTAGTATACATGTAACATTTCTGATCCAAGATATCTTATTTGGGTACAATTCAAGATCACATAACATCATATCATAAACAAGTCTAACATATTTAGTATCTTCAGTTGTCAAAATTCGTATCCAATATCTAATTGTATTAAGCACCATTTTGTTTCTTGCAGGCATTTGTCCTATCTCACCATACACAAAGGTATTTTGAGTCTGCTTTTTAATACACAATGGTTTTAAAAACACTCTTTCAATTTCACTTGTATTATAGCATTCCAAATTTCACTACCATAGCTTAGAACGGGTTCTATTAATTTATCATACAAGTCATGTGGAATAATTCTCATCATCCGATAATCGATACGGCTCAAAAATGCCTATATAGAACTAGTATAACTTTTTATCCGTTAAAGACATCAAATAAATGCAAACGGTTTTGTAATGTTTTAATATTCCCCCATTCATTCAAATTATTTTACCTGTTATTTAAAATAAAATTAAAATGGTATTTTTTTAACTTTAAAACAGTTACCAGTGCTATAGGCGACAAAATATTACTCTGAAATTAACTTAATGTAATTTAAAAACGGTTAATGATATTAACAAAATGCAAATGGTCTCATACACCATAATTCTTTCTCTGTCAGTCGGTATTATTTTGTGAAAATATTTAAAAAGGAAAATGGTAGTTTTTACACTTTAAAATTATATAGTATGTTTTTTACCACGTTCGGAAATGTTCGGAAGACCATCCGAGTATGACCGAGTATGACCGAAGTTTTATGGCACTTGATCTCTGGACGATCACACTAGGGGTCCAGCATTATACAAACTGTTAATTAAAGTGCGCTTTATAGGGAAGAATTTAGGGGAAATGTGACTTTTTATAGAATAGCCTTGAAATGAACTATTGGTATGGTTCATTTATAGGGTCAATAGATTGACTTTTTATTCTGTAAAGTTGTGAAATTTAAAACAGTATAATTCGATTACAATACATATATTTTTATAAGATATAGTTTAACTTTAAATTTAAAAGTGAAAATTATAATATTAATGCTATTAATATTGTTCAATACAGATGATACAATTATTAAGACAATTAGTTGCATAAATTATATAAAATAAATTTCAAAGTAGTAGGTTTGACATTTAATAAGTTTTATATCGTTTTCTGCAAGATAGATCATTCCATGAATAATAAACATTTGATAATTATTCTCTTCAATATATGACAGATTAGCCTGATTTGTTCACCAAAAAAATGATAAAACTTATTATTTATGTCTCTGGTAATATTTGGGATTTAATGCGTCCAGATTTTATTCCTAAATCAAAGACTAGTCGGGATCCGATTATAGTGCCCAAAACCTTCTTTTTAATTGAATGTTTATTTGCAAATACATTAAACAAATACCCGAATATAGACATATGGTTTATATGTCCGTGGTATAACTAATTGTTCTCCATCATCATAATTTACAAGATCATGTTTTTAATTGTAACAGAAAAAATAAGTGTCATTATAATTTCTGTTGAAAAGAGACAAATGTATGTTTGCGATGCTAGAAAGCTAAGTAGCTACCATTATACAGCCTACCTTGCCGAAACAAAGTACAAGGCAAAACTTTATGATGCATAATGAAATCAAATCCAACGTAATGAAAGATAGTGTTTATGTTGTAATTTAAATGATTTAGAAGATGAATTTCACTTCACGTGCATATGTCCTTGTTTCGAACTTTTACCTGGAACACACTATTACGGTTCATATACGGTCCCTGCTTTTACGTAGGAACTATATTAAGACTTATTATTACAAAAGACCAATTATGTTTATTTTTTTAGAATTACTTCAATCAAATGAGATTTTTTTTTTATAGAACTTGGCATTATTCACTAAACACGCGCTTAACCAGGGAAATATCAAACTTAACGTTAGAATTAATTGAGTTTATTCCCATTTCTTTTGCTTTGTTTCTTTGTTTCATCGGGGTTTACGCCGTTTCTCAATGATATTTCAGTTATATACGGCGGCCGGTTCACTAACCAGTTTTTCCTGGACTGAAATCTAACCAGTACTAACTTACCCTTCCACAAGGAGCTCTTTTGTTTTGTTATTATATGTTTATACAATCACTTGTAATATTGATCTTTATGTATGAAATAGGAAATTTAAGAGTACAATGCTATTGATGTTATTCATTAATATATGTATTTATTTTTTCACATCACATGATGATGTATTTGTGTACATATTTGCTAACGATCATGAGCTGTAATCGCTCAAGTCGATAATAAACTTTATGTTCTGTTCTGTTCATAATTCAATTAATTTTTTTCGAAAGAGGCTACAATAAGTATCATGAATGTATAATACATTCTGATAAATTAGTACTGCCCGAGGCAATTTCATTATGCTGGCGAGCGGGTGGCGAACGATAATGGTCATGAAATCATATCATAAATCGGTAAATCACGGAGGCTTCCGAGTGTTTCCGAGTGTTTCCGACCTTCGTGCCAACTGATTTGCGACAATCGCATCGATAACTATCGACTTATCTGATGATGAAGATTCTTCGGTATGTAAGTTGATGACTAATTGACAAGTCTAAAAAATCATTCATGTAAGATTTCATCTTAAAAGTTGCTTTTATTGCTTGACCGGTCAGTGCTTCGAAGGTATATTTGAATGAACAACCTGTTGAAAATACTATACCAATATATGTAAACTTATTAACAATCTCAATTTGTTGTCCTTTATAAGTATAGTTTGTATTTTGTCTCAGATTACCTGACTTGTTTTATTAACTGACAGTTTCCGTCTATCACAATAATTTTCTAGTATATCTGAACCATTTTGTAAGCCTTCTTGAGACTCTGAGAATAAAACAATATCATCTGCATATAAAATCAAATATAACTTCAGCATACCTTTATTAATACCATCATATCTCCCTGTTGAATGAAAGTTTCTTCTATATCATTAAGCCAGATTGCAAACAAGAGAGGGGATAAACTTTCTCCCTGTCTAACCCCTAAATTACAAATAAAATCATCACTCAGTGTATTATTACATTTAACTCTAGATTTCACATGAGTATACATTGAATATATAATGTTAAAAATCTTTCCTCTAATACCTGTTTTCAATAACTTATACCATAGTACATGTATATCTCTTACAACAAAGTCAAAAGCTTTTGAAAAGTCAACAAATGCTACATATAGTTCCTTGTTTCTTCATATGATTCACGACATTGTATAAAATAATATATTGTCAATTGTAGACGTATTTTTTCTAAAACCTGCTTGTGCCTCTATATGAACATTATACATCTCCATGCAAGCATTTAGTCTGTTGTTAATTTTTTTGTAAAAAGCTTGCCAAGAGTACTTAATAAAGTTAAGCCTCTGTAATTGGATGGTTCTTATGTGGAGCCTTTTTGTGTTTTGGTATTATATGTCCTTCTGGCCATATCTCTGGAAAATGACCCATATCATAAAATTATTAAATAGCAGGCCTTTTTTACATCAGATATTCTAATTTCTTGATTAAGCTCATCAAACATAATATTGAGCTCATGTTTTAAGTATCTGTCATTAAACTGGATAATGTCTTCATCAGGTTGAAAGAAAGGTGATTCTGGATCATTTATTGCTTTAAAGTAAGATTCAAAATGGGATATTGTTGGAGATTTTGCACTACCACTGCTATTTGTACTTATAGGGTTTTCAATAATTTCCGATATTCTTTTACATTTTTGTATCTTAAACTTTCCAATTTCTTAGTTTGTTGTTTACCATACTCTACTTTCTTATAAATTTGCAGTAATTGATTTGTACTTTGATCTAGCCTGTACCATATTTCTGCTATTAACATCACTCTTATCAACCCTATAGCTATTTAATGCCGTGTAAAAAATATTTCTGCTTTCAATACAGTCGTTATCATACCATTTGTGTTTGTTTTTATTATTGTTATTGTATCTAGGTAATAACCTATGCATTATTTCTCGTAATCCACTAATGGATTAATTATGCAAATTAGGGCCGCATCACATATTAATACGCGCTGTCAGAAATCTAAACAAACATGGCCGACTTTCGCGCATCGGTCTACGAAAAATATGTAACATTTTGCGATCGTCTAAATGTCAAACAGTTTCGTAAATGAAAGTTTATACGAATTATAGCCATTGCGAGCTGAACGCGTACTTCAAATCCGACGAGAGTGCACATTTCAGCTTGTCTGGAGGTATCAACATTTGGTTCGCTGTCCATTATCCGGATCCATACCGAAGAATCTTCATCATCAGATTAGCCGATAGTTATCGACGAGAGTGTCGCAAATCAGTGGGCACGGTGGTCGGAAACACTCGGAAATACTCGGAAGCCTCCGTGATTTACCGCTTTATGATATGATTTCATGATCATTATCGTTCGCGACTTAATTAGCCACCCCGCTGTGTTTAGCAAACATAATGAAATTGCCCTGGGCAGTACTAATTGATCAGAATGTATTATACATGGTAGACGGACATTAGCACCTAGCACATGCGGACATTAGCATGATACCAATCAAACAGTCATTAGAATGTGTGCCAAAACCTGTCATGATATTTTAAATAGTAGAACACTTTATCTATGTAAATAATGTCCGAATTATTTTTATAGTTAATGTGTGATAAGTTTTATATTCATACAAGGAGCAGCTGTTAATCAGTTCATCTACGGTCTGACCGGGATGATAAATGATTTCTTAAGTAATTTCTTAATCGTGCATTAGTACCTGTTTTGAAATTCAGTTTTTTTATTATCTGCATTTAATTCGTTTTTACAATAAAGATTAACGACTGCTCCTTGGTTTTATATGTGTAGATAGTAGGTGCGTGCAAGATATATTTATATATTGTATGACATATTATTATGTTTTTAAGAGTTACAGTAAAACTTCGAAACCTCGAGCTGCCGTCGGACCTAGCAATAAGTTCGAGCAATCTATTGTTCGAGGTATCTACGGTATACGCCTATATGTCCTAACTGACAGTCAAAGCGCAGAAAAGGGCCCATTAGGTATACGAATCACAATTCAATTTTTTTACCCTAGATCATTATTTTCCTCTACGAAAAATCTTTTGAAATGAAGCTGTGGTGCATAGTTTTCAGGTATGGCGTTTTGAAAATACATCGTACTATGTGCATAGCTTGTCAGGTGTTATGGACGGTATAACGTCGCAAAACACTCATACTTAATTTCAGCTACGTTTGAAATTATTTGACATGTTAAATGATTCATTGAAATACTTGCTTGAGATTGATATATCCACCTTATGCAGTGAAATGATCAAAATAAAATATCTTATACATTTTCTGCACAGTGTAATTTTGCTGTTATTTCTACATCTATTTAAGAATGAACTGTAGGTCAAAATCTTAAGTTAATTTTATTCAATGCTTTCATCAAGTTTTAATAAAACGAGAGGCGTCTATAGCGGTGCATATTCTGAATTTCTACACTTTCTATAACGACTAAACACATTATAATGATAATTTATTAAAGAATTCAATACATCAAATAATGTGTGTGTTTATTTTTAATGTAGTCTCTTATAACTCAAGTTGAGTAGTGATATACATTTTTACTGAACAGCGCTTTGATTAAACGTGGCCCTACATATGAGCGGTACTGTCACCAGGCATAAAATCAGTCCACCATTTTGTTCAACTAGTATGTGATTATTCGGATAAATCAAACCAGACAAACCACACCTGAGGGTAGTTCGGTCAGTTTGATTAACCAGTTTAAGATTTGTTATAAACAAATACAGAAACTTGTTTTAGTTGAAACCCAGTTGGTAAAAACAAATAAAAGGTTTGACAAACCAGTTTTGGATACAAACCGGTTTGGTACAAACAAATTCGCCCTTTGTTTCGGCTAGGTAGGCTGTATAATGGTAGCTACTTAGCTCTCTAGCATTGCAAACATATATTTGTCTCTTTTCAATAGAAATTATAATGACACTTATTTCGTCTGTATTTTTCATGCTAATTTATTGAGAGATAATTTACTCAGCAACCAATTTATTATGTTCATTAACCTTATGTTACAACCTCACTGTATACACGATTTTCCAATATACAATGTATGTCAACTATAGTCTTTATCTATGATTCGTACTATATTTGTACACACTTTTCTCGTATATAATGTTGTTTATGTAATTTTGTTCACCTTTCCCAATGTATATATGTTGTTATGACAATGAACTTTGTGAGTTTTTGTCAATAAAACTTTGAACTTGAACTTGTTACAATTAAAAACATCATCTTGTATTTTTGATGATGGAGTGCAATTATTTATACCACGGACATATAAACCAGATGTCTATATTCGGGTATTTGTTTAATATATTTGCAAATAAACATTCAATTAAAAAGCAGGTTTTGGACACTATAGTCGGATACCGACTAGTCTATGATTTAGGAATAAAATCTGGACGCATTAATTTTCAAATATTACCAGAGACATAAATGATAAGTTTTATCATTTTTTAGCAAACAAATCAAGCTAATCTGTCATACAGTGAAGTGAATAAGTATCAAATGTATATTATTCATGGAATGATCTATCTTGCAGAAAACGATATAAAACTTATAAAATGTCAAACCTAATACTTTGAAATTGATTTTATATAATTTATGCAACTACTTGTCTAAATAATTGTAACATCTGTATTTTACAATATTAATAGCATTAATTTTATAATTTTCACTTTTAGATATAAAGTTAAACAATATCATATAAAAATATATTAATTGTAATCGAATTATACTGTTTTAAATTTCACATCTTTACAGAATAAAAAGTCAATCTATTGTCACCCTATAATGAACAACACCAATATTTCATTTCAAGGCTATTCTATAAAAAGTCACATTTCCCCTAAATTCTTCCCTATAAAGCGCACTAAATGTTAATTAACAGCTTGTATAATCGCTGCTGGACCCCTAGTGTGCCCGTCCAGAGATCAAGTGCCATAAAACTTCGGCCATAACCGGTCATACTCGGATGGTCTTCCGAACATTTCCGAACGTGGTAGAAAACATACTATATAATTTTAAAGTGTAAAAAAGACCATTTTCCTTTTTAAATATTTTCACAAAATAAATACCGACTGACGGAGAAATAATTATGGTATATGAGACAATTTGCATTTTGTTAATATCATTAACCGTTTTTAAATGACATTAAGTTAATTTCAGAGTAAATTATTTTCGCCTATATATTCTATATAGCACTGGTAACTGTTTTAAAGTTTAAAAAAGACCATTTTACTTTTATTTTAAATAAAAGGTAAAATATTTGAATGAATGGGGAATATCTAAACATTACAAAACCGTTTGCATTTATTTGATATCTTTAATGGATAAAAAGTTATACTAATTTAAAGCTAAAATCCTTCATAGTTCTATATAGGCATTTTTGCGCGGTATCGATTATCGGATGATGAGAATTCTGCCACATGACGGTAGAATTTGTTTTACAGGTCAAAGTTTGTCTATGATTTGGTATTAACACGTGAGCAAACACATAGACAGGTCAATGTTTGTCTATAATTTGGTATTAACACGTGAGCAAACACATAGACAGGCCAATGTGTGTCTATAATTTTGTATTAACACGAGAGCAAGCACTTGATTATTGGATCCACATCCGGCAAAACATCTAATCTAGTGCATCTTAACGTGAACAAATGTTTCTAAAATGTGTATACAGACAACCTTTTGTCAATATAAAGCTATACATGTTCCGTTGAAGTGGTAAAATAAAACAAGATTTCACCGATGTCAACAATAAGCTTTGGAAAGTTATGCAAGTTCTAGACGATCGGGTTTTGGTATTTGTTCCCAACTTTTACATTTAACATAAGGCTTAAGCAATCCTATGTGGAACTTCATTCACCGATTTTTTAATTGTACACGTATAAACCTCTAAAGGGGAACGATAAGACCACACTCACCGTCCACGTCCATTTTGGACTCATTGGCGCGGACAACGGTAGAATAATTGGAACATTTTCAACGCTTAACAAAATGATGTTGTTCCACTGAGACGCAGGCGTGCAGATATGCTATTCCTCAGCGTAAACGTATTATTTGAGGGAATCATTCAGCAAACCCTTGTCTTATTGCATGTAAAACTGGTTCCCCGTCTCATATTACAAATTACATTAGAAGATAACAAATGGCTTTAGAAGGTTCCAAATTACTATGTTTACATTGGTCGCTTTACTTTTAAAAATAATGTTCCAGTGTAAAGTCCTATTGGTTTATTATGACGACAATGAGGCCATCTCGCAACTTATCAAATATTGAGGTTCCTCTGTATTCGCACCATGCACGTGCAATCCTGCTTCTGTTGTCGACTAAAATGCCGATGTAACAGAAACGCTGCAATTTGAAAGAACAAGCTTTTAATTTCAGTTTGTCGCGGTGTAAATTTTCGACGAATAAAAGAAAAGTCGAAGTTATTAACTCGATAATTATCGCGCAATTATCAACTTGTCGACTCATGATTCAGCACGAAAAAGAAAAAGAAATTTTAACAAGTTAATTTCAACTTGCCATGCAAGATTGTAGATCGACATGAACCTCTTTGCTTAATGTATAAATCCTACTTGTCTTTATCTCGCTTGTTCGGAACGACACGATAAATCGACTTATCAACTTCTCGTGGGAAATTATTATCGCGTTACGGTGAAGTCAACAAGTCGACGGAGGAACCAGGATTCCATAGCATAATACGAACATAATCACGCAATGTCCATCAGTGGCGTAACTGCCGTTATGCACATGATAGATCTACGCCCGTGCGTACATTTCGTCATTGGAATCAAAACATATTAGGGGCTGAAAATTGAATAAAAACTGAGGGTAATGGGGGTAAAGCGTTTCCAGGCCGTATATTTTGAACTCATGGGACGAAAACTATGGTGGCATATTACTGCCACCAGTTAGCATGATAGAGTTCGCGAATTGTTTCGTGTTAACCACTTAATTATTACGATAATCATCTAGCTATCTAGTTAATATTCGTGTTACATTTTTGGTAAGATAAATATCATAAAACTAGAAACAGGCTTGAAAGTGCCCAGAACTGCCACCTCTTACCTTTTTTGTGACGTATTACACTAGATTTAAGTGGCAACGCGAATCTTATCTAGTTGACCACTTATTATATTACTTAACACTTAAAATTCGTGTAATTTCTGGACCCAACCGCTCCATATAGTAAATAGGCCATATAGAACATTAAAATAGTTTGTTTCAAGTACCTGTGCAACAGGAATCGTGAGTAGTATTTAGCGTTTGTCAGCACTGAATTATCACCAAGATCAGATGGTGGCAAATATAAAGAGAAAGTTGAAATATCCCAGAATGGAGAGTAATGAAACGCTTGGTAAAAATCCACTCGAGCTCAATATTTCGGCCAAAGTTGATCCTTTTCAAGAGCAAAAAACACAATATTACACGATATCAATAACGAGAAAGTATCGTTAACAGTGATTATGCTGATGGCTATGGTGATTATAGTGGTATAAGTTTATTCGATTTTCTTCTACAAATTTGAACAGTTTAACGTTCTCGTACCTGCTTACATGCTGCGATAATACAGACTCGAGTCGTGTTATGTGTACAACTCTTGTGAAAAACAGGTTGGGACTGCCATAATAGTAACACGAACGTGTACGAATATACAACGTGATTCTGCACAAACATAATTGTGTAACTGATTTCCGTACTTTCATCAAATGATACCCCTAAGTCTATTGTCTGTGTAGTATAGCGTTTTTTCTGATTTATATGCGAAAAAGTCGGATGCAAGAATATTAATAGGGGCATGGCTATATGCCGGTCCCGGTCTCCTCGGGTTTCTAACGACTGGCTGGCAAGGCTGTTTTCATGTTAAGAGAAATAATTATAATTATCACGGACCTATATACCGTGTAATTATATACTATTTTATACTATAGTTTGTGCTTTACGATGAAGCACAAAATATAGTATAAAATAGTATATAATTATTTCTCTTAACAAGAAGTAAAATTGCAAACAGTGAAATATTCTTTTTTTCGCAAATTTCGGGTCATAAAATAAAAATGCTAAATGCAGTGAAATATCACATAAATTTATTTTGCTTTGAAGCTCACTTATCTAAATACTGGGACCAAATGTATATATTGGTCCCAGCTAAATATGATGCTTCGGCCATCAATTAATGAACTCAAAAAATAAATTCTTATCAAAGAACCTTGGTATTTAAACACTATACAATAATGGTAGATACTGTGCAGATATATATAAGAGTTCAAGATGTGTTGTCTTAAATGTACTTTTTACATTTAATGTGTGTTATCTATTAATCTGTACTTCCTTTTTAACGACTTTTATTAAAATTGTTATTTTCTGAATAATTGCGAATGCGCTATGAAAATGTTCATTTCGGAACTAATTCAATCAGAGTCAAATATTGTTTTAAAGTTTCTTCTGATATTATACATAGTTCTTGATACAGTGTGGTGCGACAAAAAATATATGAATTAGTTTTGTGCCAAAATCATTGGATACGAAATACAAAAGGACGAAACACAAGAACATCGTGGAAAGGAAGATGTAACCCACTTCCGGCCTTTTCCCCAAAATCTCTCACCATGGCGGATCAAGTATGTTGTTGTCTTTGTAAGACGGTTCTTAATTGACTCAAATCGGCCAAATGCATAAAAATATTTAAACCCCATTGCGTATTTAAAAAATTTGCGACTGGTAATCAAATTATTGTAAGGGTAGTCTCAAATCCTTTTCATTTTATGTTGTGTCATGCATTTTCGCGACATAGTTTGATCAAATGTATGACGTGCTCACAGGTTCTAGATACATAATTTCATTTCACTCGTGATATGCCTAAATGTCATTTCACTCGTGATATGCCTGTAATATAGTAAAAAAAGAAAAGGTTAAAAGAGGAATTATTTATCTTCGCGATAAGTTGATAACTCCTTTTATTTAATTGAACTCCATACGACTTCTCAACGCCGAACAAAATCACAAAAACCTCTCTGAAATTAGCCCATGTCATTTTCGACGTCCACACATATATACAGAAGTTATTGATTGGTATTTTCTACTTTTTTCAGACAGAGAGATCGTTTCAAAAGCAGGCTAATGTTTTCTTGCACAAGAAGTCTGCCGTGTTGTCTGCAAAAGGCAAGAAAAATTTGAGATATGTCAGAAGTGTAGGTCTTGGATTCAAAACCCCAAGAGAAGTAAGTGTTCGGTGTTTTCTGTTGACAGGGCACTTGGCTATTTTGGGAAAATGGCATTTGCTGTAACTGGGTTCAATTTTGTGTTGCCAGAAAATTGAACAAAGTATGAAATAAAAAATCCATTTGGACACTTTGATCAGGTGAAACAGCCTATATTTGGCAGTAAAATTTAAAAAAAAATCACTGCTCTCTTGCCTTTGATCAATATTGTTTAGAGTATTATTAGGACATGGTCAGTGGTTGGCTTGGTGTCAGGTTAATGTGACTGGGTGTAGTAGTGTGCTACAGAGCTACAGCATGATGTCACTGTCTACAAGTAGACACCATTTCAGTGATTTAGAGCTGTTGTTGGGATGTTGAATCTTACACACTGGGCACTGGCCAATTCAAGCTCGGTTGTTGAACTGTGTCTTTTATGGAGCATTTTTGGATTGATCAGGAGTTCCAAAATGCCACATGTTGACCCTTGGGGTTCTGGCTGAAGTCAAAAAAAATTCTAAATTATGCCATAATTAAAAAAGTCTTTGTTTGCCCTTTAATGACCCTTGCTTTTAGAGGTGGGTGGGTAGGTAGGAAAAATATTTTGTTTTATTGTGGAAATTTGTTTTAGTCGAAATGTATTGTTTGTGCGTGGTAATTTCGGCACGTGGTACATTAGGTGAGCGTGTACAGTAAAATAATTGTAAATATTAAAAAAGATACGATTAAATGACATGTGGTTGTCAAAAACATGGTTAACATAAGCTCGGATCAATTCAGAAAAAATTAATGTTGGTAAAATGAAAGCAAAATTGACACTTTTATGTGTACTTATTTTTAATACTTTATATAGCCCGTCTGTTTTAGTGAGTATGAGCACGAGGCTTCAATAATTGTTGATGAAAATATTATAAGGGCAACTATGACCATTTTTGTGTCGTACTTGGTTCTAAGTCTAACTTTGGGTTCCTAAGTTTTTCTAGCAAGAGGAAGTTATCATAAGGCAAACATAATGAAACACAAATAGTCATTCTTTTGTAACTAAGAAGAACAAACTGCACACATCGTAGTGTGACATAATGGTGTAAAATCCGAATTTTTTGAGTCGGCGGCCAAATCTCGGGTCGGTCGGTAAAGGGCAAACAAACCTAATTTTAATTTAGGCCTTATAGGTATTTTGACTAAAAAACAGTAAATTCCCATCTGAATTGTCAAAATGACACCTGAGATTCAGCACCTAGTGGAACCCCTGATTGATATTTTTGCATCGTATTCTTTGTGAAATGACTGCATTCTATAATACCATTTTCATAACCTACCTCGTTATTATATTATATTTGGATGCGTTTCCATTTTTAGGCTACTGATGGCACATATGTAGACAAGAAATGCCCATTCACTGGCAATGTCAGTATCCGTGGACGTATTCTCACTGGTGTTGTTGCTAAGCTGAAGATGCAAAGGACTATTGTCATCCGTCGTGATTACCTGCATTTTGTGAAGAAATACCAGAGATTTGAGAAGAGACATAAAAATATGTCGGTACATCTTAGTCCATGCTTCAGGTACGTCTCATTCTTATTGAAAAGATTATTCTACATTGATGTAAACTAAGTGTAGATATTTTAAACAGATCACTGATAAATATTGGAACTGTGAAAGGATAACAAAATTGAATTCTTACTGGTATTAAGTTAGTTAGAATAAGTTGTGCTACAGAGTTTTTCACACTCGAGCTGGCATGATGGACCAAGACCGGTTAATTTGCTTTCAAGTTTGTATAAAAATGGACAGATTATATTATGACGAGTACAGAATGTATTATTCAAACTTGCCTATCAGTGGTTGTTGAATCTTGTTAGTTTTCACGCCCATGAAGGGTAAGCATATTGTAGCATCTTCCAATTCTAAGAATTGTTAGTTTGTCAGTCTGTTCAAAACACTCGACTATGAGTTTTAACAAATGGAAGGGTTGCCTTTGAAACTTTACTCTGATGTATGAGGTGTGTCATTCACTCTATTTGGGTCATTTTAATTCAGACCAGATGATAGTAAAACATAGTTTATACTGCAGATATCACATCTTCAGTCTTGGTTACATAAAACTTGGTAAAAATGTTTGTCTTTATAAAAAATAGGTTGAGTTCAAATACTTGGTCACCTGGGGTCAGAACTAGATCACCAGATTAAATTGTAGAAATATCTTGGTACTAGTGGTCATATTTTCTACCCTTTTCTTCATGAAACGTGGTTAGAATGTATTTCTGTATCAAATGTGGGTGAAGTTCGAACTTGGGTAAAATACAAGGTCACCAGGTAAAATCATGTTGCCACCTTTTTTCACTATTGGGGCCACGTGTTCAACCGATATTCAGAAACTGCTGGCCCAATTTCAAAATGGTTTAATAGAAATGATCTTTGTGATGCCCTGCTGAATTTCTTCAAGCCGAGTTGGTACTTCTAAAAAATGCCCGTGTCATGGAGGTTGGAGGCTACTTTTCTCTATTTTTATATTGTGCGAATTACAAAATTCTTGTCAGAAACTGTTGGTACAATTTTAAAATTATATCACATGAATGTTCCTTGGGTGGTCCCTTTTCAGATTCCTTCAAATATAGTGGTTCAATGCAGAACACTGGCAACCAAGAAAGAAAAAATCTTAGAAAATATTCTGATGGTCCTATTTCATATTATTTCACATAAATGTTCCTTGTGTGACCCTCTTCTGAATTCCTTGAAGCCATTTTGATTGTTTAAAACCCATGACTACCAGGGGGTGTGGTCTCTGGTGACGAATATATATGATGGATTATGTTTTTGGATAACCAAGTTTATTTTGTCAATGCTAGTTAGTTGGTCACTTCAGATTTATGATTCACTAATATTCCTGGGTATCACTAATTCTTGAAGTAGCAGGGAATCGTCAAAAGTAGGCGGGTCTAAGGGGGGCACTCCCCTTCATTATGATCCCTCGTACAAGTACAGTAGCCAGGTGATGATGCATAAGTAACTGATGATGCATAAGTATCCAGGCAATTTAACCAGCTCCCAACTATTTCTGACGCCCCTATATTCTCAATTACTGTGTCGACCTTCCTGACTTGTCATTTGTAATTATTTTTCTCTAGTAGGAAATCGCTTTTTTTCACATTAAATAAGCTCCAACAGTCTGATGATATAATTCCATTATACCAAAAGCCGTAATAACTTAACTGGGTTAAGAACCATATTTCATGAACAAATCCTGAAACCCTTTTTTGATGCCACCTGACTAAAATGTTTTTACTACTAGAGAACATTTCTACACTTTATTATTTATTTTTATTTACTTTTATTTCAGGGATGTTGCCCCAGGAGATGTTGTGACCGTTGGGGAATGCAGGCCTCTGAGCAAAACTGTCAGATTTAATGTCCTTAAAGTTTCCAAGGCGGCAGGATCCAAGAAGGGATTTAAAAGATTTTGAAATGCCTGTAAATAAATAAAAGGAAAAAAAATATACAATTACTCTTGTTCTTTTGTTGTGACTAATAGACCTTTACAATTATTCAAATGCCTGGATGATCCAGATCTTTTTTGATATGCACATCTAGAAAGACAACTTTAAATGGCAAATTAATTTCAACACATTTTTTAGATCTTCAATTCACTCTACTCTTTTTGCTCTAAACTGTAGCCCACAGTTTTATGTGTTGTTCAATGTTGTGAAATATCACAAGAATGTCTTGGAAGCGCTGGCTTAATTGAAAAAGGTCTGAATTGTTAGGATAGCAAATGACAGGCATGCATCGTCTAATGCTATATTATTTTGAATTATTAGTTTCTAGATTTTATAATGTTTGAACCTAAATTCATAAATGTTGTATTGGTTCATTAAAGTCCTGGCATGCAGTTCAGCATGTAGGTAAATGAGTAGTTTGTTATAACATTACATATCTTTATATCGCCCATTTCGGTTGCAAGAAAATTATTTCAGTATTTGCAGATGTGCAATGTTTTACTGCTCAATTTCTAGTCACAAAATTATTGGAACACGCCGAGGATTGCAAACAAGAAAATTATGTTGCAAAAATTTAATTTCAACAAAACTGTTCACACTTCAATGTTTGTCCATTTGAGCAATTTATGGTGTTCATTAACTAGTCGGGTGATTATAATAGGTGAACCGCAGATAAGACAATAAAAATAATACAATGTAGTGTACTTGGAAATGCTGTGGCATTTCTTATACTGTATACTTGAAGAGTTCATTGGATTTCAATGCTAAGCATCCTTTGTTAGTCTTATATTAAGCCATGGAAGCAGAAAGCATTGAAATGTTTCCCAGAAAGGTACTACATGTATCCAGGAACATGCTATACTTTCCAAGTCCTAACAAATCTGGGTATGGTACTTGTTCAGAAGTGCAAGCTATTTGATGCTGGAACTGTTAGTAATTAAATCGGTCACATGTTTGTATCAAGTTTGGTGAGCAACAAACCTTACACCAGTAACAGTAAATGTTTTAGCCATCTGGTTTTTCTAGTAAACAAAACTGCTGTTGGTAGATGTAATACTTCAGAATTCGAGGGCTTAACGCAACATTGTCGTAACTCCTATATAAATACATAGGAGTTACGACAGTGTTGCATTGTGAAAGAGTATAAAAACACATTTACAGAGCATAGTTCATTTAACCCATTTCATCATTTAAGTTGGAACGCCGTTTGTCATTATCAATACTTGGTCATTAGTGTGTTCATGATTCAATAAATCGATATACTGGTTAAAATTAAATTTTCATCAATCCCGCTTGGGGTGAGCTCGACAGTCGCCACAATGGTGGTCTGGTGTATGTGCATGCGTGCGTCCGGATTTTCTTTGTCCAGACGCACGCAAGACCCATGTCCGTAGTTCAAAGGTCAAGGTTACTCTTGGAGGTCAAATGTAAAAAAATGAGTCTTCTATTGGGGGATTTTCAAATTACATGGCAAAAATGTTCACCATGATACAGCATGTCGTACGCAAGACCAGTGTTCATAGCTCAAAAATGGGTCTTGATTTCTGTGGCCGGACCATTACTCTGTCATTTGTAGGGGGGTTTTCAAATAACTTGGCACAAATGTTCACCATGATGAGACAGTGTGTTGCGCGTCAGACCCATGTCTAACTCAAAGGTCAAGGTCACACTTGGAGGTCAAATGTCAAAAAATGTATCTAAACCATGTTTTCCAGACCATAACACTGTCATTTATTTGAGAATTTTTAAATTACCTAGCACAAATGTTCACCATGATGAGATGGCGTGTTGCACACAGGACCCATGTCTGTAGTTCAAAATCACTTAGAAATAAAAAGTAAAAATGGGTATAATAGATACACGCTGTATAGCATTATATAACTATATTCTCTTGATATCTCGACAATTGACGGGCTCTACATGTTACACTTGGGCATCTAGTTTTATTTGCAAACTGACTTACGGGTTGGATTCCAGTTATCGTGAGCCAGTTGTTTGTACAAAATAACAGCAGGGTTTATACAGTGACACCTTGCAACAGAGTCCAATGTGTGTAATGAATGAATATTTAGAGGTTATTACACAGGGCTGGTGCGCCTTAAGGCGATATGGGCATACTAGGTGAGATATTGGCCCAAAGGTTAATATCGGTCTAGTATGCCAATATTGCAGAAAGGCATACCAATCTTGTTTTAGAACCTTTTTATTGCATATATTCCATCCAGTGTTGAGTATCTTAATGTTATCAGAAAACAAGATAAAAATAAACAAATAAGTTGAATAATGTATTGGAAATATTTGTGAACCTTTTAGAAATGATCAAGAATCGACATCATTTTTCTAGAAAATGTATAGATCTATAGCTCTAAAATAGTTAGTTCATGACACATGTTTGAATTTCTTAAAAATCTATCACACATATTTGACCAACTTTACACACATCCACAAATGTCATCTAAATCCCATCAGACGAAACAACCATTTGAATGTCGGCCGTCTGTTTAATGTTTCATTTCCGAAGGTCGGCTCAACAACGACGTCACACAGGAAGTGTGCCAAATATCGATATTCGGCACACCAGGTCACATGATCATAGATATTGGCCTCACGTTGTCCATATACGTTTATGTACAGTGCAAATTTGTTACTATATTTAGTGACATATGCTATAAGTGTTGTTATCAAAGAATTACAAACGCAGACATGAATTATTTCTTCCTTTATTTCTACTTTTTAAACAAATGAATAGAATAGTTCGCTAAACAACAATAAAAATTAATATCAATATAAAAACTTCCGAAATAAATAATTTCAAATATTTACAGCAATACATAGTAGAATAATAGGCATTTGATTATAAAGGTGTACATAATAATGAAACATACGAATAAGGTACAAGTAAGAATTAAATCTAGACCTTAATTGTGTTAAAATGTTATATACTTGGCACATTTAATAACGCACTGAGTGGGATTTCTAAATTTTCATTAAATGACTTTGGATACAAGAAAAGAACTTGACACGATATTATTGCATGTGTACGCAACATGTATGCTAAATTTCATTACAATCGTCAAGTATGTTAATAAAAAATGAGTTTCAAAAGAAAGAAAATGAAATTTAAAGAAGAGTGGTTGGTGTTGTATTGAGTAAGGTATTGTATTTTCATTCTAAATTTTTGATAGTTATTGCAACATTTCTTCTTGAAATACCAGTACATGTTTTTATTGTTCTTGTGGTGAATAACTTACAGGTGTTAGAAAATGTTGCTGAAGAAATCTCGCTGCTCACAAGAGTTCAAACAAATCTATATAGACATAGTAGGAAGTTTCCAATCCATGGTTTATATGTCAATGACAAAACAAAAGCTAAATGTAACATCAGAATTATGATGTACCAGTCTACAATAACTAACGATGGAACCATTCCCCCTTGGTTAACAACTTAACATACAAGATTATTACATTCAAGTCATTATACATAACTACAGGGCTCTATAAATTCACTAGCATGACGACCCGGTCTAGTTTAATGCTGAATTGGGCTACAAACAGTTGAGTTGAAGTTAGTCCCCCACAAGTCTGTTTTTAAAGCTAACCCAACATCGGAAATTGTTCAGTTGTAAGTCCAACCTTAGAATCTTACAAACACATACATGTGATTATTAATTTTACATTGTTGAGCTATTATTGAGTGTGTTTATATGTTACTGAATTGACCGATATTCTCAAGACAACTAGCTTTCTATGTCGGACAGGTCAAATTTTCCATTTGTCCGGGACGAGTGTCCTTGCAAAAAAGTTCAAGAGCCCTGAAATAGATGAATTTGTTGCTAGCTTAAAACGTTTTATTAGGCACATGTACACTATACTATAAGCAATGATTGTACATGAGTGATTGATCATATTATATCAAGGCAATGCGGAAAAAAAAGAACTGCTTCATACATAAAATATTTGAATACATCTACTGGTATAGATTAGTACACACGCATTGTGGCGACATGAAGCAGGCCATTACGTCTAATTCTTTCTGTACACAAATCTATGGAATACGGACAAATATGAAATATCAGGATCCAATTGAACTGGGGTCCGATTCATAAACATTATAAGTCAGAAACTCGAGCTTTTTTGCTTCTATGTTGTTATTACTAGATAGATTTTGATAAAACTTGGCGATAGTGTGCAGAGGGAAACAACAATTATTGAGACATTTTTTTATTCTTTCATATTAAATGAAAACGAAATGATAGCAAGTCACAGGAGATTGACATGAGTTCTTTCCCTTTAATTTGCATCTAGAGTTTTCTCCCTTTGCCCCTTTATCTGTATATATTTATCTGTACCTACGTAGTAGGGCAAAGGGAGAGAACTCTAAATGTAAATATAAAGAGAAAGACTTGTGACAATCTGCTGTGGTATAAGTTTGGCAGTTGAGTTTCAGACTTAAGAGTGTTTGTGAATAACACCCCTGGCAACAAGCAATGTTAACACAAACTGATGTCACAAATATGGTAGATGCTGGAGTTTCAACATGGCATACATGAAATACGACAAATTTGGAAAGAATAACTGCCGATAAGTTTATAATAAATGGAATGAGTCCAAGTCAATAACTTCTGGCACAAACCAAACAAGTATATACATGTGTAAGGTGGGTAATAAATGGTTCAATTAACATGATTGTACAGTAAAATATTTTAAAATATAAAATCATAAAATTTGATAAAATGGAGATATCACGTAACTATGTACAAAATGGTGAAAATAACATTTAAAAATTACATCAATAATGAATAAATAAGTAAAAATTGTACCACAGTTATCACAGACAAGTTTGTTTTGATATGTCAAACAATATTTACACACATAGCAAACGGGTTATTGTATTATATCTATGAATGGTTCCAATAGAAATGAAACATACAGAGTAAAAATTGGATGTAAATTTCAAGGCTAAAATCCTGAGCAACACTTATATGTGAGTAGAAGGTATATATAAGTCTAATAAACGATCAAGTCATAGTTCATTTTCACATTATTGGAACAGTCTTAGCTGTTTGTATACACGATACAGCTAACTTCAGATTATCTTAAAAAAATAAATGCAACAATACGAGATAAAATGCCTGAAGACACAGATGGGAAATGTGTACACAGTTTGATACAACAAAGCCTTTGGTTATACCATCAATAAGCAGGCACATAGATTGATACAACAAAGCCTTTGGTTATACCATCAATAAGCAGGCACATAGATTGATACAACAAAGCCTTTGGTTATACCATCAATAAGCAGGCACATAGATTGATACAACAAAGCCTTTGGTTATACCATCAATAAGCAGGCACACTGATTGATTGATGTAATGATTCATCAGCCTCAAAGTACAGTGACTTTCTCTCATAACCAGGGGTGTAGCTTAGCTGAAATTGATGTGCAAGCTTAGTTTTAGGGGGTCCGGAGGCATGGTCCCTGAAAAGTTTTCGTAGCTAGATCATCACAGATACAGTTTGGTGTATACATGTATTTTGTTCCTGTTAATATGCTTACAATAAAATCAAAAACATACATTACGTATCTTATTGCAGTTTTGTCCATTTTAAAAAGTGTAGGAGACAGCCTACATGGCCTACAGGAATCTATATGCTCCTGATAACCTTGAGCACTCTTGACATAACCACCAAACAAGATTCGGTGTAAGCAGTTCAGCAATGCAAACACATAGCAGATTATACAAGCGATTGTTCAATTCATGCAGCATTAATCCACCGTATAGATTTGTCAGAATCAAATAAATGTACAAGATGAAACATTGAAAAAATATATATACAAAATATTTTGATAGGGTAATAAAAACATGAGACAGTTAAGTCTTTGTATCACATACAGAGTGGTTACAAGGATGGATATTCTCAAGAAAAGGTAAGGCCATCACAGTACTGGTATGAATTCAACAATAAATAAGCACTTGGTTACTCAATGAATATAAATGTGCACATATGGATGTGGTTAAAATAAATAAATCATGAAAGCTTATGCATTCATCAGTAATTTGCTAAATTTTACATCATATACATAAAAAAACATATAAAGGTCTTTTAAAAACACATATAAAAACTTCCAACTTTCTAACCATACTTGTTCATCGCTATAACACAATGCAGACAAATATATATATCAATGTTCACAAAAATCTGGTAGGCAAAAGCATTTAACAGTTTATTCACTTGAATAAGTAGAATATTTCAAGGGAACATGCTGTATGTTTGTACAGGTACAATATACATTTATGTCTTAAACATTTTAAACATACATGGTAAATGAGTAATTGGTTTTAATGACTTCGTGTTTAACATGTTGGCATTTCACTAGATGTTATAATCGTATGGATACCAGTAGGTTGACGTTACAAATTTTTTATTAAAAGTGTGCTAAAAAAGTACATCACAGACATAGAACAAACATGCACAGAGACTATCTTACACTCTTGTTGACAAAGGTGTTGTCTCATTCTAATAGTTAACATGACTAAATGACACTAGTTTCTAGTCTGCATACCCTGATCAGTTAACAATGATGACGTCACATTCCAGAGTCTGGAGAACATATCTTAAACACCGACACTGATTTGTGAATTAAAAGCTATAAATGGCTTGCTTGTACAAATACTAAAACGTTCAATTGCAGAGCAACACTATCATTAGAATGATTGCTACATGATCTAAATGTCTATGCTTTTCTTCAATCAAACTATGGGAATTAATCTTTAGGGTACAGATCTCTCTCAATCAACTGGTCACCACTATCTTTGTCCAGCCATTTCTCACACGGGAACACTGTTAATTCATTGGTTGATTGATTAAGTATTTCAATGTGATCCAAATACCACTTGGGTCTCCATCCACTGTTGTCATGTTCTACATGCAGCTTGGTCAGTTTACCTAAAATAGTAATTATTATACTAGTAACAATATTGTATATAGTACACATCAAGGGTTAAACGTGAAACAGTCTATCTATTTCTTTATTCATACGTAGATAAACCAGTTTTACTTTCATCCGTACATATCGAGGTGTTGGTGCCAAAACCAGCTATCTCCATATAAATTGATTCATGAGATGGTAGATTCTGGCCCTAACCCCTGAATACATATAACACATTATGGCTGAAGATTGCTATATCCACATAAATCTGTCAGAAATAAAATGATTTGGACAATTTGAAAACAACTGTATTAACATTAAAGTCTCACAAATGTAGATATATAACCATGGTAAAATGTGGTAAATATATAAATAATTTTACAGAAATATATCTATACCTAGATCCACAGCTTCCAGTGAGAACTTATCAACTTGTTTTCTCTCAAACAAATCTCTCATAGATTGTGTAAGAGCACGATTTCCCGTGTCTCCGTTCTCTCCATAGACAATGATGGTTACGTTAGCGTTTGTTCCTGCACCAAATTTATCGCCAGTATACACGGTCACCTCGTACTTGATAGATGCTAACGCTGAAAATACATTGTATAGTCAGTAACAATGGGGGAAACGTCAAGTTCAAGTAGATTCTATGTAGGCCATCCTTAAAAAATTGTTTGCTGTTACGCGACTCGGATTTTAACCAGCGAGTAGGTTTTTTAAGTTTAGAAATGACTTGCTAAAAGACCGAAAAAAATATTTTTCATCAATGAACCTGAAAAAATAAATTGAGTCCCGTCATTTTTCATGAGTCGGTTGTATAACTGCAAACAAGCATTTTTTTAAGGATTTTCTCATCAGGCATTTTTTCTTAAATGAATTGAAGTTGACCAAATTGCAACAGCTTATCTTGTTATGAAATAATTATGTGACACAATGAATTGTAATAACTACCATATTTGATAAACACAAGTCATTGATAACACAGCAAAATGTATAGAAACACAATTCAACAATCAGTCTCCGGGCAAGATTTGTCGCATGTCAATTATTTTAAATCTCATGTACGGCAAACTATGCAGCACTATTAATAACAGTTTTAGTAAGATTCAATTGATTTCATTGTATAAGAAACAGTTCCTGTATTAATATGTAACAATGGAGACTTAGAAGACGAGTTTCATTTTATCCTTAATTGTTGCAAATATAAGATTTTACGAAAGCGATACATAAAAGAATATTATTGGCGAAAACCTAGTATGTATAAATTGGTTCAATTATTTAGTTCTAATAATGATGTAATTTTAAAAGGATTGACTATGTATCTACAAAGTGCTATTAAAGTACGTACTAATCTATTAAGTTCTTGATTAGATGTTATACTTATAATGCTGTTTTTATTCATATTGTATCACTGTCGTTTGTCATGTGTATTTGTAATATTTTGTTTGACTATGTTGTATGTATAAATGTACATGTACTTACTCTCATAGAGTATGTTATTATTGTAAATTGTATATATTAGGTGATAAGTATTATACTTAAATCCAGATATTAATAAATCATTATGTTTTGTTCTGTTCTGTTCCTGTAAAGAAATATTTCACAATGCAGTTGATACATTTTGATTAGGATATGCTTACTTCTAACAATGGCTGTCTGACTTTCTTCCACTTTCTTCACATTGAGTACTTTGCCATACTTCTTATTCACCCTCTCACGGATTTGTATCCAGTCTTTACATGGGAATATATACCTGCAAAATATCACCCAATATTAATATTGAAATAAAACAGAAAACTTGTCATACTTATCTCCGTTGCTGTCTCAGGTGTCTGCAGCATTTCTACACTAGACAGGTTCTATTCAAGTTCTGTCATTCAGACAATAGCATGAATCATTCCACTAAACTGTACACACAAGGCAGTAACTTACACGGAACAAGTTTGTATTAGAAGTTTAGAACAAAAACATTTAACTTTGGGTACAGTTATCAGAAAACAGTATTTTCAAAGATTTATTATGCAAACCAGGGCGACAGTGACAAGAGTGGCAAACTGTCACAAAATATGCCTGTCCTAAGTCAGAGGTAAGATGAATTTTAGGTAATGTCTATAATTAAAGGGTGATAACTCCTGAGTTACTCGATTGATTATCTGGCTGGTTATCAAACTTGTCCAAGGTATTATGCCCATACACATTCTGACCAAATTTGGTAAGGATTGGACAATTGCTTCTAAAGTAATTGATCGGACAGCTTACTAGACGCCATAAAACCGCCCCCCCCCCCCCCCCCCACTGCAGGTGAAACTATAATACATCCTGTTCTCTGAACAGATTTTTAAAAAACTCCTGCTAAAGATAAACATTCTTACTTCTTGCCCCGAGCAGCATCTGTAACATTGATTTCAAAGCAATGCCATTCTGCCTCTCTACCTTCAGCATGACCTAGAGGACGGTCGTCACGTTCGTATGCTCCAACAATACAACTCTCCAGCTGACCTAACGGAGCAGACGGCATCGTGAACTGATCCACATTTCCTCTGAAAACAAATAATTACAACATGTAACAAGAGATGTTTATGAAATATTATGCCCATCTATGACCTTGACCTTTGACCCAAAAATCAATAGGGTTCCTCTGCTACCCATGACGAATATGTGGACCAATTTGAGTACAATAGGTCAAGAGGTTCTTGAGTTATTGATTGGAAATGAAAATGCTATCAGAAAGGTGAATTTATATGGCAAACTGTTGACAACAATATTTTAAAGAGAAATATAAAAAATGAAGTTTGTAAACTTTCTAAAGTTCCAATGTTATTTTCAATTCCCATCGAAACCCAACAGTTCTATGCCTGACATCAAAGCAATTAAATTAGCTAAACAAATTTTTAAACTTAAATAGAAAATTAATGGCCTTTAACTGATTGGGTGTAAATTAAATATCCGACATCAAAGTAAGACAAAAGAAAAATAATTCTTACTTGCGTAAGATTTTATTTGTGGCACTGTTCTCCAACTTGAAGACTTTAGATGTGCGTTTATCTCCTTCAAGAATTATCCAGCCATTATGGAACGTGCCACCATCTTTTTTATCCGATGTCTTTACCTCAATCTCATAACCTGTAAGAATAAAGAATAGAATATGTGCCAAACTATCAGCCAAAAATACATAGCAGTCACTAAAAGGAGACCATTTTTTCTAAATAGTGAATATTTTGTAAGCAAATGTATAAGCAAAACTTACGAAACAAGTCTAAAACCTTTTGAATAACCTTCATAAAATCAGTACATAGCATGTAATAAATCAGACAAAAAAGAAAATACACAAACAGATACAACTGATACATTAACTTCAAACAAAAACAAACTTCAATAAAATTTAAACTACAATTGAGCTCATTCGAAAGCGTATCTGATTATGAGGTGAGAAAATGTATTGTTCGACCAAAAAGTGCGAAAACTAGTGCATTTTATGTTCAAGGGACCGAATAATTGGTTTGAGAGTTCGAGGCTGAGCAGTTCAAACCAAAAGTAGAACAATTTAGATTATATAGGAAATTCAATTGGTACTACATAATCAGTTTGAGTCAACAAAGGTGTTCAACGCAACCGAGTTCCAGCCAACGGGATTCCACTGTAACTGTTAACAGATATGATGAAGGTTTTTAAGAAGTAAGAAAATCTTACTTAAATCTTTGCATAAGAAACCATTGGATAGATTTAAATACAGCTCTTCAAATTTTGATTCCAAGGTGAATGGATGAAATTTGTTGCTATGGTTACTTGTACAAATCATATACAATGTACAAACAACTTACATGATTTGTCTTTGAAATCGGGAGTTCCACCCTTGGCAGCATTGCTACAAGTCAGCTCCCTCAGAATCTGCTTATCATCTTCAGATTTAGACAACCATTTGTTACAATGGAACATGAATGACTTTCTGGTTCCTGCATCTTCCACCTCAATATGAGCCAGGTGCCAGGCTGCTCCAAATCCTGGAACACAAGTAAGAACATGTAGCTTGAATAATCATTGATTTTAAAGGAACAATTTTAATGAATGTATAATTCCATTTCTTTTAACAAAACAAAAGAAGATGTAATATCCTGGGGACAAAATGACTACAAAGGTACTACATTTCTATTTACTTCACTGAAGGCCCCCTGTGGCAGGAAGGCCCCTGTGGCAGAGTGGTTATATAATGACTTTAAATCACTTGCCCCTCACTGCTGTGGGTTCAAATTCCACCCAGAATGCAGAATTTATATTTGAGGAAGCTATCAAGCTACGGAAGGTCGGTGGTTCTACCCGGGTGGCTGCTCATACCCAAAATATTGCAAGAAGGGACATGCGAGGTTTTCCTCCACCATAATAGCTGGGAAGTCACTACATGATCCTGGCTGTTCATGTGACTTAAAACCGCATTAATTCATCGAGACATGTTCCTGTTTCATACATATATAGACACAGCTTGAGTTGGCTGTATAACCCAGCACCACTGTCATACATTACAATGTGCCCACACATTTAAATAATAAACTGGAGTATATCAACCATCCCTTATACAGATATGTATTCCAGTATGTCACTACTACTCAATCCTGACATAAGAGTAATGGGAACTGATCAAACCATTTTGATGTACCAGAACGCCATGACTTCACACAAATATAAACATTATGAAACATTTCTCAATGTATATGCTAGAAAAGGAACATATTGAAGCAAAGACTGGGATTCTGCACTAAAACTAGAATCTATACTGTATTTTATAATATGAAAAAACCAATTAAGATGCTAATCATACAGTTGTATCTTTGGTTTTAGAACATGAATGTGCATGTGTTTCCTATGTTTGTTTACTCTTGCTAAAACTGCATAAAACAAAAAGCACGGGATATCATTCAAATACAATTACATTAACACAAAACTATTTGACATTGATTAGCAAGCAATCTATGGATCTAGCTGTAAGCAAACTATTATTGTCCCTAATGATTAGCAACCATGTATCATTGTATCCATGAATTTGTACATTGTACTCTCAAGTACTTGTAAATTTATGAACAATGTTTATGGCAATAAGCGGTACATTTAGACATTGCTACTTTTCTTGCTGCTAAGGAGCAGAAAACTCGTATCAATAAACAGTCAGTTGTAACGTACAGTAAGATCGCTTTTGTTTGCTCAGTAAGATATAATATGAATTGTAAGATGATACACAACATTGGAAGGTATGAGTTCTTTATACAAGCATAATTATACAGTATCTCACATATTAAACTAAGCCAATCAACTTAATGTAACATAATGACCAAAATAGAAGAGACACCATTGCATTTATTTTTCCTCAGATTCAAAGTACATGTAGTACCTAAGAAATTGAGAAAAATCATAATTCAACACTTAAATGATCTCAGAACATCTCACATAATGCTTGTAAATGTACACATCAAATGCGAAGAAATCACCAGTATTTCGTTGAAACAGACAACAAGACATTGCAACATTTCAGATATGTGTAAAACAGAGAGCTGTCAAGCTGAAGAATAGCATAGTACATAAAACATCATACCACAATTTCCCATAATTTACTTCATGACACAAAAGCATAAGGTGCAACATGATGAGAGACCACAGTTAAAACTTTATACACAAAACATACACATTTTGTTATAGAAAGTTTTGACTTCTGTAGAAGTGGATGCTTTCATCAAAGTCAAACATGCAGCGGACATTTCAAAATCCCTTGAAAATCTTCACAAACAAGAAGTTGTAATAATCCTGCCCTTATGTCTGGGAGTGGGGTCAAAAAGCAGTTGAGTACATATTATTTGCAAGCCTACTTAGATCAAATGCACACAAAGTATAAACGCAGAACTTGACTATAATGTTATTTTATTGTATATATTACCTGGTAGAGAACCTGTAGGTCAAAGTACTAACACAATGAAATGGTACTACCCAACAATATATATATAGAACAAGAAGACATGGTTAATTTATACAAGAGGCCCTTCATCACTAGTTAGTTTAAACTTATTTATTTTACATCGATTATGAAACAAGTTCTTCCAACTTATGCTAATCATTCTCGATGACTGTTTCCTGGCTACCAACCAGTACTTGCAGCGAAAGGGATTGTGCAGTTTGTGATCAAACCACCCTCATCATTGGACTTGAACTCACGACCTTCAGACCAGTAGTTAGGCGCTGTACCCCTCAACCACTGCGCCACCTTTCATCACTATGAACGTGACCTTGGTCCTGTCTGTTTGATGCGAGGAATGTAAAATCTGAGGTCGATTGCATGTGACTTCTCAAATTGAGTGCACTTTAAATTAATTCCACTAAAATCTATGTTGTCATCATAGCGAGTGATGCAAATATACTACAAGCTTGACTTTGTAATCTGTGGCAAGGACAGTCAGTCCTTTGAAAACTGATATTAAGACATACCGGTAACTCAGGTACTATAATACTTGAAAGTGGGTCTTGACACGAAATATACCAATAGCTAACTTAATACAGCCATTGTGTACCAAAATAAAGATTTTGCAATCACAATAATAGATAAGCAACCAACAAATGTCTGTGAAACATGCAATTCATCAATTATTTACACAATAAGAATAAATTTATAATATTTAAACAATAACAATACATATAACTACATGTATACACATATGCACAAGGTGGATAAAAATTGATGAAAATGTAGAAACTTTAAAAATCCATTTTAATTATTATTATACTTAACGCCATTAAAAACACAACTATTATACTTAGCCTTCATTTTGTTCCAAGTGTTAAACACGTTTTACTGTTACAAATGAGTAAATCAGTCATCAAAAAAGAAATCAAACATCGGCCTTAGTATTCATTTTTCATAATTGATTAAGTTAAGGAAATAATGTTTGAAAATTAAAATATAGTTACTTCTTTATAATGTCACCGTGCTGACAATATTTAGTTGCGTTATTAATGGCGTGGAGTATACAAATAATATTTTAATGGCATTTAGCATTTGTTGAAGTGTAAATTTATCTGACAGTACAAACCTTTGTTATCATGCCAGACTCTACATTTAGACAGTTCTCCTAGAGACAGAATGTCCTTAAATGTGAAAACGTCAACCTGATCATTCTCAAATGGATCTTTATTCGTTTCTGACTTCTTCAAATGTAACGCTCCTGAGTCGCCATTGTCTCCAAACAATGTAACGTAAACATTGGCGTCCGTACCAGCTCCTTTCACACTGGATGTCTTTACACTTATCTTGTAGTGGGTTTCTGTAGGGAATTAAATCAATTAAAAGTCAATTAAAACGTCATTAAGTATACAGTCTAAACAAATATCTGGCAATTATATCCTTGTATGAATTTAGGCAATAAAATATCAGACTTTCAAGCCAGTTTTGATAAATATTTCTCAACATTTTTAACACCATCTCAAAGCTATTGTTTGAGCATAAAGTAAATGATATAAATTAAATTAAGAAAGTTAGTAAATTTCTTAGTCTTTTGATACTTACTTTCAACAAGGACTTTTCCACGTTCTTTCGCCGGAATATCTCGTGATAATTCACCTTTAGATTTGCTGAACCATCCCTTACAGTTAAACACCGACAATGTGCCGGTAGCCATGTTGCGTAGCTCAATCTGAAACAATATGAACACCATATAAACCATGTTCACAGCAATATTTTTCATCCGAAGGTTTTGGAATTTACTGCTTGATCTTATAACTATAAAACAAAATAATCAAATCAGATTTTAGTTTGAATAATTATATTATAATATCGATAATAACCAAAACAAGTAAGAACAGTTTAGATCAACTTGATTTCAGTTACTGCATGAAACACTTGATTTGAAGTTATTGTCGTGACATTGTTATATACCGAGTACTGTGTCAGAAATCAACCTGAAGTTAATCCAGGGTATTTGGTGGAACTCTGACTGGAGTGATGAAGCTTTCATAATCTATATATAGTATAAACCCATTAAAACTGAAGGTCCTGGGAGGCACTTCCAAGGCAAGACTGCACATTTTCCATATTATAGTATAAGAAATTAATATGCCACTATTCGGGTCAACTCATTTGCCAAAAATGACACAAAAGTCCAGAAAAGCCGTTTATATCAAGACTCCCGCCATTCTACAAGTGATATATCCCTGACAAATAAGCCATTATACTCATCAAATCTAGAATAAAATCAGAGGACTTTACATGACATTGTACTATGTTCTTGAGACGATGAATATGGCGGTACTTATTTAGATTAAAGAAGAAACATTACCTTCTCGAGGTACCAGTCTGGTCGGCTACCTTTACCATCACAATCTATTCTCATTTTCTTTAATGGAGCGACATCTTCTAACTCGAGTTTGATCAAGTCTGCTCTATCACGCTCGAACCTGTCCCCGTTCTTTTCCAGGACGACAGGAGACGTAGGACCCTTGGCCCCAAATACTGTGACTGTGATTTTCTGGTCAGTGCCAGCCTCGTCCACGTCACCGGTGATCACAGTCATTTCATAAGCAATCACTGAAAATTAAACAAAATCAATGTTTTTTACACTTATCAACGAATAATCATTAATATGATTTCAATATCAGATGCATGATGGGTAATTGGAGGTTGAAGAGTACTCAGAACATCTCCATGTCAGCTTCAGACTCTGGCCTAACCCAAAACTACACTATGTAATAAATAAATATGATCAATACTAGTAGATAGCGTAAGGATGTCACAATATACTGGCTTATTGGTATATTGAAATATAAAGCCAAACTGCATTTAAGAGCACTATAAAACGACATACTGGTTATTTACAATACAACATTGTCCGGTCATGAAACTTAAATGACAGCAACAGCGATAACTGTTTGTTTGTTAATTACTTTATCATACTCAATGACTCGTAAAAAACTGTTTTGTTTTAGCCTAATGCATATTTTTTCACAACATATTTAAAGGGTCTACAGTTGAATAAAAGAGTTCAAGTAAGGAAACATCAACACTCATATCTAATATTTTATGTACATGTATAAAGAAATATATTGAGGAACATATTTCAAAATGTTGCCAATGTATTGCAATATATTGTGGTACATTTCAGGAATATCGTGAGACCCCTATCTATTTGAGATCAATTTGAAAACAGTTTAGACCCACAAAATAAGGAGTGTTTAATATACTTACTAGGTTTGTATGATGAGACAGAACTAATTCCATCATCCACACTGAATGTACGATTTGTCTTGCCATCACCTTTGTCTCGGGCCAGCCATTGTTTGCATGCAAAGGTATAATGTTTACCCTTGGTGGGCATATCAACTTCAATTTCTTTCACGAACCATCCAGTACCAGGGGCTGTACCATCATGTCCAACCTTGATAATAATATTGACATTACACATCTTAATGAAGTACATTTGGACCTCGTTCATTCTAATTCATCGGATCCGAAATTTTATTTCGAATAATACATGGTTTCGAATTGCCCATTTCAATTCGACATGTATAAGAAGATGTATCGGGACCTGATATTTATTTCGGATGATACTCGGTATTCGGATTGAAGATTGTTAAATAAACAAGGTTTGACTGTAATCAATTAATGTAATCAATAAAGACATAAATAAAAAAAATTAATACTCCAATAATTATTATAACCCTTATGGTAACAGTTATTGATAAATAATATTTAACAATCATTCTTATTTTAACTACTTCATATGAGCATCTACTTCGAAGTAAAATATTTAAAATAAAATCAAACGTACCTCAATTTTCTTCACTTCGTCGATATCGACAGCTTCAATGGAGAAGATTTCAGTAGATCCCGGTGCAAACTTATTTTTCTGTGCTAATTCAAGGAACAATTTTCCTGTAGATTTCTTCTTAGGTCCGAGGACAGATATCCAGACATTACTTGATGTACCATTGTCCTCCCCATCTCCGGTGCTCACTCGGACCGTGTACGGTATTGCTGAAGATAGTGGATTCAAAATTAGTTAGGAATACCGTTATTGTATATACAGTAAAACCTCACTTAAAGACCACCTCAATAATAAGACCAACTCAATATTAATAACACAATTTTCAAGTCCATTTTCACTGTTTTGCTCTTTATTCAACCTCAATATTTAGACCACCTCAATAAGAAGACATTATTTCAAGAGTCCCAAGGGTGGTGTTATTATTGAGGTTTTACTGTACTACAGTGTATGTCTATTGGTGAATATTTTTCAACATTTTTTTATTGGCCAACCACTTCCAAATTTGTTCACAATTGTTCTCAAGTAAAAAATATAATTATGATAAAACGTGGCTTCTATAGTCACATAGTCATTGGTTTATTAGCACTATCCTGAATTAGAATTCTGAGATGTTTGATCAATATGGAGGTAACTATAAAAGCAGTCTGAATCTGATTTAGACTGTCTTACACAAAATATATAGAGTATATACCGGTATCTATGGTAATGTGAGACCACTGGTTACCAAAGGTCATAAATATCCATGAAATAATTCCTTTGCATATAAATGACACATTAATCACAGAAATAAAGTAAATGAATCAGAGTTGTAGAATAAGTAACTCGCTCTATCTTCAGTAAAGTCATTAAGCAGATCATATGCACCAATATGTATAGCTATCAAGCTCATATTTACAACATCTTAATTGGTCAACCTTCTTTCGACTAACTGGAATGACTGGACAGGTAATTAAACCAGTTTACACCAATCTCACAGAGATATAAAGTAAACTGGAATGACTGGACAGGTAATTAAACCAGTTTACACCGATCTCACAGAGATATAAAGTAAACTGGAATGACTGGACAGGTAATTAAACCAGTTTACACCGATCTCACAGAGATATAAAGTAAACTGGAATGACTGGACAGGTAATTAAACCAGTTTACACCGATCTCACAGAGATATAAAGTAAACTGGAATGACTGGACAGGTAATTAAACCAGTTTACACCGATCTCACAGAGATATAAAGTAAACTGGAATGACTGGACAGGTAATTAAACCAGTTTACACCAATCTCACAGAGATATAAAGTAAACTGGAATGACTGGACAGGTAATTAAACCAGTTTACACCGATCTCACAGAGATATAAAGTAAACTGGAATGACTGGACAGGTAATTAAACCAGTTTACACCAATCTCACAGAGATATAAAGTAAACTGGAATGACTGGACAGGTAATTAAACCAGTTTACACCGATCTCACAGAGATATAAAGTAAACTGGAATGACTGGACAGGTAATTAAACCAGTTTACACCAATCTCACAGAGATATAAAGTAAACTGGAATGACTGGACAGGCAAGTAAACCAGTTTACACCAATCTCACAGAGATATAAAGTAAACTGGAATGACTGGACAGGTAATTAAACCAGTTTACACCGATCTCACAGAGATATAAAGTAAATTGGAATGACTGGACAGGCAAGTAAACCAGTTTACACCAATCTCACAGAGATATAAAGTAAACTGGAATGACTGGACAGGCAATTAAACCAGTTTACACCAATCTCACAGAGATATAAAGTAAACTGGAATGACTGGACAGGTAATTAAACCAGTTTACACCAATCTCACAGAGATATAAAGTAAATTGGAATGACTGGACAGGCAAGTAAACCAGTTTACACCAATCTCACAGAGATATAAAGTAAACTGGAATGACTGGACAGGTAATTAAACCAGTTTACACCAATCTCACAGAGATATAAAGTAAACTGGAATGACTGGACAGGTAATTAAACCAGTTTACACCAATCTCACAGAGATATAAAGTAAACTGGAATGACTGGACAGGCAAGTAAACCAGTTTACACCAATCTCACAGAGATATAAAGTAAACTGGAATGACTGGACAGGTAATTAAACCAGTTTACACCAATCTCACAGACATACAAAGTAAACTGGAATGACTGGACAGGTAATTAAACCAGTTTACACGGATCTCACAGAGATACAAAGTAAACTGGAATGACTGGACAGGCAATTAAACCAGTTTACACGGATCTCACAGAGATACAAAGTATCAAACTTACTTGGTCCTTCGGGTATGTTTTCCATGGAAAGTTGTTTTCTGGACATTTTCGGACTCTTTGAGAAAGGATCATTACTTTTCATCGAGTCCAGACTTGCTACAGATCCATACTTGTTGGACCTTAATGTTCCTGTACTTGACATTTCTCCATCAAAACCCTGTATAATATATACATCAATGTTATCAGTATAGGGTTCTGAAAATTTCCTTTATATACAGTTGTCCTAGACTAGTGTACACGTTAATATTGACTCGTTCGACATGGCTAGTTGTACAAGCATAGAATAGGGTACGGATTAACAGCTAAGTAGGAAGGCATAACAGACTTGTCCCGGACTAAGTCAAACTCATCTGTTGGTAGCCTGAATCAGCAATAATAGTCTTGGTGGGGATGTCATGCTAGTGGATTTCTAGAGCCTTGCAGTTTTATAAAACACCTGTTAACATTGCAATCAATGACATTCCCTTTATAGATATGTAAGCTTTCAGTCTTTCAAAAGATGTCAACATGTCATTGATAATTAGCAAATACCCATTTTTCAGCTATTGGCATATCAGTATTATGTAAACCAATCAAATCTTACATTAACCACCAAGGCAATTTCTCTTCAACCGAACAACGTTTGTAACCTTGACGCGAAATTTGTTACCAACCAACAGTTCAAAGGAGTATTCAATTTTGTAAAAAAAAAAAGCATTAAAATTATTAAAGTTGTATAAAAGACAATTTATTACCTTAACATAGAAAGTTCTCTCCGTCTTCATATCGTCTTTATTTTTTGCCAGCCATCTCTCACAGTGGAATTTGTATGTATCATTATCTGATGAATCAATGACTTCAATAGATTCCAGGTACCAGGCAGGGCTGAATCCTGAATTGTCATGTCTTATACGCATCTTGTAAACTTTACCTAAATCTGCTGCTTCAATCTTGAAGACATCATTCTGAATATGGAATATATATAGTATTCTAAATATTTATATATATAAACTCGATGTGTCCATAGGACATGGATGCCCTGCTACTGGCTTATAAGTAAAAAAAGGGCCATAACTCCTGCACAATTGGTGGATTGCACCCAAAATCGAACTTGACCTGTATTTAAATATTCCGAGTGTATGTACACATCATGAAATAAATCCATCCATCCTTTCAAGAGTTATTAATTGGAAACCAATATTTTGCATGAGCGGACACACAGGGTAATACCTTAAGCCCCTACACCATTCTTTGAATTGCAGGGCATCAAAAATGGCATAAGCTAAGGTGGCATCATTAGACTATAAACATATTTTCAATTATGTCAAATGAATATCTCTGATTATAGTACTTCATCCAATTTGTCCACTTTGGTACAAGTATTTTGGGATTTTGCCGAAGTTCTAACTTCACAAATCTCACAATTCCTTGACAATGACCAAGGCTTCTCAACATAGTATTGCACTATAGCAATGTTATAATGGCATGATTCAATGTAACAGCTGTTATTTCACATACCTGGTTGTTTTCAAACTTATCAAAGTTGGTTTCAGATTTTGCTAGTTTTCTTTCTCCAGTGTCACCTTTGTCGCCAACGAGTGTTAGGAATACGTTAGCATTGGTACCACTTCCAGATTTGTTACCAGTCTTCACATTTACTGTATATATCTTCTCTGTACACAAAAATAAAATAATGGTACATATATTGTATACCATACAGTAAAGGAAGGAATGCCACATTCACAAAGCAATGCTTCAGACACAGACCATAGGGAATCATCAGCACTCAAACCCCCGAAGCAGATGAGGTGTAAGGGAAAACATCCAAGAGAAAGGGCGATAAGGAAAACAACTTCACCGTAAAATCAGACCATTTTCATTTTCATACCACCTAAACTGCACAACAAAGACTATTCAACCTTTGATGTCAATGTATGACCTTGATAAAATCAGGCGACTCACTGACGAAAAGTGCAAACTCTCTTTTGGAGATTCAAATTTGAGCTGTTGTTGAGAGGTTGTTGCCATAAAGAAGTTAACTTGGTAGATAAGCTTTACTTTGTAAAAGAGACGTTATTGCCCAAGATTTCAGCTCCGGTGAGGTTTCGCTGTGCATGTATTGACAATATATGTAATACTTGAAACTCGTAATGATAAAATGTTCAATGGTGACCTACAGATAGACAACTAGAACAACAATAACAAGCTATATCCTGGATCTGAGAGGAAACATGAAACATAACCAGTCAATGATTTGTTGGACGAATTCAAGTCTATCAAGAAACTCATAGGAAACAATAAGCAATAAAAACAAATGTCTCACTTTCAAGTTTATCTCTTATTCTAACTTCCTTCTTTTGAACTTCACCATTCTTCATAACTTCTTGTACAGCTTTTTCTGCTATCAATTCTCGTTCTATTGCACTGTCGTCTTCGTCACGTGCCAGCCATCGTTTACATGGGAACATGTAAGTTATAGATCCCTAAAATTATACACACGGATTGAAAACATTTGACACAGTATAAAGACTGTACATAACAAGCTATGTACAGTAGGTCTAGGCCCTAAAACTATACTTTTTGTGAACTAATGTATGTAGTTGAGTCGTTCCTCGGTCATTGGAATTTATCGGGTCCGAAATTTTATTTCGAATAAAACATGGTTTTGAATAACCCATAACAATTTGACGTGCCATATAAGATACAAAGGGACCTGATATTCATATAGGATGATACCAAGTATTCGGATAGAAGGTTGTCGAATAAACGAGGTCCGACTGTATTTTCCCTCCTTGTATACTGTATACCTCATAATTTCTAGTATATTAACAATTGCTGTAATTTGTAAAATAAGGGTATATGGTAACACTTTGCAGTCTGCAATACCAACGATTACAAGATGAAGTTATTTTATTAATTATTTTGAAATTAAACACAGCAAGATGTTACAAGTGATAAAACAGTACTGTAAAATATTTGTAATGGAATGAAGACATTAGTACACCATTTAATAAGCTAAATATAACATAAAATTAAATAAAAAAAAAAATGAAATACATGGAAATAAAAGAACATAATATATGACTATAATATCAAGAGTAAAGAAATAATCACAATTATAAAGGGTGATTCTGGCATAACCACTACAAGGAAATTAATGGTCTGTGTTTGTTAATAATTGATCAAGTTCTCAGAGTGGATACATAATAATCTTACAATAGAAATATATAAATGGTCCCCAATCACAGGTGCTTGAAATGTTTCAGTGAACGATTCTAACAATATGACTACTGGCAGACAATTAGGAATTCATGTTTTGTAAACTAATTATAATAATCTAAGTAAGAAAATAAATAATTTATACAAAGATTAAATTATACATTAGTGAAGGTACTAGAAATTTCAGGGGTTCCACTAGGGGCTGAATCTCAAGGATCATTTCAATAAATCTCAGGGGTCAAAGGGTCAACTCAAGGGTCAAATGGGACCATTGAATTTACTGAATACTGAGATTTTAGGTTTCATCAATATACTGGATCAAACATAACTGCATTGGACAAACTACTGATAAATTCACAAGGGAAAACAAATTAATTTACTGAATAAAATATTTTATTTGAATCAGAAAGAGGTACCATTAAAAGTATTTTCCAGTCTGCTAACTTGATTTTCGGATGATATTTGGTCACAGTGTGTAATGATCAATGTGCCGGCAACAGCATTGCTGACCAAGGTGGATGTTAGATGCAATAGACAGATTGTCAACATGATTGATTTTCATAGTTTAAAGTTTTAATAAGTGAGTCATGTAGAATGGTGAAGACACAAAATGATGCACTGATATTGAAAATAGAGTGTACTACTAAGGATCTTAGTTGATAGAAAGAATAGATAATACTGGAGGAACTAAAATGTTTTATAAAGAAATAAATACAATATAACAGACAACATAGAGAGAACAAAATGATTGGTATGTAGATTGTAGGAACTAAAGGACAATGTTGTGACTCACCTGCACCTTACGTGACCCCTTTTATCAAATAATAAGACATAGGTTTCATATTTTACTTGGTTAGAGTCAATAACAATATCGAAACTATATTGTCACATTCAACAATTAATGCCTCGAGTACTTCAGTGACAGCGACATTTCTAAGAAGAATGTCAGGAGTTAAATTGCGTGAAATAAAAACACATTCATCAGCAAGAATGCAACTCCATACCAAATATGTGGAAAATAATTCATACATTAATTACATAAAACATGTAATGCCGATTTTATCAGTAGAGCAAACGTAATAATTATCGGCATGTTTCAGTTATCGGCATGTTTCAGTTATCGGCATGTTTCCGTTATCGGCATGTTTCAGTTATCGGCATGTTTCAGTTATCGGCATGTTTCAGTTATCAGCATGTTTCAGTTATCGACATGTTTCAGTTATCGGCATGTTTCAGTTATCGGCATGTTTCAGTTATCGGCATGTTTCAGTTATCGGCACTTTTTGAACATTTTGATTGGTTATTCAAATTGTTTCGTCATTTGAAGTGTTTACTTCACACTCTCTGAGAAAATTTACAGGCATGAGAATGCAAAATTTAAAAAAAAGCTGAAAATTCGGCAAGGGGTCAAGGGGGCCAGTGAAGCTCCTGGCTTTTAAGCATCTAAGATGGCTTCAATTGTCTCAAAAACGACCCTTGCATATTCCGTGAATCTGCGTAAAAATTCTCATGATTGAGTTTATGATGGATAAAATATCATAAATAATAACTCACCTTTCCGGATTCATGTAACCTTCTCACTGTGACCATGTCGAGATGCCATCCAGCAGTCATACCGGAGTTATCATGTCCTATACGTATCTTCTCTATCGTGTCACCTATATCTTCCAACTGTACAAACACATATGTATATTATTTTGAAAGTCTGAGTGATTGCAAGTATGATAAAATAATTACAAAATGATCGTTTATTTTAATTAGTTTATTCAAACATATAAGCTTATGACAATGATGTGTTCTGTACAATTCAATTCATTGTTGATGGCCAGTCTACAGTAAGTAAATGACCATACAATCGAAACAATTTTGAATTCAACTACATAGACCTGGCATCACAAAAATAGATGAAAAGTCCAACATTGAGATTTGTTTCAAGTCAAAAAGATAAATTCTAATATCTGACAACAACCTATCGACCACAGATCGCCAAGTTTTCTGTATGGATAAGTTACCATACACATTGTTTACACAACAGACAAAATATAAAACTTACCTCAAGAACAAACGTATCAACAGCTTTCTTCTTGAATTTATCTTTTCTATCCAGTTTACTAATGCAAAGTTCTTTCTGTTCAGTACTCACGTCTTTACCGTAAAGTTGTATGTAAACATTAGCGCTAGTACCACCAGACGTAACGTCAGACGTGTAGGTGACAATCTCGTAAGGTATGCCTGAAGCACATTCCATAATCAAACTAGATATATTATGCTCATTTTTTGTTCAGATGTTTACCTGAACAAACATGAAAAATATACAATATCTAGTTAAAACTTCAATAAATATCCATTATCACAGAATACATTTATAATGTATGTCTCTGCATGTTTTTATTATCATAATTTTTTTTTTTAATCCATTTTTTTAAGAAAACGGGTGATTTTTACTAGTTTTGTCTATTAGTAATATGAAACAACAAGATTGTTTGAAATGGTTATACATTGGCAATGGTTTTTATTAATGATGTTTTAGACTATGTAACAACAATACAGGATGAAGCCCATTAAAAACATTCATGTTCAGATGAGCCAGATACATCTTTAAAGTTCAACTACTTACATTGTATACTTAATAATAATTATTGATAACAAACACAAAATGAAATCATACATAAAACTATTGTTTAAACTATATGAAAAAAACTCAATCTGGATGGGACTAACCCACTTGAAAATATTGAAACAATATTGAACTGACATTGAAAATTTCAACAAGAACATTGACAATATATGATTCGTTTTGTGAGAAGTTAGAAGCATATAAACAATTATGAGCGCTGCAGTACGATTTCCTACCTCTTCTTTAAGTCACCATATACTGACAGTAAGCAATATTTAGCCCATATGGCAATGAAAATGAAGTGACCATAATTATGGAGTTAATACTGTTTTCTGCTTCAAATAGTGACTTCACATGTTGCGTTTTCTTGAAATGACATCACTTACAGAATAGGTTGTAAATTCCATAGAAGCGCTCATATACATAGTAACCTATAGCCCCGCATACATGTCTCTGTACTCCGACTTTTACACGCGTCTTTATTATCGACCGAACAGACCTTTGAGGGTGCGGAAAAACTGTAGCAATCTTTCACGAGTAGAAGCACACAAAAATCGAATTTCTAGCGCATCTGAGTGCCTCACAATCACTAAAATATCTGTCAATCAAACGTAACTCTGCCCACGGTGCGCAAGTAAACTATTCACCTTACAAACTGTATGTTGACATTCGCGGTCTCGCCAATTTCGCCCGTCAAAGTAGCAATACAAGATGGATTTTAACGTTGAAACAACTTTTGATCGAATTCGTGATATATATCACTTTCAGTATTGGCTCAAGAAGGAGCAAATAATACCAATATCGACAATGATCTTAGTAGGGTAATAACTATGAGCGCACCGCCTCCATAGCAACTCTCCCATCTTCTTATTTAACAGGTGATTGATTCACTATTTTTTTTTATAAAACAAGCCGTATCCATGAAAATATTGTTTCGAAAAGACAAATAAATCAACGAAAAGCTACAATTTTATGTCGTACAGTTTTTTATTGCACGCAAAGCATATATCTGTTCACGAAAATAAGAGTAAATGCAGTGGAAAGACCGGCGGTGTCCAGCTTCTATTTACTTTTGTGAATGGTTTAGCAGGACGTTGTACAGCGACAGTATAGAGATGTGACGTCCGTGGCTGGACTAAGTAACCTAGTACACTACTTTGTTGGTAACAAAATGGAAATACCAACAATAGAAAAGGATGGTCTCGCAAATAAGTGTAGTTACAATGCAGCAAGAATGATGTAAAAATTTACGTACATTTGACATATTCCTCAGTAGCAAGATCTTGTGGAAACAGTTCAACTTCTAACTGATTATCTCCCTTGTTTTTGGCCAGCCATCTGTTTGCAGGGAATGTCCAGTTCATACCTAATGAAGGACATTCAATGACCACCTTGTCCAAGAACCAAGCCGCCCCACCACCTTTGTTATCATGACCAATTCTATACAAGAAAAATAACAAGCAAATTAGATTTAACAAACATATTCCACTACCTAGTTTGCCTGTCAAAGAAAGCAGACTTCAATTGCCAACTTTATGATTCAGTATTTGAATTACTGGCTTATTCTATTCATTACAATCTGAAATATTTTGTTTTATATTAAGTCTGAATAATGATTGAAAACAAATGGTCAAATGGGAAAAATAAAGATCCCCTAAATCAAAGAAAAAATCATCCATACAATTCTACTAACACATGTTGTAATGCTTATAAGATGTCAAATGTCAATGACCACACGGATAGTTGCTGTAATATGCAGAAATACAACAAAATATGAGCCCTACTTGATTTTCTTGAGTTCTCCAATATTGACAGCCTCTACAAGGAACTCGTCTATATTTCCACCCTCAAACTTGTTGGAATGTGTTTTAGATGACTTCAGAAGGACAACACCTTATAAACAAAATGTAACAGTAAAAGAATGTTTTCGTGTAAAAAAAACATTATTGTGACAATACATAAATGTATAATAGGTTGCAGTATCGAAGTACTTTGTATGAACTCAGAACAACAAGCTGGTGAACAGACATGGCAATACTTGATGTCATGTGGCAATACTTGATGTCATGTGGCAATACTTGATGTCATGTGGCAATACTTGATGTCATGTGGCAATACTTGATATCATGTGGCAATACTTGATGTCATGTGGCAATACTTGATGTCATGTGGCAATACTTGATGTCATGTGGCAATACTTGATGTCATGTAGCAATACTTGATGTCATGTGGCAATAATTGATGTCATGTGGCAATACTTGATGTCATGTGGCAATAATTGATGTCATGTGGCAATACTTGATGTCATGTGGCAATACTTGATGTCATGTGACAATACTTGATGTCATGTGGCAATACTTGATGTCATGTGGAATCAGGTTTATATATTGTTACAGTTGAACCTTGTTTATTCGACAACCTTCTATCCAAATACTTGGTATCATGGGAAATAGATATCAGGTCCCGATGTATCTTCTTAGGCACATCAAATTGAAATGAGCTATTCAAAAACATGCATTATTTGTAATAAAATTTACCTGTGTCATCTTTATCTCCAAACAGAACACAGAATACATTGGCATCAGTACCCGCGCCCCACACGGTACCTGTATGCACCTTAACATGGTACGTCTGCATAGCAGCTATAATATACAATGTATTCATCCATGTCAGAATGATATATTAACACAAGCATTTGAAATTTTCAATTAGAAAGTCTTGTACTTTGAGAGCAACGACTATCTTTTTTTTAAAATCTATTTTACTGTTTAGGTATGCAAAGTAATTTAAAAGTTTTTTTAGAAGTTTGAAAATAAGATAAAAAAACACTAACTACACCTGACAATTGTTTTATGTTAAAATTTAATATACTTAGAGCATTTGTGGATGAAGCTTCTTCATACAGTAAAACCTCGGTAATAAGACCACGTTTGGGACTATTGAAAACTGGTCTTAATTTTGATGTTGAATAAAGAGCAAAACAGTCAAAATGGACTGAAATTTTTGTCTCAATTTTGAGGTGGTCTTGTTATTGAGGTGGTCGTTAGGTGAGGTTTTACTGTATTATCAAATATGAACCAAAACATCATCTGTACATAACAAATACAGCCAATGTATCACTTCGAGTAAAGTCATGAATTATATACAAATGTCAAACCTTTTGTTTCCAAGGCAATTTCTTTCCTAACAGATTGTGAATCTTGTCTAGAAAGTTTGCCTCTCAGACTGGCATCCACTGGAACAAGCTCCCTACTGATCTGACCATCATCATGTTTGGTTGACAACCATCGTTGACATGGGAAGAAGTAACTGTAAATTACATAGCAAGAATAAATCAACCATTCCTTACATTTACATCACACATCTATAACCAGGCTGTCAACCCACCTCATTTCAAAGAGTAGGGATAAAGTAGGGATAAAGTAGGGCAAAAGTAGGGATTTTATTGCCTAAAAGAAGGGGTAATAGGGATGTTTGCTTGAATGTCAAAAATGGTAAAACTTCACCACACTGTACATTCTCCATGATTAGACCTCTGTGTTTCATGCAGTGAAACAAATATTTATAGTTGACGCCTCAGATTTGAAAAAAGTAGGGTTAGTAGGGCTCTTTCAAGAAAAAGTAGGGAAAAAGTAGGGAGCAAGTAAAAATGTAGGAAAAGTAGGGCCCATTGACAGTCTGTATAAACCTACTTATTGTGCATGCATAAAAAGTATGTTGACATACAAAATAACATAAATCTTATATTAATTTTAAATATGATGACATAGCAACTTACGTCTTTTTATTCTTCGGATCTTCAACCTCAACTCGATCCAAGAACCAAGGAGCACCTGCGATACCTTTATTGTCATGACGAATCTTCAGTTTCACAAATTTTCCCAGTTCTATTGCCTTAACGGTAAACACATCCTCCTGCAAGTCACCAAACACCAATATTTTATTATTTTTCTCACCACATTGTGCGTTGTCTTACCTCATTTTTAAAAGGTATTACAGTAACCAAGGTAAGTTTACCCAATCTGTTTCCCTGGGTTACCAACCAGTACTAACCTGTTCCTCTGCAAGCAGTTAACTTTGTCCCACCATGAATCAGAAGTGGAGAACAATTGACAATGGATGTAAAACCTTCAGTCAAATTGTCACAGGAAACATATGCTTCAATTGGGGCTCTAACATACGAGCTTCGGACCGACAGTCGAGGGCAGTTACAAACTGGGTTAACCAGGCATTGCATTTGTGTCCACTTTCGTTAACAAAAGGTCATGTTCACATGGAAAAAGAAATATTTATCCCTTTGCTTTCAATTCTTGGTTTCAAATCATTCGAATTTGTTAAAACTCTCAATTTTATGTGATGCATACTGGTTTCATACAAGGGAGTTTGTACCCTTCCTTAGGCAAGGTCGAATCATGAATTTCATAACCCCTGCATTACGCATGAGTACTGAATATCAATGGATGTACAATAAATTAGTTGAAACTAAACTACAAATTTATGTAAAACACTTTTTAGCCTATATGATCAAAATTCAGTACTTGTGACTCAAACATGCAACCTGATGATATTAGTACATGTATATCGACTTGCCAACCCTTCTGGTCTTGGTTTGGCGACTATCATAATCCTCATTTAATTATCAATGAAATAAGTATTTAAAGTCTAAAAACATATGAATTCTGTCATCTGACATCATTGTCCAATAAGATCTTGTTTGACGCGTAGGATGTTTCTTTATATAACAAAGAATAAGGCACATAATTGTGGGCTTTCATACAACACAAGGTTACTAGTGTACGTTAATATCATGATATCGTGATAGTGATTTGTATATAATACAAATGAACAGACCATTATTATTGGAATAAAAACATTGTCAGTTTTTTGTTTACATGGGCATGAAATATTATTGTGTTTATATCACAGAAACTATTGATCATTGGTGTGTTAATTCACTGGGACATTTTGAGTACATGTACATACTTTCGTTTTGATTTTTGAAGTACAAAGATATTTTCCATTGATTATTCTTCTGCAAACTACAGTTTCAACATGTACATGTATATTTTCCATTTCAATGCTCTTTTATCGTGTACAATTTCATAAATATACAGATATATCAACTTTAAATGAGAGGTGTTTCATCGATGTGGATAGATAAATAATTAGTGCAGTTCTGTGGAATTGATCGTGACAAAGTTTATCACATATTGATATAACGTATTATAACTCAATGTGGTAATTATATGCATTACATTTGATATCACTACAATATAAAGGATGTCATAATTACCAACAAATGATGCAACAAGACAATAGACTGACGGGGGAAGCATGGAACAGCGGAGGAAACAAGGTTTAAATAAAAAATAAATACATCTACAGTTCACCATTCAGGTTACAACACAGATTCCAAGCATTCAATAATAAAGAGATCTAACTTTCAACCAAAAAGGTTTATTTCATTAAATCTATCACATAACATTGCAAGCATTCTAAACGATGTATAGCGACTACTCACAATACAATATGTATATACAGTAGTACAGGGGGTCCACTAGGTGCTGAATCTCAAGGGTCATTTTTGATAATTTTTGACCAGATTTCACCATTTTATAGCCAAATTACCTATATTATAGAGAAAAATTGACCCCTCAGCCAGATTCCTAAGGGTCGATATGTGACATTTTGGGAATTCCAGATGTCAAAGGGTCAACTCCTGGGTCAAATGGAACCCCTGAGTAAATCCTAAACAAGTAGAGATTTATCATCGAGATATTTTTTTTGTCTTAACATGGTTGACAGTTTCTAGTAGTCATGGTAACACATTTGGTAGATGTTTATGTACATTTAGAAGACCTGGGACATATTGCAATGTCATACCTTTCCTATGTTTTTCATACAAGTATTAGAACAAGTTATCTGATATGGTAAATAGGCAAATAGTTATTTGGTTATTTTTGTGAGCAATGTACCTTTATGTTTCATGCGGTATATAGAAATCATTTATAACTATACTATATTCACATACCATTCAAATTAAGCTTATTAAACATCAGGTATAGACAGATAATGAATGTGAACACATACGTTGCTTATTATCAGTTATCTTAAAATTTAGTTCACAGTGCTAGGCTAGCGCTAGTTGCAAAACCACACAGCCCCATTAAATCCTTAATCTGACCCCAAACATTTGCCAAAATGGACAAATTTTGTAATAAAATTGCATAAGATGATCAAAGTAATTACATATTTATCAAATCAACTTCTTAGTCTTGAAAATTAGCGCCAGCCGAGCCACGTTAATTCGAAACACTTGGCAACCAGAATTTGTTTAAACACTTGAATTGCGTAACATCTAGAAATACCCTTACAATCAACATTAATTTAACAGAGAGGTTCTTTAGGAATTGCACTCAACAATGTCTACTGATGCAGACAAAAAAAATCATACCACATTAAAACAGTGAACTCCTTTGAATGCATAAAAATGTCTACATGGGTCAGTTTAGAACAAAAGCTCAAAACATAATTTTTTCAAAAAAATATTTTTTTGTTTTATATGTTCAGTGTTTAGCCAAGTATCTGGTCACCATCTACACTAATATAGAAGCTCATACAACTATATCACAGAAAACATGCATCAAATATACCTGGCCTCTCTCAAATAGTTTGGATTCCTTACAACAGACAAGGTAAAGTATTAATGCATTCGCAGGAACAATAAAGCCAACACTTTGCTACCTTCCGGTCAAAAATTAATTTACAATGCAGTTTTATCTACTTTTTATGCAGCTTTGTAATGGTTATTTTCAATAACATACAAGATGTCAATGTAAGTATATAATCCTAGACAATTTGTAAGAGTAAGAAACAATTTCAAGCAAATCTTTGAAATCTGCCAGAATGCAACAGTAGAAATAATTTTCAACTGATATTCTTAATTAATGAAGAAATTTCATTATTCAACTCTAGTGATATTAAATAAGAGAAGCTCTGAACAATTTAAAGCCATTTTAAGAGGTTAACATAGGCTACATTTAGAAAACATTGTTTACTAACATAAATACCATAATATATAGTATCAAATGTTCAAAGTCAGCAAGATAATCATTATATACAAGTATGCCTCTATACGACATTTGACAATTATGCGGTTAGGAAGGTAGCAAAAAAAAAAATTAACATCAACATAGGTAAACGATCTCACACAGCGTCCTGGTACAAAATGCATATTAAAGCTGAAACAATAACACCAACGTTTAATCCTGAAATCATAGTTTTAAAACAACAATAAAACATTAATGCACACTCCTAGAATTCCTTTTCTCTTTTAACACTTTCAATTCCAAAGCAAAATGACATATAAAACACACTCATATAAATTCACAGTCACTTACCTGATTGCGCTCAAACTTATTGGAATGCGTTGATGAATCTTTGAGTTGTCTCTCACCAGTGTCACCCTTATCACCATAGATACTAACAAAGACATTAGCATCTGTACCAGCACCAAACTCATCACCAGTAAACACACGTACATTGTACACAACCTCTGAAATAAAGAAATTGTCGAGTTGAAAGATTATTAATGTCAACAACGTTCATACAACAGTGTATGATGTATGACATTTCTGTTAATAATCATCCAATCCAGTTGAACTATCTAACATTTTTGGTTAATAGTCACCCAACTGTATCAGGCCTATTGATATTTCCTGGTAAATATAACTGTGTCTGATTGTCTGACATTCCTGGTAAATATAACTGTGTCTGATTGTCTGACATTCCAGGTAAATATAACTGTGTCTGATTGTCTGACATTCTGGGTAAATACAACTGTGTCTGATTGTCTGACATTCCTGGTAAATATAACTGTGTCTGACATTCTTGATAAACAAACTGTGTGTGACATTCTTGGTATATAACGGTGTCTGAATGTCTGACATTCCAGGTAAATATAACTGTGTCTGATTGTCTGACACTCCTGGTAAATAAATCTGTGTCTGACATTCCTGGTAAACATAACTGTGTCTGACTGTCTGTCATTTTCTGAACGCCAACTTTGTAAATATCTACTAGTATGTCAAGGAGATATTGAAACATGGTTATTACCCTCAAGTCCTCCTTTGATTGGTCGTCCTTTCTCATCTGTAGGAATAAGTTCTCGAACAATCTGTTTATCATCCTCACTGCGAGCAAACCATCGACTGACAAAGAACCAATAATCTTCTGTTTCTGTACCGTCATATTCATCAGACTCTTCTGCAACCTGTGATATATCAGTATTTGTTGTATAACGTACTGTGTAAGAGCTGAAGATTGCTACAGAAATATTTGTGAAATTTGCCAATAATAGAGTTGCAAAAATATCAGCCAACTTAACTGTCCTCATTCTCAGAAGTAAATATTCCATACTTGACTATTAAATGTTACAGTATTCATATTGGTGATTGGCAGACATTTCTGCTCATAACACGTCTGAAACTGCTGATTCGTAAACTCTGACTTAAGAAAATATTCACTTGTACAATTTACAGAACCGCCTGTCCATCAATTTTACTCTTGCGTGCTCTCATGCATCAAACTACTTGATATTCATAATTATAAAATTATAACCCAATAAACACATAGATATTATGAAATTTAGCCATATATTAAATAGGAAACTGCCATGATCATGTACCGTTCCTTAGCAGAGAACATGCAAACCAGGGGGTATAACGTATTTCATAAAAATACTTACTGTTCTTAAATTAGGTTTCTGTTTAGGTGATTTCATTCTGCGTTGTGAGCGTCTAGGCTGTGACACACTGCTAATGTCTGAATCATCCGAATCTGAGAAATCTCTCATGCGTGACAGAACCGGTGATCTACGGTCGCGATCACGAGCTGCCGCCGAGACAGAACGTCTACGATTCTTTTTTGTTCCCTTTCTAGGTCGGCGTTGTACGAGCATCTGTGTAAATAAAATCCGAAATACAGTATCAGAATCTTTTCATTGTCGTCACTGAGGCAAGTAAGGATGAGAAACTCATCAAAGGAAAGGTTAAGGTGTATTGCAATTCCATTGATAAATTACCTTAATCACTTCGTTATAACATCGTTACAGGATGCTATGCATGACATATATACAGCATCATTTTTTTATAATTTCATTGCTTTTTTACATCATTATTTGTAAATATAGTTATATTTAAGAAAAAAAAATCACCATAGTGGCTGGTTGCCTTCTACATTAATCTTATACAAACAAGCTTGTTAAGTATCGTCAAGATCTTTGGTTACCTTTTCCAGAAACCATCCTGCAAACATTCCGGTTCCATCGTGTCCAATTCTTGCTTTCAGGACCTTCCCGATGTCTGCTGCTTCAATCTACAACATAATGAACATGAGTTGTAGTGCAATCACATAGAGAGGTGCTGTGGTCGAGCGCCTGACTCCTGATCCGAGGGTCGAAAGTTCAAGCCCTACGTTGAGTGGAGTTTGATCACGAACTTCACAATTCATTAAGGTGCGGTTACTGGTTGGTAGCCAGGAAGCAGTCGTCGAGATTGATTAGTATACCAGTAAGTTGTAAGAACTAGTTTCACAATTGATGTAAATGTACCATTGTAATAGCTAAATAAAGGAAGTCACTTATCTGGAAATGGTGATTTATTACAAAGGGGCGTAAAGTCATTTATATTTTACTAGTAAATACTTTGGTTGAAAATCGCAAATGCGCCAAAATAAAACACTGCCAATAAGGAGAAATTTGGCATTGCAGAAATAAAGTGCTATACAGTATATCGAGGGTTCAGCGCAAGACTATACTAACTCCTATGTATTTATATAGGAATTAGTATAGTCTTGCACTGAACCCTCGATATACTGCAGGCTGGTACACAGTCCAGTGGTTCTTAGTTTGGTATGGTTACAAACTTGTTCTAAGACAACATGTCAGAGATGGAGGTAGCAGGACTTTCTATGTACAGTAGAACCGCAAGAATAAGACTGCCCTTGGAACCTCTGAACACTAGTCTTTGTATTGAGGTGGTCTTAATATTGAGGTTGAATACAGAACAAAACAGCGAAAATGGACTCAAAAATTGTGTTTTTATTTTGGAGGTGGTCTTTAAGTGAGGTTTTACAGTACTATCTTCAGATAATTTAGACCTAACAACTCCGTATTATGCATGTGGCAAAGACTGAATTCTAAAATTCTTTATTGGAAGTCACATAGCTTAGCTATATCCAGAGAAGTTCTCTGTAACAAAAGTCAACAGATATATAAACTGCCACAGTTATAAAAGGTTGGTGGTTCAAACCCGGGGGTCTGTCTGGTGTCTTCCTCCACCCCAACAGCTGAAATAATCACTATTTGACCGTGGCTGTGTATACGACTTAAAGCCCCATTATAGACATAAATTACAGTCGGACCTCGATTATTTCGACAACCTTTTGTCCGAATACTCAATATCATCTGAAATAAATATCAGGTCCCGATGTATCTTCTTATGCACATCAAATTAAAATGAGTTTTCGAAACCATGTATTATTTGAAATAAAATTTCGGACCTGATGAATTCAAATGAACGAGTTTCAACTGTATGACAAATACAACCCTTACTTTAAATTTATCACACATTCCTTGCTCAAAGTTGTCGGTCTTGTTACGTAGACTGTAGGATTCAGTTTTCCCGTCAGTTCCATACATCTGCAGGAACACGTTGGCATCAGTTCCAGCACCAGAGGCATCACCAGTCCATATAGTCACCTCATAAGGTATTGCTGAAAATACATGGGGCAATATTGTACTTTATTAGCGCAATACAGATCTTAAGTTCACATGATTAAATTGACATAAAAATAAGGCCATGCCGTTTTGTATTTTTGTTAAGCGTCCGCGTGCTGCTAGGTTTTGAGCTCTTTGAGCCAAACAAAAACATTTTCGTAAGTTTAAAAAATTGCCAAGGGAAGTAACCACTGTGTCCTATTTTGCTAACTTGCATGTTTGAAAAAACTTGGCAGTTTTTCTTCAAGATTTCTAATATTTTATAAAGAAACAAATTGTTTATTTTTATTTTTATCATGTTTACCTCATTAAAACATGTGAAATGATACATTGTCTATTATCTGGCCTTGCGTTTTCTGAAACGACTTTGCATGTTTTTTCAAAAAGGAAGCTAGGTTTTGCGAAGTAGGATCATTAAAATACCATTTCATAACATATAGATATCATCAGTTTGGCACAGACATTCTGACAGGTCCCACTGTTTGCATGGTTATCACATTATCGAAGGAGCACTATAGATTTGAGTACAAAATAAGTACACTTTAAAACAAGTGAAAATTATACCTGTTTCATGTATGTTTCACCCTCAAAGATAAAGTACATTCCTGACAACGCCTTGTTCAAATATTATACCAATAATGAATAAATACAGACATACTAGGGATGTCAATATTCAGTTATTTTGCTAGCCAGTTAACTGTTTAATCTTCTGAACAATTAACCGGTTAACCAAACACAGCATTAATTGCATGTTCCATATTTTGCTGTGTATATTTTTATCAGATTGAGATTGTGACTATTGATATCTTGCAAGATTTTTTTCGACTTTTTCCAAAATAAAAATTAGGTCTATTCATAAAAAATGAATGATTAACCAGTTAGTGATTTTACTTACTGATAACCTCATGTTCGAACAGTTAACTGGTTAACCAGTTAGATCTCTAATGAATACATTTCAAATTCAGTAACGTAAAGTGAAATCCATTCAACCTACTTTTTTCCATATCTTCTTTGTAAGATGGTTCCATTTCCACTTCCAGCAAACCGTCAGCTTCATCTTTAGCCAGCCATCTATGACAAGCAAACACATATTGTTCACCACGTGATGGTATCGAGATTTTCACATCATCCAGGAACCAGCCAGCACCAGGATTGGCACCATCGTGACCGATCTTTACTCTTTTTATCTGAAGGAAGGGAACCAGTATTTCATGAGGTTTATCGCTAAACACTACGCATGAATAATAACATAATATGCGTTAAGAACCTCATTCTTAAAACCTGGACATAATCACAGGAGATTATCATGATTTCTCTCCCTTTATGCCTTCTGTAGTATATTACAGGAGATTGTCATGAGTTCTCTCCCTTTATACCTTCTGTAGTATATTACAGGAGATTGTCATGAGTTCTCTCCCTTTATACCTTATGTAGTATATTACAGGAGATTATCATGAGTTCTTTCCCTTTATACCTTCTGTAGTATATCACAGGAGACTGATTTCTCTCCCTTTATCAGAACTCATCTACTGTGGTGCTATAAATGCATGTCATTACTCATTTAAATAGGGAACAATCAGATTATGCAATAATGAATTCAAATGAAAAAAGTCGGAAAAGAAAAATTGTCATAATGATTTCACTATTAATTCATATTTCTGTATTTAAAGCACAAACATAAGTACCTACAAATTACTCATGCAGGAAAATAACAACATGATCTGGAGAACAAGAAATGAGAGAAGTTGCAGTGGTAAGATGCTGTTATTTTACCTGTCCGATATCCGTCGCTTCAATTTTAAACACATCAGTTTTACTACGTTCAAACTTGTTCTTAAAGTTAGCAGACTGCCGTAATATCAACTGTCCAGTGTCACCTTTCACACCACTAATGACCAGGTAAACATTAGCGTCAGTACCGGCACCCGAGACATCTCCCGTCTTCACATGTATATGATAGGAAGTGGCTACAAAATAGTACGACAAAAATCAAAGTAACAACTCGTCATACATTAGTAACATAGAAAGCATTCAACAATAACAGACTTTACATGGTTAATAAACATCTTGAAAAAAATGACAGGTGTTAAATTATTCATAAGTCTAAGACATTTGGAAGTTTTTTTATTGTTTATGCATTGTACCAACAGAATTTATAAGAGGTTACTTCAAAGTGTTTCACAATTCGTAATTATTAGAATGTTGTATGGTATTTCTAGATGTGTCAAGCGTTCAAATAGTATAGCAGCACAGCAAAGTAAGACATTCGGGGCAGATAGATTTTGTAAAAGAAAATGTTCACAGAAACCTACATCTGCCAACAATTGATCTATGCTGACATTAGTGTCATCTCATTGATCAAACAAAAATTTTAATGAGAAGATGTACAGTAAAACCTGAAAAATAAGACCACCCTTGGGACCCTTGAACATGGGTCTTCTTACTGAGGTGGTCTTAATATTAAGGTTGAATAAAGAGCCAAATAGTGAAAATGGACTTAAAAAGTGTGATCTTAGTTTTGGGATGGTCTTATTATTGAGATGGTCTTAAAGTGAGATTTTTCTGTAATTAAACAATTATATAATACATACTTGAACTCATAAAGGGTAATATGGTAAAAACAGTCCAATTAAGTATGTTAAAAGGTTTAATTCCACTGGACATTATGGAAGCAAGAGGAGCCATGATGGCCCTGGATCGCTCAGTGATCAAACCCGTAATTAGATTCTATATTACATTAACATATAACCACTGGCTCAATTCAACATCAGTCAATAAAGTTTAGTTTTGTCATACGTTATTTCCCTTTATCCCTGCTAGAGTTCTCTCCCTTTATCCCTTCTATAGTATATGTATATTTAGTACTATATAAGGCGATAAATGGAGAAAACTCTAGATATAGGGATAAAGGGAAATAACGTGTGACAATCTCCTGTGGTACAAATTAAATCATAAAACACTAAATCATACAGCTCTATAAATAACAATTCTAACAAACTAAAAATAAAATTGGGGCCTCTGTGTCCTCTAACTAAAAACAAAATAAAACTTTCTGTAGCATAACTAGTATAAAAGTACAGGCATATTTTCATATCTACATCTGGGGCTTGGCAAACAATGTGTATCTAACATCAATAAAGAGGGCCAGTTTTACAACAACTTGCAGACATGCAATTATGAGAAATATATAACAACAATGAACTACTAGGTAAGTAAATATGCATCCATGGTTTGCAGGTCACATCATGCCAGCCAAACAATAGTCATTCAAAAGTAACAATAAAATGTGGGCGGTGATACCTTTGAATCCATCACTGGAGAACATTTGAACCTCTGAACATATAGAATGCCGTGATTATGATTTCAAATTGTAAATATTCAATCCCTGACAGAATTCACTATAGTAATCGAGGGTTCAACGCAAGACTATCATAACTCCTATGTATTTATATAAGAGTTGCCGTAGTCTTGCACTGAACCCTCAATAGAGTCTTTCAATTTGTCTGCAAACTTAATCATGTTTGCTGTAGTTGACTAATCATGTCTGATCAGACAGCAGTCAATTCTTTGAACTAGATGTGCTCATGCCGGTTAACCCCCATGTATGATGCTGTTTTTCACACGTACTGACTTAAGTTAAGGGCATGTACATTTTCAATGCAGTTGACACACTGCCAAAATGTCGCGTTTCCGAATTTTTAGTGTTGTTTTAAATATTTTTTTAGTTTTGTATGTAAAATTGTTCAGAATTTTAATGCATAAATCAGTTTTATATATTTTCATCTACCTGCGTATTTTTATTAAAACAAATACAAAATTAATGAAAGCGTAGTATGCACAAGGCTATATTGGGTGGGTGGTGATTCTAACACGATCATGAGTCTTGGATCCCTCCCATCGCGTTATAATGGAGTTGCAGTACATTGCAGTTTAAAGTAGGAAATCTGACTCAACATGAGATCACAACAAGCATGTTTGTGCAACAAAATCACGCCCAATGATCAGAATCACCAAATGCTTTTATGCCAAACAGTGTAGAACTTATATGAGGAGGAATATGAGGATGAAAATATCATTTTAAGAACTGAGTATCTGTTCTCTCAATACTGTAACCAACATGTTCATTTAATTTTTAGTTTCCAGTCATGAAAATTATTTAATTGTTTTTTAATTAATTTGTTTTAGCCTATGCATGATACCTTCTTGCCAGACATTTGAAGAGTTTTCAGTTGAATAGAAGCATTCAATTAAGAAAATCTAACTGTCATATCTTAGGTAAATGAAGGAATATATTGTGGTACATATTGCAAGTGTTGTAAATATCTTGCAATATAATCACAATACGCTTCAGACATTTTATGACATCCATGATCACCAGTGAAAAAACAAAAGTTTGTGACGCTGAACTTTATTCAGACATGTAAATCTGATTCAAATAAATTTCCTTCATTTGAACTTGTAAAAACATAAATTTGTTGTTACTGAAAAATGAGGAAAATAAAACAGTAATCAGTAGGATATAGAAGGGCCCTCATTTGATGGGGATAGATAGAAAAGCTATAGACTGGTACATGTATCAGACAGTACCTGCAATGCATTGTAGAGAAATGTAGAAAAAGAAATAGTTCCCTCCTGTCAAGCTGAAATATGACCATTTATCACATACCCGCACATGTTTCTATGATGCCATAAAAATCATATGGCACAGTGTGGATATTATATGCAAATGAGCGGAAAAAATGAAATGAAATTCCTACGCCTCTTATTTACATCTAACGAAATGAGCAATGATTAAAATATCCACAACTCTTTAACATTTGATGTATGATATAAGTATGCTCATGAATGCTACAGTAAAGATAAAAATTATTATGATAACATTTGTGGTTAACTTGAAAGTTAAGACGAAATCTACTAAGCATGTCCTGCAAAAAATCTCCCAATCTACCTATCTAACAAATCTGTTAATTATTTTTTATTTCAAACTTGATCCTAGAATTACAAAATTCCTGGGGAAAATCTGAGATAAGATCAACATACAAAGTACCACAGGAGATTGTAACAAGTTCCTTCCCTTTATCCCATCAAGAGTTATCTCCCTTAGCCCCTTCAATAGAATATATACATAGAGACAACTCTAGATGGTATAAAGGGAAAGATATCATGACAATCTCCTGTATAAAGAACAAATGGAATGAGAGCCCTGTACATCCAAAGCATGTGACCGGCAACCAACTGAGAATGACTCCCAGTAAGCAGACATTGTTGGTGGGGGAACATATGGCAAGAAAGTCACTTACAGTTACCTGTGAATGAATAAATATATCAACGTAAAGTAGGGAGGGAAATATTAACATAAAAATAAAAGGGAGGCATATTGGTTGTGTTGTATAGCACTGCCCTCCTGATCTAACGGTTGTGAGTTCGAATCCCTCCTCCAGCAAGGTCGAACCACGGACTCCGCTTTCCCCGAGTTAGGCGCAGTAGTACTGGTCAGTAAACCAGGAAGCAGTCATTGAGAGAGACTAAAATAAGTTGTAGTAACTTGTTTCTCAATCCATGTAAAATAAAGAAGTTTAAACTGACGTAAAGTAGAAAATATGAGAAAATACTGCATACAATTGTTTTGAAAATCTACAGTACAGTAGTACATGTGATCCTAAAATAACCAGACACTTATAACGTGTATGTAGTACTCAAGTCCAGCAATTTTATCAAGTCTTCCAAAATAAGGCAATCCAACAAGTCTCATAATTAAAACAATGAAAAATACAGTCAGACCTCATTCACTGGGTCCAAACTTTTATTACAAATAATACATGGTTTCGAATTTTTCTTTAGGATGAAACTGAGTATTCGGATAGGAGATTGTCTGACTGTATTATAACATTACAAAGGTTCCCATCACATCAAATATAATTATTTCCAATATGTCCATGTTTTTGTTTATTCTTTACATTTAAACTATTTATCCCATGCAGTGACTGAGAAGGCCAGAAGACATCTTAAATACGAGGTTAACATTAAAAGACATATCAAGGGTTCAACGCAAGACTATCGTTACTCCTATGTATTCATATAGGAGTTACGATAGTCTTGCACTGAACACTTGAATTATAAGGTATGTGAATATACATGTCAGTCTGATTAGGTAATATAGGTATAGGTAAAATACATGTCAGTCTGATGAGAAGATAATAGTTTTATGGGTAACAAAGGGAGGTAATTACTTGACAACATCTGTGCTCCTGATGCAGTGATCTCCCTTTCTATAAGTCCATCATCCATATCTTCTGCCAACCATCTGAAAAATAATCGAGTTATTTTTACTGATAATGCAAATCAGTTTACGTTCAGAGAAGAATTAACTAGTATTTGCTTTCAGTTTTCAATGTTATTATGTGCAGATGTTTCTGTATCCTCATAGTAATCATAAGTTACATGAATTAATCAATTAGGAAATGCCAATTATATTTTATAGTGGAAAAGAAATGAAGGCAGTGTGTGTAGGAAATGTGTTATGTTTCTCCACATACTTATGCATTATTATTTTGTCTCTAGCGCAGCTTGGCATGACACATATTCTTTTCTCCACAATATTGTTTGATTAAAATCATCAACAAGTCAATGTTGCCTAGCAACAAGCAGTTTTACTAGTATATTACTTGGACAATGCTCACAACAATTAAACAAGTCAGCAGACATAGTTTCCTGCAGAATAACATATTAAGTGTGGCAGTCTCCGAGATTTTTGGCCCAAATGCACTGAGTCTCATTTCTGAGAAAATCTCATTAAGATGACGTCATGTTTTCACATTATGACGTCATGTTTTCACATTATGACGTCATGTTTTCACATTATGACGTCATGTTTTCACATTATGACGTCATGTTTTCACATTATGACGTCATGTTTTCACATTATGACGTCATGTTTTCACATTATGACGTCATGTTTTCACATTATGACGTCATGTTTTCACATTATGACGTCATGTTTTCACATTATGACGTCATGTTTTCACATTATGACGTCATGTTTTCACATTATGACGTCATGTTTTCACATTATGACGTCATGTTTTCACATTATGACATCATGTTTTCACATTAATTGTAACAGCTAGTTGAAACATTTCAGTAAAAGATTTATGATTCAGCAGCGAGCAGAACCAAAACAATTATTGATAAACATTGAGACGGCCCCTTTTCATAAGGAAAAGAATAATATACATTTATTTTTAAAATATTATTGTATCTGAAAACATATTTGCTGTATAAATTTGTGAATTTTTTTTATCTAGTCTTGATGACCATATTAAAAGTGCTGTAATTCCCTAAAAAATTGTTGTTTTGCAATATTATTGGTTTAGTAGTGGCCTACCAATATCCCTGCATTCAGAAATGTTAACAACTCAATTTCTCCCAGATATGTCATTTGGGCCAAAAATCTCAGAGAATGACACATTTATGGTGATAATTGTTAACAAATATCAAAGCTGTTACCTTTGGCATACATATTCCTGACAGAATTTGGATTCACCAACTTGCTTCACTACAACTTTATCCAGGAACCAGCCAGCTCCAACGCCCTTCCCATCATGCCCTATTCTGATCTTGGTCAGCTGGAGGACCGATACTGCCTCAAGTTCAAATTCATCCACCTACAGAACAAAGAAACAATACATATACCATTTCTTTGAAGTCCTAACCCTTATTTCTCAGTACTTTACAATTCATTTCTTGGTTTGTTAATAAAGAAATGCATAAAATTATGTGATCTTCTGTGATTTTTTTATTCATTCAAATCTTACTATACAAAGAGATTGATAAGAAGAATGACATAATTAAACAAACTGAAACTTTTATTTCGAGGGTTCAACGCAAGACTATTGTAACTTCAATGTATTTATATAGGAGTTACGATAGTCTTGAACTGAACTCTCAATTTGTAATAATCAAATACATTCATAATTCAAGGCATTTCTTTGATGTATAGTGTACTGCAGGCTGTACCGCTGTGGATATCAATACCACCTGGGATATAGAACTTGTACATGAGGAAGTCATCCAGCTGACTTATGGAAGGTTGGCAGTTCCACCAGGGGTGTGTCTGGGGTTTGACTCCACCCTAACAGCAGGAATAGTTACTTCATGACCCTGGCTACTTATGCGACTTAACGCCCCATTACAAAAAAAACTGCCATCTTAACATCTACTGAGTAGTTTCTCGAGTAAAAATGATAAAGTATAGCAAAGAAATTATTTATTTATTTTATTTTAAACTTATTTATTTTACATCGACTGTGAAACAAGTTCTTACAACTTATACTAATCACTCTTGATGACTACTTCCCGGTTACCAACCAGTTCTCCTTCAAATTTAGGGATTTTGAAGTTTGCAGGGCTCGAACGCAACACTTTGAGATCAAGAGTCAGGCCCTCTACTACTTGACCACTGCACCTACCCATTTATTTATTTAAGGACAAATAAAATGAGGGAGAATACACCTGTTATCCCTAGCATGGTAAAACATTGTCATTATAGATCTAGAATTTCAACAACGCTCTACAAATGACAGAAGACACTTGGCCATCACAATAGCTCTGCTTGAGCGCTTCGTGTTCTCAAATATGTAAGCTATAAATAAACAAAATCAAACATCATCCTCACCTTTCCTTTCTCAAATTTGTTCATATTTTGTGACTTTGTCAAGAAGCGTACGCCTGTATCACCCCTCTCACCAAATACGTTAAGATAAACATTAGCGTCAGTACCCGCCATACTTCGTGAACCAGTAAATACTTGAACATTGTATTTCTCCACTGCAAAAAGAACATAAAGACATCAGTGTCTGGTTATTGCGCTACTATAATTAACGAAGAAATGCTATTGCTATTAAAATCATCTGTCAATCCTGAGCTATAACTGTTACGTAAGATTAAGAACTTAATAACTTGGTCTATATTTCAATTTGCACACAAATTTCCAACCTGCTCATAATTAGCGATCATTGTTAAACCAATTCCAATAAGATCATTATATAACTAGATGGTTGTTTTTTAAACAAAAACATATGTCTTCCCCATGGCAGTTTATCAGTAAATGTAATACTGATACATGATGTTTGAATAAAATAGGTATGTAGAAGAAGTCAAATGAAATAATGTAATTTTATCGTTTATTGTTAAATATATTCATACGACCTTTGATCTGTAAGAGTGACCTTGACCTTGAGAAACAAGCTGGTTGGAACATGTGCTCTGCACATTGTCTCAATATCATGAACACTTGTGCCAAGTTATTACAAAATCCTTAAAGAATTTCAAGAGTGGACAAGAAATGAAGTCATTTGACAATTGACCTCTAAATGTGACCACTTGCCTTCAACTGAGCCACTAGAAACATGCTTTCTGCACATCAGCTCAATATAGTGAACATTTGTGGCAAGTTATGTCAACATTCGTTAAGCGGTTCTCAAGTTATGGAGTCGACACAATTTGTGACAGACGGACCGACAGACAGACAGACAGACAACCAGAGCAAAACAATATGTCTGCCCCCCCCCCATTATATGGGAAAGACATAATTCAGGTATAAGTGACAATGTTGTCATACCAGGTAAGGGATTCTTGATTCCTGGACCTTTAGCAGGGAGCTCTCTGACTATCGACCCATCTTCTTCATCATTAGCAAGCCAACGATTACAATCAAATGTGAACTTCTCTCCTGATGCCATATTTTCCATCTCAATCTGAAACATACAATATAATGATCTAATACCAGAACAGTTAACCTCATTTAAAGACCACCTCCAAAATAAGACCACCTCAAAATTAAGAACACAATTTGCAAGTCAATTTTCACTGTTTTTACTCTTTATTCAACCTCAATATTAAGACCACATCAATAAGAAGACCTGTTTTCAAGGGTCCTGAGGGTGGTCTTATTATTGAGGTTTTATTGTATTTACTTATCGACCTACAGGTGATCGAGTGTTATGGAAGGACATTAACCCCCTTCCCCTTAATAATTGCTAATGGAAGGATTGTGTCTGGGAGGGGCTTAGTTCAGCTCCCTATCAATGTAAGCATCATTCTGCATTATTAACTTAATTACACTAAAACCTCATTTAAAGACCACCTCAATTATAAGACCACCTCAAAATTAAGAACACACTTCAAGTCCATTTTGACTGTTTCTCTTTTTTGCTCTTTATTCAACCTCAATATTAAAACAACCTCAATAGTGAGACCAGTTTTCAAGGGTCCCAAGGGTGGTCTTATTATCAAGGTTTTTCTGTATGTGCTTAAGAGTATACAAATGTTTTGTATCTGTTTTAATTCAAAATACTTAAGCAACCTATAAAATTTATGAAATTACAATTTTATCAGCAAATTATTGCAAGTAAACGCATTTTAAATTACATTATTTTTCACTGTTATCTGTATTACTTTAGTGAGTTGAATTAATATAAAAGATAATTATGGAGCATTACAAGTTCCATGTGAACAGACTTTTACAATTTCCAGTCTTTATAACTTTATAAGTTTACCATTGTTCTTAACTGACCATTACATTTAAATTCTGTCTTCAAATACACAAAATTAATTAATCAAATTTTACAATTATCTGATGAAGACTAACCATTATAATAAACCAGAAAGAAATATATGAGCTGGGTCATGGCAAAACCTACCGTATATTAGTAACCAAAAGATCCTTTTTACATTATATATGTTTATATGTTTCAACTTTCATTTAATACCAAAAGTATAACAATCGGACGACTATATTACTTTTTATAGTAATTCCAATATTAGGAACAAGATGCAAAAGCAAGCAACAAAATGATGACGTCGCGGACAAACAAATTATGCAATACTTATAATTTTTTCCTCATTCATTTATATCTGCAATTAAACCTCCAAAACATCTTTGCACAAAGCACATTATGCCATGCTGTTTTATATTTATGTTAAGCATCCTCCTCGCTTGCTAAGGTTTTAAGTTCTTTCATAAATTGAAAAAATCGCCAAGGGAAGTAACTGCTGTGTTCTTGTTAATATTTTGTTAACTTGCATGTTTGAAAATACTGAGTGAAAATTATTCAAGTTTTACCAAAAAATCGAATTTCTTTTTATTTAGTCATTTTTTTGTGTATTTATCCTTTTATTAAAAGAATCTTTGCTCTTACATCACCTCATATATATAACAAACACCAGCCACAGCTGAAAAGTTATTTTTATAAGCAAAACAACCATTACCTTATTTTTCAACATTTGGGATTTATCGCGCCCATTTTCCCAATTATATACAATTCAAAAGGCACAGGCAGTAAAATTATTTAAAAAAAAAAAAAACCTGTACTGGTGTGTCAATTTAGAACATAATCAACTCGGCACACAGAATTAGCATACCGGTATGAGAGAGAAGCACGACTGAGGCAAATTTCTGGTTAATTTTTTACATAAAATGCAATAATTTTCACATAAAAGTTGAAATATTTATGAAATGCATTTTTTGCTATTCTCTGTACAGTAATTATTATCAGGGCAGGTTTTATGATGCCTCTTAAACATAACATCATCAGACATGGCAGAAATATAGCACTATCGAGCATCTTACACGTACGTTTATAAATATAGCGCTTTCAACGGTGTATCTGTATAATGTTATTGATTTTGACATTTAACAGGTTATTTTCTGCCAGGGGGAAAAAATTAAAACATTTCCAACAATATCACAAAAATGAAGAAGGCGTCTTAGAGTGCAAAACACCAAATATTGGAAACAATGTATTAGAATGGGTTTTGAATGTGTTGTGAGTTTGGTTTCATTAAAGATGTATCTGGCTCACTCTGAACGTAAAATGTTAGAATGGGTTTGATCCAGTATCATTGTTACATTGGCTAAAGCATCATTAGTAAGAACCATTGCAATGTATAACCAATCAAAAATATCTCGCTATATCATATTACTATTAAACTGTTGTATGTTGGCAACCCTGATTCCTTTAATTTGATTAATAATTGGAACAAGAACATTGTTCTGCTGTTTTTGACTAGCACTGTGTGCCAATCAAGTTTGCCGTAAGGAAAAATAACGTGTTTGTGAGAACTTATGAAGAAAATAAACTTTACATCAATACAACAAGTTTTTCAAGTTATTCCCCTAGACAACAGATATACAACAAAACAGACAAAACTAGAAAATATTCCGCTAGTAAAAAAAAGTTTTTTAAATTTGTGAAAGTATAAACTTCATTTTTTTCAAAAACATAGATGATTACATAATGAGTTCATTCTTTGATAATGCATATTTATTGATATTATAACTATATGATATATGTTTGTCCTGTTTGTGTAGGTAAACAAATGACCCCAAAAATGAGCATAATATTACTTTAAAAATCTAGACATTTTATACTAAAACAGTAATTTAGTGACCATATTATCGTTGATAGTGATTGTGATAAAACATAAATGCAAATATTTAAAATAAATACAATGGTAAAGTTTTCATTTTACAATGAATACTCTGTATCAACCGGTAGGTATCTTACATGAGCAATCTAGATATAAATCTATGAATACTCTGCTTACATGAGCAATCTAGATATAAATCTATGAATTAATCCAGATATGTGTGTTTTATATTCCTGTATCAGGTGGGAAACTTTACATCTAATCAATATTGTCAGATAAAAATGTCAGCTACAAGAATCTTATCAGAAAAGATAACGCAGATTTTTACCTTCTCCAGATGCCATCCTGAGGCTCTTCCATCATTATCGTGATAAATTCGAAGTTTATACGGTGTACCAACCTCTTCTAGGTTTACTTTGAAATGATCTATCTGACCTTTCTCGAAATTATCTCCCTTGTTGTCAAGTTTTATTTCGCTCGTTTTCCCCTTCTTGCCGTAGAGACAGATTCCAACGTTGGCGTCTGTGCCAGCATTCTTCACATCACTCGTTCTCACCCAAACGTTCCACGAGTTCACTGCAGTAAATAATGTTATTGAAAAAAAACACATTTTTAAAATAAAGGATATTTTTGGTCTTATCATAATTATGGTGAAAAGAAATAGCTGCACTTAATGAAAATCTGTCATTCAATGTACTGGTATTGAAAAATCTTGAAACTTGATAGTATTTTTAAGTTTGACAATTCAGGGGCCATAACTATGCAGTCACAAATCAAATAAAGTATTTGGATGTTTTGCTTCTAAATTTTATCGACACCACTCCTGATTGTACGGTAGGATTGTGCTGGACCAGGAAATGCACATACATACGGCCGTCTCCCGTGGCTGAGTGGTTAAGGCATCCCCCTTGAGAGCAGAAGGTCGAAGGATCAAACCCCGGAAGGCATCAGTTCTGATATGGTCGGTTGGTGAGCCACCAGCTAGTTAAATAATGGTTACCATGCACCTACGTGCCTGGTGCCTGGCATTAAAGGATAGGAATCGGGAAGTAAAATGTGCTCAGAAAGTAGGTGTCTCATAAGTGAGAAATGGCTGGCCCTTTAAATAGGGGTGACACTGTAATAAATAAACACTATTTACTATTCATAGCTAGGACAGAAGAAGAAAACAGATGTAGAAATAACTGTTTTCTGATACAGTAAAACCTCACTTAAAGACCACCTCAATAATAAGACCACCTCAAAATTTTGAACACACTTTTCAAGTCCATTTTGACTGTAACCTGCTCTTTATTCAACCTCAATATTAAGACCACCTCAATATTAAAACCAGTTTTCAAAGGTCTGAAGGGTGGTCTAATTACAGAGGATTACTGTATCAACATCAATGAAACTGAAGTCCCTGAAATAAGGTAGGTTCCTTACATTTGTCTTTTTTCTTCCTCATTCCAGAATTCTCGTAGAGAGTCCTTTGTATGAGACCATCGCCTTCCGATGTTGAGAACCATTTGTTACATGGAAACTGTTGTTCAAACCCGGTGTTAGGACAATACACAATAACTTGGTCACAGAACCATCCTGGTGCAGCGCCACTATCATCATGACCGACCTCTAAACTTGTCAATGGACTCAGCATAACTGGTAGGTTGATATTGAATATCTGCGTCATTCCACGCTTGAACTTTCCGTCAGGTAACCAGACTTTACCGCTGTCGACTTTCTTCTTCCCGTTGTGCATGACAACAAACACATTGGCGTCTGTACCAGCATTAGATCGATCACCAGTCATCACACTAATTACATACGGAATACCTGAAAAAATATCCCAATATTTACAGACAATAGTCATAAATTCAGTAATTCTACTAAGGGATTATCATAAATACGGTAATTCTACTAAGGGATTATCATCAATACGGTAATTCTACTAAGGGATTATCATAAATTCGTTATTCTACTAAGGGATTATCATAAATTCGTTATTCTACTAAGGGATTATCATAAATATGGTAATTCTACTAAGGGATTATCATAAATACGGTAATTCTACAAAGGGATTATCATAAATTCGGTAATTCTACTAAGGGATTATCATAAATTCGGTAATTCTACAAAGGGATTATCATAAATTCGGTAATTCTACAAAGGGATTACTAGCAAATGGTAATAATAGTAAACAAAAACCAATCATACTTATATTCTATTCAAAATTAAGTCAACTGATTTCCTACACATAAAACAGATTGTGACAAAATGTCTTTAATTTGGATATGAGTGTCAACTGACAACTGACCAGTACTAAACAAGGTGTTATACTGTGTGTGGTAAACACATATGATAGGATGTGAAAGTCTTAGCTCAATGTCATACAAAAGCAAAGTAGATTGTCAAGAGTCCTCTCCCTTTTCCCTTCTATAGTATATGTATCTATACATGTAGTACTATGTATACATAATTTATAGAAGGGATAAAGACAGAGAACTCTAGAAGGGATAAAGAGAGAGAACTCTAGAAGGGATAAATACAGAGAACACTAGAAGGGATAAAGAGAGAGAACTCTAGATTAAATAAAGACAGAGAACTCAAGAAGGGATAAAGGGAGAGGACTCTAGAATGGAAAAAGACAGAGAACTCTAGAAGGGATAAAGGGAGAGAACTCTAGAAGGGATAAAGGGAGAGAACACTAGAAGGGATAAAGACAGAGAACACTAGAAGGGATAATGACAGAGAACTCTAGAAGGGATAAAGGGAGAGAACTCATGAAAACTGTGTATAAAAGGGGTTCAATGTGGTTATATAGATATCCTTTCTAAATTACAGTAAACTTTGAATAAAATACCACCTTGAAATTAAGACCACATACTAAATGCGACCATATTTTCATGGACCATTTTTGGACTGTACCGCTCAGGTACCGTCTATAGTAGTGGCAATTTGAGAGGCATACAACAATTGGTTCCCGTTTTCAAAACACGAAAAAGACTGAAAGCCGGTAACATGTCAAAAACGTCCACATCGGCCTAATTACTACGCAAACAAAATAGTTCCAAAGTTCACCGAATTAAATAATATCATAAAGGTTTCAATAAAATGAAATGTTGAAAAGGTGACCTGCTAAAGTGATTTGTGAACTAATTAGCTGTTTCTGTGGAGTTCAGATGGGATTCAAAGCAATGTATTAATACACACGAGTTTGTTTACAGTTTGCAATATCAGTACGACGGGAACCTGACTATCAGACGGGTACCCTACCATACCGGTTCTCAAGACTTAAAACGCCAGGTTAGCGCTATAAATGCGATAAATTCGCTAAGCGAACGCACATAGAAGAGTGTACTCGGGTTCAGACTGCTTTTAAACGATATATATAAATCGACGACAAGTGATTACTGTTGTTGTTGTTCTTTATTGTGATTTATCGTAGATATGGTCTTGTTGTGCACGACTACGAAAATTATCGCTGTCATCTTTCTACGTACATCTCACTCTGTACTTGGAAAATTAATTGGAAGATACCCCACTACAACAAGATAACTCATAACCTATGGCAAACTATGGCCGGGAGTGTTATCATAACTTTATGCCTGGGCATACTGATTTTACTCTAAGTTTGTGCTGATATAATTTTTATAATTAAATATTCACAAACGTTACATAAAGGGTCTGATATCTTTGTATTTCATTTATTTACAATCGTGACAAACATTTCACTTGTTTTACAATTTTAAGGTTCTACCATTATTACTGACCATTTTTCTTTATTTCGGTTTGAAAATCTAGCATTTCTAGAACAAGTCGGATTGAAGATCTCTTCGAAAAAATGTTTACTATAATTTTTTCAATACATCTTTATTCTTTTTCGCATTTCTGTCTGATGTTTTAGTTTTATTTCATATTCCATGCAAACCATCTTACCTGTTTACACATGCTTGGATATTATAAAACTGTTTAGTTACAAAACGGAAACTTGTATGCAACGAGTTGCCAGATGGACTACAGAGACAAGTGGTACCATCCCACAGCTCTTTTGTGCTTTGATTATTTTGATTATTTTTTCTATCACATTTAAACTAAAAAATCAGACTTTATACTGAGGGGTAACAGTATGTATGAATTCTCTGGCAAATAGATATGAACCACTTGACAAGTGCCTATGTATTTGAATTGATAATTATAGTATTGCTTTATTCAAACTGTGCATTAATTCAACAGAAAAAGCAGTTAATAAACGTTTCATATTTCCCAGGTCCTTGAAAGATTGAGATGTAAAAATAAAATACTGAAGGAGTGTATGACTAGACAAAGTCTATTTCTCAGGTGCAAGTTTGTTGAATTGTGGTTTATCACACCGTTCTCTGTCTGGTTAAAAAAAAAAATCTGCATTTCATGTTTCACTGAAGGTTGCCTGAGTAAAAATTATCAATTATAACAAAATGTAAATATGAGGTACAAGCCTTTTCATATAACATTCAATTTGTTAGCAGATACTGTAAAAGAGGTAAAGTTTGCAAATTTCGAGAATGCACAAAATTCGCAAACAATTACCACAGCATGAATTTTCCACCGACGATTATTTTTCCTAAGCACCGTGTAGCCACTACTTGGCGTCCAGTACTCCATGGAGTCACATGTAAAGCACTGCGTGACCAAGAATACTTGGGAGTCCTACCATAACTTTTGTTGAATTAAATAAAATTAAGATATGGATAATTTTACGATGTGTAGATATTATAAAACAAACTGATTTCGGCAATACGCAAACTTTTCGACGCACGATATTATCCACTTTACAGTATACTTTGTACTGTTGCTCTGATACCCTTTCAGATGTTTGTATATCCCTAAAAAATGTGTTATAACCCGAAAGCCATGGTGCAAGATTCTAATGTAATAAATTTGAATCAGTCCCAGGTGTGGAGAAAAAATCTTCAGACTGCTAATTAAAATTTGAAATGTCTGTTGGAACAATTTAGAGAACTCGCTGGCGCCAATCTTCCCAGGCATCTCAATTTGAGCTGAATCTCAAATTTTGTCTCAGATCGTTGAGATTTTTCTTATCTGAGACCGGACTCAAAATCAGTATTACAAAACGAAACAAGAGATGTTTGTAAAATATTATGCCCCCCTGTGACCTTGACCCCAAAATCAATAGGGTTCTTTGCTACCAAAGATGAATGTGTGGACCAAGTTTGAGGATGATAGGTCAAGAGGTTCTTGAGTTATTGATTATTTTGGTTTGCCAAGCCTGTCAGTAACACATCGACCCAGCCACAGCTTAGTGTGTGGTATTGTTTTCTAAGAAAGAGTAAAAGTTCATTGCACTGTGCAGTAAAGGTGCCAACATTTTTCTTTCAACTAGGGTAGAAAAATGTTACAATCCAGTTACAATTTGGTGCAGACAGTTAGTATCTTAGTTCATAATCCGAGACTTCTCTGACCCTATAGCCTTTTTTTTTTTTTTTTTTTTTTTTGCGGCGTAGGGTCAGAGGAACTCCTATAGTAAAAACCCGGGGATTACTGAAAACCACACAGTCGTGTAGTCGTATACTTTCAACGGTGTATGTGGCGTTTTGTCTCATTTTAACGATAAGTTAGCCGAACAAATCAGTAAATTGATATTTAATTTACCAATCTGCATCGATCACGTGACAGCCAGGTGCTTTGACCCAAATACATATTTACATGAAGAAAATTATTTTTTTAGCTTACTCTGAAAAGGATTGACCGTTACAACGTATTAAAGGTTTTCAAAACAAATGTTACGGTTCAGATAGGTTAATTAATATATTGATAACAGATGTATATGCTTGAAATGTTAATCCAATGAATGTTTACATAGATATATTGATTTAAAGTTCCTCTCCCGCGCGGGAGAGGAAATCCCCGGGTTTTTACTATATGAGTTCCTCTGACCCTAACCAGCAACATGAAATATCAAAAATCGTAAAAGGGGCTGGTTTAGGGACAGAGAAGGCTCGGATTACTTAGTTCAGTGCGTGTGTTTGCACTAAATCATTTATTACGTAATTTATACATAACTAAACGGTTTTCATAATCATTTGATCAAATGCATCTTTATAAGACATAACATTAATTGGAACATGAAACATGCCAGTTAACACAAATAACTAACAAATGTTTCTATTTTGCATATACTTAGAATTTAAGCTTAGTTACTTGAACTCACTAATTTATCTCAGAACACCAATAGTTCAGTTCCAGGCAAAAACATAAACATAGCAAGATCTTTGAAAAATGTTTGATGTGAAAGGCTTGGCAATGTAAAATCATGACTTAAAACAAATAAAAACCGAGGATCTGGGCAGTTTACGCTCAAGTGTATAAAACAAGTCACGGAATATATTGTGAACTTCAAACCAACATATCAGCATTTTTTCTAAATGAAGATTTGTTTCAACATATCTTGACTTTGGTAAGCATGTCTAGACTGTTCCCAGAATATTGTGAACATTTATCAGCCAAAGGTCATCAAGTCATGATGGAACTTATATAGGGGATTAATGCACCTATCAATATTTTGCACCACGGAGGGGGTGGCAGGCTGACCTGGGGGGGATTAGCCAATTTGTTTATTTGGGGAGTCTAATTCCGCATGTACACAAGAACCAATAGTTTTGTCTAATTCCCAAAAACTTATGCCCCACTCACAGTATTTATAAAGGACTAAGATTCATTTTGCATTTCAAACTACCATCGGTGGGAAAGTCCTATGTATCCCCGCAGCTCCCCCGGAGCAAACATTGATAAGTGCATAAAATCACTATCATCCACATATAAGCTATGTCATGTGCTATAGCAAGGACATTGTGTGCTGCTGTAAAGCAAGACATGTTTGTGTGTGCAATGCAATGTCGGTGAGTACAATGTGTGTGTGTACAATGTTTGTGTGTACAGTGTTTGTGTGTGCAATGTCTGTGTGTGCAATGTTTGTGTGTGCAATGTATGTGAGTACAATGTTTGTGTGTACAATGTTTGTGTGTGCAATTTTTGTGTGTGCAATGTCTGTGTGTGCAATGTCTGTGTGTACAATGTTTGTGTGTGCAATGTTTGTGTGTACAATGTTTGTGTGTACAATGTTTGTGTGTGCAATGTTTGTGTGTGCAATGTCTGTGTGTGCAATGTCTGTGTGTGCAATGTCTGTGTGTGCAATGTTTGTGTGTGCAATGTTTGTGTGTGCAATGTTTGTGTGTGCAATGTCTGTGTGTGCAATGTCTGTGAGTACAATGTTTGTGTGTACAATGTTTGTGTGTGCAATGTCTGTGTGTGCAATGTCTGTGTGTGCAATGTCTGTGAGTACAATGTTTGTGTGTACAGTGTTTGTGTGTGCAATGTCTGTGTGTGCAATGTTTGTGTGTGCAATGTCTGTGTGTGCAATGTCTGTGTGTGCAATGTCTGTGTGTGCAATGTCTGTGTGTGCAATGTCTGTGAGTACAATGTTTGTGTGTACAGTGTTTGTGTGTGCAATGTTTGTGTGTGCAATGTTTGTGTGTGCAATGTTTGTGTGTGCAATGTTTGTGTGTGCAATGTCTGTGTGTGCAATGTTTGTGTGTGCAATGTTTGTGTGTCCAATATTTGTGTGTGCAATGTTTGTGTGCGCAATGTTTGTGTGTGCAATGTCTGTGAGTACAATGTCTGTGTGTCCAATATTTGTGTGTGCAATGTCTGTGAGTACAATGTTTGTGTGTCCAATATTTGTGTGTGCAATGTTTGTGTGTGCAATGTTTGTGTGTGCAATGTCTGTGTGTACAATGTCTGTGTGTGCAATGTTCGTGTGTGCAATGTTTGTATGTGCAATGTTTGTGTGTGCAATGTCTGTGTGTGCAATGTCTGTGTGTGCAATGTTTGTGTGTGCAATGTTTGTGTGTGCAATGTTTGTGTGTACAATGTTTGTGAGTAAAATGTTTGTGTGTACAATGTCTGTGAGTAAAATGTTTGTGTGTGCAATGTCTGTGAGTACAATGTTTGTGTGTACAATGTTTGTGAGTACAATGTTTGTGTGTACAATGTCTGTGAGTAAAATGTTTGTGTGTGCAATGTTTGTGTGTGCAATGTCTGTGAGTACAATGTTTGTGTGTGCAATGTCTCGTGTGTGCAATGTTTGTGTGTGCAATGATTGTGTGTGCAATGTTTGTGTGTGCAATGTTTGTGTGTGCAATGTTTGTGTGTGCAATGTTTGTGTGTGCAATGTCTGTGTGTGCAATGTCTGTGTGTGCAATGTCTGTGAGTACAGTGTTTGTGTGTACAGTGTTTGTGTGTGCAATGTCTGTGTGTGCAATGTTCGTGTGTGCAATGTTTGTGTGTGCAATGTCTGTGTGTACAATGTCTGTGTGTGCAATGTCTGTGTGTGCAATGTTTGTGTGTGCAATGTTTGTGCGTGCAATGTTTGTGTGTGCAATGTTTGTGTGTGCAATGTTTGTGTGTGCAATGTTTGTGTGTGCAATGTCTGTGTGTGCAATGTCTGTGTGTGCAATGTCTGTGAGTACAATGTTTGTGTGTACAGTGTTTGTGTGTGCAATGTCTGTGTGTGCAATGTTCGTGTGTGCAATGTTTGTGTGTGCAATGTCTGTGTGTACAATGTCTGTGTGTGCAATGTTTGTGTGTGCAATGTGTGTGTGTGCAATATCTGTGTTTGCAATGTTTGTGTGTGCAATGTCTGTGTGTGCAATGTTTGTGTGTGCAATGTTTGTGTGTGCAATGTGTGTGTGTGCAATATTGCGTGTGCAACGTTTGTGTGTGCAATGTGTGTGTGTGCAATATCTGTGTGTGCAATGTTTGTGTGTGCAATGTTTGTGTGTGCAATATTGCGTGTGCAACGTTTGTGTGTGCAATGTTTGTGTGTGCAATGTCTGTGTGTGCAATGTTTGTGTGTGCAATGTTAGTGAGTAAAATGTATGTGTGCTTTAAACACAGATTTTGTAAGTGACATGATTATGAAAATTGCGTGACGAACTGCAAACTGTAACAAGGCATTTCTTTGTAGTTGTTTTCTAACAGATTAATTTCTGGATATACAATGTGGTTTCTACAGTGTAACTGTATGTATGTTTTATGAACACATGTTCCTATATTTCTGCTTTCATCCATAATAGAGATCATATGTGATCACACGATAAACAGAATTAAAACATGTGACACCCAGACATAATAGCATGTACATATTGTATAGCAAAACAAGAATTATCTTTAAAAAAAGATAAACGGCATAGATAAAATGATTTTTGAGGAGCACGAATTTGACAAGAAAGAGGCATACATGCTTAAACAGATTAACTTCCAGCAAAATTCAAACTGCTAACAAAAACTTATGAAAACCCTGTTTGGTGCCTCGTGGGTGAACGAAAACCCCTTTGGTGCCTCTTGGGTGAAATTATGAGTGGTCAGATTTTAAAAAGCCCGCTACGAGGACATAATTTAATCAAAATGTAGGTCAAAATGTTATACAGCTACGCCGAAGAAATCACATATTGAACACAAATGCCGCTGACTAGAACTACCCTTTACTCAAACTAATTTCAGTCTCAACAAGTACGAGCTAACAAGAGTAAACTGTATTAAATATTCATAACCCACACACAAAGTTAATTGAATTAAGTACAATTAACACTATGGCGACCAATAAACGGGCTATAAAACCTAAATTAAGGCGAAAAATACCCATAAAATTGTTAACATCTTTATCAATTAATTTATGATTCAGTTTATCCCATTATAACATAGTAATAATTCATGATAACACTGCTTGTAATAATAAGTGTTTATAAACTCGTTTATGCAACTTTTATACAGAAATCTGCCTATGTTTACTCTACTTTTACATGGTAAATCTAGGTTCACTGGCTATATATATATATCCATCATCAATGAGGAGAACAGGAAACAATCTACATCCTGACTGAATGTTTTATATAAAGTGTTTGACTGGGATAACTTTTCATTTAAGGACTGTTATTCTTTCAATATTTTCAACCATCTACAAGAATTTTGAAGTTTATATGCGGATGGATTACATGTAATCAGGTAATTCCAATTAATTGTCAATTATTTTTGTATAATTATTTATTTTCTTCATCAATGTTTGGTGTTGAATTAGATCATAATTATAAAATCATTTTTTTAAGGATTTCAAGAAACTTAGTGAACGTTTATGGTTTATGTGAAAAGACATTTTAAAGGATGTAGTCAAAAGGGTCAATTGAGGGGATTACTTTAAAGATGTATCTGGCTCATCTAAACCTATAAGTTTTTAATGTGCTTCATCCAGTATTGTTGTTTCAAGGGCTAAAACATCATTAACAAGAACCATTGCCATGTAAAACTGTTTAAAACAATCTTGTTTAATCATATAACTAACAGACAAAACTAGGAAAAAAACACCCACTTGTTAAATCTGATGATAAAAAACAAACGTTTTTTTTCGACAAATACAGAGAAAAACATTAAAAATGTATTCAGAGATAATGCATATTTATTAACGTTTTAACTAGATAACGTATATCTTTCATGTTTGTTTAGGTAAACAAATGAACAAAAAATGAGTATAATATATCTTTAAAATGGGACGTTTTCCAAGTATTATTCAGGAGAAAGGGATCCCAAGATGAGCTAAGTACAGGACATCAGAAGTTTCTAGATATTTTTCATGAATGAATTGAAATTCATATCTTGTGAGAAATTTAACTGATAATTATGTAATAAAGAATTTAAATCAAAACTTAATTCCTCTAAATAAAGGTACATCTCCCTAATCATGTTATGATGCAATAATGTAACAAATAGCAAATACCCAGTTACTACTCTCATTATCTTATAACAATTTGGGGATTCATCTTTTTTATGATATTCCTGTTAGGCCAAAATTAAACAAGAGATGTTTGTAAAACATTATGCCCCCATGTTTGAAGATGATAGGTAAAGGGGTTCTTGAGTTATTGATCGGAAATGACAGGTTACGGACTGACGGACGGACGTACCAACTGACCAGCATGTGCAAACCAATATGCCCTCTCTTCTTCGAATGGGGAAATAAAAGCCCTTGTTTGCCCTTTACCAACCCTAGAGATTTTAGAGGTGGGTATAGGTAGGAAAAATATTTTATTTTATTGTGGAAATTGAACACATAGTCGTATGGCAGAATTGAAGTGATTTGACCTCTTTATATGGTTTAACCCCAAAGTAGCGCAAAGATTAAATCAAGAAAATACACTGTATCACGATACCAAAATAAAAAAATCTAGATGCGATTTTAGCAATAAAAATTTTGAGTCGGGGGACAAATCTCGGGTCACTGTCGATAAAGGGCAAACAAACTTAATTTTAATTAAAGCCTAATGAATAATTTAAATCAAAACTTAATTCCTCTAATTAAAGGTACATCTCCCTTATTGTGTTATGATGGAATACTGTAACAAGCGGCAAATACCCTGTAACTCCAATATTTCCAACCAAATACTCTTATTATTATATATTAATTTGGGGATTCAACTTTTTATGATATTCCTATCATAAAAGCTGTGAACCGAAGTTTGGTAACTAAAATCAGCAAAACTAAGTTCTTTGAATTTTTATGCGAGATCAAATCAGCAGCTTAATAAAATATTAATTAGATATGTATTAATATTTCTTGTAATGTGAACAAATCAGCTACCGTAATCTATGTCAGTCCATTAAATCGTGTTTTATATAAATATTTCAATTAAAGATCAAAGATCAATCCAGCTGCTTAATTTCTGATTTTTTAAGATGTCCGCTAGTGATATCAGCACCTGATTATTCCACAGTAATGCCCAGTTAATTAGAATAAAATATTAAGTAGATATTAATATTTCTTGTAATGTAAACAAATCAGATAATCTATGTCAGTACATTAAATCGTGTTTTATATAAATATTTCAATTAAAGATCAAAGATCAAGTCAGCTTCTTAATTTCTGATTCCTTAAGCTAGTGATATCGTCACCTGATTTTTCCACAGTAATGCCCAATTAACAAGAATAAAATATTAAGTAGATATTAATTTTTCTTGAAATGTGAACAAATCAGCTAATCTATGTCAGTACATTAAAGATGTATCGGGCTCATCTGAACATAAAATGTTTGAATTGGCTTTATCCAGTATTGTTGTTACATTGGCTAAAACATCTCTAATAAGAGCCATTGCAATGTATAACCGATTGAAAAAACCTTTTTTTATCATATTACTTACAGTCAAAACTGGTACAATAGCCTGATTGTTAAAATAAGTTTTTTTAAGTTTTATGATGTACAAACATCTTTCTTCAACAAATATGGATTAATACATTATGAGTTAATTCTTTATAAATGCATGTTTAGTGATGTTTTAACCATAGGAAATATATTTTTCATGTTTGGTTAATTAAACAAATGAACAAAAAATGAGCAGAGTATAACTTTAAATCTTGTTTTATATAAATATTTCAATTAAAGATCATACAATGTGCCAAAGGATTAAAATGTTACATAAAACATTGCAAAACTTCATGAGAGCAAATTGTATCAAAAACTTGGTATTTGAGTCAAACTCGCGCTGAATATATAATTGAATAGTTTTATTAAAGTTTGTTTGTTTCATCGGGTTTAACGCGGTTTCTCAACGATTTTTCAGTTATATACGGCGGCCGGTTCACCTAACCAGTTTTTCCTGGACTGAAACCTAACCAGTACTAACTTACCCTTCCACAAGGAGCCGGCAACTTCTCCACATGTGGAGGAAAATCGACATTTTTTGTCAAATTTTCATGGAAGGGTATGACCTGCCGTGAATGGGAATCGAACCCGGATCGCAAGTCCAGTGCATTAACCACTGGACCACGGCCGCGGCTCAGTTTTATTAAAGGTAGACAGTGTTATCTTAATCAAAAAATCGATCGTCGTAAATTTCGGAATTTCATTAATTTTCTTAAGAACCCTTTAAAACCATAAAAATGTAAGCTTAAAACAGGTATATCCTATCTTGGCCTACGCGCCGAGTTAGAGCTATTTATATTTCTCGCTTTTTTTTCGAAATGCATTATGCATAGGGAACGTCTCGTGAGATCATAAGGTGAAGATCGTGACATAAACAATGATGGTCCGTCGATAATCATCATCAGGTTAATAGTTGGACTAAAATTATCACGCTGTGTGCGCATGTCCAGTACAGTCTTAAAAATAGATTGAGGATTCCGCTAGCGGCACACTTTCGGTTTGCGGGCCGTAGGTAAAACTCATCAATAATAAGTCTGTTGCAATCTTTTCAATTTTTGGCTGATATCTGTTAGTTTATGTTGATTGTATGTGAAATTGCCTGTTTCAGCAAATAAGTGAATTTCTTGATTAAATCGCACTAATGCTCTAATCATTTTACAAGGCAGACAAAATATGCACAAGGGGACCATACCTTACAGTATGTAACATATTAGTTTCATATAAACTGCAGTACCGTAATTTATAATTTTGAATATATCTCATTTTTACAACATTGTTGCTACAATATAAATAATTGCAATCATATTTTAACTATAAATTGTGTAATTATTGTAACAATAAAACGATCATATTTTACGCTTCATAAAAGGCAATAAAGGTGTAGCTATTATTTTAAGTACTTTACATTAAAACAATTGCCATGTAAGTTAAGCCATAAATTGTGCAATTAGTTTTATAACATTATTATGTATATGCACTTGCTTCACAACTTAACACTGTAAAGTAGGTGGGGTTTTGTCTGCATGCGTGTGCAATAGTTTTTGGGGAATTTCAAATTGATATGAAGCGCTTTTGTTCGCCAAAGAATAATTTTATCCAGGAGTTTTTGTCCTAATCATTCAAGTATGACTCAATACAGGCAGACTGGGGTGAACAGTATTTGTACTGCACCCTCGTAAATAATATTCATTCTGTAACAGATAAATACAAAAAATACGATGACTCTAAATATTTCTAATTTTTAATCATCAAGGAATTCATTGTAAAAAGGTAATATTTTACCAAACACCTAGAAAATACAGATAACTGCATTATCTAATACATGTAGCAAGTGACTTGAACCTTTTAGAAACCAAAATAACTCCTTTTAGCCTGTGATGCATTTCAAAGCATGATACTGTGAAATATTAACCAAAACTTAATACGACTTTTGCACTAAATAATTGTTTGCAATAATAGTAAATTTTACAACAAACATCATAATCTTACATTATACACACATTCACATCAACTGCTATCCTTTAAAAATTATTTATCTATTTCTATAAATAAACATATATGGATTAAGAATATACCATACTTTGGTGCCTATAGCATTATTGGTGGCACCTGCAAAGTGAATTCAGGCGCATATAAATTGCCAACAAGAAACGAACCCAACTTTTTTCCTTATTTTTTGGATAATATTCGTCACACAGTGTATTAAGATACAGATGTTTATTTAATCAATTCATGCAAGAAGAAATAAAATGTAGACAGAAAAAATTCAATCATAAACACAATCTTTAATAATTAGATGGTTGTTTTTCAACCAAAAACATATGTTTTCCCATGGCAGTTTGTCAGTAGTTGTATAACTGATACAAAATGTTCGAATAAAATGGGTATGGAGAAGAAGTCAAATGAAATAATGTAATTTTATATGGAGCAAACAAGAAATATAGCCATATGACCTTTGATCTGTGTGACCTTGACCTTGAAACAAGCTGGTTGAAACATGCGCTTTGCAAATCGTCTCAATATCATGAATTTTTGCGCAAAGATATTTCAAAATCCTTCAAGGGGTTCAAGAGATATGGAGTGGTCACAAAATATAGTCCTTTGACCTTTAAGCCTGACCTTGACCCTCAACTGAGCTGGCAGAAATGTGTGTTTTGCACATCATCTCAATATGGTGAACATTTGTGGTTAGTTATTTCAAAATCATTCGAGCGGTTCAAAAGTTATGGAGCAAACACAATTTGAGACAGACAGATGGACAGACAACCCAAGCAAAAACAATGTCTCCCCCCATTATATATGGGATAGATATAATTCACTATGGAATCTTCAGAGTGTGTTCTAGTGATATTTGTTTCAGTGCAGGCCACAAAGATATAAATATCATAAGAAAGTATTCAGATATATCTTAATCTTTGAATAGAGAGACTTAGGGGTAATAAGAAAGTTTTACTCAAAACAAAGACAATCATGCCTCACGTACAGATGACTAAAATCAAATCAAATTAGGGTGAATCACCTTCAAAACAAAGTGTTCTTTGAGACAAGAATTTGAGAAAGATCATGCCCTTAACTTTCTTCAATATTTGTTATGGTCAACCAACAGCCATCCAATCCCTCACAAATATAAAGCAACCTTTCACAACAGCACTTGCAGTGCTTTGATTATGAATGTTTTGAAAATGCAATCAAGTGTTGGTTTGTAGTTAAACCCAATTTTGTCAGAAAAGGTCATTCAAACCTTTTTAAACTGATTTTCTATTTTTAGACCTAGTAACCTTAATCTTGACCATGGTGGCCATGCATGCAAGTGCAATCCTCCCTTCACGTAAGCTACCAACATACCAAGTTTCAACAGGTGTAAACAGTAGAAACCATTTTTCTAGTTTTCATAAACCTTGACCTTTAGCCCCTTACCCAATATCTGGTGAACTTATTATACCAGAGCATGACCAAACCCCTCCCAGACATTTAGGAGCAAGTTTATACCCATGCACCTCTGAGACTCAGACTAGAACTTTGCAGTATGGAGCAAAGTTATACTCATGCACCTCTGAGACTCAGACTAGAACTTTGCAGTATGGAGCAAGGTTATACTCATGCACCTCTGAGACTCAGACTAGAACTTTGCAGTATGGAGCAAGGTTATACTCATGCACCTCTGAGACTCAGACTAGAACTTTGCAGTATGGAGCAAGGTTATACTCATGCACCTCTGAGACTCAGACTAGAACTTTGCAGTATAGAGCAAGGTTATACTCATGCACCTCTGAGACTCAGACTAGAACTTTGCAGTATAGAGCAAGGTTATACTCATGCACCTCTGAGACTCAGACTAGAACTTTGCAGTATAGAGCAAGGTTATACTCATGCATCTCTGAGACTCAGACTAGAACTTTGCAGTACAGAGCAAGGTTATACTCATGCACCTCTGAGACTCAGACTAGAACTTTGCAGTAAGGAGAAATTAAAGGAGAGAAATCTTTTCTAAAGCATTTCAATTCAGAATTTTTTTCTCTCCAAGCATTAAGCGCAGGGGAGACAAGTTTCATTAAAGTATTCAAACCTGAGTAAGCTTCCGAGGCACCGACACCAGCGATAAGGTCGCGAAATATCTGACCGTCATCTTCATTCAAAGCTAACCAGCGTTGGCATGGAAACTGATATGTGATAGAATTATCAAGATCATCTACGATCACCTGAAAATACATAAAATTTCAGATATAACAGCAAAAGTCATTTGTATAAATTATCAACACACGTAATACAGAATACTCTGCTGATTTTCAACGCAAATTTCAAATACATTTGCATCAAAATCAATTTCAAAACTGAGAGGGTATTTGTTGGCTGCATGGGTGTCGATTCCTATATGCCATGTAGGCCAGAGCCTACATGATTTTCTAAATCAAAAAAATAAAATGGCCACTACTGCAATAAGATATTTAATGTATGTTTTTGCTGTTATTGTAAGCATATTTACTGGACTGAAATATACACCATCTCTGACAATTTAGCTACAAATATTTTTCCTGGGGACCAAGCCCCGGCCCCCATAAAACTCGCCCTACCCATCAATTTCAGCTAAGCTACGCCCCCTCAGGTACAAAGGCATATATTCACCCTCGAAATATTGAGTGTTTAAATTCAGCATTCTTCATTATGACAGCAAAAATTACCAAAAAAGTTCCAGCAGAAAATAAGGACAAATACTTCTGTAAGGTATTACCAAAATTTATGAATGTCTACTCATGGCACAGATACCATTCTAATGTGTGTCTGGTACACTTTAACACGTCTGCGTCTCATTGTTGGTCTTACTAACGATACATGAGAACCACCACTGCTTATTGGAGCAAGCACTTGCTTATTGGAACCACAACCGGCAAAAAATCGAGTCAAGTGCATCCTAACGTGAACAAATATTTCTAAAATTTGTTTACAGACAACCTTTTTATCAATAGAAAGCTATACAAGTATCATTGAAGTGGTAACATAAAAAACAAGATTTCGCCGATGTCAACAATAAGCTTTGGAAAGTTATGCAAGTTCGAGACAATCGGATTTTAGTATTTGTTCCCAACGTTAACATTTAACATAAGGAATAAGCAATCCTATGTGGAACAACATACCCCGATTTTTGAATTTTACACGTACAAAACTCTAAAAGGGAAAAACCTAAGACCACACTCACCATTCACCGTGACAACGCCTTAGACTCATTGGAACATTTTCAATGCATAACAAAATGTTGTTGTTCCAATGAGACACAGTGTGTTTTAAGTGCAGTCTTAAGTTCCAAAAACCGAGTAAGATACACTTGCACTCAGACATGTTTCCTACTGAGAATGACAATCTTATCTGAGAGCAAGCTGTTTAACTGTAATGTACTTGTCTATTAATGTATTTTAATACTACCTGGTATGTTATAAATAGGTTGCATAAGTGAAGGCCACATTGAAAAAATGACTTATACATTGTTTTTTCTCCGAGTAAACTCATCGTGAGTTACCTTTGATAAATACAGATTTATTTTGTCCACCAATTTAACCTCTCTAGAGCAACAACCTCTTTTCAACAACATCATTAATTATACCACTAATTTTACTTGTCTAGAGCAACAACCTCTCTTCAACAACATCATTAATTTTACCACCAATTTTACCTCTCTAGAGCAACAACCTCTCTTCAACAACATCATTAATTTTACCACCAATTTTACTTGTCTAGAGCAACAACCTCTCTTCAACAACATCATTAATTTTACCACCAATTTAACCTCTCTAGAGCAACATCCTCTCTTCAACAACATCATTAATTTTACCACCAATTTTACTTGTCTAGAGCAACAACCTCTCTTCAACAACATTATTAATTTTACGACCATTTTTTTTTGTCTAGAGCAACAACCTCTCTTCAACAACATTATTAATTTTACCACCAATTTTACTTGTCTAGAGCAACAACATCTCTTCAACAACATCATTAATTTTACCACCAATTTAACCTCTCTAGAGCAACAACCTCTCTTCAACAACATCATTAATTTTACCACCAATTTAACCTCTCTAGAGCAACAACCTCTCTTCAACAACATCATTAATTTTACCACCAATTTTACTTGTCTAGAGCAACAACATCTCTTCAACAACATCATTAATTTTACCACCAATTTAACCTCTCTAGAGCAACAACCTCTCTTCAACAACATCATTAATTTTACCACCAATTTTACTTGTCTAGAGCAACAACCTCTCTTCAACAACATTATTAATTTTACGACCAATTTTTTTTGTCTAGAGCAACAACCTCTCTTCAACAACATTATTAATTTTACCACCAATTTTACCTCTCTAGAGCAACAACCTCTCTTCAACAACATCATTAATTTTACCACCAATTTAACCTCTCTAGAGCAACAACCTCTCTTCAACAACATCATCAATTTTACCACCAATTTTACTTGTCTAGAGCAACAACATCTCTTCAACAACATCATTAATTTTACCACCAATTTTACTTGTCTAGAGCAACAACCTCTCTACAACAACATCATCAATTTTACCACCAATTTTACTTGTCTAGAGCAACAACCTCTCTACAACAACATCATCAATTTTACCACCAATTTTACTTGTCTAGAGCAACAACCTCTCTACAACAACATCATCAATTTTACCACCAATTTTACTTGTCTAGAGCAACAACCTCTCTACAACAACATCATCAATTTTACCACCAATTTTACTTGTCTAGAGCAACAACCTCTCTACAACAACATCATCAATTTCACCATCAATTTAACCTCTCTTGAGCAACAACCTCTCTACAACAACATCATCAATTTTACCACCAATTTAACCTCTCTAGAGCAACAACCTCTCTACAACAACATCATCAATTTCACCAACAACCTCTCATCAACTGTCACATTTGCATCTCTCAAACGTGGTGCTGGAGAGGTTGCGTAGTACTTTGAAATTATTCGCAATAAACTTAGTTTCAATACACTTCAAATTTGGGATCAAGGGGTTTATATATAAAATCCTTCTCTCCCTCTCAAGTTTTCTTGCGTTTTCAGCTATCAAAAAAACAATTATTAGAAGTCTATCCTCTGAGGACTTAGAGAAAAGCCTTGCAGCTTATCAGTGAAAACTATCTAGTTATCTGTCTGTATGTAGTATAAGTTAAATGGGGCTAAAAGTCTTATACTTGGCATATAGCCAACATTATGACTTTATGTTTTATAAATATCAAACTTGTCAAAAAATATCAAATCCTGTTGAATAAAACAGAATTTTGTTGTAGACAGACAGTAAGTTAAGCAATGCTTTTTTTATTAACATTTATTTCAAAATGCATTAACTTTAGTCTAAATGTCATGGACCAACATATGCCTCGCCGGGGTTTCAAACCCATGACTTCTAGATTAGTAGTCAAGCGCTCTTCTGAATGAGCTAACTTGGCGGGTTGAATGTAATTACGTACTCAAATTTACTCTCATAAAGAAATCCAAACAATAACTCATTATCATATTATTATACAAAATATGTTATGTATCACCAATTAAGCCCATTAATTATCACCAATTAATCCCATTAATTATCACCAATTAAGCCCATTAAGTATCACCAATTAAGCCCATTAAGTATCACCAATTTAGCCCATTAATTATCACCAATTAATCCCATTAAGTATCACAAATTAAGCCAATTAAGTATCACCAATTAAGCCCATGATTTGATACTGGTAGGTATCTATTACATATTTAAGTGTAACAAATACACATTTTATTAACATTATTGTAAATATGATCCTAATATCCCACACATAGTTTACACACACTTGTGATTTATACCTATGAAGCATTTAAGAGATATTTGAGATAAGTTATCAACCGTTTTATTTTTATTTTCCCAGATACTGTGGATTTGTGTTGAACCAAAGGACATCAATACACATCAGAGTTATCACCACAGGAATAGCCATAATCGTTTTACATCAATAAACATTTACCAATGTGACAGTAGGGTGCTTACAGATCTGGGGGAAAAATCTGGCAAGGATCTGAATCTATTCAAACAAGACATATATCTTATAGTGCAACATTCTGATATTGAAGTATTTTCCAGATAAAATAGATGTTAAAAAATGATTAAACTTTTTTGGACGTTCCTTGTATTGTACATTGTGGGTTGGAGAGATTCCATCACTGCTGCTGATTCAGAGGAGAATTGTGTGGTTAGTATAATCATTCCAAAGGAAAGCATAAAAACAAGTTGTGATAATAATGATGAATACTACAGAAATCAGAAGTTAAAATCAATAGAAAGTCAGTTAAATAACCTACGAAGACAAGTAAATGACTTAAATATCAAACGCACTTTTACACTAACTAAAACTGTCTCTGAACATGAACAGACCAACACTGAAGCAAGATTAGCTGAACTGGAATCAGCTGTTCCTAAGTTACAGAAACTGATCACTAATCTTGAAGTGAAGTTATCTAATAAAGTAATAACTGATAGTCCTGGTAACTTGGACAGAACAGGTGAAGAAGAAGAACCATCTAGCAGAAAGAAACTGGGAAGGATTATTAAATCAATATTAAGAAAGGAAATGTTAGAATTCAGAAGTCAAATAAAAGAGGAAATTATGAATGAAATTGGTACACAAGTAACAAATGATGTGAAGAAAGAAATTTCGACTTATAGTACGAGAGAAGGAATCCATGGAATAAACTCACGGATATTATTCAACAATGTTGGAAATGAGAACCATGATATGCTTGATAGTAGGAAAGAAGGAATACATAGAGAGAAGGTATATGATACATCAAGTAGTGCAATTGACAATGAATTTCCTGAAAGGATAAAATCAAGATCCTACCGGGCACATGGAAGTAGCATCAATAATGAAGTGAATATGATTCGACTCGAGTTCCTCCAATATAAAGATAAACAAACAGATAAAGTGAACTCATTCCTAGAACAAGTAAAATCAGAACTGGATGAGCTTAATGCAGCAAAGGCATCACTTGAGGCCAAAAATGATAAAAAAATAAAACGACTGCAAAGTGACATTGAAGACACAAAAAGAAAGCTAAGAGAGATTGTACAGACTGTGGAAGTGCTAGTTGGTGGAATAAAATCATTGCAAGATAACATGTTGCAAAACCAAGAGAAATTACAAAACGATCTGTCATCTACTGAAAGGAAAATCTTATCGAAAGTAAATATCAAGTCTAGTCCTCGATCTTCAGAAATGGAATATCTTAAGAACCAAACGATTGCCGCAGAGAGGAATCAAAGGATGACAGAGTCTAGTCTCAGAAATATGATAGCTGATGTTAGATTAAAACAGCATCAGATGGTACAAAATATTATATTAATGGAAAAGAGTATTGAAGCATTGAATGAAACAGTGAATCCATCATATGACGGTACCTTTGACATAGCAGACACCTCTCGTCAACTTGATATAGAAGACACTGTAGTATTTGTAAAGGATATAAGAGATTCATGGCCAGCAGTGATAGGAAATTTAAGCAACATGGAGCAAATATATGAAAGAGATACAAGAACAATGCAAGACAAATTAGAAGATATTGCATACAAATTTGAGGATGTTTACAAAACTAATACAAACTTGAATGAAAAGACTGATGAAGTTAAAACAGAAATTAACTATCTAGAGGAGAAAGTTAGGACAATGGAGAAAGCCATGAGGGAAAGAGCTTTAGAAAATAATGAATGGGCTCCTTATAATTTCAATCATACATATGACTGCTCAGGATGTACTGGGGGACAGAAGTTTGTAAAAAAGACTGGGTATAATGTAGGTGTCTATGTGGGTGTTGTGTTGTGTTCATCGAATAGGTATAAAATATATCTCAGTGATTCACTTCATGAAACATTTCTCAATATCGGCGATACAAGAGGTTTTGGCAAGGACCATTGTGAGTTTGTCGGAGCAGAACGAAATGCAAGCATTACACTAAATGGAGATTATCCAATAGAAAGGACACAGGGTAATAATACATTACTATATGAGCGCCGCTGTACCATTTCCAACCACTTCTTGAAGCGACGTCATTTCCAGAAAATGTCACATGTGACGTCATCATGTACTGACAGTAAGCAATATTTGCCCCATATGGCAATATGAAAATGAAGTGACCATATGGAATAAATATTGTTTCCTGCTTGCAAATAGTGACATCACATGTTGCATTTTCTTGAAATGACATTTACAGAAGAGGTTGGAAATCCCATAGCAGCGCTCATATATTCATTAATTAACAACTGTAATCTTTTTCTGGAGTACATATTTTTTGACGTAGCTGTATAATATTGACTTTGACCTCCATATCAGACCAATCAAATGTTGTATATGAAGCGCGTTATTTAAATATGCAAGAAATCAGATGATATGATTGGTTCATATTTTAAGTGGAGAGGCACCAAGCGGGGTGTTTCGAAAAGATTGCCAAGTCTTTATTAAAACTTAATGTAAGAAGAAACATATTAAGTAGAAGAAATTTGTTAGTTTTTCTACCAAAATATTGACATCATTTCTTTTAATTTCATAGTTTTCAGTAATTTATTGTTGAAAGATACATGAAAGAAAAAATCACACTATTTTTGGTAGCGTAATTATTAATTCCTTGCTTTCAATGGAAAACTTCTACTGTTTTATTTTTAATAAATTTCAATTTTACAGTCTGCAAAAAAAATCATTCCATCTACGCCGTTTATCTTTTATTAAAGATATTTAGAGGGATTGTTTTATATAATTTCATAAACATCCAAAGGTTAAATTTAAAATGCAAAAAAGTGTACATCTAGCTATCTCATGTAATACTTAATAATATACGTCAGTCTGAGTTACAGCCAGCCATTTGCTTATCAGACTTAAAACGTAATGTCATCTTCTTTACTAAAAACATCAGTCTAAATTAAATACAGTATCCCCATTGAAATGTTGCCAAGCAACAGAACTGTAACTTGCACCAACATTTCTCAGTTTTTCATTTTAGTATAATGAAAAGTTTGTCACACCTGTGAGAGATTTAAGAAATGGCATCAAATCAAATTGAAGCCTTGTATTGGAAATGGCTTAACAACCGATAATAGAACATTCTTTTCAACGCTCGTAGAATCATTATTCAGTCTATCAAATACATCTTGCATAGAAAACCTATAACCTTTGCCCCTAATCCCCCCCCCCCCTGTATTAATATCGCAGGTAACTCAGTATACGCAAATATAAAATTGCGGGCCACAGGAAGATTAATATACGTTCGAGACTTAACCCAGACTAAATATACGGATACAATGAGAAAATTTGATCCCAACATGCACAAGCATAATACAGGATTTATTCATATAACAGACATATGTTATAACACAAACATTGACAGAAAAAACTATTTACAAATAGCTTTACCAGAATGGAAATATATGTAGAAGTATGAGTAATTTAACCAGGATCTATGTAAACATTACCTTCAGATACGAGCGGCAGATACAAAAAATGTATAACATGTGTAGGCGGAATGTAATACTACTGTGTATAAATCATTGCTCATCTATATGATTTTTTAATCAAAATTTGTTTTACAGTGCAACCCCTCTAGAGCAACCCCCTTTAGGAGGCGCACACATTTTGGCTGTTGTTGAGAGTCTGTTGCTATAGAGAGGTTAAATTTGACAATTAATGTAGACAATGTTTGCGGAATGAGTGCAATTATATATCCTCACATTGATAACCTCTCCACAGCAATACCCTCTGGGGGACACACACATTTTGGTTGTTCTAGAAAGGTTGAATCATAGTGAACTATTACTACATGAACATATAAATTGATACTGTTGTTGAAGAGAGGTTGTTGCTCAAGATAGGGCTACTGTCTAAAGTGGCTGCACTGTATACTATGATAACAAAATAAATATGCTGATCTAATTTGAAAAGCAACTGGACTTATTTTTTGTCAATGTAATTCCCTAAGTAATGGATATCTCTTCTTACGTTATTACGTTTTATGCTGTAAGAGGACATACTTAATAAAGTGGTACTTTAGGTAAAATCATACAGGGATATGTGGATAGGAAACAAAGAAGTTGGCACAAGAAATACTTGTAACAAATATTGATGTCATTTCAGGTTATAAGCGTGCAGACTGGGGACAGATTCCAGTTAAGGGACAACTATCTTTTTTCTTTTCTACACCACTTTGGTACGAATGTGGGGTGCCAATCCCTTGGTAGTCAGTGTGTGATGCCACCGAGAAGAAAGATATGAAGTGTTACAAAGGTGAAAGACATGACAGTGACTTTCAGTTGAAATCGTGACAGCTGAATCCTGCCCTGCGTTCAGTAAAGGTGTTTGCGGTTAACGTTTGGTAACGTGTGCAATGTGGTTCCCCATGTACAGTGAATGTGATACGGTCAGGGATACAAAACAGTTTCATGACGTTTGCGACTGTAAGCCTAACTTAACACAAGGCTTGCTTAAACAGGATGTCTCCATCTGCAACCTAAGATGATACAATGTGATATTGCCCTGTGTTAAATGGATTTCAAGACTGACTGTTAGGCCAGAGTTTTTGTATTTTTTGTTTTACGGGAATTTTCTCATCAAAAACAAAAAGGAGAAAAGTGAGCAACGAGGAAACAAATAAAAAATAAAATGGATGTTTTCTCAGTTCTTTTTATTTTTAAAATCTTTGTAGAAAATTTTCGTTCTTGTGAAAAAATCTTTAGGCCAAGTTGCACTAATTTTATTTTCTATTGGAGGTAGACGGAATGGGCGGTGGAAGAAATAAAAAAGTTACGAATTTGAATTTTATTTGGATTTTACAATATTTAGGTATGGCACTCCCGTAAATCGAAAAAAACAAAACTCTGGTCGTAGGTGACCTAGTTTGTGTTGCTATGTTTATTTCCCATCTACTGCTGAGCCTGACTGTTGCTATGGAAGGAAATGACAACATTTCTATTGGAATTATCTTTACACCAACTCTCAGACAGAGCATTATCTTCACCTGAGGACTGAACTCTGAGAACCCCATGATTTATAGTGCACTATCTTTTAAGCTATCAAGACGGGGGCGGGGGGGGGGGGGGGGAATGAGATATAATGCCTAGGTGCTGATTTCTGCATTTTAATATAATGGCAAAACCACTTAACCATTCACTCATATAACGTATTGTTGAATGATTTATTCCACAACACGAAATAGCCAATACATTAATAGGAAAACAAAAATAGAATATGACATGATCTCATTAATAGCCCCTCTCCCCCCGCCGCCCCCCTCAACGTTATTGGTGATTATAACGATGCATAATGTAACAACCACTGCATTTATCATACTGGCAGTACATATTATATTCAAGCAACAACACATTAATTTCATTTTATGCTAAATGTAATCTTATAGAATGTCACACATGATCTGATAATGGGACATACAGAAATTAATAGCGGATATAAATTTTTCACTGAGTCATTAATTATCAAACCACTTCATAAACAGATAAAATCCCGTCAAGAATTTTATGAACATAAAGATAATGAAAACACCTTTAGTTCAAAACAATTTATTTCAAGATTTTTGCCCTAACTCAACCATATAATTAGAATCATAAAGAAAGTCATGTTTTGAGGAACACGAAATATCGGTCGATGGCGCCACCGGGAGGTCTTACCCGGTATATAAGTTTCACAGCATGTTTCATTCAAATTAAGCGTGTAGAATGTGCCCATTGCAAATATTTCGCTAATTCATCCATTACGCACAAGTATGATAAAAATGTATCTAATGTCTCATAATACATTTAATGCATGAAGGAATTCACATCTTTAAAGGCCAATGTTATTCAATAAGTTGCTTTAAGGATCCACCAACTATTTTTCAATAAATTTTTATTCAGAGACGAGTGGTACCGTCCCACAGCACTTTAGTGCTTTGATTTAAGTTGTAATTAATACTTAAAATCATGCTTGCCAGACCATGACAATCTATTTATAGAGATGCAGCAAAACTATTCATTCACTTGAAACTATTCATTGCCTCCTGTCCATGACTTAGTTTATATGACTGTATCCCAAATATTCCAAGGCCACTTCCTGGCTGAGATTGTTTAACAACATTTGCAAGACACAGTCTGTCATAATCAGACTACAGATAATCTACCTTCCTCCTTCTGCTATAATAATTTTAAACAAATTCCTGAAAGTTAATGAGGAATGGTATCAGTTTTTTCATCCACAGAAACAGCAAGCAAGTAATAAAATTTAACTTTTCATGAGAATGGTTAACTCATAGCCCTGAAGTCAGAAATCATTTATCATTTCAACACATCTTATCAGGGTAAAAGGGCACAATTTATTCAGTTTATTCTGTTCACCCGTTGTGGGAATTTACTTCCATGCTTTTAATGTCAGGCAGAAAAAATGGAATACATGTAGTACACAAATAAATTACTGTGAGATTTGACAGTTTTATTTTTACCATTAAATTTTTTGTCATTAAAATATATTTAATACAAACTTTTCATCGAAGACCATTAGCGCTTTAAATCAACATTCTGATCAAGAGATATTATAGATCTTTTTTATCTCGGCCCTAAAACATTTTACCAACATATAATCACTCCGGATTCCCTATCATACCAAGTCAGATATATAGTAATATAAAAAATTTGATGAAAAACAGGCATAAAAATCATTTTTTTCCAAATGTGTTTTTGATTACAATCATAAAACACTACACCTCCGTTTTAGCTACAACATAGTTGAAATGCATGCTATCCAACTCTCCTGATTCAGAACACAAAACCCACCTTAGCCGCGATTAGCATTTAAAAACCACGATTTGAAGAACTGTGTTTAATGAAAATTTAGTATAATGTTACATTTTAAAAATAAGCCTTACAGTGCACAAAGTCATGATACAAATTGGTATAACTCCTCCGTAATTATTGTTGAAACTGACCCCCAATTAACGATGTTGATAATTACCCTTGTCAATGCAGATGACAGTTAATCCAATGAGTAATCTCATTACACAGAAATTGTTGTGAAAACATCTTTTAATTGCTATCTAATTTTCATAATTGACTCTCGTCATCCACAGAAATAGGATATAACCAGCGTTAAAGAGCTGTGCCAGTTTTTCTTGGGATGCAAAAAGAGGAAAATAAGAGATCTCGGTAAGTACATGATGTTTCAAATTCTGGCCGTCTACCTGTTTGTTTTATCGGGTTTAACGCTGTTTCTCAACGATATTTCAGTTATATACGGCGGCCGGTTCACCTAACCAGTTTTTCCTGGACTGAAATCTAACCAGTACTAACTTACCCTTCCACAAGGAGCCGGCAACTTCTCCACATGTGGAGTAAAATTGACATTTTTGTCAAATTTTCATGGCAGGGTATGACCTGCCGCGACCGGGAATCGAACCCAGAGCGCCGGGTTACAAGTCCAGCGCACCATCTACCTAATTGAAATTAGCGTTTTTGAGAAGGAAATCTCCGACTTCTCAATGTTTGATTTCTACAACTTGGGAATTTGTCTGAGATGTATCTAACAATTCCTATCTTAGAAATCGTCAGTTAAACGTGTTTGGGTTGCAAAAATCTCGGGCTGTGGTGAGCTAGACAAAACAAAATGAGGACCGTATGCAATGTATTACATGTAGTATGTACATTAGATGTAAGTTCCCTTTCCGCATTAGCACTTCTTTCATCTCACATGATTATACATGTATCACATGCTTCATGTTCTTTCCCCCATTTCGTCCTATTAATACTGATTATCTTAAATTGTTAAATGATATATTCCAACCAATAATGATTTCCCCCCTTTTGTCCCACTAAATTCTCCTTAGTAGTTCTTTATGGTCGTACAGACCATTCCTTGCACGCAAGTCTACCCTAGCACCTCCTCGGTGCCTAATATGATTTCCCGGGAGTCTGTGTTGGGAGACAATGTATTGTACATGCGGCTTCCCCTGTAATTATTTAATCTCTCTTTCATACATATTGTTAATGCAGATTTTGAAAATGAGTTATGATTTATTGGTTTAAAAATGCTTATATTCTTTGTGTTCTCTTTATATTGTAAAAATTTATGTATATATGAAGGACTCTTGTTAGATAAGTTTATGTATGTATGTTTTTATGTTCATAGCTTCAGGACTACCTTCAATAAATAAAGTTTATTATTATTATTATCTTCAAGGACATCACAAAACAGTGGTACTTAAATATCCATAGAATTAGAGAAATGACTGGAAAGTTGTTGCATCACAAGAATTCTCCATATCTCCCTCTTAGAAATCGTTAAAAAACCCTCTTTGAGCTGGCAAAAAAGTTGAGAATCACCGAACTGGTACCAAACAGTCTACTCTGGCTAATAATGATATCACAGAACTCTCTTATGTGTACGATTAATTACTGGTGATAGCATAAAAATCTTAAATCCCATGAATATGAATCACTTGACAACAAAATTTCTTAGAATGACATTACATTTCTAAGAATTACATTTTATTTTCCACCTATCAAAGAATATTGATATAACATCCAACAACACAATCACTTTGGTTCAACAGGATTGAAGAAGTGCATGAAGGGTACCATGTCAACATTTGGTCTAGGGATTTGGAAGTGAACTGATTCATAGCCATGAAGAAAGAGAGTCATGACCAACAAATATTGTGCCATTCTAAAGATAAACATTCACAGTCCAGTTTAATCAGAACTCAAAATTTGTCTCCAAGGAATGAAATCACATTATGTATACATGTACTACCAAATGTATCATAATATCTTGAACTGAACTTGAATGGAACCCCCCCCACCCCCCTCCATTAAATGCCGTCTGCCAACCAGCCAAACGACATAAGCAAATCGAATAACAGGTTTTGAAATTGTTGTTAATAAAAGAATAGCAAAAATGAGTATATGACGAACAACCACTGTCTTCAAGACGTCAACAATAAGTACACTGACACTTATATGACACTTCTACACTACAATTGGCACCGAATAACTCAATGCATCAATACTTCCAACTTACCTTGTCCAAAAACCAGCCAGGTCCAAATCCGGAATTGTCGTGCCCTATTCGGATTCTATCAAGACGTCCAAGACATGGACACTCCAAAACAAATTGATCAGTTCTACAAAATATTCAAATAAATAAAATTCAATGTTAAAGTCATTGAAACATGTTTCACACATAAAGAACTACATGTATATATTGAACGGAACTCAATTATAAGGGAAATTTTGGGTGTAACGTAGGCTGGCACCAGTTAGTTTACACCAAAGTAACAACAATTTCCAAAACCCTTGCACATTTCCTTGACTTCATTACACCTTCATTTAGACTTACATTAACTCTTCACATAGCCAAATTGTATGATGCTCTGTCCGATTATAACTTAACTGAAATAGTATCATGTTCTAACATTTAATTATTCTTTAATAATGATTCAATAAGGAAAATGAATAAAAAAAAACAGTAAAATCAAGATTCTTAGTTACAAAACTATGCTATATGAAATTATCATAGCAGACAATATGGTAAAATAATGCACATTTACAACAGCATTTCAATGATCTAGAAAGCACTGCACTAAGTTTCGATACCAATGAAACTTGTTATCAAAGGGAAATAACTCAATTTCAGTCAATATTCCGAAGTAATCAACTTACGCCTTTCTCTCGAAGTTATTCTTGGAGTCATCAATGAATTTCTGACCCGAGTCCCCATTTTCGCCGAACATCACAATATAAACATTTGCATCTGTTCCAGCCCCTCTTTTGTCCCCAGTGTACACTGTCACTTTGTATTTGGTGTCTGGAATTTTTGAAATATTTTTAAAAAATTAACGCCAATTCGCAAGCTCTTTCGTTAAGTCAAAATATGATAACACGTATGCTTATTACCTGAAAAATGAAAACATCACTGAAGGACGAATCATACTTCACAAAATTCATAGTAAATTAAAGTACAATATAATGACTAAAGCATTTATATCAAATGTTTTTCCATTAATTTCAATGCAACTCTCTATTTCATTAGAAATCAAGATAAATAGTATACCGCAAATATTTATGATTCTATTGAAACTAGAAATGTGTCCACTGGACACAAGTGCCGCCAATTTACTCAATCAAGGGGTGTAACTCTGCTCTTACTAAATAAATGCATTCGTAAAAACCCAGGGCCCGTATTCATAAAGCTTCTAAAGAGAAAATTTCCCTTAGATTTATAAATATTCCTAAATTTGATAGAATATTCCTTAAATATTGGAAAAATTCTTTAGTGTTATTTTAAGGAGATTTTATAAAGATAAGGAATTTCCTTAACTTAAAATCTTATGAGCTTTATGAATATGGGCCCAGGTGCGTAATTTCACATGATGACTAACGTTCCAACGAAGCTTTGTAACTCTAGGTCAAAAACTTTTGGAGATATGAAGAGCATAAGTTTTGTAGGACAGATTTACAAGGGTAACTCTAAAGGGTATCACTAACACAAAAATACAGCATCTATACAAGTATGTTTCATTATTTGATGCACAATATTATACATTATGTACACATATTCATCAAAACAGCGTTATTATTGTGTCATAAGAAAGTGGTGAATACAAATATGTCATCTTCGGAAAAACAACATAGCTGTTGCATATCAACCCACCTCTGCCTCAAGTCTAATGTATGGAATTGAACACAATAAAGAGGCATGCATTGTTACTGTAATTCTAATGTTACTTAAACGTCATGGTCATGCATAAAATAAAAAATATTCTATGAACAGGAGAGAAAAGAATCACAACAGATATATAAACCATGTTTTCATTTCCACACGAACCTTCCAACTTAACATGCGTGATCAATGACATGATGAGAAACCTCAATAATAAGATCACTCTGGAGGAGTTCTGTGAGTTATAAAGAACTTGAACTGTCTCCAGATCTTTTATAATTATATGTTATTATAAACTCTCAAAAAAGTCATATGTTACAGATAACAGTGAAAAATAATGTAATTTAAAATGTTTTTACAATGCAGTAATTTGCTGATAAATTTATAAATTCATAAATTTTATAGGTTGTTTAAGTATTTTGAATTAAAGCAGATATACTCTTAAGCACATACAGTAAAACCTAAATAATAAGACCACCCTTGGGACCCTTGAACACCGGTCTAAATATTAAGGTGGTCTTAATATTGAGGTTGAATAAAGAGCAAAACAGTGAAAATGGACTTAAAAAATGATGTCTTAATTTTGAGGTGGTCTCATTATTGAAGTTTTACTGTATGACCATAAGCCTTATTGCCATGGAAACAAAATTATTTAACTTTTGACTGGTTGTCTTGTGTTCTACCCATTCAGCTTCATAACAGAAAGTCAGTTTCTTATTGAAAGATAACCATATTCAAAGTTACCAACCAGGAAAGTGCCTCAGTAATAGAGGAAAATAACAGAATATGATCACCACGGTAACTAACAGATTACCGTATTAAAATTTTGAAATAAAGAGAAATGATCAATCAGGCAAGGTTGAACATAAAATAACATGCATTTGGATGACTGGGCAATGATTAGAGCTATGAACATTGCAAGACCTTATCCCGTGAAACATCTCATATTGTATCATATATATCACTTACCTGGCCTATTTTGAACTGTTAGTTGTTGGAAAATTAAGATAAATATACCAATAGTAAAGCATATTGATCAACATATGTATATCCATTATCTTTCACATATAAATACTAGTACAAAGGACAAATACAAATGTATTTTAAATGCATAGAAATAAATCTAAACATATCCAGGGCTCTAGAAATCTACTAGCCTGACGTTCCGGATCTAATGCTGATTCGGGCTACGAACAGTTGATTTAAGTTAGTCCAGGGCAAATCTGTTTGTAAAGCTAATAAACATTGGACATTCTATATCGAACAAAAATCATGCATTACTGGCAGTTTGAAATTGATGAAAATTCAAACAGTCATCAAATTTTCTCAGACAACTAGCCTCCCATATCAGACAAGTCAGATTTAACATGTTCACTTGTCTTGGACAAGTGTATTTAAAAAAAATCTAGAGCCCTTACGTCATTCCCGTTTTCTATCAAACATTTACAAATCCACGTAACATTCACACATCATGATGATTAGTTGAGTAGTTAAAATCCACCAGATATTTGAAACATTTTTATTCAACATTACGATACAATAAGTTTAAAATCATATAACTAGTGATTAAAATTCAACAATTTCTTAATATTATCACTATCTAAAGAAAGTGTCAAAAAGTAATCAATAAGAGGCTAGATTTGAAAACAATATCTGCTTCCACTGCACAATATCACAGTAAAACCATCAGAAATACAAACTTCATCCATATACAGGTAAGTCAAAATATCAGATGTTGTGTACTTTATATTTTGCATGCCTCAACAGGGATAAATTTAACAGCAATCAAAGTGTAGGGAAACCACATTGTTTGTGATGTCATTTTTGCTACTGCACTCGGAACATCATGTCAATGTAACTTTCTTTTTTTTCCCCAAAATAAAGCACATTCAATGAGGCTATGCAGATCAAGCACTCGGAGCATCGTGTCAATGTAACTTTCGTTCTTCCCCAAAATAAAGCACAGTCAATGAGGCTATGCAGATCAAGCACTCGGAGCATCGTGTCAATGTAACTTTCGTTCTTCCCCAAAATAAAGCACAGTCAATGAGGCTATGCAGATCAAGCACTCCGAGCATCGTGTCAATGTAACTTTCTTTTTTCCCCAAAATAAAGCACAGTCAATGAGGCTATGCAGATCAAGCACTCGGAGCATCATATCAAATGCAGTTTGACTCCTGGTAAGATTCATGTAGTACAGAGCATGTTATTTGTCAAATGATTAAGTGTTTGCAAAGGTACAAACCCGACTGTCTGGCATCACAAATTATGTGGTTTCACCAAGATGTATTGCACAGTAGACAAGTTTGTATGAAAGAAGTTTGCCACCAGTTACAAAACTCAGTATAGGGAGGCTTTACCATTCTTATATATGCTATTAGAAGGTTACCTTTTCGAACTGCAAATGGGTCTCGACTCCCTAATAATGTCCTACAGATTGCACCATCACCTTCGTCTTTGGCGAGCCATTGTGAACAAGGAAAATAATATTTCCACTTGGGATGCAGAAGGTCAGTCACTACAATCTTGATAAAATATAAATAAACAAACATTAGAATATATCACAATGTTATCACAAGTTTAATATACTGTATAGCAGGTTATTATTGGAGAGGTGTTTATTTTGGCGCTATTGGTGTCAAGGTCAAATCCGCCAAAATAAACTCTGCCAAAAAGTGTAACTAAAATTAATGGAAACTTTCGTGACCTATTTGTTAATTTGGAAAATGGCGACTTTCTTAGAAGGGGAAGTAAATCTACCATGTTTCCCCTGATTAACAATCACCATATGTTGTGGATTAATGATGAGTAAAACACTGAATTATTCTGAATGCACAATTGAAAATGAAAAAATTGGCAGAAAATTGCAAATGCGCCAAAATTAAACACCGCCAATAAGGAGGACTCTAAAAACCGCCAAAATTTGGCACCGCAGAAATATAGCGCTATACATTATTTATCGTATCATGGCACAGTACCCATCCATTAACAATGATTTTGCAATATTTGAGGTATACACAATCTCGTCATGTAGCTACGTAGGCACAGAGAGGACATGGTAGATATTTCTCCCATGTACACACAAGTCATACCAACTATCACGCACCTATGTGAAAGAAGTCCTACCGAGTTACCATACAAACTTAGCATATTCAGAACATCAGTACTTCATAAAGACTAGCTAAGTCTACCCAATGTACAATCTGTATACAAGGTTAGACAACAAAAATCTTTAACGCATAATATAAATAACTTACTCTTTCCAAATACCAGCCAGGTGCGAATCCAGTGTTGTCATGTTCTATTCTGATTCTTGTCAAAGGTCCAACACAGTTTGAATGTATTTTAACTAATTCACTTGTTTGTGTCTGGAATGGTGTCTTACTTTTGACACTTTTTAGATGAGTTTTTGCTGTAGCGCCAGTTTTACCATATATGGTAATATACACATTTGAGTCTGTTCCAGCATTTTGTTTGTCCCCAGTCACAACAACAACCTCGTAATCTAAAATCAAACAAATATAGCAATAAAATATCACATAATGTACATCCAATATCAAATACAGTAAAACCTCATGTAAATACCACCTCAATAATAAGACCACCTCAAAATTAAGAACGCTATTATCAAGTCCATTTTACCGTTTTGCTCTTTATTCACCCTCAATATCAAGACCACCTCAATATTAAGACCAGTTTTCAAGGGTACCAAGGGAGGTCTTATTATTGAGGTTTTACTGTACTTTGTTGTAGAATGACCAACCTTATAAAGCACCAGCATTTAGTGGAATATGTGAGTTAGTGCATACATATATACAGCACAACCCCTCCACAGAGGCACTCTCTTGAGCAACAACTTCTCTTCAACAACATTATCATTTTATCCTGCTATCAATTCAACCTCTCTAGAGCAACAACCTCTCCATAACAGTCAAAATTGTGCCTTGCACAAAGGGTATTGCTCTGGAGAGGTTGAACTGTATTCTATATGAGGTATGATATTATCAATGTGAGTATATACAATTGCACTCATTCCTCAAACATTGTCTTGATTCATGATCTGATGATTTAACGATAAATCAATGAAAGATTGTCTTGATTTATGATCTGTGATAATTTAACGATAAATCAATATATAGAGGATATTGAGTGAGCGTTGTACAAGTATTTAATTTATTGAACGCTTTGAATAAAATGATACGAAGCTTAGAGCCTCTGATGAATTTATTAAATATATCGAACAATTCGCGAATATCAAGCGTAACTGGAAAACGTAAATGAATGAAAATCTTTCCTCTCAAAATGTCATCGATAAATATGCTAAATGACATCATTACATAAACAATTCTCTGACATCATTCAGTATACACGTGTTCAGTGAGTCCATTCCACCTTGCTGACTCAAGTCACTTATCAAGAGTGCAGAATCAAGTTGATTTTGATTGATATAGGACTGAGCTCCTGGGACAAAGATAAATATTATGGTATGATGTCTTCTTAAACATGTATCATTTGAGATGGAATACACTTATTGAACTGGATAGGTAGATTGGAAAAAATTTTGCTGGACATGCAGTGTAGATTTGTCATAACAGTTTGTTCATGAACATTCTTATTTAATGCATCAAACGTACGTTGGCGATATGGATATTTTTTATTATTACTTGTTTCGTTAATTGTAAACAAGCAGCGCATGGATTTCATTAAGGTTTCTCCGCTCATCAGCATATCATATGCACACTGTGCAATATGATATTTAATGCATCATAAAAACATGTGTGTGTGATAAGCCTAAATAAAGTATTTATTACCAGTCTTTGAGCCAAGATGTGGAAAGAATTCTCGCTTTGAGTGACCATCACTATGATGCAGTGATAACCAGGTATTACACATAAATATCCATGACTTTTGTCTCTTAGTGTTGACAACTTCTACTTCCTGGAGAAACCAACCATCTTCTTTCTTTATACCATCATGCTGTAAGTATTATACAGTAAATTATAACACAGAATTCACATCAAACCAAATCAAGCCATTCACTTATTATAGTCACATACACATATTTTGGCACACATTAAGAATGATTGAACAAGAAAGCTCAAAAAAAGTTTAACTTCAATTTAAAATCTTCCAATGACCTTACAGTAAAACCATTGATATTATCATATAAAATGAATGGTCATGTATGTGAAACAGTACAGTAAAGGATTTAGGATGGTATAAACCAGTCTAAATGCTGGAGAACTGTCGTAAGTTGACAGCATTAGGCAAGTAAAAAGCAGTAAAATCTGACGAACAGAATGATAGCAGATAATATGATTGAATAAATTAACAAACAGAACGTCATGATGAATTTTTCCAGAGAAAGAAATATCATGCTTTCGAGACACAGTTAACAAACAAAAATAACAAGATGAATATTTCCAGAGAAAGAAATATCATGCTTTCGAGACACAGTTAACAAACAAAAGTAACAAGTAATATTACCTCCATGACTAGAGATTTGATGTGTCCTAACTCTGGACCTCGGATTTTAAACATGTGAGTAGTGCCTTTTGAAAACTTAAATGATACGCCTTTGTTGGACTTCACTGATCCGGCTTTCTTTGTCAGTCTTGTTCGGGTAATTTTTGACTTTGTGCCTTTTAGCGAAATGAAAGCCTAAAAAAATAATTATACAATATGAATTAAAATCAAAAGAATTAAAATAAAAAAATAATACATATGTTAATGCAAGTAGAATGTTGCAAGTTTACTTGTTCAAATGAATCTATTTACATAACCAGGAAGTGGTAATGTCCCTTCAACTGCATAATAGGTGTATTACGTCATGCTAGTATGACTTTTTTGAAACAAAATTGCAGTTATAAGCCTTACTTGACTTCATCAGTAAAAATCCTTTCGACATCAACATGCATCATTCTAATTACTAAAATACATGATAAAAACACAATCTTCAAGACATTAAGAATTTGGTATATTATTTTCCGTACCTTAGCATCAGTACTAGCCCCTTTCTTATCAGCTGTAGTAACAAACACCTTGTATAGTACAGGCCCCTCACCAGCGTCTGCTTTCAACTTCCTTCTTGTTGAACTTGGAGCACTTGAAGGTCGACCCCCCCTCTGAAATACAAACAGAATTAAATGTTATTTTAATATCACATGCATGTATTTCTATTGTAAGTGGTAAATCCTGAGCGAGATTCTATTTTTAAAAAATTGCGTGCAGGTTTACTGACAGAAACCAATCAGGTTAATATAAATATGAGATGGATGAAATCCAGAATTCCCTAAAAAAGGGTTTTTACCAGGGGCTCGAACAAAGTTTAATTTTACATTCATCGTGGTTCAGTCTGATGTTAAATCCTGTCTTGTTTTCAATGTGATTCAAGCAAGATTTTATCAGTATACTATTGTTTGTAACACAGGTTTAAATGGAAACCCCATATTTATATTAAATCCATAGTAGACCTATTACTTGCAGCATGAATAGGTAAAATAATATGAATTATTCCTTCTTGTAAAGTTTGATTGTGTGACCTACCCTTGCTACTGCTTGTATGGCCCCAAATCTACGCTCAAAATACTCAGTAAGATGTGGATCCCCTAAGGGGTCATATGAAGGAAGTGGTGCCCCTTTACCTCTCTGAACCTCAGGATACCCAAGGTTCTTGTTTACAAAGCCTTCTCTTTGTCGAGCTGAAATAAGAAAATCATATATTATTATTGACCTCATATTCTACAACCAGTAAAAGTGAAAAACATGATACTCAATTTCAACTCTGAGTAAAGCATTCTCAATGTTCATATAAATTGAAAATCGCACTTTGGTAAATTGAAAAAATCTAAAGAATGTTAATATAAGCTACAATGCATTCCTGTACAATTATGGTCAAGTTGTACATTGTATTTTGTTTAAGTTAGTATTTGTCATATCAAATATGCATGCATATGGAATGTCTAATTTGTATCATGAAGAACATTGAACATAATATCATATATAAATTAGTAAGCATCCTGTCAAATTGTTTAGATATAATGTACATTAATTTACGCAAAGTACTTCTACAATTGTATAATTTCATAGACATTATTATACAACATAATTTGGCTCAGAAAATCAAATAATTAGATACAGATTGAGTAGTTTTACAACCAGTATGAAAGTAAACAGATTGTCCAATGACACTAAAATTTCTTCTGCCTCAGTCTCGAAAATGGTTGTAAATTAAGATGGAACAATGCAAATTCAATCCCTCTTAGAAATCATGAAAACCCCACTTTGCGTTAAAAAAGTTTTGAAGCATGAACTAGTCAGAATGTGATTATAGTTTTCTGAAATTTACATTAAATTTTCAGTAATTTATAATATGAATAAAAACACATACGAGCATATGGGTGTGTTTTAGGATATTCTCTATTAACATAATAGCTTCTAGACCGTGCTGGTGCGTTATTTTCAACATGGTTTGATGATTTCCATGGATCATAATAGGATGGAGCAACAATTCTTCTTTGTGGTGCTGAAATTAGACATCATATATGTAAATGGAGAATGTGTTTCATCCAATGGGATTTTCTGGATGGGTTAGTACTGTAAGACAAGTTAACCAATTGTTTTTCCTGAAAATATCAGTACTAAATGTATAGCAAAATTTATTGAAATAGCAGCTCAACTATAATTCATTTTTTTATACGATACTAGTATTCCACTGCAAATTGATATCCATGTCTCTGACAGTTTAAGCAGTATTCTACCACTCAAAAATAGACAATGCGGGAGGGCTTGAAACATAGACAGTCCAATGATTATGACCCAATGAGCATTTCTGAAGCAAGTGGCGAGTGGATGGCTATCAAAATATCATATATCAATGATCAGATGGAATGTTATATCTCACATCCATTGTTTGACTTCTTGCCCCCATCGACAGAACACCTACCACATTAACTTCTTCTTGACTGAAAATTACTTCAAAATAATGTCAATGTTTACTAAATACTACATTGTAATTCCATCAGTTTATCAATGTTATTTCATTAATTTATATGAAATAATAATAAACATATAACCATAGCCCTGTGGCAATGCTGACCTGTGCGCAGTTAAATCATACAGTCAATAAAAACATACAGACCAACTTTAGAAAATATTTAGGTGATCTCACTTAAATTATAAGTTTGTAAAATAGTCCAGATGTGCGCCTCATAGTTCAGCTAAACAATATCAGTGCCATTATGAGCTCAGTCTTAAATACAAGGTATACGTTCTGATGTTGTATCTTACCTGAATATGGTCTAGTAGGTTTTGAAACATTATGATGTCCATCGCATGAGTAAGGTGGTTTAGGATTCAATGGTCTCTGTGGTGGTATTGGCCGAGCTACGTGACTAGACATTGGTTGTATTGGTATTGTCATGCATCGTTTCACTGCCTCGCTGTTGGTACATGGTTGAGACATGTAAGACATCCTTGGTTTGTTTTTAAAATATTCTACAAAGAAAATATTTTTGCAAATATATGTACATTTATATATAATATCTGAAGACCAATTTATTGAATCAACTCACTACCGGCTTACACATCATGATGATATTGTATTTAAAACAGTGAAAATTCAGTAATTATACCAAAAAGTCCCAAAATATTTTCTAAAATGTCATTTTAAACCCGTTATACATGTACCTGTAAGTATACACATGGACTATGTAGTCAATGGGACAATATCAAATTAAGTACTGATACACCTGCTTTCATGAAATTGAATACCCTAGTAAATATTTACATAAAAACTGTAACTAACTTCAACAGAAGAATTTGGATTATGCACTACACAATATTTCACAAAAGCCAACAGGCACAATTCATGTGATGCTATAGAATCGCAATGACACGTTTACTGTAAGACTTGAAGAACAATATATAGATTTCTAAACAAGTTTTCACAAGTAACTCATTTGCTTGCCTCTCAAAGGAATAAAGGATAGTCAATGGTTACATTCATGAAATGATACATGTACACAGTTATGCTAGTAACTATCAACTAGATACAATAAGTGTCAACATGTTCATCAAAATGTTTGAACCATATGCTGACACGATACAATGATTATCTCTCCCGTTCTCAATAACCAAGAAGGAATGTCTGTCTCTAATAAGAACCAATATCTGAAACTAAAATACATCTCAATCATTAAATGCTTACCTGTGTTGTAAAATGTAAAATCAACATAAATCCGACCTTTCTATGCTAATTCAGACTTGTCAGTCAGAATGGTACTTAGACACTTCAAATACTGTGGCAATTATAATCCAATTATGAAATATTTTCATCATTCCATGTATAAGTGAAAGGCATTTTTGAGTTACTGATACTGTATTGATTAAATGTTTTCCCTATAAACAGTGTGGCATTATACCATGAAACTACTAAAACATGTATAAGCCTGAGAGTCACGTGGTACAAATTATTGGTTAAACAAGAAGTTGTTTACCTTCGTATCAGCGTTGCCAATCACCTGCGCGCATGCGCAACGTATGTACTCTTCAATTCGGAGTTTACGGGAACATCTGTCAAATTGCAGTCAAATTGTGCAATCACCAATATTCGCATTTCTTTGAGAATCGAAACAACTGAAGCCAATTTTTGTATTTAGACGATAGTAAGAAAAAAAGTCTTAGGTTTTACAGATATTTGTCAAAGTTAATGTGCTTGGTGCTTTCAATTTTCCGTGCCGCCGTTAAGGTACGAAAAGTACGAACAGATTCGTCTTCCGGACAATTCGATACAGACTATTCTGGTGCTATTTTTGCAGTTTAATTGTATTTCTGAGTTTCAATTAACAAAGTATTGACCAGATATCTTTCATGCATCAGTTGAGAAATTGCATGTATTATATTTAATGAACTTTGGTTTGATTCTTATGATACGGTAAATGAGATAGGATACATTTGTGAAGGAAGTATAATCATGAAACGTTTTAAATTGGGGAAGTTCGTTCAATAACCTGTCATTTCATTACAGTGACTAATTTAAAACATGGATGATACAGACCATGCTACAGTATATGCATAAGAACCTTATAAATGTGTATGTTGACTGCTAGATATATCTTGGTGTAGACAAATATTTAGAACAAACTGTCGCTCAATATTAGATGATATTGTTGTGAAAATATGTGATAATGTTTATTAGTCACGAAAATATGTTTCTGTTATAAATTACATACAAATAAATGAAAAATATATTTACAGGTCTAGCTGAGAGGAAATTGACGACAGTTGTACAGTATTCACCCTCGTTATTAAATGTCTGCTTGCGGATTTTGACGAGTATCCACGTTGAATTTGAAATTTAAGAATAAACATTTTGTAATTTCATAATGGAGACCCAGGTATTTAATGAGAAGACAGATTCAAATTTGAAGTGCAGATATTTCATTGCTAAAGTAAACTCTTTCCCATCATTGAAACAAGCTTTGTTGTCTAGTAAGTGGGCTTGTACAAATAGGAATAGTTCTCCACAGCCTGTTGATATCCTGTGTGAAGCTTTCCAGCAAGGTACAGTCATCATTATATTTAGTGTAAGTAATTGTCAGGGTTGGCATGGTTATGCTAAAATGACTTCTTCCCCTGAGCTGGAAACTACACCAACATCAATACCATTAGAGGATGCATCTGTTAATAACGACAGTGTTCAGATAGTTGAAGTAAAAACAAATAACGATAAAGATGTTAAACAAGTGCTTTCTTCCCAGATGTATCATTACTTTTGTATCAAATGGCTTGTGCACTTCACTGAATTTGGAGAACAATGTCTGTCGGCAAAGAAAACTGATGAATTATTTTGTATTGAAAAACCAACAGGTAACAAAATTCTGTTGAACAAAAGTCGGAATTGGCAGGAACTGGATTTAAATACCGGAGAACAACTTTGTGTAATGTTAGATGAATTTTATAGTCACTTATGTAAGAATCGTGATGAAAAACAATTGTTAAAAGTGAAATCAAAGCCATTCTTTGATGAACCATTGGGATGTACAACTGAAGAAACCTGGAGAAAAATAGTCAATCAGGTTGAAAACGATCTTGGAAAAGTAATATTGGCCTGTCCATTTGGAAGTCAGAGGTGAATACCATTGGCATTATGCATTTATGCAGAGTATTGTCACTATAGTTGTTTTAGTGTCTTGCTGACACCTAAGTGCTTGAACAACATGTTGTTAAGGGGAAATGATCACTTATTGCTGTGTAGATGTACATAGATATATTTATTTATTGCAATATTGCCCATGAGCATACATGCAAATTTTAAACTAGTAAAAAATAAATACTTTCGATCAATGTACAAATGAAAATATTAAAGCACATAAATCATTGATAAACGATCCAAACAAAATGTTGCAATATATTTCACTAAATGTGTATTAGTTAAGAAAGGGTACATAAATTATATAAAGAGAGATATTATTGTTTGAATTTTAAAAACTATTGTGCTGATGTCAGCAATGATTTTTCAGAAATGTTTAAATCTCAGTAAATCAAGGATATTGATTTTGAGAATGATTTCGATGTTGTTCTGGCTTAAATTTTGCTGCATATTTAAAGTACCAGATGGAATCTTGTATTTCGATTTTTCAGGTATAACCTTCACACAAAGGACAGTGATACTGATATGTTTATTGTCTATCAGGGAAAAACCCGGGATGCACTTGGCTTTAATCCACCAAAACAAACTGTAAAGGTACTGTAGTGATGTGGGGTTAGCAGCCGCCCGGTTAGCTCAGTCGGTAGAGCGCCGTACTAGTATTTAGGGGGTCATGGGTTTGAGCCCCACATCGGGCACACTTTTTCCCCTTGATTTACTTTAATGGTGGCAGCGGTGTTTGACGGCCCATGGTGGTTGAGCCTCAAATGCCGGAAGGGGGAGAAGTGTAGTGATGTGGGGTTAGACAGCCGCCCGGTTATAAGCTCAGTCGGTAGAGCGCCGTACTAGTGTTTAGGGGGTCGTGGGTTCGAGCCCCACATCGGGCGCACTTTTTCCCCTTGATTTACTTTGGTATTTATAGATACATCTGTTGCTAGCAAATCAGATTATTAAGATAATTATTGTATAACTTATTATAATTTATATATTATCTAATTATAGTGCTGTTCTATTAACCGCAAACATATGAATATATTGCCTGGACCATTATACTAATACATGTAGTGCAAAAAAGGAGTAATGAAATGTTTGTGTTTGTCCGTACGCTTGACAGAGAAAAGGCTGTGGTTGTGTTTTGATAGAAAAATAAACCAAACAGCAGTTGTAGATTTATGCACGAGTGCATTTCCTTACCTCAATCGGCATGGATCGGTCCTGAAAGTTCATACACCTGTTTGTGGTCAGTTTAACAGCACTATACTTTATCTCTCCGTGTAAGCTTTTCGCACTGTTACTAAGGAATGTCTCAAGGACTTGATTGATACAAAGCACTGAGACGACTTGTAAAGAATATTTGATACCGGTAAATCTCATTTTGCAAAGAATATGACATGCTTGGTCATTTATTAGACATAAGGTCAATGTTCGTCATTAACAAGTATGTGCGGTGAATACCTATGGACCAAAAACTCCAGTGTGATATTTTTGCAATTTTTCCATTTTCAACAGATTGTTGTGGAAATGATATATGTCATCCACCATACCCGTATGTACATGTTGATGATTTACATTGACACCCTTAAACTTTTTAGACAACGAATGAATTTATACCAAATAAATCAAAGCGCTGAAAGCACTAGTTTTGTATCAAACACTTGCAGATTCACAGAAAGCGTGAATCATTATTGATGAATCATTAAATTTAATTGGGCAGTAAAGTTTTCAACCAGTATTGAGTATGTTATACAGGTTACGCTCATATGTTGAACTCTTTTTAACCGATTCACTTACCTGTTATTCTTGCACCACAAAAAGTAGTTTTCATATTAAGGCGCTGCAACTGTCGGAATTGTTCTAAGGAACAACTATAAACAGAAGTAAAATTAATATGTATGTTTTATATCCGTCATTTCTAGAACCAAGAACTGGAGTCATGTGACTATACAATACATGAAGTATATCGTTACTGTGAATTGTTGCTGTCTGGTGATGCAAGATGTGTGGAAACATTATATCTCCATGAATCAACAGTAGTACAATCCTCACCAGAGTTGGAAGAGTTAAAAGCTTGCAAACATCTATTTCTTAACAGGTAGTTACATATTGTTTATTATTGAGGGAATTAGATCGTTATGCTATCCTGGTAATGTTTGTATAGATAGTTCCCACATCTACAATATTTACCTCCCTTGTTCTGAATAGTCAGCCATTTTGATAGGCAAAACTAATAAGCCCTTATAAGAATAATTCCTAAATATTTGATAATTGGGAAAAAATACCAAGAGAATTTGCATGCGACAACCACTTTTTCTTAAACTTACTGAGCCAACTGCCCACATGAGCATAATGAATAAGTTATTAGTATGCCCCACTCTGAAAGGGGGAGGCATATAGATTTGCCCTTGTCCGTCCTTCCGTCCGTCACAAAATCTTGTGTCACTCGTATCTCCAAAAGCATATGAGCCAGAGTCATAAAACTCTACAGGAATGTTCACCAGCATGTGAAATTGTGCACCTGGGGTTTCATGTTTGGCTGTGTCCAGTAAGTGGAAAGTTATGGCCCTTGACTTAGTTAAAATATAGCCTACAGAGTATGCAATCTTGTGTCACTCATATCTCCAAAAGTATATGAGCCAGAGTCATAAATCTGTACAGGAATGTTCACCAGCATGTGTAGTTGTGCACCTGGGGTTTCATGAATGGCTGTGCCCAGTAAGTGCAAAGTTGGCCCTTGACTTAGTTAAAATATAGCCTACAGAGTATGCAATTTTGTGTCTCGCATATCTCCAAAAGTAATTGAGTCAGAGTCATAAGACTTTACAGGAATGTTCACCTGTATAGTTGTGCACCTGGGGTTCATGTATGGTTCACCATAATCCGTAGACTTCAAAGTCTTATGTAGATCCGCTGTGTTACCAGAAGCTGGACCCTTCGTCTGACGTAAATTGCTGGATTCGCGCCGGTATTCCATATATAAATGAAAGATTTCCTGGTGAATATCATCATGAGTCATTGTTTCACATGATTATTTACAGAGATTGTTTAGACAAGTATTTAAGAGATGCTCAGGGTAGTAAAGGAACAAAATACTTCAAGAAATGGTGCTTAGAGAATCCAGATAGGGATATCTTACCACCTAAGCTATGTAAGATGGTGTACGTCATTGTACGATTGCTACAGAATGCCAGGTAAGAAAGAGATTTATTTACAATGTATTTTTTCCCTGTTTACTTTGCACATAGACAGCATATACTTCAATGTTAATATTTGTTTAATTATAAACAGTAAAATTAATCAAATGTAGTCAATTATATTTCAAAAGTAATACAAATATAAAGTGCAGTAAAACCTCACTTAAAGACCACCTCAATAATAAGACCACCTCGAAATCAAGAACAAAATTTTCAAGTCCATTTCCACTGTTTTGATCTTTATTGAACCTCAATATTCAGACCACCTCAATATTAAGACCAGAGTCCCAATGGTGGTCTTATTATCAAGGTTTTACTGTTATCGTAAGTAATCAATTACATTTTTAAGACATTGTAATTTGGTCAATTACATTCAAAGTAATCATGCCCAGGTCTGCTGTTTAGTGGACTGGGTTAAAAGTAATTTTGCAACCATAAATAACCGCAAATTCTTCCTGACTACAAGGGTATTTGACTGGCGTACTGTTGCACTGTTGAATAAGTTTATTTTTTCTTCTTCATTGTTCAAAGAAAATGAACGCATTTGTCTGAATTAAACATAACCAAGTAACCATTATTCAATTACTTATGAAACTACATGTACTTGCATTTATTGCAAAAGAAGACTTTGTCCATTTATGTACCCTTCCATGAAAATTTGACAAAAATGTCGATTTTCCTCCACATGTGGAGGAGTTGCCGGCTCCTTGTGGAAGGGTAAGTTAGTACTGGTAAGAATTCAGTCCAGGAAAAACTGGTTAGGTGAACCGGCCGCCGTATATAACTGAAATATCGTTGAGAAACAAATTGTCCATTTATGTTTCAATTCTTTAACTCTAGGTTCGGTTGGTGGGTAAAAAGCAAACTACCAAACTTTTTGTTATCAGCTCTGATACTGTGCAAGTTTTGGTTATGGTCCTCAACTTTAAATCGCTTGCCCCTCACTGTTGTGGGTTCAAATCCCACCTGGGGATGTAGACTTCGCACTTGAGGAAGCTATCTAGCTGGCTTATGGAAGGGCAGTGGGTCTACCCAAGTGCCTGTCTATTCCCAGAATAATCCTAGAAGGGGCTACTTGTGTCTTCCTTCACCCTTAAAGTACATGTGTCTAGTTGTTTATGTGACTTAAAGCCACATTACAAAAAGCAAAGAAAGGAACTCTACCAATCCACTTGTATTATGTAATAGTGTGTATAATAATGAATACGTTTTAAATCTTAACTAAGGACAAAGATTTTAATTGTAGTGTATGAGGTCCTATGTTTTAATGTTATTGTTGTTATACTTGTAGAAACATCGTGAATGGAGATGATTTTGTTGTGTATAGAGACAATGTGTCACCTGATAGAGAATGTTTGATGAAGATTCGTGCTGGTGATGTACCTGTACAATATGCACTGGATCTTATAACTGAGTAATTTCAAAATATTATTCATTTATTTATAACACAAATGAAGGCATCGAGTGGTAATAACACTGATGTGTTATTTTCGAGAATTCACTAGTGAAATAACAAAGCATGTGCGTGATGTCACAACAAAAACTCGCCATAGATGTGCCCAAATGATGTTGGCTTTGTTAAATATCATTAAGTATGAAGTATGACATTTTAATTCATTGAAAATTATTGTTTTGCTAATCTGAATATGATCTGTGATACAATCATTTGAACTCATATTTGTCGGGACTACTGTTTGGTGCATCAGCTTTTGTTTACATACGACCAAATTACAATGGCCATACAGTCAAACCTGTCTGTAAAGACCACCCATGGGAACAGCAAATTGTGGTCTTTGTTTACAGGTGGTCTCTATTAACAGATTAAATATAATTGAAAATGGTCTGATGGGTGATAGAATTGGTGGTCTTTGTTCGCAGGTGGTCTTTAACACAGGTTTGACTGTACTTTGCTTTCACATAATATAATTTGTTGAGGAAATTCATGTGTTTCTGCTATTGTGTCATAACTGAAAAAATAACCACTCATGTAAGATACTCTATGTGTATCCACGGGAATAATGGATTGTCATGGAGGGGATTTTGACACTCAGTGGTGTAGGACGAGTGATTTGAAGTCAGAGACCATAACCATGCTACCATGGAAGCCCCTTTAAGATGCTGGTCCTTAAAATGTTATGAATTATTGTCCTGTCTGCTCTATGGTGACTGTTACCTTATCATGCCATTAATGTTTGTTTTCACCAACAAAAACATTTTGGTCAGAATTTCACCTTCTCACAAACCTACTCAAGGACTGTAACTCTTTCATATACCAGTCTGTTCAGCAGTCAGATCCAGTCAAGAAATGCAATTGTGTTGTCCTAAGATGAACTGTTTGTATTTTCAGACTGGAGAATGATGTTATAAACAAGAGGGACAATGTACAGAACAATAGAACAGAAGTGCATCAAGTGTTAGAAAACTGGATTCTACAGCTTAGATATAAAGATTTCAAACAGTCTGATTTTAAATCATAATCGTAATAAAGAATACAATGCATTGCTCTAGTACAAGTAAACAAATGGTAAATTAAATGTCGAAAGTTGTTATAAGAGTTAATGTGATTGGTTAAAGTTGTTATAAGAGTTAATGTGATTGGTTAAAGTTGTTATAAGAGCTAATGTGATTGGTCAAAGTTGTTATAAGAGTTAATGTGATTGGTCAAAGTTGTTATAAGAGCTAATGTGATTGGTCAGATTTGTTGTAATCATGGTGATCAGGTTCCCTTCCAGAATTTGTTGTATTGGTTGATGTAAGACTTGCCTGGTAGTTGTAAAGTTGTGTTGGTTCAGATGGTCCCATTTTAACACTGTATGAGCTTGGTAGAGAAGTTTGACAAGTGATGTAAGATATTGCTGCCTAAGCTATAGGGGTGAGACAATACTGACGTATCGTGATACAATACAATCACGATATACCTCTCACGATACGTATCATGATATATCATAAAGAATAAGTAAAATGCTGTAGATGCTACACTTGTTAGTATTAATGGCAAGGATATATTAACTAATGGCACTAGTTAAGAATATTTTCTTAACAATACTTGTTTCCTGTTAAGAACAAAACACAAATGCACTACATTCAATGCCTGACATATGTGTTTACGGTTTCGATATTTGCAACGCATTTATGAGTTCTCAGGCAAGTTTACACAAGAACCTGGACAAGCGTAATTTTTTCGTTGCATTCAATTAATAAAAATGGCGGATCAATTCATCGATTTTTCTCAAACGTATTGATACGTGTATCGAGAGAGCTTGCAGCATTGTGCATCGATGTATCGATTAATTGTCTCACCCCTATTAAGCTACGCCATACTTGGTATTGCTGAATAGTGACAGTGTATGTTGACAAAAAAATATTAAGTTATTGAAACTTGCTTTATGACAATAATGGCATATTAACAATAATGTTTCTTTGCTGACAAATGTATAAAGTGACTATAAACCTTGTATTTTGGACAATTTCTCATTGCTATTGTTCTGAAAATATATGAAACTGGTGTTGTCTAAAATACTCAATGAATCTGTTGATCTGAATTATATTGTTACCAAGGATACAAATTTCAGTAAAGAAATAAAGGGATAACGAATAAATTCTTGTGTAATATTTTATTTTTATCACACAATAACAGAACATAAGAAATGTATGATACACAAAACCGTCAACATACTGATACAACACTGTAAACATTCTACAAATTGCATATGTAAACACTTAATAAATTTTGATATTGTTTTTACCCAAGATGCATAGTAATATAAAAAATACTTCATGTTCTCAAATACTCCTTCCTGCAATTGTGACATATTAAATTGTCGATGCAAGTTTTATGGTTATTTAATACTAGTTGGCTGATGTAACAACCTGGTACAGTATCATACATTCTTCTACAGAATATACTTGAATCTTTTAATAACAACCATTCTTAGGTGAATTGGCTTAGTTTCTACGAATAACTCAAATATTACACAATATGTGATGTGTTCAGAGTTAAATAATTGCGATTGAGGTCTCGATTGATTCATACAAATACATTATTTATTGATGCATGTGGATTGTTCATAAAATATGCAATATGATTGTGAAACACTTAAAATACTATAACAATAATACAATGTAGTATACTATAATAAAATACATGTACTTAACAACGTAACACATGCTGTAAAAGATAATAAGATTGAATTTTAAAAATTGTGACTACTAATCAATATCTAATTATCACAGTCAATGCTTGACACATTATGAGAGAAATTATACAGTTTTTATCGATTCCAGCTAACGAATGTGAAACTAATGTCAGAATTTAGTAAATACTATTACAGTGTCATGTGTCTGCCTCTCCATGTCGAACAGTTTATATAATTTAAAAATGAAGAGAGAAATCAAATTATGTGAATTTAAATTCGTACAAGTTTTAATATTGTAAGAATTATGGAAAAAGGTTGACAGGTACAAATGATCTTAAACATAACAGTAGTTAAATTACAATTTAAAACATTTCTTTCTCAAAACAACACGATTTAACAATATTGCTTCCATAGAGAACTGACAACCATATCAATTGAATCCGTTGCAATCACTGCCCTGGACTGTTCATGATTTATACATATATATGCACACACACACATAATCCACATAACTTGCCTTGAACTTGATTTAAATCGGTTTTGTAAATAAATACAAATTGTATTTGTAAAAATAGTGGATGATTGTTCCATAATAAACATTATGCAAGAATATGAGTTTATTAATGACTTCATTGTCATAAAAATATGATTGAAAACTTTCAGCAAATAAGAATGCCTTATTAAGAAATATTCATTTATTTATTCATTTGAATATGATGTTTTTTGTTGAACACACAAGTTCAATAAATAGTTTATAAAAATATTCCAGCACAAACGTCATCTGATCAAACTAAGATCGGTTTCTCGCTACCAATATGCTGGTACTCGGTGTTATACATTTTTGGTGCTGTCATGGCGGACTTGGTGCCAGGAACTGGAAATAGAATGAATTACAAATTGCTTAATGATGTAATTGATCTATCATACAATAAAATAACCTGAATAACGGGTCATGTACAGATTTAAGTTGTTTTTAAAGGAATTGGAGCATAAAACATTCTCCATTTAGAAAATTTATTAAAATATCTGAAGGCATCATATAAAAGTGACATTCAAATTATATTCAGTGATGGTCCGACTCATCTAGATTCAAAATATCAAGCAATATAATATTTGAGTGTCATTTGGCTGTTAGTACAAAATTACACATTTAACCGTGCTGCCTGAACATGAATGATGGAAAAATGATTTCTATATGTATTTTTTTCCCTGTAATATCTCAATGCAGAATTCTTATTTTCTCATGAATTGTTCTCCAAACCGTCTGTTAGGAGGTCTTCTGTATTTACCACTGAGGTAATCAGGAAATAAACGGATAAGGAAATTCATTAGTGAACCCAGAGGGGTTCGAACCCACGACCCCGACATCTAGCACTAAAGTTACTGCGACCATACCCACTGCGCCACTGTGGCAACCATAAAAAAGGTTGTTCAAATGAGACTGATATGGTCATTATTACTTCAGTACACAGGATATAGGGTGTTTGTAACGTCTTGCTATGGTTTATTCGTACAAAAAGTGTTTTTACCTGGTAGAGTGAATGGTGTGTCCACGGGACAATACATGGCTTCCTTAGAACGTACATCTGATGGTCGTGTAAAATGATCCATATGTTCAGATTTGAGACCAGAATGAGGTACTGGAATCATAGCTTTCGGTTGTCTTGGAACTTTGGTCTTGGTTGTAAAGAAAGTTGTATCTCTCATTGGTAACTGCTCTCTCGGCACAGACGTTTTTGGTAAAGGACTGCAATAATAAAAATAAACACAGTTTAAGCATTTATTAATAAAATACAATGTAATGATTAAATATTTTCTGATAAAAACGTGACATGATTATATTGAGGGCTCAACGCAACAATGTTGTAACTCCTATATAAATACATAGTAGTTACGACATTGTTGCGTTGAGCCATCGATATATTAGTATCTTGTACAGCCTTGAAGACCAGAATGTGAAAATAAAATGTAGATGCTTCGAAATACAACATTCTATCTGAATATTTGGTAACATCTGAAACAAATATCAGGTCCTGATGTACTCACTTTGAAACGTCAAATTGAAATGGGCTATTCAAAACAATGTATTATTCGAAATAAAGTTGTGGACCCAATGAATTTGAATGAATGAAGTTGGACTGTATTTTAATTTTCTTGTTTACAATAAGAAATTCTTACTTCTGTTTCAATCCATGACCCCAAGCTTTAGGATAATCTTCACATTGCCAATATGTTGCAGCATCTTTTTTAGGATATTTCTTTAATTCCTCTGGTCTGAAAGCTCGATGGTCTTTGTGTGTTGTCGTCAGGTAAGGGTCCAAAAGATTTAATACTCCACGATCCCGTACATAGAATGGTTTACCTTGTAACTTAGGGTTTTGAGTTGTTGCCTGTCCAAGCTTTCAAGTAAAAAACAAATGTAAGTTACTTTTATATTATACATTGTCATTGTGGAAGTTGTTCAAAATGGGGATATTTAATTGACATTTACTGAATAATTTAATATGCGGTCATGATAATCATGGTATTTAAGAATGATTTGCAAACTTATTCAAACCAGATTACATATCCAAGGAATTACTAGTTCAAAGAAAAAGTGATGCTCAAGACCTGATTATGCTAATATAATATGTTTATAATACAAAGTGTATATAGTGATATCCAAACATCTTACATTAATTAGCATTGGAAGTCTACAAAGACAAACTTTAGCGAGACTTGGTGGATTTTGCTATGTGCCCACTGACCTAATACGGCTCAAGAAACGTTCATTATTATGCAATGTTAAGAATATAAGTCATATGAATGACTTAAATCTTTAAGTATTGAACCGTATGTTGCTGCAAATTCAAAAGCAGCTTTAACTAGGCTAATTATTTTATAGATGTGAAATTCAACAGAGGAAGTTTGTGAAATATTTCAATAATCATTTATCAAATAATACTTGTTCATGTTTATGCATTATGTCATAGATTTATTCTATTTAAGACATTAATGGCTGTTCATCTGTTCCACTAAATTCAAAAGGGTTTCAGATGTTGTTTGACTAATTTGACTGTCTCCAAACCTTATAAATTTCAGACCATCATTATATTAGACCAGAAAGCATCAGGGAAAGCATTCATAATTGCATAATAAAACTCATATTTCTTGATGTAGGTCTCAGCTTCACAAATATAGTAAAAGTTATGTTGTACCTTGCTGGGACCTTCGACATGGTGATCATGGAGATTATAATTCTGTGGTATACCAAGTCCTGCTGCATCATCAAAATGATATTTTTGTCTCACACCAGTTGCACTGTTAAAGTTAGCACGCATCTCTGACTGCTGGTTTCCCATAGTAAGTGGACGACGCCATCCTCCTGCAGACAACTGTAAGGAGATTTACAATGGGAATAAAACATTTTGAGATACAACACTGTAATAATGTGCTTGAACTAATTAATGGACAGTTACTTTCTACAAACATGTACATGCAAGTACCAAGGACTGTAGAACAGAAATCATGCATAGAAGACTTTCATTTTTTCTTAATTCTGGGTTATTTGCAAGAACTACTCTCATGAGCGTGCAAATGATTCAGTGAAGATGTAAAAATAACTCACTAGTTACTTATCAGTTATGGCACCCAGACATCTCAATTGCATAATCCTTTGTACATGATATTATTCTCCAAGATTGAAAGTATGCTAGAGACAATGTTATCATCATGCTTCAGTCAGTGTCTTGTTCATAAATCCCTTCAATAATCTTAAGCATTAATGTTAGCCTCTCAGTTATAATCTAATATTGATTGTTGGCAGTAAGACGTAGAAATAATACGTAGAGAAGGCATGGACAAAGTATATCATATTTAATTAAAACTTAATGTAAACTTTATTTTTATACAACAATACCTTTTCCGCTAAATCTTTAACATAATCCACTTTCCAGTGCCCAGGTGCCTTAAGATGGACAGAATTTGAGTATAAGGTAGCAGGATATTTTTTGTCATGAGCTTTCCCGGTGGTTGTTTGAAAATGTTGATCTCTGGTTATTTCATCCTGGTTAGCTAGATGTGGAGGAACAGGTTCACCAATTGATGCCTGAAGACAGAAATTTATCAACAATAAATAATTAATACACAACCAAATAACATGTATCAAGAAAATGTCATAAATATAAAAACAATATTGAATATTTGCTAGAGAATATTGTCTTTAAATATCTTATAAATGGATTAACAAAATTTGATTAGTTTAAAAAGATTTTTTTTTAATGAAACAAACAGCAAGATTCATACGAAAAGATTTCACGCAACTTAGTACTAGAAACTGTTGAATTGCTGTTCATAATATTTAACTTATTTACAGTATCTGAATTTTGAAATGTCAAACTTACAGAACATAAAGAATGTATTGCATGTACAGACTGTAATTAGATTGCATTTTATGCAGACACCATCCATGCAAAAGTGATCATAACACAGGTTTGGTCTACCCAAACAGGACAGGTTTACCCACATGGGCTAGCCCGGGTCGTAATACAACTTCATCATCACAGATTTTAGCCGTCATGATATTTGCAAGAACTTGGCAATGAAAATATAATGTTTTCTACATTTTCAGTGTGTTGGTCATTTTTGCACTGTTTTAATACTAAAATTTATTTCTTATTGACTGCTCACCTGTCCTGTTTTTATTCATAGCAATCTTTGTGCTAGTAGCATCTACTGTTTTTTTGGCTGCATTTGGAGTTTACTACACACTTGATAATGGTTGTCAATGCAATTATTAGAATCAGTAACACAGCAATTCCTTACTAGATACATCCTGTTTACGTTTTGTCGGTGACAAAACTAATGTAGTGAACTTGCCAGCCATTAAATTTTGAACGAGTATGCATTCCTCAAGTTTCCTGTTATTATTGTTATTCCCATATATTGTGCTATGTTAGCATTGACTATGAGAATGATACTTCAGCTGTTCACAAGAAACAACAATTTCTGGATAAATTCAATAACTTTAATGAAGAAAACTAGGGAAAATTAAACTTACATGATAATGGGAACTTGGAAAATAGTACCCAGGTCGATATTGGTGACCAACTCCAGTCGACGTTTGGTTCCAATCCTGCCTCGGCTGGTAGTTTACCTCTTTGAAATCCGTCATTGTATGTATTACTCCAAGATATTTCTTTAGAAAGTATTATTTTTTTGTTTAAAGGGAAAATCTAACATGAAACCATTAAAACATCATACTTGTGTACGTAACCATGTAAACAAACACAGAATTGTGGGTAAAATAGTCTCGATCACAAAACGCTTGAATCGTTTGTTCATTCGTCCCAAATATTTTCGTAATCATCAATCTCCAACATCAGATCGTGTTAAAAGGACAGCTTTATTGTAGTGCGATAATACTGATGATAATACACGGAAAAATAAATATAACAAAAGTATATGTTGAATCTAGTGTAGGTAAAGGATTTTCAAACATTTCCACACGCTTTTTTGTGCAGGATTTCGTCTAGGAAAACTTTTTTTTGTCAATAGCAATTTTATTAAACGAACATGATCGAATGTATAAATACATGACTTTGTATTATCAATTTCAGTATTAGACCATCATAATTATCATCTGATAGCATACATATAAAACGCTCTTTTCATGGACTACTAGTTTCCATACACATACAAAAAACTTTATCGTAGCTGTCCTTGAGAGTTTAATATATGGTAATATTTTTTTTTCTTTTTGGGACCAAGCAGGCCTATTTATTAGCAATAGCATTACATGTATATACAATAATGGTAACATAACATAAAATACTACCGTGTATATATTTACCTTATTCAATTATCAGATAATAGTCTACATTACATATATATATATTACAAATGTTCCTTGTGCCTCTGTTCCTTAATATGTGTACCGTTTGACCTCCTTAAGTGCATTATGTTTTGTGGATTGTTATTTTTCCTGAGGTCTGCGTGGGGAGGTATTGTCTTGTGTATGTGGCGTTCCCCGTAGTTACGTATTCTCTCTGTTTTATAGTTTTCTTGACTTATACATTGTGACATCTAGCGAAACTTACCACTTTAAATATATTCATTACTTCATAATAACATGATACTTTTAAAACATGTCTTCATGCTCTTCACTTAAACCCTTCAATTTTTAGATAAACTACGAAGGCTTCTATTTTTGAAACATGAACTGGATTTAGTTTTGTATATAATGCAGATTACAGTTTTATTTGCAGAAAGCGCACAAGTTATTTAAGTGCCATTTCAGAGTATTGTGATATATGGTAACCGAGAGATAATCCTGCGAAAACAAGCATAGGGATTGATAAATATGTCTCATATCAATTATGACTATGAGCAATGCTTTTTAGATGTTTGATTTTATTCCTTACTAATAAATAAGATTTTGCCCTAAATTAAACTACTTTATTTCTGTAAGGGGAAGTACTGCTGTGGGAGTGTGACAATCGTTTTGTCTACGAAAAACAACGCAAGTCACGGAAACAAATGCAACTTAAAGACGACCAGTTTTGGACCCGGATCAAGCTTCTAGAAATCAAATTTTCAAGTTGTCCTGGGGAATAATATTCAATCCTTCATTATTCCATTCTTCGAAAGCATTGGTAGCTCTATACAAATTTATCGTAGAAATAGCTAGACCATGGAATAGCCAAGGTCACATTCAGTAACATCACCAAACGAGTTTCATGACCTTCAGCGCGGAGGATGTAGGTCTAGATGTACACAATCTGACAAAGTTTATCACAACTCAAGATAACTTTGATAAAATTTCAACAAATAATTGTCCATAAACTGTTTCCTATCATTACTGATCCAGCGTTATACTGATCTATATGTCTTATCATATAAATTGCAGTTATGTTGATATTGCACTGCAGTTTGGATACACTTTGGTGATGTTATGAAGTAGTCGTATATATATATACATTGTGAATAATATAGTCAGAGAGTTATTAAAATTGAAAATGTATCGATATATGTTCTTAAGTGTGTTGCTTTCATATTTATTGAATTGTGTAAACGGTGGATGCTGCTTCCCGAACCAATGGAGTGCTAATCTTGTTGAGACTACAGGTGAGAATATACACTTCTTTTAGTCATAAGCAACTAATATTAAGTCGCGTGAGTATGGATCTCCCTTGGTTACTTGGAAAACGTATCGACTATGGAACGATGTTTTTAGTATTCTCGTATTACCTTTGTTATTACTACGGCATTGAACACAAAATGCGTGATGAAGTGCATATTTCTGGTGTAGGATGGAAAAAGGCTATTTACAAAGTTAGTGTTCAATGATCTGTAAATCTTATTTTTACTCAAGCTCAGAGTTCGAGCTGTTCGTTCGGGTGTTCGTTCTTTCAAACTAACTAAAACTTATACGAATCCTACACAAAGCAATTAGTGACCAGTTAATTGTTTATATTAAATAAGTATCTGAACATAACATGTTTAAATTGGCTTCATCCAGTATTGTTGTTACATTGGCTAAAACATCTCTAATAAAGACCATTGCAATGCATAACTGATTTTGTTATTGTTTAAACAACTGGATTTCTTTTTAATTTTATGATGTACAAACATATTTCTTCAACAAACACGGACCAAAACATTATGAGTTCGTTCTTTGTTAATGCATGTTTATTTATGTTTTAACTATAGGAACTGTATTTTTCGGTTTAGGTAAACAAATGAACACAAAAATGAGCATAATATTACTTTAATGCATCCAAGATGTACATAAGAGATCTATATTGTTTGTTAGGTGAATACAACCGTGATCAAGACGCGGCCTCTCTGGCATACAGTAGCCGTGATTATTTCTACGATTTCACCGGAAAACAGATCGCTTACAGAGAAAACAAAGACAATGTCACTGGGCACACTAACAGCAAAATCTGGACGATTTACAAGTACGACAAGGCACGTAGATTTACAACATACATTGTTATATCTGTTCATATAGACGGAGTGTGGTAATTTATTTAAACGATCAAATGACTTTTTGGCAGAATGTAGCTCCTACATGTCATCACAGAACCTATGCAATGAATGGAAGGTAGGGTAGCAATTGTCTGGTAATATATTCTCCGAGTACAGTTATATAGTACTGTTGTTCTCTCACTGTTATCAAAGTCATTTTGTTATAAACGTTAAGCCACATAAAAAGCCATGGTCATGCAGAGACTCTTCCATCTAAAAGACAAGGCAAACCCAGATACCACACCAAGTATTATTTTGGGCATCTATAGGCGGGCACCTGGGTAGAAACACTGACCTTCTGAAAGCCAGTTGGTTAGCTTCATCACGAACACATAGAAACACTGACCTTCTGAAAGCCAGTTGGTTAGCTTCATCACGTACACATAGAAACACTGACCTTCTGAAAGCCAGTTGGTTAGCTTCATCACGAACACATAGAAACACTGACCTTCTGAAAGCCAGTTGGTTAGCTTCATCACGAACACATAGAAACACTGACCTTCTGAAAGCCAGTTGGTTAGCTTCATCACGAACACATAGAAACACTGACCTTCTGAAAGCCAGTTGGTTAGCTTCATCACGTACACATAGAAACACTGACCTTCTGAAAGCCAGTTGGTTAGCTTCATCACGTACACATAGAAACACTGACCTTGTGAAAGCCAGTTGGTTAGCTTCATCACGTACACATAGAAACACTGACCTTCTGAAAGCCAGTTGGTTAGCTTCATCACGAACACATAGAAACACTGACCTTCTGAAAGCCAGTTGGTTAGCTTCATCACGTACACATAGAAACACTGACCTTCTGAAAGCCAGTTGGTTAGCTTCATCACGTACACATAGAAACACTGACCTTCTGAAAGCCAGTTGGTTAGCTTCATCACGAACACATAGAAACACTGACCTTCTGAAAGCCAGTTGGTTAGCTTCATCACGAACACATAGAAACACTGACCTTCTGAAAGCCAGTTGGTTAGCTTCATCACGAACACATAGAAACACTGACCTTCTGAAAGCCAGTTGGTTAGCTTCATCACGTACACATAGAAACACTGACCTTCTGAAAGCCAGTTGGTTAGCTTCATCACGAACACATAGAAACACTGACCTTCTGAAAGCCAGTTGGTTAGCTTCATCACGTACACATAGAAACACTGACCTTCTGAAAGCCAGTTGGTTAGCTTCATCACGAACACATAGAAACACTGACCTTCTGAAAGCCAGTTGGTTAGCTTCATCACGTACACATAGAAACACTGACCTTCTGAAAGCCAGTTGGTTAGCTTCATCACGAACACATAGAAACACTGACCTTCTGAAAGCCAGTTGGTTAGCTTCATCACGAACACATAGAAACACTGACCTTCTGAAAGCCAGTTGGTTAGCTTCATCACGTACACATAGAAACACTGACCTTCTGAAAGCCAGTTGGTAAGCTTCATCACGAACACATAGAAACACTGACCTTCTGAAAGCCAGTTGGTTAGCTTCATCACGAACACATAGAAACACTGACCTTCTGAAAGCCAGTTGGTTAGCTTCATCACGAACACATAGAAACACTGACCTTCTGAAAGCCAGTTGGTTAGCTTCATCACGAACACATAGAAACACTGACCTTCTGAAATCCAGTTGGTTAGCTTCATCACGTACACATAGAAACACTGACCTTCTGAAAGCCAGTTGGTTAGCTTCATCACGTACACATAGACACACTGACCTTCTGAAAGCCAGTTGGTTAGCTTCGTCACGAACACATAGAAACACTGACCTTCTGAAAGCCAGTTGGTTAGCTTCATCACGTACACATAGAAACACTGACCTTCTGAAAGCCAGTTGGTTAGCTTCATCACGAACACATAGAAACACTGACCTTCTGAAAGCCAGTTGGTTAGCTTCATCACGAACACATAGAAACACTGACCTTCTGAAAGCCAGTTGGTTAGCTTCATCACGTACACATAGAAACACTGACCTTCTGAAAGCCAGTTGGTTAGCTTCATCACGTACACATAGAAACACTGACCTTCTGAAAGCCAGTTGGTTAGCTTCATCACGTACACATAGAAACACTGACCTTCTGAAAGCCAGTTGGTTAGCTTCATCACGAACACATAGAAACACTGACCTTCTGAAAGCCAGTTGGTTAGCTTCATCACGTACACATAGAAACACTGACCTTCTGAAAGCCAGTTGGTTAGCTTCATCACGAACACATAGCAACACTGAACTTCTGAAAGCCAGTTGGTTAGCTTCATCACGAACACATAGAAACACTGACCTTCTGAAAGCCAGTTGGTTAGCTTCATCACGTACACATAGAAACACTGACCTTCTGAAAGCCAGTTGGTTAGCTTCATCACGAACACATAGAAACACTGACCTTCTGAAAGCCAGTTGGTTAGCTTCATCACGTACACATAGAAACACTGACCTTCTGAAAGCCAGTTGGTTAGCTTCATCACGAACACATAGAAACACTGACCTTCTGAAAGCCAGTTGGTTAGCTTCATCACGTACACATAGAAACACTGACCTTCTGAAAGCCAGTTGGTTAGCTTCATCACGAACACATAGAAACACTGACCTTCTGAAAGCCAGTTGGTTAGCTTCATCACGTACACATAGAAACACTGACCTTCTGAAAGCCAGTTGGTTAGCTTCATCACGTACACATAGAAACACTGACCTTCTGAAAGCCAGTTGGTTAGCTTCATCACGAACACATAGACACACTGACCTTCTGAAAGCCAGTTGGTTAGCTTCATCACGAACACATAGAAACACTGACCTTCTGAAAGCCAGTTGGTTAGCTTCATCACGTACACATAGAAACACTGACCTTCTGAAAGCCAGTTGGTTAGCTTCATCACGAACACATAGAAACACTGACCTTCTGAAAGCCAGTTGGTTAGCTTCATCACGTACACATAGAAACACTGACCTTCTGAAAGCCAGTTGGTTAGCTTCATCACGTACACATAGAAACACTGACCTTCTGAAAGCCAGTTGGTTAGCTTCATCACGTACACATAGCAACACTGACCTTCTGAAAGCCAGTTGGTTAGCTTCATCACGAACACATAGAAACACTGACCTTCTGAAAGCCAGTTGGTTAGCTTCATCACGTACACATAGAAACACTGACCTTCTGAAAGCCAGTTGGTTAGCTTCATCACGAACACATAGAAACACTGACCTTCTGAAAGCCAGTTGGTTAGCTTCATCACGTACACATAGAAACACTGACCTTCTGAAAGCCAGTTGGTTAGCTTCATCACGAACACATAGAAACACTGACCTTCTGAAAGCCAGTTGGTTAGCTTCATCACGTACACATAGAAACACTGACCTTATGAAAGCCAGTTGGTTAGCTTCATCACGAACACATAGAAACAGTGACCTTCTGAAAGCCAGTTGGTTAGCTTCATCACGTACACATAGAAACACTGACCTTCTGAAAGCCAGTTGGTTAGCTTCATCACGTACACATAGAAACACTGACCTTCTGAAAGCCAGTTGGTTCGCTTCATCACGAACACATAGAAACACTGACCTTCTGAAAGCCAGTTGGTTAGCTTCATCACGAACACATAGAAACACTGACCTTCTGAAAGCCAGTTGGTTAGCTTCATCACGAACACATAGAAACACTGACCTTCTGAAAGCCAGTTGGTTAGCTTCATCACGAACACATAGAAACACTGACCTTCTGAAAGCCAGTTGGTTAGCTTCATCACGTACACATAGAAACACTGACCTTCTGAAAGCCAGTTTGTTAGCTTCATCACGAACACAGAAACACTGACCTTCTGAAAGCCAGTTGGTTAGCTTCATCACGAACACATAGAAACACTGACCTTCTGAAAGCCAGTTGGTTAGCTTCATCACGTACACATAGAAACACTGACCTTCTGAAAGCCAGTTGGTTAGCTTCATCACGTACACATAGAAACACTGACCTTCTGAAAGCCAGTTGGTTAGCTTCATCACGTACACATAGAAACACTGACCTTCTGAAAGCCAGTTGGTTAGCTTCATCACGTACACATAGAAACACTGACCTTCTGAAAGCCAGTTGGTTAGCTTCATCACGTACACATAGAAACACTGACCTTCTGAAAGCCAGTTGGTTAGCTTCATCACGAACACATAGAAACACTGACCTTCTGAAAGCCAGTTGGTTAGCTTCATCACGAACACATAGAAACACTGACCTTCTGAAAGCCAGTTGGTTAGCTTCATCACGTACACATTGTTCATCCCGGGTGGGATGCGGACACGCTGTGGTGAGAGGCAAATGATTAAAGTCAGCGACCATAATGGACCAGCAACAGAGGCCCCATGTTGTTAAAAAAGTCTGACCTTATGACAATGATCTTTGGTGTTACTATTCTCGTGTATATGTAAAAATGGAAGATAATCCGGAAGACGTTTAATAAGTTGACTGAGAAAGGACATCAGTGCTTTGATGTTATGTAAAGATAACTGAGACAATTCTATGTTCGCTCGTAACATAACGAGAGTCGACTATGTATTGTATTATATATATTACAGGGAAAGAAGTATACAATTATATCAAATAAATGTACTACAGACGATCTAAGTGTCAAGATTGAATCACCGTGTATTCCAGGTAGGCATTTTCAATTGCTTATCCCCATCCGTGTTCTATGTACAAATAAAGGTCCGCATTTGTAAGGACCGAGTGTAAGTAAAAAACAGGATATTGTCACGTGTTCTCTCTCTTTGTCCCTTCTATATAGTACCGTACTATATATGCATATACCATAGTCGGGATAAAGGGAAAGAACTCTAGAAGGAGAAAGGGAGGGAACTCGTGACTATCTCCTGAGAGTAAAACCTCCAGCAATTGTGTCGCATTCTAGTTGATTGTCGACACATTGCAATTATTATATGCAGTAAATTGTTTGCATGAAAAAATACTGAATCTACTGTGGTTTAAGCATTTTCATTATTTTGCTCTGGATCACGCTATCTACGAGATATACGGTCCCCGTTTTGCTAAATAAAATTGCGTGGTGAGGAATATAGCCTAACTTGATTCTCATCAGAGTGCCTTTGACATGAAGTTACAACTAGTAAGTATCATGTTATGAGAAATTTAGCATACTTTCGTTTACTATAGATGATGCGACATCATTTGGTACCCATTCTTATCCCGCTGGTATCGAGACTGCCGTCTGGTTCATACCTGATCACGTGGTTGGTGGATCAAGGAGACTTAGTGTGACTAAAGATGATTGCATGCCGTTGTCAATGTCTGTAATCACCGGTGGTCCAGGTAAACCGTATTTGTCAACACACGTCATTGTAAAGGGATTTACTCTATATAAGCATTTGGGAATCATCCGCGAGAGATTGCCTCTCCTATTTCGAATTACAAGACGTAGTAGGAAAGGAGATTGTTTTGTAAGACAAAAATGTTACTCAAATGACTGATGCGGAAGACTAGAAGAATAAAATCATATAGGCTTTGAAATGAATTGTCGCTTTGTGTGGTAAACATTTTAACATGTTAACCAAAGAAGTCAATATTTCTGTTTAACAACTTGCTGTTTTATATAGATCTACTGTCGTAAATGTTAGAGAGGAATGGAATGTTAATTCACCCATTGCCAGAAATCCCAAGCAAATCGCTGGCTTATTGATGAAATTGTCTCCCTTGAAAATACGCTATCGGCGGTATCGATTTGTCAGTTCGCTCAATTTGTGGCTATTGAAATATAGAGTAAACAGTTTTTTAAATTATCATAATGTTTTTGTTATTTAATTCACAAAATTTATTCACATATGAGCGCAAACTTCAATGTTTCCTTTTTACAGGCGTAAATGTTATACTTATTGTCCGGGGTACACACTTGTACATAATATATCACAATTATTTCAATTAGATATTATCACCAATGCACATATGATGACGGTATAAATAATTGCATTCCATCGTCAAAATACGAGATCATGTTTTTAAATGTAACATACAAAACAAGTAGTTGTATTTTTTCAGTGTCATTATAATTTCTGTTGAAAAGAGACAAATGTAGCTTTGCGATGTTAGAAAGCTAAGTAGCTACCATCTGCAAAAAAACAAGACAAAACCTTATGGTGCATAATTCAATTTTAAATTATTTGTTTCGAAAGAGGCTACAATATAAGTATCATAAATGTATAATACATTCTGATAAATTAGTACAGCCCGGGGCAATTTCATTATGCTGATTAAACACAGCGGGGTGGCTAATCAAGGCGCGAACGAATATCGACCCAGTATTGATTTTTTTATCCGTGACGCATTCCCCGCGATCGATGTCTAAGGGAGACAATTCAATTCGTCTCGCACCTTGGAGAATCAGGGATAATCAAGGGAGACTATCAAGTAAAATTGTTAAATATTTCTGGCAATGAAATCTTAAAGGTGTACTTGTTGTAGCCTGTACAATGTAATAAAACCAGTATTGTTTATACCTAGGACCAATATTGGTCCCAGTTGTTACTGATGTCATACCAGAGCAATCGACATTGGTTTGGAACAGGTTGATGTTTGCTTTCAGATTACATACTGCGTTCCAGTGTGTACCAGAACGTAACAGACAGTATTACTGATTTTACAGTGTTTGACGTTCCAGCGATATGTAATCAAGGATCACGTTTGTCTGACGTCGTGAGTTAAACATTTTTGTAATTGACAGTTGTGTCAGCCAGGGGAGACAACCTCCGTGGGGATCACACGGTTGCCAATCAGTAGATCCTACATGAGTTCTGTTTTGGGACGACATTCACCACAGGAGATTGTCACCATTTATCTCCCTATATCCCTTCTAGAGTTCTCTCCCTTTATCCGCTGTAAAGTACAATGTATATAGTACACGTAGTATATATACGTATACTATAGTAGGGAAAAAGGGAGAGAACTCTAGAAGGGATAAAGGGAGAGAACTCTCGAAGGGATAAAGGGAGATAAATCATGACAGTCATGCGTTATCTTTATGTTACAATATAGATCTGTATAACATTTTGATTTCCTTAAATTGTTAAGAAGTTCCCTTTTAAGACATCCAGTTATTCATACCATTTAATACTTCAGTACATATATTTAATTTTTGGTTGCAAATGTACATATTTATAAAATGATATATGCTTATTTTTCAGTTATATTTTCACAAACCATAACCTGCAGGAATTGATGGGGCCAGCCCTGGGTCCTGGGTACCAGTACAGCCGACATTTCTTTGAACTCGACTTAATTTTGTGATTTTGCCGTCTGTGAAATAAACAATGACTACCTGCTAGGCTTAATAAATGTCTGCCAAGATTTTCAAAGCAAAGATTTTCGTAACATGGTGACGATATTCATAAAAAATAAATAATAATACTAACAGAATGGAATTAAATATATTTATTAAATAATTACAAATATATCTTGTTATTGTTCATTCTATTTACCTAAATTTTATCACAACTATATCACATGTGATTTGTAAAAAAAATACAATAGTAATGCACCAGTCAATTGTAACCATGGCCCCCAGGTCCGGGGGGATAGCGGGGGAAATGGGCCGTGTTTTTACCTTCCAGGTGGCCGTGGTTACAATTGACTGGTGCATAACAGTAACACAGCTTGAGCTTTTTGAGGTAATGTCATTTATTCAGAAAAAACTATCCATGCACATGTCTGTACAAAACTATTGTAGCAATAATTAAATATGTATGACACTAATGATATGACAAATGAAATAAACATTTGCTATTTAAGATTACCAGACAATGAGAATGAAAGTATTGCACAATTATATTCTGGAAACATTCACCTCAAAGTTGACTGTGGGCAACCGAATCTAAAAAACAAAACATACATGAATATTATAGAGCCTGTTTATGTGACATTGTGCAAACATCAGTTAACAAATATATTTCCTCTATTTCATCACATTCAGACAAATAACAAATGTTTTAAAGACCTTCTCAAACTGAAGATCACACAAATGAAATTGACAACATAAGCCAGCCATTTTTTATCAGTTTTAGGGGAAGTATGGTGGGTCCTTTGGATGGGGAAATTTGCATCATGAATCACCAAATTTGGGTATTTATAAGGCTAATAAAGCACATTGTTGTATCAGCCATATAACCATATATCACTTATATTCTGAATGTAGTATTATATTTCAGTATTCCTGAGTCTCCTACAAAGTACTCTTAACTCTACATATGTGTGCACCTTTAAGTACTGGTAATATATTTTCAAGTGTACTTACTTCAATCACCATGGAGACATTACATAATAAGTTCAAAACCACATCAAATCCTAGTTTCGCAAAACTCAAACTTGGAGTCTAAATAATTCACTGTGTAAATCATGCATCAAACAGTTGAGAGTGGTGTTACCATGTTTAAATAAAGTTTATATATCAACTCCATTGATAAGCTATATGGTCTACATTATAACTCAATTACAAGTATAACTTGTATACTTATATTTAATTCTTGTAAATTTGAGCTATAAACAGACATCAAAGGAGATCTGATGCTGGGGACCTGTTAAGGATATTGAAACGGAAAATATTCTAAAAGCATGTCTATACCTTCACTTCCTATACTCCACAGTCTAGACAGTGCTTTACTTTTTATGTGTAATAGCTTCAGTATACTTGTATCTGCAAGAAATCATGCATCAAATAAAGACCCCTTTCTCAAATGTAACATTTTAACCATATTTGATGTAAGGTAGGAAAAAATAACACTTCATATAGTAACCTAGAATTCCAACCTAAACTTTCACCAACACAAAAAAGAAAGAAACAACGGAAGAGCAAGAGTATCGCACAGTGGCCCTGGATTTGGCAGTCGTGAGCTCTATTGAGTGGCAGTATGAAACTGGCCGAGCGGTTTAGAATGTGTCATATGAAATATAAAAATGTTGATGACAGACCAAGTTCAACACAGAGCCAATGCAAAAGTTCATATTGAGCACAGATGAACAGGTGAGCTAAAAATAAACGACATGCAACTACACAAACATATGCTGAAATTGTTTTTCATGTATCAAAATTTCTATTGATGTATTTCGTTATCATGGTATTGTAGACACATAGGTTAAGCTATATACGTACCATGGGTATCTAAATATTGTGTCAGAACAGAGGATATGGTTTCCATAGGAATACACAAATTTACATGTGGGTAACTTGCTCCTGACAGTGTGTCTCTGAAATAGACCAAACAGTTCAATCAAACAAGAGGACCATGATGGTCCTATATCGCCTACCTGTCACTGTGTAATAATGATATCAAAGGACTGAAGGTCCTGAGAGACGCTTTCAAGACTGCACATTTTCCATATTATCGTATTAGAAATTAATACGAGACTAATCGGGTAAACTCATTTGCCCAAAAATGACACAAATAATCCAGGAAAGTCGTTTATCTCAAGACTTCTGCCATTCCCCAATTGATATATCCCTGACAAAGTAGCCATTACACTCATCAAATAAAATCAGAGGACTTTGCATGTAGTATTTTCTTGAGATGATGAATATGGCGGTATTTCAAGCAGACCATCCGGTTGACGATGATAGCAATGAGATACTAAAACGCCTCAATAATGCTCCCATATATTGGCTCTGGTACAATTCAGTTAAACTTCTTGACCAGTCACTAAGCTCTGTCAATAGCAATATGTTTTGATAATGATTTGCGATGGTTTGCACTTAGTTTTCACAATCTTGGTAAGGGGTTACTCAAGCGCCATTATAGTGAAATTAATTTGGCACTGTGCTAGCAGTTTCTAATCTAATCCCACAATATACACATACACACAAATTGAACAATCACCTGATCATCATGTTTTGAAATGAATTAATGGATGGACTCTCATATCCAAAATGTGTAAGAAACATGTACTTACCTTGAATTACACACAACCAATGCCACCAGTTGTCCCTTAGTATTAAATACACCTCCCCCACTAGCACCAGCATGCACAGCACAGGTTGTCTAGAAAACAGAATACCTAGATATAGATAAAAAATAAATACAGTAAAACCCCACTTAAAGACCACCTCAATAATAAGACCACCTAAAAATGAAGAACACAATTTTCAAGTCCATTTTTTGTCTATATCGCCCTTTATTAAACCTCAATATTAAGACCACCTCAATTTTAAGACCAGTTTTCAAGAGTCCCAAGCATGGTCTTACTACATGCATTGATGTTTTACTGTATATAGATAACAAATAAACACTTTGTGTGATAAAAAAATTAAGTGCCTAATTAAATAGCAATCAAGACTTTGTATGATATAAGAGACATCCAAGAAACATTTCTGTGAAACCATAGCTAAATGGAACATGTAATATGATAATTAAAATCTCTGGCAGCAGTATGTGTTCACAAATCAGAATTCATCATAATCTGAACAATGTTGGAAGCGGGCACACAAGGAACATTTCTATGAAATTATGATAAAATCAAACGCGTATTTAGGAGGAGATGTTGTTTGAAGCTTTTTCTGTTTACAGTTCTGGTACCTCCATATGAGGCTGAGTGAAGCCATCCGAACAATGGTCCATGCAGGAGCAATAGCTACCTGTACACGAAACAGGCCGTTGTGTACATATGCTTATCAAAAATAGAAAAATGTGCTATAATCAACAGTTGAGCATTTGTATGCAGTTTGGGATATTTTTCCGAATATATAACGCTTCAAAATTTACTGTATTGCTTGTGAAAATGTTACCAGATTGCACGACAAACGTTCCCTTTTTTGTCGGGTATTTTGTCTGTAGATCCCCTAGAAAGTTTGCGTACACATTCTACCAGCTCTGACTACATCCCTGTCATGGAACATTCAAGAAATTTGAACTGGGATCAAACACAGTTGTCTCCCTTCCAAGTAAATTTGATAAAAATTGAGAGCAACAACAGTTGTTTCCCTTTGTGGTAGTGGACTGTACATGTATTAAATGAGAACTTACTTGCACTAGAACAGGAACACTGTTATATCGGACAATCTTTGACACAATACCCCTGGTTACCATGGGATTCTGATTACCAGAACCTCTAAAAATAGCATGTCCGATCACATATACTACGTCACCTGTAAATTATAACAGTAACATATTCAAGCTTTTTTAATCAGCTAGGCAAAAAATATCGTTTTAAATGACCTAATATGAACTTGAAATACCACAAGTCCAAAAAAATACAATAATTATGAACATTGGTGGACATTTCTTGAATTCAAATAAAAAAAAATGCGTACCAGATTATTATACTAGAATAACCGCCTCACTAAACAATAACCTGAAAGATCATTATTTTCTACAGTTTTGAAAAGAATAGCACACAAGACTTATGTTATACATGTTATTCGGTCATCTTCCCAATGTCAAAAAGTATTATTTTTTCTCAAATGAAGTTAAATGTCCAAAAGTTCATTCTTAAAAAAGCTGATCAATAATCATTTGTAATTTTGACAATTTTCACACAAAAACCTGATTTCACAGGAATGGATCATTCTTCAGGAGTATTGTTCAATAAAGATTTAAAATATCAATTGATTATAGATTACTGATTACATCTGATAACTTCAAATTATGTAATTGATTACAGCTGATTACAATTACTGATTATGAATACCCCAGGTCTGCCTGTAGGAAACCTGATCATTCTTTTAACATTGTGGCTTCACACAAACACTAACATACCTTCAACTGCTTGGCCAAATGTCATTTTTCTAGTTTCCTTGTCAAATTCTTCTATATTACTGGTCTTGATAACAGCGATATCAAACTGTGACTTCAGTGGAGCACGGAACAGAACAGAACACTGGAGATCTTCGCTGGATTTTGTACTTGACACACAAGCTAGAAATATTGGACATAGTGTTGGTATAATAACAAGAATAAATTAGTATTATTATCAGAATTTATTGTGGCCAGCATTTCAAATCTACAAGAGCACCATAATGACCCTATATGGCTAATCTGAGTAATACTGATATGATGCTTACATCAAGTATGACACTTGTCAGTCCAATACTAGTACATGATCATAAAAATAACCCATGATAGCAAGAATATAATACAAACACAAATCAAACTTCGTTAAAAGTGGAATTATAGAGCATATTCAGGCATTCTACGTTTAGTACCAGTAAACTTGACCCCACTGACCTCATACCGAGGGCTCAACGCAACACTGTCGTAACTCCTGTGTATTTATAAAGGAGTTACGACAGTGTTGCATTGAGCCCTCGATACACAATCCAAATCAGTGTTGATGTACATGTACACAATGTATGTACAAAGCTTAGTGGAAGTCACTCTGTAACACATGATGATGTTAAGGGAAAACTAATATTCTGACGATGTTACAGAGTCTGCATGGTATAAGTATGTTAAATATACACGTACATGTATATGCCTTTAACAACAATGCATGTTGTCTTCAACTTCGATTGCAATGAAACTGAGCTCAATGCAAAGTTTAACTTTTCACCAGAGCAGAGCTAAACACAAGAACTTCACATTGATTATCAATCACGGAAGCCAAGTTATAGGATCAATACAGTATAGTCATGCTGGAAATGGCTTTCACGGCCAATGCTCAATCCTGAAAACTAAGCGGGGGTCATGGGGCAGCAGGTCTGTAGAGAATTTGTAAGCAAATAGAACTCATAACTCATTCACTGACTTGCCCGCTCAAAAACTTGGTTGATATCTTATACTTTTTAAAAATACATTTGTACCCGATTCTGTCTGTTCAGTAGCAGATTCGTCCCTACCCCACATAAAAACTCATCAGATTTGTATAGATCTGAAATTCGATCTGTGGGGCTCTGAATCCGGAGTACAGGATTAATCCGGAATTTTGACACCCTTGGGTTTCCTTAATCAAAACTGGTGCAAGTTTAATTTGAATTTTGATTGAAATGGGACTGACTCTTTCTCAACTGAGAAATCTGAGTAAAACGTAAAATTAATAAAATGTGGGTGGACGCAGACGATGAACAATCTACAGCAATGGTCTTTATATTTTCTCATAACTGACAGGCTAAAAACAGCACCAACTTCTGCCAGTCAGTTTATGACAAACTGCTAAGACTTCAACAGGTTCAGTAGAATAGAAGACACATCTCTGCCAAATAAGTTTGAATGACAAGAGGAACTGTTCGAAAAAAACACTTTGGAAGACGACCATGTAAGGAACAGCAAGTTTCATCAACTCCTGTGTATATAGGAAAGAGACATTACTGTATGAGTGGATAATATGTCGTAACAATCGCTATTACATAATCGATTGTAGGGAAGGGAGTGCTTTTGATTTGATTCCATGGAATACCGGACTCAATGTATCGACTACATGGTGTGTAGATAAAAATATACTTCAGTGGAAATTTACGCTGGGGAAAATGTTTTGAAATTTGTGCATTCACGAAATTCGCAATTTTTTCCACCTTGCAAACTTTACCACTTATACAGTATTATTATGGGCTAACTGAGCGTATGGCTAATTATCCATATAAAATATGTTCATAAATACCTCCACTATAATCGACCCCTTTCAATACATGACAGCAAGTTAGTATAACCCCTTGGTTTGAATCCAGTAAAACCCCAGAGCCCCAGCTAGCTCCCACTGTAACATACACTATACTATCTATCAGACGAGCAACCAATCCATACTCTGGAAATAAAACAAAAAATCCATAAAATAAAAAGGCAATGCCATAAAACACTTTTCTATTTATAGCGAATTTACATAGTTAATGTACAGCATCTTTTTTCAATTACCTAAATCATTCTCCACAAAATAAGAACTACTCACTAGTTTTCAAGAAAACAACTGCATTATCTAATGAACAACTTTCTCATTTCATAAAACAGATAAGATATCCTGCATTTTACTCAATGTCAAGCTTATATCTCTGTTTAAAATATGGTCTTATTTTCAAACCATTGTTTTAGTTAAAACATATCCCAAAAAATTTAAGTAGACCTATCAAAATAATACAGTAAACTCCATTTAAAGACCTTATCAATAATAAGACCATCTCAAAATTGAGAACACAATTTTCAAGTCCATTTTCACTGTTTTGCTTTGTATTAAACTCCAGTATTAAGACCACCTCAATAAGAAGACCATTGTTCAAGGGTCTAAAGGGTGGTCTTATTATTGAGGTTTTATTGTATTTTTTTTGTAGTAAACCAGGCCTACATTCTTCATATTAGAATAAAGCAACACTATTCATAAATAACATTTATGTAATAGTACTCATTACATATTACTATACTGACACCAAAAAGAAACTGTGCACTGACTTAGAAATAAAGTTTGTAACCATTTAGATAAAACATATAGGCAAAATTGGTAGCAAAATGTGACAGCTTTTATTGGCTACACGATGCATTATTCTTAAATTCAAATGTTTGCCATCTGATATACGACAGTACATATGGACATTTATCAGTATCTGTTATGTCCTCCTCTCCTACGAATCAACGCAAGTATTCTTGCGGTCAAATGTAAATGTCCATATGTACTGTCGTATATCAGATGGCAAACACACATTTAGAATAAAAAGTGTGCAACTTTTGACCCCTACGTCATTCAAGCGTTATCATTATACCGAGAATGACCTAAATTTGAATTTAACAATAATGCATCATGTAGCCAATGAAAGTTGTCACATTTTGCTACCAAATTTGCCTATATGTTTTATCTAAATGGTTACAAACTTTATTTCTAAGTCAGTGCACAGTTTCTTTTTGGTGTCAGTATATATTAACTAGCTCTGAAACAGTGTATATAATACCATAACTTCATACCATGTCCTGTACTGTATTCTGTGTTCAGCACTTTATCCATATCCATATCATGTACAAAGTTGGATTTTAGACTTTCCAGAACTTCACTTATACCACAAGCCATAGACAACCCCACCCACTCATTTGCTTTCCAACAAAGGGAGGCAATTACAATAGCTGTAAGTGTGCTGAAACAAAACAATGAACACAAGTCAATGTTGTTTTCATTGCAGTATACTATACCGTTCACATATTTTTTCTGAGCAGTATTATGTAGCATACGACATATATACAAGTGTAGTACATTAACTGACACTCATCATCGTAACAAAACATTTTTTTCTAAACTTGATCTGAAAAATATTTTCCAGTGAGCTTACTGTCAGATTCTCAATGACAACATGCCACACAGAATTCTGAAAATATTTTCAATCATCTTAAGTACACTCATGAAATATGTATAACAAGGTCATGATGGTGCTGGATTGCTCATCTCATTTTCACAGTTCTAAAAGATACCAAAAACAGTGAAACTACACATCAAAACCTGCCCAATCCACTGGCAGCCATGGTTTATGAGTCAATGTGGCATTAACCAGATTGTTAGAGGACATCGGACATCCCAGGAACTATTTAGTGACTTATTTTTTAATCCATCACCCACTTACAGACAAAATTTTGAAAGTGTCTACAAAAGACACACAGAAAGTTGTCCCTGCCTGCAATTTGTTGTTCCATTAATCATGACAAGTTTGAACAATTTAATTACTTCAGAGGTATCAAAGACACTGTTTTGCCATACATGTATATAACTTTGAAAGCAATCCTGCAGATCCAAAGGATATTTGCAGAGTTTCCAGTGCAAACCAGCACAACATCTTGTGGTTATGTGCAGCCGAATGTGACTGAATAACATAGATAAATGACTAAACACAGAACATTCCTGGGAAGATTAATCGAAATTGGCCAAGTGTTTAAAGAGGAAAATTTGTTTGAAGCAAAATATTGACAACAGAGGTCGTATTCACAAACAGTATAAGACTGAAACTCAGACTTAGACTTTAAATTAGCAAAAATTATATTTACAGGCATTCTTCTTCATTGAATTTTAACGTATGAACGCTTGTCTGATTAATTGTTGATACCCACTCTACACTTTCGCCAAATTTTTATAATATATTCTGTCATAATAACATAAGAGTCAAAAGAACATTCAACAATTTAAAGTCAAAGTCCGAGTTTCAGGCTTAAAAGCTTTACAAGTGAATAAGGCCCCAGGACTTGCAGACAGACACAGGGTGATCACACCTTGAGCATACTTGCTTTGGTGAAGTCAGCATGTGTCAACTAACTTAACAATACATAGTTCCCACATCTACAATATTTACCTCCCTTGTCCTTAACTGGCGGCCATTTTGATAGGCAAAACTGATAAGCCCTTATAGGAATAATTTCCAAATATGTGATAATTGAGAAAATACCAAGACAATTTGCACGTGACTACCACTTTTTCTTCGTCTTTATGAGCCATCTGCCAACATGAGCATAATGAATACCGGGTAAGTTAGTTTTTTAATATCGGATTAGTTTATCATCGTTTACATTATATTCCCCATAAACTTTAAGGAAATTTGCCTATCAAAATGGCTGACAATTCAGAACAAGGGAGGTAAATATTGTAGATATGTATACAATCCATGTCAGATGTTTCCACATGGTTGAACTCTCTTACTTCATTTACCGTTTCCGTTGGTGACAGTAGAATACTCCTCCTCCCTCACTACCAGGAACGCATCGTGCATCAGTAAACAATAACACATTCTTTGGTCCGGCTAACTTGCTTATAATTCCACGACTTCTTGAATTCAAGAAAACATCCGGACTCATAGTACCGAATGGTGTGGCGCATATTTCAACAGTGTCCCCTGGTCGATTGTCAACGGACAATCTCAGTGACAAGGTCACTGGGTCCTTAACATGAAGGTTTTGTAACTTAATAAGAACAAAATATGGCAACAGTTGGTAACACATTTCTTCCTTTTTAACACTCAAGTTTCCCTCCATTGAAGCTTCAACTTTGCTAGCACTCGATGAGACATCTCCGGCAAGCTGCCACGACTCGCGAGGAGTCAACTTGTGCAATGTGTCTTGTAACTTCTTGCAAACAAATACTGATTTCAGTTTTGCGCTGCATTTTGTATAAGGACTGATATCCTGGACATTTTGACCTAGAACCTTCACAGGATGGATAAAATTCTCACTAGCGGAAGTGTTTTTGTTGCTATAGGAGCTATTCGGAAGAAAGACTTCTATTTTTAATTGATGTGGTACTATTGCTTGGTTCGAATATCCAACATTTAAAAGTTGTTCATAACTTTCTTGTCTGAATTTCTCAACAAAGGGATATAATAGTGAAGCATGAGTCAATAATAGACCATGTTTAGCGTCTATTAAAATCCCGCTTGTGGACCCTTCTAGATACGAGTCCCCGGCTGGGAGCATTGCCGATATTGCACACATTCTGTTGTAGGCATTTGAGGTCTCCATATTTAGTCAGCATCTAGATTAACCAATCTTAAGTCATAACCTGGAGAAGAAAATAATAACTTCTAGTCAGTTATAAGTGTATACATGTCAAGCATAAATCTGTTTTTCATCACTCTTTGGTGTAAAACTATAACATATGTAGAATGTTGATATTCAAACTTGCACCATGGATCTAGAGAATGTATGGTAAATGAATGCCATATTAAGTATTTGTCTAATAAAATCAAAATAAATCTCAATTATCATTGCTTATAATTAAGAGCTCAACAGATGGGGATTTGACGCGCTGAATGATTCCAGGTCCTGGCCGGATTTTTAATAGTTCCTGGAATTGAGGAATTAGCATCTTCCACTGAGGGGATTTAGGCAAAATGCTTAGCTCAAGGATGAGAATTAGATCCAAAAAAGGCAAAATTGTCCATTTTTCCTGGAGTGCTTGGGCAAAATATTGCTTGTCCTTTCATCTTTTATATTTATCATCTGATTTTTTATTCATTATCAAGTAGTTAGGTAATAGCGAAAAAATAACAAAATCGTAAAAAACACAAAGCAAGATAATATTTAAACTGAAGTTCTAAGTAATTTTTTATAGAGAAAAGTGTCAATCATCCGGCCTGATCACTAATTGCCTCAAGCATGACGTAAACATCAATGTATTGTTTTGTCCATCAAATACTGAAACACACATGAATTAAGTTATCTAGATCTTACAGATTCTATCTTAGTATAGATGTATAGTATGCTCCCTGACCGTGTACAAGCGGTGTACGTACCAGGGTCACAGACTATACTCCGGAACGTAGGCCTACTTGAATTGGTTGTCAGACATTTCACCCCCAAGTCATTTCCTCCCATTATATATATTATAATACATTTAAAAACAAGAGTGCTAAACTGTCACAAAATACGCCCGTCATAAGTCAGAGTTCAGAGTTAAAACAAGACAAATTTTAGGTAATTTCTAAAACCAAAGGGTGATAACTCCTGGGTGACATGAGCGATTTGACTGGTTAGCGAACTTGTCCGAGATATTATGTCAACAAACATTTTCACCAAGTTAGGTGAAGATCAGACAAAAACTGTTTGACTTAGAGAGCGGACAAGGCTAATTTGGCCTATTTTGGATAATTCAAGGGCCATAATTCAGAAGTGCCTAGGGCGAAGTGGCTGGTTATAGAACTTGGCCGAGATATTATGCCCACAACCATTTTCACCAAGTTTGGTAAAGATCAGATGAAAACTCTTTGACTTAGAGAGCGGACAAGGCTAATTTGGCCAATTTTGGATAATTCAAGGGACATAATTCCTAAGTGCCTGGGGTGATGTGGCTGGTTATCAAACTTGGCCAAGATATTATGCCCACAAACCTTTTCACTAAGTTTGGTCAAGATCGAATGAAAACCACACTGTTAATGTGTTTAAACATGAAGATAAAAGGTTTTAAACTATAACTTAACAATTCTATTTAAAAAAAAACATCAAATTAAAATGTAATCACACAAATACGATTATATAAAAAAGTGGGGGTGAAAAGTCTAGGGTCTATTAAATTTGGGGGGTGAAACGTCTTGGGAGGAAATGACTTGGGGTGAAACGTCTTGGGGAGGAAATGACTTGGGAGTGAAACGTCTGAAATTCCTTGAATTCATGGTTATTTTATCTTCGATGTCCACTAATCCACGCACTTGCTCTTGACCTAGGTGTGAAATTAAAGCCGATTTATTGTGCGGCATTTGAATGGATTTGGGTGCTCCGTGACGCCCGCATTTCTGAACCCTACTCAAACATCTATTTACGAAATTAATCGATTTATAATGGCGAATTAATCATTCTATGCGTTGGTTTCGTTTCGTCAAAATGCACAGAACATACAAAAATTCAAATTACCGTATCAGAACATTTTACACCGACGACTGACACGCTGTACTTTCTTGACTGTTAAGCTGTTTATATTGACTGTTCAAGGCATCGATGCATTACACCTGTGTATACACACATACTAAGGTCAAGGTCAATGTGTACATCGAATAATTTCCTCTACACGTCATTATGTATAAATAGCAATAACTTTGACATATAGCATGTCACGTGACTTATGACGTCAATGGGGTCACTGTGCATATCAAGTGATAATAGATCGCTTTACGATGGAAAATATTAATAATGCAACCGTTATTTGGCGTGTAACAATATTAATGGTACAATAAAACCAATTGAGAACGAAATTATCTCTTTTGCAGGCAGATAATTAGTTAATCGTATGTAAATTTTCCTATGACGTCATTCGGTCAAAGGTAAATAAACTCCCTGAAATTGAGAAATGAAACCCCGTAGCATGTTGGCACATAACAGGACGGTGAGTGTTTTGTGAATATTATTTTGCTGATAAATTTTGCAGGGGAAAGCTGGGTCTGGTCTGTGTTAGCTTTGAAATCGTGATCTTACGGGCATAATTTATCCATGCTACACTCAAGTAATGCAGATTATCTGGGTGTCATTTTGTTCGTCGTGAATTTTCGAGTCAAATGCGCTAATGCTTAGAGCTGAAAGTACGCGCACAAAAGAATTAACAAGCTTAGAAAATACCGCAAATTTAGCCGGGCCTGAAACCACGAATTCATTTGCTAGAGAACTTTGAAGTTCGTGCAAACCCTCTGACCTCAGTTTATGTAATATTTTGAGACGAAATTTGACGATGTTGATGTTATTGTGTTTGAACGTCACGCCGGCGATGCGTGAAATGTTTTCTTTGAAATATGTCAAAGACCTGATACAAGTCGTGATAATTTCCCGGGGCATTATATTGACCCTGAAATATGTTACACACACAACTAGCTACCAGTCGTCTGGTACTTCAATGTTGTAGTAATTTAGTACACGCACCGACATGATGGTTTACTTGAACTTCTCTTAAAAAGCACAAATGGTGTAAATACGTAAATCACGACTCGGTCAATAAACGGGACCCTCGAATTTAATTTATGCCAAACTAATTCACAGTCGATTCGTGTTTAATTTGAAACCTTCGTGATTAATTTGCTCAATACACGTTGATTGGTTTTCATTTTAATGGTCTGGCATCATCTAGAACCTATGAGACACTGATTAATATTAATTGGGTTGGTTATGTTGGTCAACAATAGCAATGTATGATGTAATTAAACTAGGAATATTCACAGTTAGTCACTATGTTCTGATTAATAACTGATATTTATAAATACATGTACATGGTCTAGTTATTTGTGTCATTGATATCAATACTCTCCCACTCTTCATTTCATAATATAAAATGATATTTTTTATTTCTATTTTGATAATACAGTTACCCACCTTGATTTCATGCTCAATCCCCAATTTCCTGCTTCAATGTTTTATGACAACGTACCTGGTCAGTGGCATGATTCACAGGTTTGTCCGAATAAAATTCATGTTAGAAAAGGCCATTTACCTATCAAACATAGTTTACATTGAGAATTTAAAGATAGAAGAATTTACAATTTTCACAAAAACAAATGTTTTTTTTCAAATAGTACTAATCCAAGTTGTTTTCATGTTTTATATGGGCTATTTTTATCTATGAAAACAACATTCATTAAAAATCTAGCTTGTCTGCAAGTTTGACATTTCTGTTTTTGACATCCACATAATGGTTTCTTTTTTTTAAAGCAATCAAGCCCGGGATTATTACAGATTCTTACACTCACTCTAATCTCAAATCACAGAATTTACACTTATGAGACTGATGGGGTCTCATATTGAGTGTGTAAGTGTATGTTAAATGAGTGCTGAAATATTCTAAGTGGCCCAATTTATTACAGATTTGAGTGAAATATGAGAGCTGGAAGTACTTATTAAGTCTGAGTGTGGGACTCAAAAGCTAGAATTATTCCCAGATCTCGTATTCACCTCGTCTCAAATATGATAAAACAGAAAATATGAAAGAAAATGAACCAAAACAAACATCTCATTTGACATTTTCCTGGCTCAAATGTCCAGTATCAGACTGATTGGAGTAAATTTTGTGATATGAGTGTTAATGACCATTGTTATCTAGGGGTGAGACGATATGGACGTAACATGATATGATATGTCTGCTATATGTCATAAAGAATAACTAAAATGCTCTAAATGCCACACTTGTTAGCATTAATGGTAAGGATATATTAACTAATGGCATTAGTTAAGAATATTTACTTCTCAATACTTGTTTCCTGTTTTAAGAACAAAACACAATTAATGACTAAATGTGACTAAAGTATTTTTTGTTTCATATAATTATAAACAGATAATAAAAATGGCAGATCAATACATCGATTTAATCTCAAAACGTATCGATACACATGATCGCATCGTGATGGATCGATTAATCGTCTCACTCCTATTGTTATCCCGGGCCCCGGGGTGACTCGGCTTGATATAGGGGGAGGATATTGAACTAAACTTTACTACTATATAAAATCTGTCTTTTGTTATTATTACCTAGTGCCTTCCTCTGGCTGTGTTCAGGCACTAAAGACCCTACAATGTAAAAGACATAGAGCCTTTTTTCATGTTGTTAGTGGGTTGTTTTTTTTAAACGGAAACTTGTTGTGCAGATTATTTTGGGTAACTACTTAATACAGTGTGGAAAATGGAATGATTACAAGAAGGAATGACTTCAATGTCTGATTTGTTTTATAAATGGTTTGGTTTTAACATTTGTTTGGTTTGGGGCAATCAATTACAGTAGTGATGGATAAGTTCTTTCGTAACTATGCTAGGTACAGATTAGGGTACAGATTTGATGGGGGAAAAACGGATTTGTAAATAGAAAGGACAATCTCTTTTTTAGATCAGATATCCGAAGTATAAATATCAGTGCTAGAATAATTAGTTTTTGTCTGTACTACTTACACAAGTGAACAAAGCAAATACACATCCATGATCCCTTACATTAGTTGATGCTATAAAATTGTCCGAAAACCAAAACATACCAACAACAGTGAAACATGTATATATTGTATTTATTAACAAAGCAGTGTCAGTTCAGGGAGGTTACTATAAAAGTATCTATTGGAGATTTGCTAAATGGCATACATTCCTAAGTCAAGTGTCGCATTTATCTTGCCTTTTTGTTCCAAGTTCTTGGCAATGTCATGAATGTTGAAATGTTAAGTTCTTATGTTGCTCACTTACACTATTAATAAGATTGCATGCACTGCAGTTGTCAAAATTGATCGTAGAAGTTCTGTTATCCAAGCCCGTTCAGTAAGCTCAGTGGCTAGAGCTCTCCGCTGGTTATCCAGAGGTCGTAGGTTTAGGCGAAGGCGTGTTCTCCTTGACAATTTGAACTGAGATACTACTGTCAGTAATTTTTCCTCCACTTCTGATTGATGAGGAAGTTATCTGTTGCTTGATTGTGACTAACTCAGTAACTGTAGTGCTTTAATATGGTACTTGATACATTAAAACTTACACAGTTTATGTGTCATTATTTCCTATATGTAACAAATTGTTGACAACTGAACAATGTAAGTTGTTTTTATCAAGTACTGGTTACTGTCAGGGGTGTCACTAATTTTTGAATTAGCAGGGAAATCAAAAGAAGGCGGGTCTGGGGGTACTCCCCTTAATAATAATCATTCATACAAGAAAAGGAGCTGGCGATGATGCTTAAGTTACCGGTTAATTTTATCAACTCCAGGCTCTTTTTGACACCCCCCAGTTCTGTTAGTTAAATTATTTATCTTGAACATTAGACTATATTTATTTGTCATAAATAATCATACTCATAGTAAACTTAAATGTCAATTCAGTGCTTTAAAAATAACAAAAATGATTACCATATTCAATTGCTATACTGAGGATGAGCGCTGCAGCTATTCATAATTTGTCTTTGTTGACAACCGATCCTGTTTTTGGACAATCAGAGAGACGTGATGGGCATATATTTAGTGTAAGCGATCATTCTTTGACATTTACTGTTTGACAATTGCAGAGTGAAGATGGAGTTATATTTACAACAAAGTTGGTTTACATTTTTTTTGGGTTAATTTTACTGCCGAATATAGGCTGTTTCCCCTTACCAAAAGTTTTCCCAATTCTTTGTTCATTTTTCCTCCTCTGACTGAATTTATTAAGTCAGGTTTTGTGTATTTAACCTTTTATGAAAGATCATTGCCTTGAATCTTATCTCTTATATCACCTCATATATATATATAACAAACACCAGCCATAACTGAAAGGTTATTTTATGAGCAAAACAAACCATTTCCTTATTTAATATCCCAAATTTGGGCACAGGCAGAAAAATTATCAACAAAATCAGTGCACTATTAAATGGGTTATGTTTTCAGCCCTCGTAAATTTGCAATGGAACTTCACAGTATTTGCACTTATATAAAACAGGTTTTAATTGATTTCAGATATCAACATTAAATTTTAATAGTGTGATACCTATGTGCTGTTCTTTGTATGATTTACCAGCATCTAACCTATGTGATGTGCCTGGATATAGGCAATGGATAATGGTGACTCCTTACTTGATGTAATAGAGTAAGTAAAGTTTTATGCATTTGTGTACCGAGTCAACCCAGGACTTTACTTCGCTGGTTTTTGGAAAATGACTCGTGCAAGTGAATTTTTTTCTGTCAATCGATATTCGATACACACAAATATTGATATTAAAGTGGGAAAATCAAGTAGTATGGGTAAAGTCTGCAGCAGTCCGTGCTCTAGTGGATAGTACATTATGGATTAAATTCTTAAATGGTATCTTGTTATCATAAATTTTTAACTTGAACTTCTAAATTATATAGGGCAAACAGCCATAAACATACTGAAATATTGGAGTCGATAGTCTTATGAAAGGAATTTAAAGATATAATCAATATCGTCGATATTTTTCATTCGATATATCAGTATCATTGATATGCAAACATTTGAATCACTGACAGCCCTATTAATTATTTATAAAACAGCTTTTTCAGTTAAATGTTTGGAGTAGTATCTCGTTACAAATAAAAACTTATTTTTACAATCAAATATTCATACATTGTAAAAGGTTTTCTAACTATCCACATTGATATTTCAATGGAATCTTGTGTATAACTAATTACTGAGTGTGCTACAAATTTGATTGAACTATTTTATAAAACAAAAAATACGACACAAGATCTGCTTAGTTCTTATCTAAGGATTGTGTCGCATGATTTCAACTTGGGCATACATTGAGCGTATGAGGAAACAGTAGTTTTATGTTTACAGTGGTACCAGTGACTTATTTGGGGGACAGAATGACGGCCAAAGTGTATGTATATTATATATTCCCATTACATTATTTGAAATCATTTTTCCGTATCTTTATTTGAAGGTATGTACTGTAGTCTTTATTTTTGGACCAAATATCTTCAGTGATAAATATAAGAAAATTGGTGGTAATTCACACTGTATGTCCTCTTATTGTTAGAAATTGCCACTGAAATTACCAAACTCGTAAATTTACTCGGTGCATTTAAAAAACGCACAAAACAGATTTTCTCAAGTTCTGTGGACTTTTATATAGTAGAAAAGAACTGTACATTGTATTATTTCACGTTTATGCAACACATATGATATATTTCATTGCAAATTTGCTTCAAAATCAAATAAAATGACGCTTTACAAACAGTTCACAGGCATCAAATGGTGCATTTTTAAATACCAGTATACTGAGTATATAATGTTTTGATTCGCTTCTGACTATGTATGTATACAAATTTTCTCTTGTTCCATACTTTCAGTCTTTGTTCAACTGGGCTGATGAGTTCCTTGGAGATGAGCTTGACGCATCCTCGAGCGCTGTTGCTATGGAGTCGGGTAACCTAGCAACCAATGTTAACCAACCCAATCATCTTCTCAGTACCCAGAATTATGCTGTCACTTCATCCATTCCCACACCGAATGTTGCTATAGCGACCTCTCAATTTCTGTCTTCACCTGCTGCGGTTCTATCACAGCAGACCTCAACAATGTTAGGTCAGACACTGGTTACGGCCGCTCCATCCTCGGGGTATATAGTCATATATTCTCTTTTGCATGTTATTATGATCACTACATTATGTTGTCTATGGGTTGTGCATGAATGTGTAACAATGTATAAAATGTATGTTAGTCTGCAAATCAAATGCTCTTCTAGCCTAAATTAGCAACTGCCCTGCGTTCAGTTACGGCCAACTGTTGCTCATGTTACGAAACTGTTTAGTTTTGTGTCCCTGGCCCACCGTATTGCATTCACTACACATGGGGAACCAAATTGCAAACGTTACGCAACATAAGCCACGGACACTGGACGCAGGGCAGGTTTAGACAGGTTACTTCTCAGTTACAATTCACCCTGTGTCAGTCGAGCATGCTTTAAAATAGTCGAGCCACGTTTGAAACCCTTTTCTGCCTAATGAAACAGATCCACAAGACTTTAAACATATTCAGTATATGTTTGACTTATGCAATGTTACAGCATTCAGTAATTTTCTTAATTTTGATTTCCATTTTTTTTTATCACCCCTGTTCACATTGATCAGATATTTTGAACGTGACATGAATGTCTGATCCGGTATGGTGTCTCACTAAAAATCTTGAATAGAAATTTGTTACTGTTTACATAGTTATCACAACAGGTTACCTTTGTCTTATAGTTTTTGAAGTATGTCATTAAATATTGCTAATTAAGAGAGAAAGAAATGACCAATCAAAACTATTGCTATAATCCAGGAACTGCTTCTGTTGAATTACACATGCATGACACAATTACACTCTTGTTTAGGCTGCATTCAAATGAGCAACAGTGTGTGCAGTTCAAAAGTAAAAGTTTATAGGCATTAAATGATTATTATTCATAATATTGGTTTATGAAGAACTGAATTGGTCAGTAGCTTGTTGTATTAGGTCTGCAAGTTATGTGGCAAACAGGGGCATAGGTTCCTATAGGCCGTGTAGGCTGCATCCTACACTATTTTTTGAAAAATATAAAAATAGTCAAAACTGCAATAAAAATGGGGTTATACGATATATAGATCTAAAACATTTATTGTATGTTATTGTAAGCATATTTACCGGAACGAAATATACCACAAAAAGCATCTGACGATCCAGCTGCAAACTTTTCCGGGGGACTATGCCCCCGGACCACCCTAAAACTAGGCCTACACATTAATTTCAGCTATTAAAGCTACGCCCCTCACGAAAATCTACATAGCACACTATGCCTGGATTTTCTAATACTTGCGACTTTCCTTTTACAACATGCTGACCAAGTAATTCTTATTTACTGAGACAATATCAAGGGTTCAGTGCAAGACTATCGCGACTTCTATATAAATACAAAGGAGCTACAGTAGTCTTGTGTTGAACTCTCGATATGCAGCGCATGGATTATACTTCACTGGTCATTTCTGCAAAACCTTCCATCGTATTCCTGGATGTTGTTAATGTCTTTATAATGTAATCACTTCCTTTTGTCGACAGTTAAGATATTGTGTATATAACATGATCCAGCTTGGTGGTGGGTTTATGCATGTATCAATGGCTTCCTGGTTATAACGCTGTTGGCAGAAAGTTTTCAAAACATAGTTAATATTGCATGTGCATATTTGCTCTGTGTAGTACAAGTCACTCGTACAATTCTGATTCTTAATTTATGTTGGCTGCAGCTATTAATTTATGATAAAGTCAATGGAATGATTAACTAAAACAACAATCAAGTAATGCGTCATACTGTGACACAAGATTGTTACAGCAAGTTTTTTCCATTTTGTGTGATTGGAAAAATTAGCGTGGCGACTGACTTAATTGGTAAAAATTTAGGTAATATTTATTGAACAACACATCGACTTTTGCACAACAACTTTATTTAAGTATTTTGATGATAAACTTGATAATATCTTTGTTCTCTCGTAACAAATGGCTACACCATCTAATGTTTTTTTGACAGGTTATCGCTTGTTTTTGTTATTACTACAATATCATTTTACATTCAGGTTGACAACTCAGATTTTACAGCCGAGTAATGGGGGCAACCAGCAGTTCATATTGAGGACTTCTTCTGGCAACCCGATACAATTGAACAGACAATCTCTTCAATTTCAACAACAGATTCTTCAGCAACAACAGCAGCAGCAGCAACAGAATGTAGCTTCAACACCATCATTTCATCAAATTCTATCTCAACAAAGTGCAGTACCTTCTCATTCACCATCGATCATGAATAGATCTGTTACGCCGAATGCTGATGGCTTATCTTACAGCAGTACTGCTGTTACCAATACAGTTACTCAATTACGTGCTAGTCCTTCTCCTAATGTGAACCTTGTTCATTTACCCCCAAATTTACAGCAACAACAACAACAGTTACCACAGCAACAAACTCATCAGTTTCAGATTGCGCCTGGAACAATTTTGCAGATCCCTGCTGGAGCCTCGGGGACATCTCAAAATCTTGTCAGTACGACCTTGTTTCAAGGTCAACAAGCGTTGCTTGGCAACAGTCAACAAGGAACTTTAGTCAATGCACAAAACACAGTGATTCAAAATCCAAATGTTGTGAATGTAAATGTGGCAGCTCAGCATGTATTGTGTAACAATCCGTCACAGCAACAAAGAACTAATATAGGACTAACTAACATACAGACAGCATCTCACAGTCCATTTAACATACAAGGTTAGTCAGAAATTTCAAGAATTCTTTTCGACATACATGCATGAATTTCACGTAGCTACTATTTTTGGAATCATGTGTTAATTTTGTAATGACTCTTTTTTTGGCGCAGCCTTACTTACATGGTTTTGCTATTTGCATATCAGTGTTAAATCTTACGTTAACCACCAAGGCAATTTCTCTTCAATCGAACAATGCTTGTAACCTTGACGCGTTTTGGTTAACCTTTCGATAAAGGGTACATTACCTTTATACCGAAATCCACTGAATTTCAGTGAATTCACCAAAATCCATTTTGGATCGGGAGTGACAAGCAGTCGTGTCATCTCGGCATTTTTCATGTTGCACAACAAATCTTGACCTTCAAATTATGCCGACCATCTTTTTTCAAGATATTTCTTGTTTCACCATGTTGTGGTATTTAAATGAGAACGAAAGTTCAAGACTTGTACAAGTATTGTAATTATTTTTTGTCGCCGTATTACAATGTTTTAAAATGATTATGGAATTTCTATACTCACTTCAGGCTTGTAAAAAATAGTACAACTACGTAAGCATGTTCAATAATGATAGAACATTTGATGTATCTTCCTTGTATGTGCAAGATTACTAAATTTCGGCTTTGATACAGTTGTAAATTACAGCTAGATTTGTTTATAATGGTCTTTTAAATTCTTTTCAGGGACGTTGATTCAGACTGCTGAGGGTAAAAGTATTCTGATTCCTAGTCAAAATATTGCACAGCCAATCAACATTCAAGGCTTGTCAGTGGCTGCACCCGCTCCTCAGTCTCAGCCAATCAGTATCCAAGGTTTATCTATGGCCACGCCTGTTGCCCAGCCTCAAATTCAACAGCCTGCTCAGAATACTGTTGCAAATATGCTACAATTAGCTCAACAGCAACAGCAAACAGGATTGAATGTTGACAACAGGACTGGTCAAGGTAGTTAGTGTTCCTTGTTTTTGTTTATTGTCCTGAGATCAAGCTTATGTCATGTTAGCTCTTTTGTATGAAAGATCTTTATTGTATTTACTGTGTTAGCAGTGATACATAGTAACCACAGTTTGGATGCTGGGTCTCGTATTCATCTCAAACTTTGCAACACCAAATAGTTCCCCTTTATCCAACGCTCTTTTCATATGCTTACTCATATTGATTAAAAGCATTGTTGATTTTCATGTTGTAAAGACAACTGATGTAAAACCTTTAATTAAGGGGCATTAGTCACGGATTAGATCTCTTCCAATTACTGTATTTTCTATTAAAATAATTCTGATAGCTGAGAATCGAAAAACACCTGTATTGTTTCAGTCCTGATGATATGCCAAATGTGTTGCATAATTCTTTTAAATGTAATTCAAAAACAATTGTCATTAAATGTTTCCTATTCAGTATTGGTTTTATCTGCTGTTGGTGGAATATTTATTGGTGATGTTTGATTGTAGGGGTACAACAGATTGTTTTGAATCATCAAGGACAGCAAATACTTGTCCAAAGAGCACCAACTTCTACTGGTCAGCCACAGAATATCATTGTCCGAACTGCTGGTGGACAGCAGGGTATTGTCCAGCTTCAGCAACGGGCTGCCCCTCAACAAGTAGCTACACAGTTACAGGCTCCTAGTGGTCAGTCTGGTATTGTCCACTTACAGCAAAGGGCCGGACAGACAACTCTACAGAGTGCTCAGCAGACGTTGCAGGTTATTCTAGCTTTCCAAAACGTTTAATTTCAAAAATAAATAAAGCTTGGCTTATTGAACTCAAAATCATTGATGCAAATTTTGCTCTCTAAGAATCATTTGAATTCTGGTTGGTTGTAATGCTTTTTTATTTCTTTCTCATAGTGAGTGATTCACATTTTGCTGAATTTCAGCTTACATTCAGTCTGTGATACTATTGTAGAACTTTGTCCATATTTACTAGGGATGTTAACGAATGGCAATATTCGAACATTCGACCTTCTGATTTAATAATAATACATCTGAAATTTGAAGTTTAACTTTATGCTTATCAATTTTGTGTTTTAAACTGATCACTTAAAATGTAAAAAATACTAATAATTTAAGGGCCTTAGTGTCATAACCAGAGTGTTATATCTCTCTTGCCCCAAAATATACAACATGTCATGTCAATAAACACCTGTAGATATTTTTTTCACGCATAAAATGTCATTCAATGCGATAATGCCCATCATGGAAATTTAATGCTCATGCATTCAGCTTTGATATTGAAAATATATTTATCAAATATTCAGACTTACAAACGAATATTTGAATATCTGAATATTCGTTGACATCCCTAATAATTACTGATAGCTACAATCTTGTTACTAAATGCATATTTTGCAATTTGTAGGCATTAGCTGCTGGTAGTGGTAATCAACAAATCAAATTTGTAAATCAGGGAAGTACAACACAGCAAGGTGTGCCGGTTATCAACATTGGTGGACAAAATGTTACCTTACAACAAATCACCAACCAACTAACCAACTTACAGGGTCTGAAGATACAACAACAGCAACCACAACAACAAACAATTCAACAACAACAACAGCCCCAGCAGGAGGAAACATTGACCTTTCAAGGACACGATCAGACCCAGTCAAACGTAGGCCAGTTGACCTTGAATCAAGGACAGACGGCCAGTGTGAATCAACTTGTCCACAATCAGTTGTTTTCTCAGCCGAATGTAAATTCTAGTCAAGTTCCAGTTCTACAAACTACGGCAGATTCGTCAGCTGATAGTGTTGAAAACCAAACTAGATTAATTCTACAAAAGATTCATAATAGCTTGAAAAAGTCACAGGCAGATGCTTTGAATTCAGCGGCTGCTACAGTTTCTAATATTCAAGCTTTACAAAACAAGAATGTTGTAAATGTAAAACAAGAACTTCTATCTAGTGTGACATCATCATCGTCTGCTTCGAATACCTTCTACACACCGGTATCTGTGAAATCTGAATCAAACATGATTGAAACATTGATAAAACAGGAGAAAGGTGCGAGTCTAGCATGTGCTTCGGTGCCTGCATCTAATATACAATCGTTATTCACATGTACTGCTCAGAATACATGCACTTCATCGACTTTGTCTCAAGCTTCTACACCAATGTCTTTATTTCTGCTGTCGAACAGTCAAAATGTTCAAAGTAGTTCTAGTCTTACTAGTGTATCTTCAATGGGAAATTCACATTTGTTAATGAGTGCTAGTGATTCTAATAGAGGTAGTTTGCAAGGAAAAACAGTTATGAACAACTCTGTTATAAATTCTTCAGCACTGTCTAATCAGATTGGCTCTTTGGTGCAGCCCAGTCAGATTGGTTCAATTGTTCAAACTGGCCAGGCTAGTTCCATGGTACAACCTGGCCAGACTGGTTCAGTTGGCCAGACTGGTTCCATGGTTCAAGTTGGCCAGACTGGTTCAGTTGGCCAGACTGGTTTCATGGTTCAAGTTGGTCAGACTGGTTCAGTTGGCCAGGCTGGTTCCATGGTTCAAGTTGGTCAGACTGGTTCAGTTGGCCAGACTGATTCCATGGTTCAAGTTGGCCAGACTGGTTCCATGGTTCAAGTTGGTCAGACTGGTTCAGTTGGACAAACTGGGCAGACTGGTTCCATGGTTCAAGTTGGCCAGACTGGTTCAGTTGGACAGACTGGGCAGCCTGGTTCCATGGTTCAAGTTGGTCAGACTGGTTCAGTCGGACAGACTGGGCAGACTGGCACAGCCACTTTACAAACAATTCAACTTCCTCCAGAACTTCAGCAGCAGTTACAACGAGTGCAGTTAGAAATGCGTAAAGTGCAATCCTCAACAACTTTGACTGTTCAACAAAAACGAGATAAACTGCAACAGCTTCAAGTCTTTCAAAAACGAATTCTTCTGAAAGGTCGTGTGTTAGCTACTACGAAAACCGAGCAAAGCCAAACTAAGGCTGGCATAGACACTCTTCAACAACCATTGCAGGCAACACAATCCTTGTCTTCGTCACAGTCAAGTTCTGATCTTTCTAGTCAAATTCCTCAATCAAGACCGGGTTATATGAATATAAACCAGTCTAATTCAGGACTCAAAAATCTGCTCAGACAAGATGATAGTACCCAAGAACAACCAGACAGTACCAGTAACCTGGGTCAAGGTGAGTTTTTAGTTTACATAAGGTGAGATGTAAAGGTATTTGCGGCTCGCATTCCGTAATGTTTTGCAATTTGGTTCCCCCTGTGCAGTCAATGTGATACAGTGGGCAAGGGATACAATACAAAACGTTCGCAACTGTTAGCCGTAACTGAAAGCAGGGATGGTCTTCTCCCTGTTTCTGTTGTCAAGAATGTGCTTGTTAGCACCTGGGAAGTCACGTGACAAGTTCGGACCATTTTATTGAAACCTGATGTTGGCATCAATAAAATCTTGAGCAAGTTTGATACTTACTATTCAGTGTCAGAAATTGGTCACTTGGGGTAACATATAAAGAACCAATGCAGATGCCTTGTTTTCTGCTTAATCTTCACGAAATCTGTTAAGTTTGTTTGTCAGTTTGAAATCTGTTTGTGTTCAGTTTCAGGCTTAAATCTTAGAATATATAATAATACTCTGCAGGCCAAACTTTGTACCTGTTCTATCTGTCCAGAAAGTTATTTTTAAAAAACACATTTAAAGATAATTTATTGCATGTGACAAGTGTTGCTATCTCGCTGTAGGCCCCTACTTTGAAATGTACCTCACAATTGTCTGAATTTCTTGATAATGTGTAACAAGATAAATTTGGGAACTCGCGCTAACTTAGTTTTCTTGACCACCGCAGTTTTGACCTGGTCAAGTTTGACTGAAACAACTGGATAAAACCCAGAGTGATTTTGACCACCCAGTCTTGACACTAAGGGATATTTGTGCGGAGACATTGATGATTTGGCCTTAATTTCATCTCTCATAGTCATGTATGTTTGTATAATTATATGTTTTTGTTTTCTACATGGTTTCATAAGAAAACATTCAAAAGTTTGTTGACGGTATATTTCTAGATTTGTCGTATATCACAGTTACCATAGTGCTAAATGTATTTTTGAACATGTTTCAGGGTCTCAAAGCAGCAACACCCTTATGAATGTCCTGGGATCTGGTTCTGCTACATCTACTGCTGTGACTCAACCTTCATTGTCTTCTAGTCATTCTTTATCTCAGTCTCAGACGACAAGCATTAGTCAGAATGTTGCTATGGCGACACAAAGTGTTCCTGTGTCTACTCCAGCTAGTACTGAATCTTCAGCACCCCAAGTAGCAGTACCGACACAAATTAAGGTAATTTCGAAAAATTCTATTGGACCATCCTAAAAAATCGTTTGCTTGGCATAGCCCTACCCAGAAAAATTTAGGCGGGTTGGTAGGTAGGGAATAAATTTGTTGCTCACCTGAGTTTCATTACATACTGATATATCTCCCCTTTCACATTGTACATTGGCAGAGGGTGACTGTCTCTCTCACTGCTTGCTATGTAACTAAAAAAGTCACATTTTTACTGGTATGAAGTCTGGTGAAAACTGCATGACATGGCAGAGCTGTTTTAGGGTTATGGGGAAGCGACCCTAGATCAAATTAGAAATGTTTTTCGCAGTAAAATTTCAAATTTCAAAATTCAAGTTATTTTTTAACAGATGAACTTCATATTTCTAGTTTTATTGTCTCTTATATGGTGTTGCAGATATTTTAGTATGTGGTACATTAGTTATATTTAAAATGATTATTTGGACTCGGGGTTACTTCCTGTTTTATTTTTTCTCAAAATCATTTAATTTCAAATGGGATTTTTTTCTTGAGATAGGGAAAACTGGATTCTATTTTGCATTGGGAATGGGTCAAAATTCAGAACTGTGGGACAGCTAGAAAATGCCTTGCATGGGTATAAAACCTTTTGACACCGGACAAGTCACAGAAAAAATAGTGCTAAATTTTCAGCTGATTTTGAAATTTTGCCTTCTCATGTCTGCTAATGTCATGTTGTCATTATATCACGTATGATGGGTAACACACTAAACAATTGTTGTGTTGTTTGTAGTTTATTGTACAATTTTTCAATATATCTTCATATCTATGATATTTTAATCTAATATCTATTACAGATTGCAGACAAAGTGCTTACACTAAATTTAACAGCAGCACAGAAAGACAAAGTCCAGTCCTATTTAGACAGAATGACACCAGAACAACAACAACAGTATTTACAAACTCAGCAACATGTTTTACATCGAATACAAAAACAACAAGCTTTAAAAGCTCAGATACACGCGCAAGCTGAAGCCCAGAAGAAGCGAAGTGAAATGGCGGCATTGTCACAGGGTCAAATGTCGAACCTTTCATCTACACAACAAACGGTATTAATTTTGCAATATTCTGGTATTGATATTTGTTCATGTAGTGCTTAAGGTGAATTGTAAAATCTTGGGTATTAATATTTTAAATTCTTGACTGCAAAAACTTTCTGTCCAAAACAAAAGGATTTAGCAGATCAGCCATTTTTTGTGACAAATTTGGTGGGGGTTATTGGGCCCCATTCCCCAAAGAAAGATGTATATATATTTTCCCCACTTAGAAAAAAATTCCCCTTTAGTAAAATTATTTAAAATTTTAGCATTAACAGTACCCAATTTTGGTGATTCATGATGCAAATTTCCCGTATCAAAAGGACCCGCCATACTTCCGCAAAAACTGAAAAAAATGGCTGCAGATGCGAACGCCTGTCTGGTAGTGTTGTAAAAGATATTTTTTACAGGTAAATATTTCTTATACTTTAACAATAGTGTAATATTATGGCAGGTCGTGGTTTATTAGTACTTATTATTTATCTTTTTGTGAAAATATTTGATGGCTGTATTTGTTTTGCAGTCTCCAAATGGTCGTATGCCAACTTCTGATATTTTGAATGTTGCACCAGAGGTGAAGGTCATTCCTGTACCAAATACACGGATCAGCACTCAAACAACAACCACAACCCCTACAACAGTGATACGGGGACAGAAAAGATCGTACATGGATATTCCAAAAGGAACATTGTAAGTGTGCTTCACGAATAAAATATCTTGAAAGAACTCGATCCAAAATTTTATTGTAACAAGTGAAATGCTTTATACAAAATTTTAATGAACTCGTTCTATAATTTTATGAAGTTCAGTATAAAACTTTAAATATATGTTATTTGATATCTATAGAGAAACAATCGAAGGCTGTGAGGCTATTGTTTTGCATGGTTTCTCTTCTGGTTGGATAATTGTGTTGTCCACTAAACCCATCCTTTCAGTTTCTAAGCTTACCGGAGCACAAAGTTGACAAAAAAGCAAGAAAATCGACTTTCAAAGCCTCAATTATTATGCATTATCGAATAGTACACTAACTGTATTCCTCTGTTATTGTGGAAAAAAGAAGTTTGTATTATCTTTAAACTAAAAACACAACCAGCTTTGTTAAGAAGTGTTTTTCGCGTTGCCGTACTAACATGGTTTTGCTTTTTGCATATCAGTGTTGTGTAAAACGATCCAATCTTACGTTAACTACCAAGGAAATTTCTTTTCAACCGAATAACATTTGTAACCTTGATGCGGATTGGTTAACCTTTCGTTTAGGGTTCGTTATTTTACCGAAATCCATTTTGGATCTGGAGTGACCAGCAATCGTAACAGCTCGGCATTTTTTTATGTATCACAAAAAAGATATTTTATCCGTGTGTAACATGATACCAGATATTTGGAATCGGTAGTAGATAGCAATTGTTTGTAATAAAGATGTTTGAGCCAATGTAGCAACAACACTGGATTAAGTCTGTTCACATGTTTTAAGATCAGTTGAGCAAGATACATTTTTAAATGTTTATTGCAGAATCAATCAACAGATAAGACAAGATCAGAATCATGCCAGCAATCCAGACACCAAACGACCATTCAGATCAAGGGGAGATGCCTGTCGACGATTATTACGTTACCATGTGTTTCAAAGTTATGGTCCAAGTCCAGAAGAATTTAATAAGTTTGATAATTACATGGAAGACATATCAGAAGACTTGCTCAAAAAGAAGGACCGAATGTTCGACAAGTTCCGCCAGCTCCTCGTTCATGAAACTTTGGTGAGTTGAGAAAAATCAGCCGTTAATTGGAGGCTGCAGATTTCATTGCTCGTTTTCTTGTGCGGAAAACATGCTTTAATTATTAGGGATTTGAACGAATACTTTAAGTATCTAGTACTTTGATTGTTTTGTTGTAATTTGTAAGTTTACGATTAAAGTTTTGTTCTTTTGGTATTTATTTGATTTTACGGTATTGTGGTTATTTGACCATCATCAAACATTATGATTTATTCGGCAAATACTCGCCATTGGTCATTTACACAAAAAAACACAATCACAACTCTGGATTAATCATATAATAGAGCATGTATTTGATGTACCTTTTACACAAATTATACGCTTTTCGTTGTTCCGAGTACTTGATCGGAAGGATGTCCTAGTACCCTAGTACTGATTTTGGTACATGTTCCCATCTCGAGTGATTATGTCACCAGTTTATGGGGTGCATAATTACTTGCGGATTGAGGTCTTGTTTTATTGTTTTTATATGCTAAAGTGTTAATTACATTGTGATTTCAGAGAGTTCATCCATCGTCAGAACTTGTAATGTTACAAAGAATGCAAAATCAAGACTTGAGAAAAACATTAGAAGAAGAAAGACTCCAAGTGAAACAAGATCCAGGTATGTTCATTGAGCACCTTGTGGTTTGATGTAATAATAGTGAGCATTAACTCAGTCTTATAGGTGGCACTATGATGAAACTAAAAGCACATTGAATGATCAATTTGGGATTTTCTAATAATGTTTCCGTTTGTATAACATAAGTTGTGGGAAAAGTATTTGTAGTTGGTCAGTTTTCAAAGGTGTTTTCTTTCATATTTTCCAAACTGGCTGCAGTAAGAAGCGATCTCATTGGTCAGTAATGATCATTCAACCAATGAAATGTTGTTTAGAATAATTCAAATATAGTTACATGTGATCAATAATGTGTTGCTTGAACAATGACGGGTTAAACTCTTGCTGATCCAGTATATATACCTTTTACATTTTAGAATCATTTGAACCAATGCCTATGAAGTTTTTGTGTAAGAAAGAACATTCATCTGAAAGTACTTCAGAACCAGACACAGTTGATATAAAACAAGAACCGAATGATGATGTGAACAGTGAAGCAAGTTGCTACGATTCTGCTGAAAGTATAAAAACTGAAATAAAAGAGGAAACAATGGATTTGGACGAAAGTATTGAGGAAAGCAGGGCAGCGAAGATGCAAAAACTTGTTATAAAGACTGATGGAATGAATTTTAGAAGTTCATTTAAGAGAGTTAGTCTCGACAGCTCAAGGTCAAGTATTGATGATCAGTTTAGTCAGGATCGAAGTATGAATAGTGATGTCAGTGTATCTATGGATGTTGACGATGAAGATACTAATGATTGTTCTAATGATAAATTTGATAGTGTACATGATGAAGATGAGAGGGCAGTTTTAACTATCTCCTCTGCGGAAGATTCACAAAATACTCAAATGGATTCTAATCTTGATGTGTATTTTGTTGATAACAGTTTATCACAAAATTCGGCTGACAACAGTGAGCAATTCTTTAAGGAACGAAGAAATTTTGAAGTTGCCAAGGATTCAGTGTTGAATTGTGATACTGAATCTAGTAAGAGTGGGAAAAAATCAACTGATTTTAGTCTGTTCTCCAAGCATTCAAGTGTGGAAGAGAGAAAGTCGTACATTCCAAAAAACTCTTCAGAAAAGTCTTTAGCTAGTTCCATAAACGAAACTGAAGATTCAGATTTGGAAGACAAGTTTTCTGGGTTTCAGCCAATGACAGACAATTTAACTGACAAATTTGGTATGTATCAGCCAATCACAGAGAGTTTAACAGACAGTGAAGAGAATTCTTATTACTCTGCTGATAACGCTGCTGATCAACAATCTGTGATGAATGATGATGATGACCTTCAAGTTCAAGGTCATTGGAAAAAGACTAAAAAGGGTCCTATTGATTCGGATGAGGATTCTGATCCCGAAGTGAAGGCGCAGATGGAAAGTGCAATAAATTCTATTCTTAGTTTAAATCAGGGTGCCACTAATGAGCCTGATTCTGTCTATAGTTATAGCAGTCAATCAAATCAGTTTTTTAATCATGACAGTCAATCTAATTCATTATATAGTGATTCTAATAGTCTGCAGGCAGAACTAGACTTTCAAACTGATATATCACAAGGTAGTTCCAAAGTCAATGCTGATAGTCCAAAATCGCCCACGGAAGATTTCGGCACTGACTTGGATGCTGCTGTCAACAGCATTTTAATGTAGGCGTAACGTTACCTTATCCGACCAATCGGGGCAGTATTATAGTAAGCATGAAATCATGTCAAGATTATACATCAATTACATATCATATACTGGTCTTACTGTTACTGTGCACCTGTACTGTGGATATGCTCCTAAATTATTCTATGAATGTACACATCTTTCACTATAGAACACAGATATGACTGCAAAGTTAACATTTTTATACAGATGGAAAAACAAGTTCTGGATTTAATTTATATCACAATTTCATAAATGTTTAAATACCAGGTCCTGTCGGATTATACTGTATTCCTGTGGATATGTTGATTTTAACTGCTCGATTTGTACATGCACATTTGATTTTTAAACCATCCAATAACTTCGTATATAATGAAATGTGAAATGAACACCTGTATACAGGGGTGTCTATAAAAGCCAGTAAAATTACCTAGTAAATTTACCTAGTAAATTTACCTAGTAAATTAAGGATCATCACCTGGCTACTTTTCTTGTATGAATGATCGTAATTAAGGGGAGTACCCCCAAACACCCGCCTGCTTTTGGTGATTTCCCTGCTTCAAGAATTAATGACACCCCTGTGTATACATCTTTTTACCCCGAAATCAAACGATTGCATGTTTCATTCAGAAATCATGCCTTGATAAATGCCATATTTTAAAGTAACAGTTGTAGTTTTCGTAATGGTGCGATAACAGAATTGTTCTGCATTTTACTGATGCTCAAAATGATTATGAAAATGCATACTGCGGTTAGATAGGACTTATTTATAGGAATATTTCTGTGATTATACTTTCGTTGCCATGGTATGAGATTATATACAATGCACATGTTGTGTACCGGTACTTGTCTGATGTCTATGCATTTAATAGGAGATACAGTGATAAATTCATTATTCATAAATATTTTTTCAAAGTTCTGACTAATTTTTATTTTGCTATGCATAATTTGATTGAGGTTTTTGGCTTGTTCTGTTACGGTAAATTATTGATGTTATATTTGTTAGACCAAGTAAATGTTTAACAACTTTCGTGGTTGTCAGATATAATTTTTTGAGGGCCCAACGCAACACTGTCGTAACTCCTATGTATTTATAAAGGCGTTACGACTGTGTTGCGTTGAGCCCTCATGTGTTACTGTATCTTTTGTTAGTTCTGTATTTGTATGGCGAAGTAGCCATGTTGACATTCCAATTTCTATTTTTATATATTTTGACTTGGATGTTAAGAAAATAAGCATTAAATTTATTACATAGATTAACAATCCAGTATTTTATGTACTGATAATGGGAAGCTTTAGAATTGTTACAAACTTACGTATCATAATATTTTTACTGCACTACGACTATATTTTGAATTACTTGTGTACTGAATACAATATCATAGGAGATTCTTTCTGCATGTTTTTTTACGCTGATGTTGTTGCCTTGGAAATCAATTTTATACTTTAATCAGAAATATTAATGGATTCCACAATAATAAATTAGTTCATATTTTCTCTGTATTATACTGTTGAACTGCTCCAATTCATTGTAACGAATACTCGTGAGCATTTAACGTGACTAAGACAAAAAGGATTTCATGATTCAGAAAACTCTCACGAAAAGCTAGTACTAAAATACCAACTATTATTTATTAATATCTACAGAGACATTGTGGAACATAGGTCGAAGATTTTCAGGGAATTGGGTCATTTGTGCATGATTCAAACACTCCGTATGTCACTCTTCTGTTACGACTTGTGGCTTTAAATTTCTCGTACAATTGTATACATGTATATGTATGAACATTGTGCCAGTAGTATTAAGGTTTTTTTACTGATATATTGTTAAGTCAGTTTAGCATTGACTCTGCTAAAATGGCAACTTTTACTATTTATGTTTGTGTTGTATGCATATGTGGCCTTAAAGTTTTTTTGAAAATGGTCCAGTTTATCTTGTTTAATAGGCTCTATATATGAATACAAAGTGGGTGGCTTTGAGTGAGGAACATGGTTTATATGTTACGTGGTTTAAGAGGAATCGAATCATGCAAAGACATTTTTTTCGCTTTGTTTTTTAGAGCATAAAGTGCTATCATGGGAAGGATAATTGTTGGAATGATGTATCCGAAGTCCATTCAATTTTTGATGGAAATCATTTCCTTTTCAAAAAATCATATTTTCTATTATTATACGTATGAAGAATTGTTGAAGTAAAGAAAACTTAACAGAAGACACATAATCTCTTAAAACTCCTGTTTTGTTAGTACATTTGGCTTCCCAAAAAGGTACGGTTCACGCAGACATTATGTGCAGACTTTACCCTATTTCAGTAGATGACAAATGTTGATTATAAATGTCTTCACAACTTCGTACATTGGCTACTGGTCTGCCAATTATGACCTGCTGGCAAGGGAATTTTATCAACGTAGTTAATTGGTGCATGTTTAGCAATATACAGGTTTAGTAAACAGAATTACGAAGTGTCGCCAACCAGATTAATTTAGACAGAACAGATTTCGGATATTTGGGTGTAGGCTTTCATGCTAGTTTCAGCTAGTGTGTCACTTCGGAGAGACTAGTTCAAATGGCCTAAATATTTGTTCCTGATTCTTAACTATGGTTGTAACCATGAACTCAAGTCAGTTATGTTGGATATACCACAATGGTGTATTTGTTGTAAATTATGCAAGCCCCATTGATATTGTAAATTTTTCAAATGTGCCATTAAAATATAAGTTATTTGTTGTAACATCATGTTGCCAACACACAGGTCATTAAAATATGAATATATTGACTAGTAAATCAAAGAATTATTGGTGATATGAAATGTGTATGACATCAAACTCCCAAGGAGAAATCTTTTATATATATATTATAAATCTTCTACTCTCTATCTTTTCATGTCTCATGTCCAATTGTAAATAATTTTTTTCTATTCACCTACATTTTTGAAACTTTTTGCTAAAAGCTTTGCATATTTGTACTGTGTGAGAAATCCAAAGATGTAGATATATATAAATGCATGTTAAATACAAGAAATGGCTACGATAGGGACGTGTTGTTTTACTGTTTGTAAATGAATAAACGATGCACTTGTGACTGGAAAGCTGAAAATGTAGCACAGGTAAATTGGTTTTACTACCCAGGAAAAGCCATTGGCTAAACTCAAAGAAAACACGAACATTGTGGCAACAAATTTATTAGTAAATAAAATAATGTTGACAAGATATCGTCACATTATTTCCAAAACCCCATAACTTTTTTTTCGTCTTTAAAAAACCAAAACTTCAAAGTTTTACCCTCCTGTAGTTTTGTTACATACAGGGTTATTGAATCGCATTTTATTTAAGTGATGTGCATTCCTGAACAATATAGGTAGTACAAATGGAAAGAGCTTGGAAAGACAGTTTCAACGATATCAAATACTCATAACCTCCAAAAATTGAGTTACGGGGTTCTGGAAATAAGGAGACGAAATATCCAGCAGATCTTATTTGCTTGAACACAAATTCCTTCAACGTATTTTGTAAAAGGCAACAAAGTGTTACTGAACTTATTCAATATCACAGTGTAAGGCCATTGTCCAAAATAATGAGGTAATATGACTACATGTATCTTGTTGACTGTGAAGTCAGCAGTATACGGACAAAATCCCCTCCGGACAAAATCCCCTTAGCTCATTTTGCACAAGGCGGACAAAATCCCCATCGCTAATTTTACTAGGGGATTTTGTCCACCTGGTAAAATTCATGAAGAGGATTTAGTCCACCATGTAGAACATTAGCGAAGGGGATTTGCTGGAGGGGATTTTGTCCTACACTCGAAGTCGGCTACCTACAAGTATAGCATTGTCTCACTGGTTCCGATTGGTAGATCTCGTGTAATCCAATCTGCTCTAATGTGGTAAAAACTAATTTTCATTCGTGAGTTATTTCACTTGTGTATATACCTATGCATAGTCACAGGATATCATCAGATCAATTACAGAATAATAGGTTATAATCTTTCCACCATGGAGAAAATTCATGAGATTTGACCTTGGAGATCAATGTCGACATTTATAACTTCGAACCATGGATTTCCAGATGAAGGTGCAAGTTTACAGCAATAATTCAACCAAACATGACTCAAGTGATGATTATACGTGTGTGAGAACATGTAACCTCCATAAGGAAATGCTGGTAAAGCTATGGTCGAGCGACTGTCATGTATATCACAACAACACCACAAAACATGACATTAATACCACAAATAGCATCTTCATTCCTCTCGACCAGTGATCACACTGAAATGGCTTGGAAAGAAATGTCTTTGAGGCAGCTTTCATCAGTGGAGCATGTCACAACTGTTCACATTCTCAATGACCGGGCATTTTCTTTATCACTTCAAGCCTTTTTGACGATGTCCACTAAACCTTCAACACACTTGTAATAATTATACTTGATATCAAATTCCATATCATACCAGTAGTTAACTGTAAAATAAAAACACGAGAACTAGTCCAAATGTCACAAAATTTCTAGAATTTTGCTGTCGACAGATTTCATATCCAGTTATTTAATTCATAGTGACAAAATGCACCATTGCGTACACATGATTATCAAAAAAAGAATAATGTGCTCAACAGTTGAGCATTTGTATGCAGTTTGGGATATAAATTTTCTGAATAGACAACGCTTCAAAATTTACTGTACGGCTCGTGAAAATGTTACCAGATTGCATCACAAAGGTTCTAGAAAACATGCTTTTTCGGGGTATTATGCCCTTAGACCCCCATACATTGTTTGCGTGCAAATTCTATCAGCTCTGGCTTCCCCCCTAACATTCCACAATCCTCCACCTACCTGCTATACATGCGTGAGATTGTTGTACATGATGAAACCACAGCGAGGGTAGGTACAACATTTCTCCAGCATGTATCGTCACTTCTACACATGATGCGTTATCATATTGTGGATATGCCTTCAAATCTGGATTCAGTGGATCTATTGCCACCCAAGGAACCTTGAAAATACATGTATATCGTTGTATGGTATGTTAAGAAATAGTTCTCAAAGGTTTTGTAATTTGAATATAATGAGAGTTTTATCAAGAGCTGTGATATTTCTCGACTGAAGATATGTTTAACAAACAAAACAGCAATTAACAGTCACAGGAGTGAATTGTGGTTATAGGTCTCACATTCTTTTGACGAGGGTTGTACAGAAATAGCCTGGAAAACCCTTCCAGTGCTGTACTAAGTAAAGTGCCTTAATATAATCTGATTAGAATGCACTATTAGTTAATATGTATCACTTCAGTAGAGTAAAATTAAAATTTTGCATAGGGCGATGGAAATGAAAAGAGAATGGGCTAAATGTGGACAGACAGACAGACAGACTGAAAAAAAACATAATGTCTCCCCAAAGCTATAATTATATAATATTTGGTCCACACATACGCCAGGTAGTAGATGTAATGTTTGACACAGAAAATGAATATCAATTCAGTCAACCAACCAGGTTTAGATCTTAGACATTTGGTCGACATTCAATTTCAATACAAACTCATTTAAATGTTTGTATGGTACGAGCCCATATTTACTGCCACTAACTGGTAAGTTTATACCTGTCCTGTCTCTCTGTCATCTTCAATGATGAATTTCCCATCATCTGTCTCTCTGAAAACAGCTGCTGGATAGGTCTCTGAATACATAGAATACAATAAATATGAAACTTCAGTCAATTTAAAGTTATTGCATAGTACATTTTGACAATGTCTTTTGTAAACAAACAAAATGAACAGTGTATTAGTTACCAAAAAGTCCATTTTCAGGTTTTCAGATATATGTTTCAACTTTCATTTAATACTAAAAGCATCAAAAATCGGACGTCTTCTTTTCTTTGTATAGCAATTCCAATATTGAGAACAAGGTGCAGCAGTAAGCTACAAAATGACGACGTCACATCAATGTATACTGTCGAGACCATAAGACATTGTGTACAATTGTGAAACGGCATTCTCAACTAATTTTGAATGAATAGTACAAACACTGCTAGATATGTCATACCATACGGTACAAAGGCGAGATCTGTGGGTGGATGTAGAATGAACTTTTTCCATCCTTGTATCACACAATAAAGATTCTCATAGTGGTCTCTGTGCACTGAAAATACACATTTAACAAAATCATTACAACACTAACATAAAATATATAAACAGATCCATGTAAATTTTACAAATTCGGCCTACATTGACACAAATCTCGGTGGAGACCTGGGTTCCTGAGTGGGGTATGTAATACCATGGAGATATGATACTTGTTATTGGACACAAAGTCTTTAGACACATGATAACTGCCAAAGAAGACAGGAGTTAAATCAACAGATTCTCAAATCGGACTGATTTGATTATCAATTAGTACAAACCAAAAGCTTATTATAAAATACAGGTACTATGTTTCTTACCAGTGTCAAAGTAACTAATAATTATGATGCCACAGGGCTCTAGAATGTTTTTAAAAATACACTTGTCCTGGACAAATGAACATGTTAATTTGACTTGTCTGACATGATAGGTTAGTTGTCTGAGAAAATTTGTTGACCGTTTGAATTGTCACCAATCTCAAGGCATTGGTAATGCACTATTTTCGTTCGAAATTTTCATGTCCAATGTTAATAAGCCTTAAAATAGACTTGTCCCGGATGTCGGGCAAGTGGATTTCTAGAGCCCTGTTTCAAACTATCCGATATAGAGATGAGCAAACTTGAACATCAATAGGCGTGGAAATCAAATCTAAAGGAGAGTTGTTTATTTGAAGTGAGTAAACTGATTCATGCCAGTGAATATTACATATTTTAAACGTGTAAAAGATCAGTACAAGTATTGCCAATCACACAAAGACTGTATCAAGCACTAATCTGGCTTATAAAACACTCAGCTAACTTACTAGATGTGACCGCTCGACCGTCGCCCATCCAAAAATTTACTGCATCTGGTGATTTACCTAAATAATAGAAATTGATCGAATATACATGTTGTTTATTTACAGCTACTCATAAGTACTTAGATATCTTTGTATCAATACTACATTCATTCATTATATGAAGTTAAGACCAACACACATAAAGTAACAGTGGAACTTGACATTAAATCTGTTCAAAACTCCATGTTTCAAATCCTCACAGATTAATCAAAGCCGATCAACTTCAAATGATACTTTATTCTTTGTTCTACCAGATTTGGTGGCCAAGACAAGAGTGATAATCAGGGTTTTCCCTAGGATTTTCAGCTAGGGGTCCTTGGACCTTTGTGTTTGACAAATTGGGGGTCCTTAGTAAATTTGTATGGTCCAAGATATACAGTTAATACTTGACAAAAGTTTATTTTAGGGATCCAGGATCATCCCAGGAATGCACAGTAAGTTGAAAATGGGATTCCCTAGAAAGAAAATGGAGTCAGGGACTCAAGATTTCTGCATCAGGAAAATCCCTGGATGACTATATGAATATGCTGACAATTCAAGTTAAGAATATATCTCATGAAAGGAAACATTCTCAAGATGAGACATGAAATTTAAAACTCCCTTATTTACAGTACATATTGCTCAGAATAAATCAACAGCAAACACTGGTTTTTACTCATTAATTTTTTTTTTTCGCATGAAAAATATAATGTATAGGTTTAATGAATGGTGAACAAATTTCTTCCAAAACTGAATAATGTTACCAAATGCTTCAGTTCCCCAGGTAATGTCAGATTCTACATCGTCCATGATTGATACAAACTCATCCGTTAGGTTAGAGTTCTGTTTCTGCACATAAAATACACCAGGTTTCGATGATGGAGTTTCAAGTATATCAAGGAATTCGTTCAATTTCATGGTTCGTTGTTCTGGCATCACAAACTTTCCATCAGTTACAGCATCGGCGTAACCATTTGGTGTCACAGCCACTGTCACCTCATTGTTACCAATCTTTTCTCTGGTTCGTAAAATATAGACTTCAATTATTTTTTGTTTATATTTTATAACTATTATGATAAGTAAATTCAATTACAGATGGATCACTTATTTTCTACAAATTTGCAGCAGGCAAAAATAATATATGACTTTGAAGTACTTAACATTGAGCTCTCTACAGATTGGACGATAAAACCAGCTACTGTACTGTATATACTGTAAAAGTTCTATTTAATGCCCGGACACTTATAAGAATCACGATCAGCTCAAAAGTTGCGGATGGGCGATAATTAGAGACACACTGAAAATGAACACAGTGAAAGCACTATTGTTGCGAAAAAAACGAATCCTACCTCGGTCATGTACCAAAGGGACTATGACAGCCTCTAACTAAACTTTTCAAGGATGGACATATACTAAAAAAATAACACTTGGGGAACCACATTCTTCATCGAGAGGAACATTCGTGAAAGGAGTGGGCATTGAAATACTGTGTTTGTTTCAGATATGTATAGAATTAAACACAAAAAAGTTAAGTGTGATTGTACATTAAAAGGGAAATAAGGAAACTCGTAGTGTGAAAGGTAGGATTATTTTGTTTGGTTTATAGGATGGGCACTTATTAGAGGCCATTTAATTTTCAAATTTTGACTGAATTTTTGTTCTTTTTTCCTAAAAATAGGGGATGAGTGTGTTTTAGAGCACTGGCGTTAAATAGAATTATTACGGTACATAGAAAAACAACAGTTTGTTCATTGAATTCTATGCGATATGCAAGTGATATCCACACAGCCAATAATAAACATTATCACTAAAAGATCTTTAGGTGCTTCTATGCTTGCCACCAAAGATAGTTACCTGAGATAATTGATGTTCCATTTCTTCAATGCGGGCCAATGTCCAATAGCATTTTTGACTACAACTGGTTTATTTGGAGCTACATGTGATCGGTAAAATGTCAGTGGATTTTGTGGACCATCAATCACAGGTATGGTTCTATCCAAATATAGTTCTGCAATATAAAATGACAGACATTGAATTGAAATGTTTCATTCGAAATTAAATTTCGGACCAAATGGATTTGAATAAGCGAGGTAGTTTTATGGTTTTTAATTGCACTGGAAAGAATGTTTCAAGAGTATACATGGAGTGGTGTGGGTTAAGATGGCTGCCTGGTTAGCTCAGTCGGTAGAGTGGCATACTAGTGTTTAAGGGGTTGTGGGTTCGAGTCTCACACTGTGCACTGATTTACTTCAATGGTGGCAGTGGTGCTTGGCTGCCCCCGATAGTTGAGCCTCAAATGCTGGAATGGGGAGGAGTGTAGTGGGGTGGTGTTAGACAGCCACCTGGATAGCTCAGTCGGTACGGTGCCATACAAGTGTTTAGGGGGGGTCGTAGGTTCAAGCCCCTCGTCAGGCGCTCTTTTCCCCTTTGATTTACTCCCAGTCCCAGTTACAGAAAACATTTCAAATATTAACTGGACCCATTTAGTAATTTAACTGCACGGTGTGATGTTTTGAATATGGTATATGTATAAATTTTGCTGGAACTATTTAAAGAGAATGAAGTATGAAAATACTTCGCTGGAACTTGAAATATCCCATCTTAGTGAATACAATGTATTCTCAAAATATTCTAATATTATATATAGATCCAGCTCAATAATAAGACCACCTGAAAACAAAGAACACAAATGTAAAGTCCATTTTCACCTTTTTGTGCTCTTTATTCAACCTAGTTATTAAGACCTTCCCAATAAGACCAGTTCTCAAAGGTGGTCTTATTATTGAGGTTTTACTGTAGATACATAAGAGTAGCGCTAAAAAGTTAAATTTGCCTTGATATTTGCCACAGTGACGAACGATCACGGACATAAAAAAGCCATGTTTAAATGTCCGTGGAACTATTAACTTTTTAAGGTAGGATTATTTGCACGGGTTAATAATACGAATTCACCGAACATACCGTAAGAAGTTACTTACCTCTAGCTTCGACTGCCAGGTCGTTCAAGCACTTCTCAATTTTATTTTTACAGGTCATACCATATATGATACGAAATATCAGAGAATCAATAAAATATTGAATATAATGTCACCACACGTCTAAAATTAAATAATGTAGTTTCACTTCTGAAGAAAAGCACGTAATAATAACACGGTTGTGAAAATTGAATATCAAACTAGTCTTGCAATGGTTACTTCCCTTAGACCACTAAATTCTATTTCTGGTTATTTGTCCTGTTTTACCTTTGCATCCAGACCCATAATAACTTCAGGCAAACACGGGAATCGCTCCATCATTTTAGGAGAGGCATCTTGCAGACATTAAGTTCTTTCTATGTACAAAAGATATACACCTGATCAGATCTAGGAGTAAATCACCAAGGTATATTGTCCGACAAATCATAATAGCCAACAGGGTATAGTGCAGTTTTATTAACCGCGAAAGCATGAATAAATTACTTGGACAATTACATTTCAAATAGGTGTATTGAAATGTTCGTGTTTGTCCGTAAGCTTGACAGAGAAAAAGGGGTTACGGTTGTGTTTTGATAGAAATGTTAACCAAACAGAAGAAATTGTTTTACGAACGAGAGCATTTCCTTACCTAAATTGACATGGATCAGTCCTGAAAGTTCATACACCCTGTTCGCGGTCAATCTAACAGCACAATAGATCTAGCGAAAATTGTTCTAAGATGTTTTCACAGAAGAAAAGCTGTAAATGAGAACTGTTTTAATTCCTTGGTCTGAAGAGCAACCTTGACTTTAGTGTTTATACATTTTAAAATCATAACACCGTTTATCACAATGGCTTGAATATGACAAACATACAATTTCATTTTTTTATATATTTATTTTAATGAACATCAATTATTTTACAAAATAATGACCTGCACAGTAAGAACATTATATGAAGAATTATGTACACATCCAAAATAACAGAATCAGTATAATATACACAATCATCCATTATATATAGCTGGTCTGCGTACATTGCTAACATAAAAACAGATCAAACACAAATTAACATATTCACTCATAACAGCACTCTAGTCTTACACGACCAGCTTTAACAACGATCATACAGTAACAGGTATATAGCACATCTTCACACATGTATTATGTACAGGCATTTTGTAGGTTGCATATTTCAAAATTCAATATTCAAAAAAAATCTTACAATGCAACAATCAAAGATAAAATACAAAGAACAAAATTAATGAACCTTATGAGTATGACTTCTGAGTACAATCATAGTCAATCAATCATTCATGGTCGATCATAGTCAATCAATCAATCATGGTCAATCAATCAATCATGGTCGATCATAGTCAATCAATCAATCATGGTCAATCAATCAGTCAAATGTGGTCAATTAATCATGGTCAATAAATCAATCATGATCAATCAACCATGGTCAATCAATCAATCATGATCAATAAATCAATCAATCGATCAATTGTGGACAATCAATAAATCATGGTCAATCAATCATGTTCAATCAATCGATCAATTGTGGACAATCAATAAATCAGGGCCAATCAATCATGGTCAATCAATCGATCAATTGTGGACAATCAATAAATCAGGGCCAATCAATCATGGTCAATCAATCGATCAAATCAAACAACCGACGAACCAATCAACAAGATGGTTAATTATTTTAATGAATCTACTTAAGTATACACACAGGGTTAATTTCAACATTTCAACTTATACAAGATTTACATGGCTAAGCCTACATTCCAATTCTAAAACATTTACATGTCTAGTTTACCAAACTGACTCAACAAATTCCGTAACACTATACAAACACATGCTTGTCTAATGAAACTTCTTAACATTCTCAAAGACCCAACATTAATTCAGTAATAGACAACAAAGACAACACGTATGTAACAGATATTTTGCAGGATTGAATGAAATCATGAGAGCTACAGGATACGAGTAGAACTGATGGATGCTCTCAGAAGTATCAGGGATCTAGAAATCCACTAGCCCGACGTCCCGGACGAGTCTTAATGCTGAATCGGGCTACCAACAGTTGATTTGAAGTTTGTCCCGGACAAGTCTGTTTTTAAATCTAACCAACATCAGCAGTTGTTCAGTTGTAAGTCAAACCTTTGAAAACCACAAACACATACATGTGATTATTAATTTTAGATTGTGGAGCTATCATTGTGTATGTTTATTTGTTACTAAATTCACCACTGTTCTCGGACAACTAGCTTCCTATGTCGGACAAGTCAAATTTTACATTTCCATTAGTCCGGGACAAGTGTCTTTTAAAAATATTTCTAGAGCCCCGAGTATGTGAAGTCATTGAACCCGAGCATGCCGACAATATGTGCATATCCTCTTGGTACAGAAGCTTCCCATTCAGTTTCATTACGGTTGGTGGTTGCCGAAACAAACGCACAGACGGACAGACAAAGTGGCGGCTATATGCTCCTCCTTTGGAAACATAAAAAAGCGAAGACAAACTTGATGTATGTGTGAAAACAATAGTAACAGCCACCTTAACAAGTAAACTAATAACAAATTTCAGTAACAGTGAAGACTACATTCTATATTTAGATAGCTGCAAGTGACTACTACTGTCCTACTTCACTTGAGATGCAGTTGATGAAATATTATGTAAAGGGAGGTAATCTAGTGATTGAATCCAATGATCGCAAAATCTATGCAACAGTAAAGCCTACATTTGCTGATCAATGTGATGATACAAAATATTATGAAGCAAATAACAATGTTAAAAATAGGGTAAAATAGTAATGTTATCTTTGCAGAAACAATGAATGTGCAAGTTTTCTCATCGGATTGCAATATAGAGTAACAAATGGAAATAAAGTATTTGTTAACAATGCAAGTACATGTACATGTAGTTGAGTAACTACGTCAAAGTAAATGTTGAACACAAATGTATTTAAAATTCTATCTAGAAATAAGGTGTTCGTCTGATGGGCTTTTCAGAGATAAATCAGCGTGATAGTTCCACATATTGATATTTCATTCTTTTAACATCAAAATAATACAAATAGTGTAACATATCATTAACAAACAATACTGTTGCCACTGATAATATGAGCGCCGATGTACCATTTCCAACCTCTTCTTTAAGTGACGTCATTTCCAGAAAACCATGTACTGACAGTAAGCAATTGTTGCCCCATATGGCAATACGAAAACAAAGGGACAATATGGAGTAAATAGTGACATCACATGTTGCGTTTTCAAGAAATGACATCACTTACAGAAGAGGTTGTAAATCCCAAAGCAGCGCTCATATACATTCCTAACTGTCAAAGAATTAAACTCAAAACTTTCATTACACAGACTCAATAAATCATACAAAATGCAATATAAGTGAAGTAACTGAAACAGTGATTGGAGAACAGTTACTGCCATCAATAAAAGCATTCACATGTGCAAAATGGTCACCATCTAATTCCAAACACTGAGGTGAGAACCAAAGATAGATTACACATAACTGTCTATCATGGACTCAACTTATGTTAGAAACTGAAGTAAATGCGTGTACAACACATACAGTGTTACCAGTACGTTTTGGTTGTGCCGTTCCAAACAGAACAGTAACCAGCCATCTAGGGGAGTCCAGTGCAGCATCAAAAATGCAACCTTTACAAATTTGAACCAGCCCAAATGCTTCTCGAACCGGCAAGTTAGGCTGTTGGCCGGTTCTTATTGACAACTCTCCAGGGTTCCATTTGACCCTTGAGTTGGTGCTTTTGCAAATGGCCACATTTTGACCCTTAGGATTCTGGCTGAAGGGTCAATTTGTTCCCTAAATCATAGGTAATTTGGCTATAGAATGGTCAAATCCCTTCAAAAAGTATCAAAATGACCCTTGTGATTCAGCACCTAGTGGAACCCCTGATTAATTACTCTGTATATTTATTGTATACATGTATTAAAGTAGAATACGGTATACATAATAGGGTCACATAAACACGCACCATGCAATTATCAAAATGAAGTTCAATTGTAAAACAGAATAGCAAGTAAGAAAGTACATGTATAGTTTATCCTGCAATTAATTCACGTAAGACTAGAACTACACAGAAGCCATTTCTCCAATCAATCATCTGAAGAAAATGTAACATGTAACCTATACAATGACGTCACAGTCTTCGCGATAAACCACTTGCCCGACGCCCGTGAAAAGTAAAATTACTGTCCGACAAGTAAAAAGTCCATTTTGTCTGCCTGAACGGGCAAGTCGTGTTTGTGGTCAGGTGTGACTAGCTTCTAACCAAGCTGTCACAAAAATTGATGACATAGTACACAATACTTCGACTGGTTTTCATTTTGTGTCAATTTTGTTTGCGTAACAGCTTTTTTTCATCAACGATAGTTACCAGTCTTCATTTCCGATTTAACAAATCAAAACAACCATCAAAACATTAGGTGTCTTCATTATTTTGATGGTGCTGTTAATTTTATTTGAGCGAATAAAGTGAATTCGGGCAAGTGACAAGTCCCTCAAAAATATTATCATGAAGACTGAACATGTAACCTATACAATTATGTTTTCATAACGTAATTGATTAGAGAAATATATACCCTGTATCAACATTTTGTTTAAAAAATATCCATGATATAAAATCAAATACAAGGCAATCCTAAAAAATTGTTCATATCGCTAAAACCCTATCCCCAAATATGGCTCCTACTAAAATTGAGGAGTATGCGTGAGGAATTTTGTTAGGGTTGCGTATTTATAAATGAAACTTGAAACACCATCAAAGTTATGAATAGAAATAAATCAATAATCTACTCAACTCACTGGGCAGGGTTATGCCAAACAATTATCTAAGAATGGCCTTAAAGGAAAACTTTGCACACTAATTTTAGAAACATGAGAGCTAGTGCTATATTGTTCACAAAAATAATATTGCAGTTCTTTCCAATTAACATTTTTTCAAAATTCCCTGTTTCATCAACTTCTACCACATGATTCAGCCATTTTTTCAGTCTTAGGGGAAGTATGACGGGTCCTTTTGATAGGGGAAATTAGCATCATGAAATTAGAATCACCAAATTTGGGTATTTATAAGGCAAAAAATTTAAATAATTTTACTGAAAGGGAATTTTCTTTCTAAGTAGGAGAAAAATATATACTTTTTTCTTCAGGGAATTGGGCCCAATATCGGCCCTAAATTTGCCATAAAAAAGGGCTGTGATTTCATAGGAGATGTTGTTTGAAATACAAGGAAGATGATGACATACACATGGCACTCAAAAAATCTCACCATCCGCACCTTGTAATCATGGAAGCTTGAAACAAGACAAACACAATAATTTTGTGATTTTCAACAATGTTATCAGGGTAACAGTTAATGAATATCTCTCCTTGCCACCACAAATATGAGGGAAGTCTGCCATGTCATGCTGTAGATTTGTAGACAGTTAATTAAGAGATGGGTAAATGAATTTTATGTAGTTTGATGAAAATCTACCATTACAACTATCATCTAATGATATGATGCACCCCTTCGCCCCACCCCCGCACACAGCCTTCTTTCAGGATCAAGAAACAAACATCACAATAACTGGCATTTTGTCTCACATATTCTGAACTCAGAACATGACACGTCAATTCTGACCATAACCTGTATTCAATGCCACCAATGTCTCTCAAGATCCATACTAAGTACATCTATAACAATGACCAGTAGGTGACCAGTAGGTGAAACTTTTATCTACCTAGCCAAATGTATCCAAAATGTCACAGTTCGACAGTCCCACCTCTATCTGGGGGAATATTTTAATATTTTGTCATGTCAAGTATATCATCTATACAACGGAGACCACCATATAATGTATACAGCACTGTAGAATATATAAAACACTAGCCAACGTTGCAGGGTTCCGACACAGTTCGCCTTTCGGAGTTTGTGTGATGAATTGGTGTCAGCATATGAAAGTGGAACGACCGCGTAGGTCCATTAAATGTTTCCACAGCGAGGTTTATATGAGAATTCCAGGATCTAGTTTGATAACCAGAATATTGTACAGTCTCCAAAACTTTTTTTATAGCATTGCGACCAACAAGGAATAAATCCATGTTGAATGACAAACACTGTGAAATTTGGAAACCATGAATAACGAAGCACACGAGACCTGGGTTGTAACATTTTAGCACATTGATATTGTAACATTTATTCCTAGGTTTCCATGGTCAGCAAATAATTGAGCTATGTTTGTATCGAACACTAAACAGTCACTAGCACTAATAGCAGATTGTACGCCATCATGTATACTGCGAGGTGTGGCTTCCCAAGTTAATCTTCTTCTGTGACCATTCAACTCTAACCTTTAAGAAATCATAATATATTCTTTAACACAGCATAAATGAGAAAATATTTTGGTCTTCATTTAAACAATATCATACAAATTCATTTCAATGTCAAGTAAACCTTTTTACATATGACGTAAAGCTGTATTAGAAGATGTTCTGTAAAGGTTTGACAATTTTGTCACAGTCCCCTTAATGCCAAAGGTTTTTTCTTCATTGACAGCACGTAGATAGTCGCTGCAATTCATTGGATGGTCTATTTTTAACAGTGAATCTCACTCACTAGGGTTTGTAACCAGGACGCCCTGCAGACAATCATAGTGGAAGTTGGTGTCATTTAGCAGACCAAAACATTTAAATAAAGTAAAACCTCAATAATACAACCATCCTAGGGACCCCTGAAAACTGTTCTTATAATAGAGATGGTCTTAATATTGAGGTTGAATAGAGAACAAAACTGTGAAAATGGACTTGAAATTGTGTTCTTTTAAGGTGGTCTTAATATTGAGAAGGTCTTTAAGTGAGTATTTACATATAAGAAATTTACCAGTCATTTGAATGCTAACCTAATAGATTTATTAACTGTCAAACTATTCAATGTTTGCATTTGGTTCATAATCAAACTTGACTGCGATCCTTTGGTCATACACGGTTCTCACTAGGATTAGAAAACCGGAATTCAACACCATGCTTTTAGGAAAACCTGCAGTCCTTCAATGCAATTTCAAAGACATTTTGTCAGAAACAGGAGTCCCAGGGAAAATACAGGAGTTCAAAAAGTCCTAATTGTTGTCTAGTGAGAACCCTGGTCATATATATATATGTGTGTGATCAAGATCTTTAAAATGTTGATGCTGGAGTGTAATTAACTGACTGCGGCAGGACTGAAGAACGACATCTAATAATCTTATAAGCTCACCATGCTCAGGTAGACATAAATTGTATTAACATTACAGACCTGGTTATAAATACAAATCAAATGTTGAAAATTTCACAAAACTGTCTGACAAAACCTGAACATGCCAGGGCTCTAGAAATCCACTAGCCCGACGTCCCGGACAAGTCTAATTGCCGTTTCGGGCTACCAATAATTGAGTTAGACATAGTCGGACTAAGTCCTTCTTAACTGTTTATCCATACCCTATTCTATGCTGTACAGCTAGCCTCCCATGTCGGACAAGTCAAAATTAACATGAATCATCGAAATAAAGAATTGAATTGTACACTAGTGTATATTGAAAGAAAATTTCTAGAGCCCCACATGCATCAAAATTTAAAATGAAAACATGACTGGTTACCTGTAAGCAAAATTTTCCGCCTGTTTCCTGGTACCTATTAGCTGTACAATGGCATAAAACATGTGTTGACCTTCCATTTTCTCTTGTTTCTCTAAAACTAACATAAAGTTTTGACCAAAACATGACTGCATCATTACCCAGTCTACAGCACCAGGCAAATTTATATCTGTTGCAAGAAAAACTATGTCTTCACCTAGAAGAAAATATGCAAATAAAATGAAGTAAAGATAACACAAGTGTAATTATAATAATATAATAAAAATAATAATAATCACAACTTTATTTAAAGAGGCAACACAGTTAGGCAAGCCCAGTCTTCCCTGTGACCCTCTAATGTGTATGAAACATATATAGAGGGAGATATATATAGGAGAGTTAGCTGTTAGAAATATACCATATCTACCACAAAAATGTTCTCAAATATCAATACTAAACAAATGGAATTATCAAAGGAACAGATAATTATTGAATTAACAGCAGGGATTTCCCTGACGCAGAAATCTTGAGTCCCTGACTCCCTTTTCTTTCTAGGGACTCCCATTTTCAACTTATTGTTAATCCCTGGGACGCCTTAAATAAACTTTTGTAAAGTATAAACTGCATATCTGGGACCTTTCAAATTTACTAAGGACCCCCAATTTGTCAAACACGAAGGTCCAAGGACCCCTAGCTGATCAACCCTAGTGAAAACCTTGTAACAGTGACCTGATAAAGGTCTTCTGTGTTGGTGACTTCTGTGTTCGCTTCAAATATTAATAACAACAACTTAATACATGGATTACTACTGTAATACCATGGGTGGGCGTCACTAATTTTTGAATGAGCAGGAAAATCAAAAGTAGGCGGTGATCTGGGGGTTAAACCCCTTAATTATAATCACTCATACAAGAAAAGTAGCCGGATGATGATGCATAAGTTACCAGGTAATTTTACCGGACTCTTATCGACACCACTGATAATACTAATTGTTTTAAGAGTTGTGGGTGTATCATCATACAATATATATATTGTATACCATGAATGACACAAAACAATGATTGCACATTTGCCCCAGTCATTTTTAATATGCTCAAGTCATTCTGACGATGTTGCAGTCCTTGGAATGATGGAATGGGTGCAAGGAGATCTGCGTGAGGCATCACCGTCATATACTCCTGAATGTACCTTGATCATACATCATTTTATATCTGGTTAACAATACCATTATAACTTACCTTGTAAAGTTGTAATACTTTTATGTGAAGACATCAAGTGAGGCATAACTTGTTCTAGACCTCCCTGCCATTTACATGATGCACCAGGACACGGACAACAGTAAGGCCTGAAAGAATACAATCATACACATGTACAGTAACTGTATCATACATATATCATACACATGTACATGTCCCAAATGTAATCTAAAGCTCTTTTTCTGAAGTTCATAGGTTAGCATCACACCTTGTGTGAGGTAGAACCACAATCATCACAATTCCTGAATTTGGGGCAGGTACTGGTGCATACCCAAAAAATAGTCGTTGAGAGAGAAAAAATACATTTTGAAATACTGCGATTCACAATCCACATAAAATACTTAAGTTCAAGTGAAAATTACAATATAGTTCGTTATTTTGCTCCACACAGTAGGAGGGTTATATACAACGATGTTATTTCAATACATGACAAAGCAACGATAGACATCCATCTTCATCATTATTTCATAGCTTTTTATCACCAAGTGAACTTCAACATGATAATGATAACTACGACGACAACCATTGGACTTACCTGTATTCACAAGTCTCCTCGTGATCAGGTTTATCTGTATGCAATAGAGTTGACTGACAACCGTTGTTGGCATATTTACAGGGGAAGTTAACAGTAGCAGCAACTTTGTCCATTGCCAAATTCCTTATATTGCCTGAAATAAATCATGATGATCAAGTAAGTTGACTACACCACAACGTATGATCTAACATATGATAGATAAAAAATAATCCTAAAAAACACCATACATCACTTTAATAGACAACAAAGTGTCAATATTCTCCAGGAGTTGAATTTCCAAAATTTTAAAACCATGTTAAACAGTTGACAAGAATAGACAAGACTCAACTTTACTTTGAAATTAGTAATACATGTAACAACAATTATTCTCTTAATTCTATGAATATGTATACAATAATAAAGCCCTTTTTTATGGCAAATTTGGGGCTGATATTGGGCCACATTCCTCAAAGAAAAAAGTATATATTTTTCCCCTTCTTAGAAAGTAAATTCCCCTTCAGTAAAATTACAGCCTTATGAATACCCAAATTTGGTGATTTATGATGCAAATTTCCCCTATCAAAAGGACCCTCCATACTTTCCCTGAAACTGAAAAAATGGCTGCAATACATTAGAATTTTTCATAAACATACAACTGTCATCACTAACTAATGATCAATATTGACTCGGATATATTTACCTAAAGGTCCTCTACATGTTGGACACATGGATAACTTGAGTCGACAGTTCTGACACACAATGTGACCACTCTGACACTGCATAATTGGAGGTAGAGCATAATCAAAGCAAACTGGACATTCGAAATAGCTGGCCAGTTCTTGATTAGTAGACGTGGCATTTCCTGCAACATTTTTATCACAAACAATCATTTAAGTTGTAGAAATCAAAACTATGTTTGAAAATTATATAATTAATCAGATATTATTGACCGACAGGGTTCTCTCTAGGACTTGAAAACAGGGAGTCAAAAACCATGCTTTTTTCAGTCCTTCAATGCAATTGCAAAGAAATTGTACCAGAAACATGAGTCCAAGGAAAAAAATAGGAGTCGGACCAAAAAAGAATAATTAGAAGTCTAGTGAGAACCCTGACTGTTACAATTTAAAGCTACCAAACTTTTCAATATCAAAATAATTTATAAATGATTACAACGAAGGTTAGAAACAATTTATTTTTTTTCAAAAATATCATTTATGTTTAATCATATACCTTAGAATAAAAACTTACCTGCCGCAGCTACAGCTGCTGCTGTAACTGATGATGTAGGCGGAGCCCCCAAGCCCCGCGACTTGTTCCCTGATCCTCCCTGTTTCATACTCATTCTGCCAGCCTATAAATTATACAAACACAGTGTTTGAATGATATAACATTGTTCAATTCAATGGGCATACATGATTTTTATAAAATAAGTCATAAATGGTTTATTTGATTTATTGGTCATTTTCTATTTGTTCAGAGAGCATGTTCAGTCTTCACAATAATTTTTTTGAAGGCCTTGCCAATGGAGGCATTGTCTTATGTATGTGGCTTTCCCTGTAGTTACGTATTCTCTCTCTTTCACACTATTTTTTTTAAAGGCCTTGCTCATTCGGGCAGACAGCTTGCAATTTCCACTTGCCCGAATTCACTTCCACTTTCCGAATAAAATTAACAGTAGCGTCAAAACAAAGACCTTAGATCTTTGGTCAAAATAATGAAGAAACATGATGGTTTGATTTGTTAAATCGGAAACGAGGACTGGTAACGATAGTTGATGAAAAAGTGGTTACACCAACAAAATTGACAAAAAATGAAAATCAGACGAAGTATTGCATACTAGTATTTGACTACGTCATAAATTTTTGTCATGACTTGCATAAAAGCTAGTCATACCAGACCACGACTTGCCCTGTTCGGGTAGACGAAATGGATTTTTTACTTGTCCGATGGTAATTTTACTTGTCCCGGGCTTCGGGCAAGTGGGTTATCGTGAAGACTGTCATGTTTGCTCAATGTAAAAAGTACAGCATTTAGTATAGACATTTATTGATGAACGACAGAGTGTGGTAAGAAATCCTGTTTATTTTTATTGAAATTATAATGATCTGGTGCTCATACGGGCTACATTGGTATTTTATACAAGTATTATTATACAGACTTTTATTTACTGAAAGACCAAAATGTCCCCGAATAGGTTCCTGAAAAGAGTTTTAAGCTTGCTATACCTGTTAATGCCTCGAAAAAACTACTTACGGTACCTGTTTGCATTTGCAAAGTACAAATTCGTTAACATTCGTCTGCACATACAAGTAATTTTCTCCAGATTAAATTCATTAATCCAACAATTTTGTGTTAAACTTACCAGTGAAGTTATATTAATTATGTTGTAAAAGAGATAAAACTGTGAAATGATCAGTAAAAATGAAACCAGAAATACAATGTAAATTGTAGCACACGAATAACAACTCAGTATAGAGGAAAATTTGATATGATTTTACTCTTTAAAATCGCGAGGTTTGTTGTGAATTTGTTGGCAGTTCTGAATAATTCCTTGCATTTATTCGAGAACTAGACACGTTCCTAAGCGATATGAACTTGTTACTGTACAATATTAGAATTCAAAACCAGCACAATGAATGTGCTTAAGTGAAATATTCGTCCTCAACCATTTTCAACCCAAGCAACTGACACACCATTTATTATCTACATGTATTTGTTTTCGAGCCAAGGCCTGAAGAAGAACGGCAAGTTTGTATCAATATTAACTTGTCAACAACATCTGGACAAAGAGTTGACTTGTTTTAATAATTTTCTGGTGATAAGTGTTGTGAATTAAATGTTCTTAACTAGACAGACCGGAACAGTACGTGGACACGTTTTATAGCATTTTCTATCCTGTGTAAATTTGACTGTGTTTCAAATCATCTGGTCTTCGCAGCTTTTCAGAAAAATCCTTGCTCTAAAATTTGCGGCAAGTCTCGATTGTAAACAATGCACTGTGCATGCGCAGTTTGGCACCACAAGTGCTACGGTCGTGGCCAAAATAATTTGTGCTATTTAACCAGTACGCGGACACCAACATTTACTGAAGGAGAAAGACTCTAATGAGGAATCAGCTTCAGAGAAGTTTCTTTGATGATTTTATTTCAAGATTTTAATTTAAAACCTGAATGAATGAAAGATTTATTAAATTTTGTTCATTTGACTTTTAATAGCCACATGTAATAAACAAACTTTAACACCGTGTATAGTATACGTGTGAACTACGGTGAACAAAAAATGGACAATAAAACAAACTTTAAAGTGACCATATATGATATATATATTTTTTCATAAACTGGAACTATGCAATGGATGGCAAGTTAGAAAAAAACATTTGGCGCATACCTGTACACATCACATCACATGCATGCGCCCAAATGATTAGGATGTAGTTCAGGAATTGTAACGAAACGTACCGGTGATATATTATTTCAGGCTTCGTGTTGAATATTTTGGCGAGATTTTGTAAAATGGCTTTTTATTTATTAAAACCCTTGAATATGCGTTCTCTTTTATTGATTTGAATATTAATTAAACAGACATTCATAATTTATTTACCCGTTTTCTGCGACAACACTGTTCGATACGTTTGTTGATCTGAGTTTGTCTGCTCGACAGCTAAAAACCGGAAGCTTACACATACGCGTTCGATACAGGAATAAGAACAAGTACCGTGCGAATAATTGTGAGTAATATCGACGTCAGGCAAGAAAGTTTAAATCTTTTACGAAACAATAAATATGCAGGTGTCCACGTACTGGTAGTGTCCGCATACTGTTCCGGGATTCAGGGTCATCTCGGCCCACTAACAGTCTCGGCCCGGTCCGACTCGGCCCGGTCCGTCTCGGCCCACTTTTGAAGTGCAATGAATAGGCAAAGTTGTTCACACATTCCGGTCCGACTCGGCCCACTTTTGAAGTGCAATTCGGCATATTAAAGAATGTGATAGAAGTCGTCTTTTTAATAGCAATGAAAAGGCGAAGATATTCCAATTATACTGTGATTTATTGTCTGTGTATGTGCTTATTATTTGTTACATTTATTCTACTTGTGTAATATTACTGTGAGTGTTTACGGAATTTTGTGATTTGTGAGAATTTCTCGCGATGTATCCGTGAAACTTATGAAATAAATATTAAACTTTTTCGTATGGTCTACTTTATTATAACAGATACCAATATACATTTCACGGTGAAATTTCCACTGTACCGCGAATCTTCAATGCACTGAGAATATTCAGTAATGTTTTCAACTTACATTTAACTTAAATATTAACGATCAATGTATCAAAAATCAACACTTGGAAAGTTCATATATATCGCATCAATAATGTGAACAACTTTGCCTATTCATTGCACTTCAAAAGTGGGCCGAGTCGGACCGGGCCGAGTCGGACCGAGCCGAGACTGTAAGTGGGCCGAGTCGGACCGGGCCAAGACTGTAAGTGGGCCGAGATGACCCTTTACCCTGTTCCGGTCTGTCTAGTGTTTTCATTTAATATTTAAATACCATTATCAATAACAAGTCTATCAGTTGGTTAATGTTAACTCCTCTTTGGAGTGTTATAGATATGGGTTTCATATCATGATATGTATCATACATTACATCTGTATCGGCTCACCTCTAAATGCAATGTGCAGTGATTTTGTCAGTCAATGGAAATTATATATGTTAGAGTTGATTTTGAGAACATGCATCGCTTCCTTTCCTACTTTAGAATACTCATTGACAAAAAGATTAGGCAGTGGCTACAATTACGGGACCGATATCGTATAATTGTGTTCTGTGATTCATCAAACAGTCAGAGCAGACTCTGGGAAAAGGCCAAGGAAGTAATTTGCCATTTTTTGGACACAGCAAAAATTGAACAATAACATTATGAACATCGAATCTCGACGCACAGGTTTCCTGTCAATACGGGACTCATACAATATAAAGTTACTGTATCATAACTTACCAATCTTGGAAAGAAAAATATATCAAGAAAACAACATTATTTATGCTATTTTGATCGCAGTTGCGTTTTTCATTATAAGATCATCAATGGCAGTAAAGTGTGCGTATTACGTCACAAAATCTGTGCACATGGTTATGAACGAATATTTGGCATATCGTTGTCGTCTCGGAATAACCGTGAGATTAACGGACAATCTTTACCTTATTTAAGAATGTTAAACGCGACACAGATAGCACTTGGCGATTTATGCTAATCGTGAAAATGATTCCGTAAAACTTCATTCTAGAAACAGTCAAAATGTAAACCTGATCAAAGATTTAGGTCTTTGACCTGACAAAGAGGTCCGATTTGAACAACGTGCCTCCAAGTCTCTTGTGCACGAGTGCGCTCAATTCAAATCCCGAGGCGCCGCTTGCAGACGTGTGTTAAAGTTTATTTACTACCGGTATTTATGTAGCTGTGAATGAGTACAACATTAGATCTTTTTTTGAAACGTTGTCTTTGAAAACCAACAACTGTCCGTCCGTAGTAAAAAGAAGTAATATTTTGGTAATATTTAACAGTTTAAAACGGGCGTGAATGAGGTTATGGTAAGATAGCATGTTCAACGTTGCTGACTGCAGTTGTGGTCCCTCGCACCAAGGTGTGGTAAGCCTTGGATTTAAGTTTGGTCTTAAAGTTCGTACAAAGAAAGCCTTTTGGGGTTTGATTCGCTTTTGTAGTTGACCGATTTTTGTGGATGTCCCAAGAAAGATCTTTGTCCTGAACTTAGAACAAAGATCACATATTGAAAATGAACATTTTAAATCCCTAAACTGGTTACCAGTGAATAAGAGAGTGGAACAAATAACCTTATGTCATGTTTTTAAAATAAAAAATGGTTTAGCCCCTGATTATATGGGAGAGAATTTTGTCCTCACAGATACTATTCATTCTCATAAAACTAGGTTTAGAGAAAATGGATCTTTTTCTGTCCCAAAAGTAAAAGGTTTTGGATTGAAGTCCTTCTCCTACATAGGATGTAGTCTCTGGAACAGGCTACCCCCACTCATAAGAAATATCAATACACTCAGTGGGTTTAAAGTTGCAATTAAAAGACACTTTCTAGTAATTAATTATTTTTATTTGATAATGCTATACAGGTGTATCTGTGTTTTTAAGTATTTTATGTTAAAGTTCCATGTAATTTCCTAAATCAACAGCAGTATTCTGATTTATGCTCTTTTATAGTTTTTACTTCGCATTATAATTAGCTAGTCAATGTTATTTAAAATATAATTGTCTTTCAATATTATTGTCTGTGATAAAATTGCAATGTTTTGCCTGTGATAGAAGTTTCATGCCTCTCTATGTCACACCATCCATGACAAGGACCACAATGGAAATAAGGGATATTTTCTCTTTTTTGTGTAATCCTTAGTACGGATGTGTGTGGCATGTTTTTTTTTATATTACTCATGTGTTTTATATTATAAATGAAACATATTTGTCTTAATTACCATGTATATATGTATCTTATGCTGAAATAAATCTATCTATCTATCTAGATACTCTAAGGTATACTGCTGGTGTAACTGATTCAAGGAGTATATTATGGAGGAAGTATTGCGAAAGGATGCATTTGGACCTTTCTCCCCACTGATATGAAAGTAACCGTTACCAATATGCAGTGCTTAGATTTTATGAAACAAAATTGTTACTAAAAAAACAGCGGCCAAATCCGACCCGTGCGTACGGAAGAGAAAATGCACGCCCAAAATCCGCGTTGACGGTCAACATTTGTTACGAGTAATTGGAAAGTCATGCACGTACACATATTATTATGGTTGAGTTTAGAGCTGAAAACTTGTTATTACTTTTATTTTTCTTGCACAGAGTTACCTTTCCGTTTTGATACATTAAACTCCATCAATTTATAGCAACTTGCTGAAATGTAACAAGCAGATAATGGTTCTTAACAACCAGTCTTGAAGCAGACAAGTCCGAGTTACCTCCCTTGCATCAATGTGATGAATCTTTTCATTAATCTGGCCATCCCTTGCTGTACATATATATGGCAGAAATATGATAAATATTTTAACTCCTTCAATTTTGAACTGGATATTAAGCCACTTCAACAATATCAGGAGCACTTTTTATAAGGGTAGATTGTATATATATTGGTCCCAGGATCTATCAAGTAGATCTATCTATGTATTTGGAATTATCATACTCAAGTACGAACAGCTGTTATATATAGTGAGTTAGACAGGTTCATGAAAGCTGGGAAGACAATTTCCATGGCGGAAAATTAAAAACACAGCTCAACGCCCCGATCGCCCAAAGTCGAATACATTGAAGATACATCCAGTACTTTGATCTTACGACTCATGCTAAACCTATTAATATACACCGGTTTTAGTACTTCCGGTAAAAAGAAACGTGCGGTGTCTTACATCAGCGTTGACATTGAAACTTTTGTAAGACTTTTGGTACAAGTGCAATTGTATTTGGGATTTATTCAGTTTAATAACACTTGCTCAGACACCAGGTCAATTGAACAAAGCAATTCTGGTACAATGGCACGTTTGTTAAATTCTCTGGGAGGAATTGGCGTGGGTCTTGTTGTCGCCGGGTCAGTGGTGAATTCAGCTTTATATAATGGTAAGGTCAACAAAGATGGGTGATGTATGCAACTATAACATTGATAAACCATCACTTCGTAAGATACTTAGTCTATCTTTACGTAAGCATATTTTTGATAAATCGTATAATTACTTAGTGGTGGTTCATCGGTAACTGGTCAACTCGTACCTTAGTTAACTCGTACATTGGTCAACTCGTACCGAATTTGGTCAACTCGTACCTTTTCTAAAGTCAACTCGTACCTCCTTTTTATTACATTTTAAGATGTATACTAATGCATATTTGTTATACGTTTTTTTCAGATATCAGTTGGGATTGACATATATGTTATTGTGAAAATTTAGAAATTACATGCAATTGCAAAGTGAAAGTAAAATGTAAACTAACAAAATAATGAATGTTTAAGGTAACATGAACTTGTACATGTCTAATATTTTGGACTAGGTGTAATATGCTGCAAATTTGGAGTGGCTCAGCAGTAAATTCAGATAACTATTATTTTTGCCTGTATATTAAATATATGTTTAAAACAGTCAGCTGAACATAAAATCTTAAATTCTCCATTCATAAATAACATTTTGTTGTTAGAAAATATATAAATTATATTCTCTAGACCAGGACTATACACTAAATATTGATGTCACAAATTAATTCAGTAAACTTTCATAATACCAAACGGTAAGAACGTTCTGGGGACGAACACTAACATGGCTTTGTTTCAAACTTGATAATAAAAGAAACATATGATTTTGTTAAGTTAAGGCATATTTACACAATTGACATTGATATTCAAAAGCTGTAAGCAACTGTCGTGTGGATTTACCATCGAAATTCTCACGAAAACGAAACAGCACATGACGGAGCGGCCGCCATCTTGAATTTTTGTTTACATGTGAGAGGAAATGAAAGTGGTCTAATATTGTATATATATATTCCGGGTGATTTCGTATAAAAATGGACCAGAATGTTTTAGAATACTGATATGCTTATAAATACACCAAAGAATCCAGCGAACTCGCCTCAGAAAAGTAAAAAAGCCGTCAACTAAAATTTTCAATTTCTCATTGAAATCCCTCGTCTTCTGCAGTTATTTTTTTTTTCTAATTAGCAAATAGTAATTGTTTAATTTGTTCCGCATTACCATTGTCGATTAAATCAAACAAGGCAATCGCTTAAAAAGTGCAATGTTTTCGCATTGTCAACAAACTCGCTAACCATTCACGCGTGTTTACATGTACAACAGTTTAACCCGGCCTGTATCAGTTAATCGTACGGACCGCACGCGTAACGGGAACCAGCCAGTTATATGCACTGTAGACGATTGTCGGTGTGTTGTAAACAAAGGCACATGCTGTGACGCTCGGGGGCATTTTACAGGATGTAGATTACACAGTTGACAGATTATTGCAAATAGGGAATTAGGGGCACTAATTAGGGCAGCGGGGTGGGGCCAAAAAGGGGCAGGGCGCGGCGCCCCGCTATCACGCTACAGAAATAACACTAGAAACATAAACAACGAAACAATCAGTGAGGTAAATTATATATGTGAATAGTCATAGCACAGACTATGAAACATAAATCATCCATATATAAATAATAATAATGAAAGTGGGGGCATCTGTGTCCTATGGACGCATTCTGGTTTATATTTTCCTTTGAAATGAAATGATTTAGTTTTTAGCCTCTTATTTAATTCAGTCTATATATGTTGGATATAATTGTCTGCCTTAAGTGCATGTGGAAAGGGTGACAATGTTATTGATGATACAGATACCTCAAAGATGGACTTCCAAGACACACATTCTTAATATAAGAAAGTCTGGGTACACTTAATGGTGTTTTCTGATGATTGTATCAAGAGAATGTGCAAGAATGAATTTAAATTTCTGTTGTGATAACATTTTTATGATTTTATTTTTTCAGTGGACGGAGGACACAGAGCTGTAATTTTTGACAGATTTCGTGGAGTTCAACAAAAGGTTGTTGGTGAAGGAACCCATTTTTTAATTCCATGGGTACAACGACCAATCATATTTGATATCAGATCTCGACCTAGAAATATTCCAGTTGCTACTGGTAGTAAAGGTTAGTATTGGTGTATATGCAGGGGCTCCATTTAACCCATGAGTTGACCCCTGGATTTTCCAAAGGCCACATCTGACTGAAGGGTCAAATTTTTCTCTAAATCATATTATTTTGGTTATAAAAATGGTAAAATCCCATCACAAGTTATCAAAATGACCCTTGAGATGCAGCATCTAGTGGAACCCCCTGTATATGTAATAAAGCCATTTGACGTCGCCCTTCAAGACAATTACTAGTACATGGATTTGTAATTCAGAGTTGAAATAAAATTTTGAACTTGAGGTTATAAGAGGAAAAGTAAAAGGCCATTACAAAACGGTCAAAACCTGTTCTAAATATAAATGGCATCAGTAGAAATTGAATGCATTTGTTCAATGAAGATGTCATCACTTCTAAAAGACAGAATACTCCTCTTCAGAAGTCCAATGTGTGATTAAAAAGCAGAATTTGATTGAAAAATGTTTGATGGTCAAAGTTGAACTTGGTGAAAAAAAGTAAAGTGTTATCATAACCCAATAATATAGTTAAGGTTTCTTTAGCTGTTTTTATAGCCATTATTCAACCATATTCCTACTGCCAAAAAGTATATATTTTTCCCAATTTGAATGTAAAAATTCCCAATAAATCTAAAGAAAAACGTTAAGCCAAACATTTACAGTTAATAAATAACAATTCTTGATTAATTAATCACTACATCCTTTACTTGTATTACTAATATTTTGCTGTAATTGGTAGACTTTTCCCTAATTTCTAAGTTTGAAGGGTATGGATCATCATACCAAAACAGCCAAAATAAACTAGTAACATAATACTAATATTGCTTTTTATGCAGATTTACAGACAGTTTCTATCACATTGAGAATATTGTTCCGACCCAAACAAGATGCATTACCGAGCATTTATACAAATCTTGGCTTAGATTACGATGAAAGAGTTCTACCATCCATCACTACTGAAGTACTGAAAGCTGTTGTGGTAAGTATGTCAGAAACCAGTGTTTTTTTTCGACTTTTAGGGGAATGATGGTGGGGCCCTATGGAAAGGGGTGATAGCATTGCGATGGAAAAAGGGGACAGTAATTTACACTATGAAGTTAGGGTAAAAATCTCTTGTGTCTAAACTTTGTACTCGTTACCTTTTGGTGATATGCAAACAAATAAATTCCAAATCAGTATCATGAGATATGTGATGTTACTGATCAATGATACTAGTTTTATGACTAAAGATATCTACAATACTGTGAATTTTTCTCCGAGTAGGGGAAAACATGTACTTTTCAGAGGGGAATTGGGCCCTATTTTGGCTGGAAAAGAACACCAGGAAACCAATATGGTGCGCATGTACTTCCCTTTTTGCTCAATTTTGGCATCTTATAGATTGGAGTTGTGTGATTTGTATGGATTGATATATTTTTGAGCTTATCATAAAAAAAGTTATGTCGAGAGTACGCCAAGCCCCTACCGGTTAGCTCAGGTGATTGAGCACTTGGCTGTGACCCGGGAGGTCAGGGTTCGGTTCCCAGTCCTTCCATGACATTTCGCTATGGTCATGTGCCCACCTCTGATTCATGTGGGGTAGTTCTCAGCTGCTTGTGGAAATGCAGGTTAGTATTGCTGACCCAATGTACAACGGAAAAAAATGTTGAAAAATGGCGTTAAACCTAATATTAAAAAAAAAATTGAGCCAAGTTTAGTGAAACCAATTTATCTGATATTTCATTTCTTCAGCTACATCAACACTAATGCATCTTTCAGTAGCAAAGTTTCCTGACCCAATGTATTGGTACTCAAGTACCGGTACTCAACCAAGTATTTACAAAGAAATTCCACAGTAACTTTAGAATCATTCACGAGGTTCGCACAGTCTTGAAAAGTACTTGATTTTTTTCGGGAAGTTCTGTATGAACCATGATTCATGCTGTATCAATACTAACATCTCCCAAGACTTGTATTTGCTAAATGCTCATTCATTGTTAATTTATCAAATTACTCCAAGGTTGCGTACATTATTCCAGGCCCAGTTTGATGCATCTGAAATGATCACACAGAGAGAAGTGGTTTCATCAACAGTTAGAGAGGAGTTGACTAAACGAGCTGGATCATTCAGTATTTTACTGGATGATATTTCACTGGTAAGTTCTGGTTGTCATAGTTACAGTCATAGATCACTGGAGAGCCGCGGCTGTGGTCCAGTGGTTAGTGCGCTGGACTTGTAACCCGGAGATCCGGGTTCGAATCCCGGTCGCGGCAGGTCATACCCTTCCATGAAAATTTGACAAAAATGTTGATTTTCCTCCACATGTGGAGAAGTTGCTGGCTCCTTGTGGAAGGGTAAGTTAGTACTGGTTAGATTTCAGTCCAGGAAAAACTGGTTAGGTGAACCGGCCGCCGAATATAACTGAAATGTCGATGAGAAACGTCGTTAAACCCGATGAAACAAACAAATAGATCACTGGACGAGTCTCGTATTGTAAATAATTGTTTGAATGAAATTCATTCTCTTCCTGATTCATGTAGGCATGTTACATGCATGCAAAAATTAAGTTACATGTAGTACTGTTCGAAGTACTTTCTACAGACCAATGTATATGTCTGAATAACTGTTGAAAGGTGGTAAGACCAGAGTTTTTTTTATTTCTTGTTACTCGAAGTTTGAAATTAAAATGCTCCATACGAAGGAGGGGAAAAAAACTCATAATTTTTCAGTTTTGTTATTGTTGCGAGGTCACAAATGACAGCAGAAACTATGTCATTATTTCAAACTTTCACCAATAAACTTACTATAGTGTTTGTATGTAGGTCACTGATGACTAGCAGCATATACATGCAGCCCTTTTTTATGGCAAATTTTCTGCTACATCCCCTTCAGTAAAATTATTTAAAATTTTAGCCTTGTAAATACCCAAATTTGGTGATTCATGATGCAAATTTCCCCTATCAATAGGACCCGCCCTTTTTAACCAAAACCTGAAAAATTGGCTGTAGTATTACAATGTATAATGTTACTTTCAGACGCATCTTACATTTGGTACAGAATTCACAGCTGCTGTGGAACAAAAGCAAGTAGCACAGCAAGAAGCGGAGAGAGCAAGATTTCTTGTAGAAAAAGTAAGTTTTACCATCCTTCATTCACAGTTTAGAGCATATCTCTGACCTTTGACTTGGAAGAATATTGTATGAGCTTTATATTTACAGGTAGCCATTGCAAGGCTGTCTTTCTACTTTTGGGTTGAAATTCATGTCAAATAAGTAAATGTCATCCCCCATTTTTGCAGTAAACAAGTATACCAGTCTATTTGTGACACTTGTTCAAAGCAAAATTTCAAAACTTTAAAATGGATGTTGTTGAATCTTCACACAATGGTTTGTATTGAAATAACTTAGTGAATATATATACTTTGGCTTTGTATAAATATGGGTTTTTCCCTGTAATCCTGCAGTACAAACAACAAGATACCGTTAACATGGTGCAGGAATCGCAATTAAAACAAAGACAGGATTTAACGTCGAACTGAACTTCAATGGATCTGAATATTTTTTGTACCGCTGGTAAAAAACCCATTTAAAGCGAATTCCAGATTTCGTCGATTGATGTGAAAAACATACTATGAATACTTTCACTGTATATTATAGGAAGAACAGCTGAAGAGTGCTGCCATTATAAGAGCAGAGGGTGAATCTGCTGCGGCTCAGTTGGTTTCCAAGGCGATTGGAGCCGCTGGCGAAGGTCTCGTTGAATTGCGTAAAATTGAAGCATCAGAAGACATCGCTTTACAACTTTCTCTATCCAGGAATGTGAATTATCTACCGCCAGGACAACAAACGCTTTTAGCATTGCCAGCCATGTAGTAACCATAGCAACCAATATCTTACTGTAAAACTTTTGACTGTCTCTAGACAAAAAAAATAAGTTTGTGTATTTACACTCAAGTCATGTGGTAAATATTGGCTTCCAGTTTTGCCAAGTTTATAGAGTGTTAAATACTGACTACAGATGCTGAAAGCAATATCAAAATGTAAAATCTGTGTTGTATGGATAATGGTAAAAACCACTTTATGTATGTAGTAAATTCCACTCAATTTTAAACATTTTTTTCTAAAATAATTCACCGAAACCTTTGTGGTAAAATATGAAGCTGTCTTTTTGCAGAATGAGAGTATGCTTTGAATCAGTACATGTTAGTAAAATATTTTGAAAGATTTCGTAGAAGTCTGTCATAATTTTATGTTCAGTAGATGACAGATTTTTACTTGATTATTGTTTGCCATTTCATCAGTGTTTAAATTCGAAGAAATAGAACAAAAATGTATGTATGTAAAACATGGTGTTTATTGTTTATTATTAAAGTACACTTTTGTATTTGGTTATTACAACTTACATTGATTTTAGGACCATGCTTCCTTGTTTACAATATCTGAATGTGTTGTCCAATGCAGACATTCAGTGCCGGGAATTATAACAACAACTTGGCACTCATCACTCTGCTGTATACTGTAAACTGCCCAGTCTTGATTTCTGAGATTTGAGTGTCCGATGTGAATAACAATGCCAAGTGCAGAGTATTTTTTATATCCATTGTGTCTGTGAGATCTATTCTTATGTTTGAATGTCAGATTTGAGTGTCAAATTTATTATAAGTTATAACCATTATGTTTGTCATTAATAACTTGCCCTCGTTCTAGGATTCACACTGATGATTCTAAGAAAATGTATCAAAAAGAATACTTGGCACTTAGCAAGCATTGTTATCTGTTTCATTTGCTCCAAACTTGGTGAATCAAGTATGACATCTGAGTGATAAGCGTTGGTCATCATACCAAGCCCTTCTTGTTGCAGATCACTTCACAGAAATATATACTAGGTACATTTAAAAACGCACTCTTTTATTACCAACCATGCTTCTCTAAATAACATTTTATTTCTTTGGAATCTCATTTATGAAAATATGTATAGATTGTCATGAAATTTAGCTAACACATATTGCATACACATGCAATTTCGTGTCAAATTTTTTCTTGTATCCTAAAAAGTTGGTCAACGAAAATTTAGAAATCCTACATTGTGCGTTTTTAGATTACTGAGTATATATAAATGTATTCTAGGCTGTGTTTCTGGGACATTATATCATAATTAGGTTTATTTGTCTGTGCTACAGGGAAATGTGCAGAAATGGCATTAGATGTTGTTGAGTATATTCATGTACATCACCTAAGAATCGAGTAACTCGATCCATGAATGGTTTTAAGACTTGTTTAGTCTTCATTCACAACATTTGCAGTGCATGTACAAGTTTAAACTTTTTTTATATATTTACATCGATTGTGAAACTAGTTCTTACACTCATTCTCATCACGGGGCTCGAACCCACAACCTTCAGATCAGGAGTCGGACCTTCGACAGCTGCGCCTCCTTGCATATATACAAGTAGTTGTATCAGTACGTTCAGTCACTATCCATGCACAGTACTTTGAATCATAGTAGTAAATTAAAAACAATTTGCTTCAAAGGTCCCTAGTCCTATGTAATACTTACTGGTGGATCTATGCCTGTTTTGAGAGACTAGCATGGTGTTTACTAAGGATCAATAAATCTTGGTCCAGTTGATCTGATAATAGATTGCCATTTTCTTCAAGCAACTTAATATTCTTATGCACGAACAGAAACAATTAAAAATCTTCTGATAGACATACATGTATTAAAAAATATTTAAAACTTAAAAAAAAAATTTTGTTGAGGAATTAATTGATCAGGATCATACAGGGATCAATTTTCAAGAATCAATATTACCTATTAAGTACCATATTTTTGCTATATCAATTTGAGACAATAATTTAAGGAATTTGCACAATGTTCTTACCTATCACATAATGTTAAAACAATTTTTTGGCTCAGCACATTGTTTTTAGCTTGGAAGAAACTATTTGTTCTTGATCGTGAAAATTATTCTTCCTGAACACAGGGCCTGCGTGTCAGTAAGCCAACAAACAAATTGCATATTGGAAGTATGTACTGTCCTACTAAGACAAGTTTTATCTTTTAACTGAAAATGAATCTTGGCTGCGCAATTATCTGTCACGATTTCATACTGAATATTGAGACATTGACATTTTGACAACAGTGTCGTACTTAATTTTATCCAAGATTATGTTTTAATTTTGCTGACGAATTTTTGTCTATTTCACAAAATTTTATACTAATACACTTTAGTTACAATACACCCACACACTCTAAATCTCGGTGACAGAAATGTATATTGTTATCAAATCTCTGTTGTTTACTTAAAGGTCAGGTGTAATATTGTGGGCGTGTCTCGTGTATATATTGTGGGCGTGTCTCGTGTATCTATTGTGGGCGTGCCTCGTGTATTGTGGGCGTGTCTCGTGTATCTATTGCGGGCGTGCCTCGTGTATCTATTGTGGGCGTGTCTCGTGTATCTAGTGTGGGCGTGCCTCGTGTATCTATTGTGGGCGTGTCTCGTCTATTTATTGTGGGCGTGCCTCGTGTATCTATTGTGGGCGTGTCTCGTGTATCTATTGTGGGCGTGCCTCGTGTATCACCTAACGTAACGTTTTGGACTGATAGCCTTTAGTGAACGCAAGGCAGGTGTAATATTATAGGCGTGCCTCGTGTATCACCTAACATAATACATGTAGCAATAAAAAGAAAATTTAAGTAAATCGCTCTCCATTATTATATATAAGTTTCATCAATGGGTCAGCACTTCAAAAGAAATTTCCTCCTAATTTGCATTCATTTTCATAATTTAACTCGCATAATTTGACAGACATAAATCTACATCTTTGGTAGTTATTGTACAATTATTAGTTTTTGAAGGCTTGTTTAATACTTCGTATAAGTAACAAACGACAAAAATAGCAACGAAGTACAAGTTATGGGAAATCTTTGAAGCATGTAACGTGAGATTGTAAATGTCTATGTGTCAATCTTAACCATGTTACCAAGTCATGAAGGAAACACCTAGTCATTTTGTCGTGGGTTGACTTTTACACGTACACCTGGAAAACGGCTTGAATAATAGACGTTTACAAAGTTCTGCGCATTTTTTTATGCCCCGCCGTAAGTGCCATAAAGTGTTACCCCTGTTCGTCCGTGTGTGTGTCCGAGTACAATATTGGTTTCCAGTGTTATCCCTGTTCGTCCGTGCGTGCGTCCGAGTACAATATTGGTTTCCAGTGTTATCCCTGTTCGTATGTGCGTGCGTCCATGCAAAATATCGGTTTCCAATCAACTTTTGAAAGGATGGATGGATTCAATATTCATATTGGGCACATAAGTATAGGATAATAACGTACCGGTCAAGTTCGATTTCCGTTACAATCCACCATTTTTTGAAGGAGCTATGGCCCTCTTTCGACTTAAAGAATTGGTTTCCGATCAGCACCTTATGTTTGAAAGGACGGATGGGTTCAATTTATATCACTTAAAAATTATATAGCCTTTTAAAATACAAACAAAATAGTTGCGTTCTATTGAAAGCCCTAAGTGGGGGGCATCCAGGTCCTATAGACGCACCTAATTAAGAAAATTATTTTTCAAAACATAATTGTCATAAAAAACGTTGTCATTATGTACTGATAAAAAGTTTATAGAGTATGTGATTAGTAAGTTTGGGTATTTTTGAAAAGAAATATCATTTGAGCAAAGAGCGATTATTTTGGATATTGTGGACGATACAAGTATCTTTGTGAAGAAGAAGTGTATTTGAGTAAATTTGACCTTTGTTGTACAATGTATGACATCTATTGTAGGATATAATTCAGTACATTTGAACATACACGTACAATAGGATGAAACTAAGGTCAAATTTCTGAATGGGTAAAATAAAATGCTAGTGTTGTCACTATATACGTGAGTGTGATACCATTATTCAGCAATATTTGTCTCACTTATACCGGCATCATATTCTCGATGTAACCACAAAACGAATGGTAAGTGACATGAGTCACGCAATATGCAGGTTGTGTAACCGTCATACATTTCTGTTTTTGCGACCTCTCACAATTGGGGGAGGGGCACAAGTTTACATTTACCTCAGTCCATCCATCTTGTCTATCTGTCCATCCAACAAAAAATACATATACGTCATTCATATCTCCTGAACCGTTGGACCTACATTCTTCAAACTTGAAGTTATGCTCTTTGGGCTTCGCATCCCTCACCACCAAGGGATGATTGACTAAAGCGGGAGCACCTTTGTCCTGTGGTCATACTGCTAGATTCTACTTTCTTGGCTTGGTGAAATAAAACATGAGACAACATAAACACTCAAGATATTTGATAGTGTTTAGTTTGCATACAGACAGAATATGATGGTTGCTAGTTTGTATACCATCCAACGCAGTATAATAATAAATTCTTTATTTTCAGAAGATTACATAGTTAAGGTTAACAATAAAGTGTACATCTTTTTTTCAATATGGCCTTCTATTAACAATATAAACACGCACAAACAAACAAGAATTCACACACGCACGCACACCTACACAAACAAACACGCATTCGCACACACAATACAGTGTACATGTACATCATGTTTAACATCAGGATGTAAATGAGACTATTAAAAACTACAAAAGTTAAGATGATCTGAAAATATAATTGAAATAAAACAACAACAGACACCTCACATAAGACATTTGTTATGCAAGCGATAAAACATGTCCTAGATTTAAATCGTTGGATATAATTGTACACTGTGATCTATGAGGTAAACCTTGACCTTTCCTATCCAAATAGTTTTCATATAACTACATGAAAGGTAATTAATACTTTTGTATACATGGTGTATGTTCTTAGGCACATCGAATTAAAAAAGATTTTTCGAAAGCATGTTTTATTTGAAATAAAATTTCGGACAAATTTGAATAAACGAGGTCCACTGTATTACTTACAAGTTGGTAGTATGGAGTAAACTGTCTAGTGCTATGCAGTCTTTGTAAAGCAATAGCTTCATGAACCCTGCAGCTAACACTGGAAGTGTTAGAGGAAAGAACCGAGATGTCTCTGTTGATTTACAGTAAAACTTCGATACCTCGAACTGCCGTCGGACCTAGCAATTAGATCGAGTCATCTACTGTTCGAGGCATCTACGGTATACGCGTATGTGTCTTAACTGACAGTCACCGGTGCAAGTGTACTAAGCATGTTGAACACACGTTTTGTTTTCATACTGAATGCACGTCGATCAATAGTCGCAGCATTATTCATAATAATAATAATAATTAAAAAAGAAATGATATGAAAGCAAAAACGATTCCCTGTGGGAACTTATTCTCTTTCGTTTCTTCTTGTACGCATGCATTGTCTGTCACATAGTACATGTACAATGGAAAGTCCCTAATCCGGAAACTCTCCAGTCCGGAAATTTCCTGTAACCGGACAATTTTCTCGGTCTCGGTTTAGTTCCTCCAATACGACATATAAAAATATCTTCCACAGTCCGGAATCCGAACGAATTTTTCTGTCTGGATTGTTATTTAACACGTAAAATAAATCTCCCAAACCCAGACGATAATTTTCCGCAAAAAAAACTCAGATCGTATAATGACTGAGCATTGAGAGAAGGTATAATAATTTTAATTGTCTCTATGAATATAGACCATTAGACTTTATCATCGTATGTTCTGTTCTGCATTCCGTTTTGATGGAAACAAGGTAAGACCGGGTACGAGGTGTACTTAGTGTGTAAACAATTGGAAAACATTGGATGTGAGCGCCAAAAAAGGCCCATTAGGTACTTTTTTCACAATTCAAATTGTTTACCCTTTATCATTATTTTACACTACGAGAAATCTTTTGAAAAGAAGCTTTCGTGCATAGCTTCCAAGTATGGCGTTTTCAAAATACATCGTACTAAGTTTGTCAGGTTTTATGGGCGGTTATTACGTTGCAAAACACACATACTTAATTTCAGCAATGTTTGAAATCATTTGACTTGTTTAATGATGCATTGAAATACTTGCTTGAGATTGATATATCCACATTATGCAGTGAAATTATCAAAATATAAATAAATAAAAACAAATCTTATACATTTCTGTGCAGTGCAATTTTGCTGTAATTTCTACATCTATTTAAGAATGAACTGTAGGTCAAAATCTTAAGCTAATTATATTCAATGCTTTCATACGGTTTTAATTAAACGAGATACGCCTATAGCGGTGCATATACTGAAAAATCGAATTTTCTCCAATTTCTATAACGAATAAACAAATTAAATAAAGCTTGTTTACATTTAAAATAATTCAAATATCATCCAACACAGCATGTATTTTGCATATTGCATCTTCCTTTTATGAAAGGAGCATAAATATGTGGTATCTTATAGCTTATGATTTTGGGCCATAAATTGAATCTTCAAGTTTACATAAATTTTGTAAAATATTGTAGCTTATTCTGCAAAGTATGAAAGAATGTATTGCCTACGGACATTCAATTCAATCTCCTCTAATCCGAACTTCGGATTAGGGAGTTTCCACTGTACATGTACAACTGTCAAGTAATTATCACGAAGTGCGAATAACATGCGTCGCCAATCTTACCCGTCAACAAATATAAGCATTTTAAGCGGTCAATGAAAGGTGTGAATTATTGTATTGTTCGACCTATCTGTGGTGAACAATGAATGAAATGACAGCTAGGGACCACTAATCCTGTTCGAGTGTTCGACCTATCTCTGTTCGAGTGATCTACTGTTAGATATCATAATATGAAATAAGAAGGGGTTTCGCCGGGACTTAAGAACCTGTTCCAGGTATATATCTACTGTGTTCGAGCCAAAACTGTTCGAGATTTCGAAGTTTTACTGTATATGCAAGAAGTACCAGATACGGTAGGTCTTCTATAGATAGTTCCAACATCTACAATATTTACCTCCCTTGTTCTAAATTGTCGGCCATATTGATAGATGTGGGAGCTATCTATAGATGACAATAAAATATTAACTGAACACTTTTACATAACTCAACATATATATATTATTATCATTACATATGTACACTCCTGAAGATACTAGATAGATACGTTTATTTCCTCCAAGTTGGAGAGCAGAACAGTATTATACAGTTTAAATGTTACGGGGGGACTGGGATAAATATGACTTTAAACAGAAGACGACATGTGGCTGTTATGTTTGTTTGTTATTTTTGTTTATAAGGTCATCAGTCACCATGTACACGTAGGTACTTAAAGGCATTTTTGTTGACCCCAACATGTACCCTACATGTCGTTAAATTGGTTTTAGTATCTAAAAGGGTAAATTTGTCTTGTTGATAATTTATCTACAAGCTTATACCAAATATATGTCAATTTTGAATTCAAAGGTAGCTACACGCCGAGATCAATGAGATCAAAAATGGTTGTAGTTTCTATTAATTTTGTGATTTAGCCAGTCTATAGATATCTTGTCCTGAAAAGGACAGCTGGTTGACAACGAAGTCGTGTCCTTAAAAGGACAGTTTTGTGACAATTGAGAAGTGTCCTTAAAAGGACAGTTTTTTTGACAATCGAGAAGTTGTCCTAAAAAGGACAGTTTTTATCCTGAAAAGGACAGTTTAGTGACAATCTATAGAGAGGTGTAAAATTATTTGACACAAAAGCCAAAATGTGACTTTTTAGATCTAAATTTGTTTGTTCATGTGGCAATTTTACACGCCGAATGATTCCGGGTCCTGGGAAATGGACTTGGCCCGATTTTTAATTGGTCCCAGAATTGGCATCTCCCATTGGTGGAGTTTAGACAAGATGTTTGGTTCTAGGGTGGGGAACTAGATCCCCAAAAAAGTCAAATGGTCTTCTTCCTTTTTTAAACATATTTTATTCCCATATATACACATGTAGTATGCACACAGTAAAACAAATACAAAAAATACATAATGGAAAAGGATAAGAATGAAAGACAAAATGTCTTATAAAATTCTTCTCCCTGACAAGACTTCTTTGTACTAGAATTGTACATTTTTGAAAGTAAATTCGGGTATTACAATTATATATAAATCTATTTAGGATGAAATTATTTTTTTTTAAAAACTTATATGAATCTAAGGTTTCAAATTGTCTTATTACCCTTGGTCAGACCATCCCGGGCAAAATATTGATTATGAAATAATTTATATTATTGTATTTTATGTATTCAAAACTTAAAAATGCACATTCATCAATTTCCGCTATATTGCGAATAGATACGATTTACATGCAATGTATGTACTTTATAAAAAATATAAAACTATATACAACTATAATTGAAATGCAAAACAAATAACAATGATAACATAACAAACATATATTGAATGAGATTGGTTAGTAAACAAAATTACTGAGCATACATATTGTTATAGACATCTGGATTTCGGTTGCATATGTGTATAATTTACACCATCCTACTACTACAATGTACACGTACATATAATTTCTACATTGTCATCCCAATGAAATTCTTACACCTAAAAAGACTATTCTCGTCCAAATGTCATGGCTCAAGTCACATGATTATAAAATCGTAACCTTATACATGTATATGTATACTAACATATGTGACACCCCCATTCACTCGTTGTAGAGCGAGACTGATTGATTGAACATTCCATGACAAGCAAAGTATTTATGACTTTTGGGCCTGTTTAAGGTTGTATTTAAGATAAACCGCGGTGGAGATATTTCAAGACACGGGAGCTCAAGGATTGGCGCTTATTTTTGTCTTAGAACTCAGTTTCAAATTTTGATGGAACAGAAAAGATGCTCATATTTTAATGAACTGGCATCCGATCTTGTCTAAGAACTCTAAATGAGCGCCGCTGTACGATTTCCAACCTCTTCTTTAAGTGACGTCATTTCCAGAAAACATCACACCTGACGTCACCATGTATTGGCAGTAAGCAATATTTGCCCTATATGGCAATATGAAAAAGAAGTGACCATATAGAGTAAATATTGTTTCCTGCTTGCAAATAGTGACATCACATGCTGCGTTTTCTTGAAATGACGTCACTTACAGAAGAGGTTTAAAAGCCCATAGCAGCGTTCAAATACACGTGTCTGTATCAATAATTATTGTCTGGCTGTTGAGAAATACGTCATGACACCCTGAAAGTATTACAGGCAATGTGCACGGCAAATGGTTGTAAATACCATGTTCGATAAAGAAAAGGGTGAATACAGGGGCGGATTCAATATTTGGTATCAGGGGATCTTAGGGGGGCGTAACTTTTTAAATTCAACGCATTAGCAGCGACGGAACTATATTTTCGTATTTATACTCCGACTAAGATGTAAGGTTGGGGGATCTAAGGGGGGCGCGCACCTGGATCCGCTAGTGGAATATATAAAGATATAGTACGGTGCATGATAGTCATTTGAATAGGTGAGCTATAGAGCTCTATGTCAACTTAAAGACATTTAAGCCAGTCCGCCACATGTATGGTGGCATGGCTATGGCAACAATACCCTTGAGGCGTTTACATGTTGGCTATGTTTTTATCAGATCAGGCCCCGATCTGCCGAAGCAACTCAATTTGAGCAAACATCCCAGCTCAAATATGGTCTCAAATCAGTGGATTTTTTAAAATCTGAGATCGGACTCAAAATCGGTGTCACAAAACGAAAAAAATGAGATTTTTTTTCAAGAGATGCAAATTGAGATTTGTTTCAAATTCTGACTCAGGTTTGAACCAAATCTCAATATTAAGCTGAGATTTTGATTTGAGATGCTTCGGGAAATCGGGGCCAGGTCCTTGTTAACGTGAATCCCGAGGTGTCTGTTGCTACCTACTATTTCCATTATAGATACAGTATGTGAAAAATATAAATTTGTTGACGTTGACAGGCATGAATGGCGTACATATATATATTTATTTATTAAAGTCTCATCTTTGTACAAAACATAGATATACATATAGTAAAGGCTATAAAAACATAAAACATTGCACAAAGCCATTCAAATAAGAATTATAAGAGACTATATAAGCATACATACATCCCATACATAAAATTATACAAAATGTATACGATATATTATACAGTATGTGAAAAATATAAATTTGTTGACGTTGACAGGCATGAATGGCGTACATGTACATGTATAGTAAAATCTACGAGGTTGAATAAAGAGGAAAACTTGAGTGAAAACGGACTTGAAAATTGTGTTCTTAATTTTGAGGTGGTCTTTAAGTGAGGTTTTACTGTATATTTAAACACACATATAATCAGATGCGGAGCGCCTTAACGTTGTTGTTATTTCATGTACATAAATGCTTACTAAGCGAATTAAGGAACTAGTCATTTCAACGAACCACTTTCACTCTTGATTTTTCCTGAGCCAGTTTAGTATATACAGTAAAACCTCACTTAAAGACTACCTCAAAATTAAGAACACAATTTTCAAGATCATTTCCACTGTTCTGCTCTTTATTCAACCTCAATAGTAATACCACCTCAACAATGAGACCAGTTTTCAAGGGTCCCAAGGGTGGTCGTATTACTGAGGTTTTACTGTATAATATACGTAATTTATCTAAAACAGAACACATAATAAAAATGTTGCGACAATGATATGTAGATATGATATGGTAACACGGGACCCCCCTGCTTCTTTTGGACTTTCATAATTGTAATCAGCAGCTGCAATATAAGACAGGGAAAGAAAATGTAAACATAATTATAGAACAGATTGTTTGTTTCATCGGGTTTAACGCCGTTTCTCAACGATATTTCAGTTATATACGTCGGCCGGTTCACATAACCAGTTTTTCCTGGACTTACCCTTCCACAAGGAGCCGACAACTTCTCCACATGTGGAGGAAAATCGACATTTTGTCTAATTTTCATGGAAGGGTATGACCTGCCGCGACCGGGAATCGAACAGAGAACGGAATAATATGAACCATAGAACAAGCTTGGTCAGTGACAATGATACGGTAAACAAAACATATCATACAAATGCAACATGTAATGTAAATTGGGAAACTACAAACATATTACATTTTTGATTATTTCATAATATAAAGTGCCGAAAACCTAGTTTTGACGGTACGATGCGACATTATTTGTACACATGTCGTAATAGAACGCGGTGATGAGGCGAACAATTGTTGGATTAACTTATCAAGATTCCACGTACAACAATGGTTGTGGAAAGACATTCAAAGAGCGATCGACTGATTACTGGTGTGACTAATAAACTCGCACATTAGACAACTCATTTGTTTCATTGCGTAATTTCAGCCTGTAAGCTAATGATACCCTGTTCGGTAGGTACAACACCAATGTTGAAATTATGCCAACAGGTCAGTAAAGGCATTGTAGGTATTATACTAGCCATTAAACGCAACTATATCACTTTATCTTTCATTTTGTTTCAAGTGTAAAAAGGTTTTATTGTTACAAATGAGCAAATTATTCTTCAAAAAAGAAATTAAACTATGGCCCTAGTATATTTAGCGTAGGAAATAATTTTAGAGAACTAAAATATGATTATTTCTTTATGACACCGTGCTGACGCGGACATTTTTTTGTTACGCTATTAATGGCGTGGGGTATAGGTTGGGTAATGCTAGCAACGAGATCACAATAGTGTGCTAATTGTATAAATATTGAATAAAACATATATTGTCAAATATGGAGTGATGATTGTTAAAGTAAAACTTATCTTTCCGTTGAATCTGAAACAGAAGCCGCCTTTCTATAAAGACCGCCACTTTCCTAAGGATGGTCAGTGCAGACAGATGGGTGTTTACATAGATGTTTTGAATGATAGATATTTTACCTGGACACCAGCCACACATATCTGGACATTCTTGTGGTACATTTGTGTATTTACTACAGTCACTTCGTCCATACTGCGTACAGTAACTGGGGTCTTCTATCGCTGTACAGTTCACTATATATAGAAATGTACAGAACATAAAGTAATCATTCACTACGCTTCGAAACACGTACTGAGATATTCCGAGATCAACCCCATATGGCATATACATTTCTCAACTTGTGATGTTTCTTAGATGTATATGTACACTACATTAAGTCACACACCCACAATACATGTATAAATATGTATGTATAATACATGAATCTTGTATTTAAATTAGGGATGTCAACCGGAATAGCAATATTGGTATTCGAACATTCGGTCAACCTTTCCGAATTCGAATATTCGAACATTCAACTTTCTTATTTAATAAAACATATTTGAAATTCGAAGTTTAACTTCATGCTTATCAATTAATTCTTATACTCGGATTTCACTTTCTTCATTTAATAACGTGTGCACAAAACTATAGCAAAAATGTATGTATATCATAAACTCAAACAAAGAGATGTCAAATAACATCTTGTGCAAGTTTGCCGTATTTTGTCTTTTTTATCAAACAAAGCAAACCCCGAGAGTCTAACTACAGTCAGTGTTTAAGTCTTGTTTAATGCAGCGTGTTATTTGTTTACTTTCGGCAACACAATTCCATATTATTACCTCGGTTCAAACAAACAATTATTCCAAAGTAACTTACGTCCACAGTTGGATGGAAGAAAAAATGAGAGACCCTTCACACACGAACAGGTACAGGATTCGAGATCCAATGTTCCTCCATTGAAACACGTTTTATCTCCACAATCTGTAACATAGCATAAAACAGCGTCACATTGCGAGGGGAAGTGGTCAAGGAGTAGCGTTTCCTGATCTGATCGAGCCCCGCCAGGTGTAGTTTGATCATGGACGTCATAATCTCATAATTAGGCGCTAGTTCTGATAAGTAACACAGGAAGCAGCCATCAAGAGTGATTAGTATAAGTTGTAAGAACTTGTTTAGCCATCGATGTACAATAACGTTTAAACTAACATGATTGAACATTATACACCATGCAACCGTTCGGTTAAGGCTAACACTCGCACGAGTAAGAAACTGTGCACGCATTTTGCAACCGAACGCTCTGTTTGCCAAAAAGTGCGCACCCACTGTGCGCCCACTCGCTCGAGCATCTCCGAGGTAGCTAGCGAAGGGGCGTGTACTTGTTGGCAAACAGAGCGTTCGGTTGCAAAATTGCGTGCACAGTTTCTTACTCGTGCGAGTGTAGTTTCTTACTCGTGCGAGTGTTAGCCATAACTGAACGCACGGCTTGCTTATCATCACAGCTGAAAGTGACGATTGAAAAAATAAAGTGCACCCTGTAGATAGCAGCCGTCTCTTGTGCTACAACCTTTCGTCAACAGCTTTATCAATGTCTCGAGGTAATATTTGCTACCAACTTATTAGTACATGTATAGTAATCTCTCTGGAGCTGTCAACAACAGAATGTTGCTCTGGAGAGGTTGCACTGTATTTGTGTACCGGTAACACCTCAGTAATAAGACCATCCTTTGGATCCTTTAAAACTGGTCTTCTTATTGAGGTGGTCTTAATATCGAGGTATACTATGTCTGCAAAACAGTGAAAATGGACTTGAAACTTGCGTTTTTAATTTTGAGGTGGTCTTATTATTGAGTTGGTCTTTAAGTGAGGTTTTATTGTAAATGTTTAACACAATGTTATATAGAAATATCTAAAACACCTTAGATTTAATTAAATTTAGTAAACCCAACTCCCCTACTATAAGTCCAGGGCTTGGTCACCGGCTGTGGTTCTGAAACTGACATCCATACAAGACAACCTCTTGACCAGGGTGCTGTATGTTGTGTATTCAATATGAAGATGACAGTACAGAACTGATGCATGCTTGTCTAATCTTGTAGTTACGTTTGAACGCTGCTATGGGATTTACAACCTCTTCTGTAAGTGACGTCATTTCAAGAAAACTGATGTCACTATTTGCAAACAGGGTACAATATTATTACTCCACATGGTGACTTCGTGTTCATATTGCCCATGTCAAGTATTGCTTACTGTCAGTACATGGTGACCTCACATGTGACGTATTCTCGAAATGACGTCACTAAAAGAAGAGGTTGGAAATCGTGGAGGTTCGTGTAGTGCTGTATGTATACCGACATGAAATAGCAGACACTCACCGCATAATTTGTCATTACAGTTTGTTGAACAATCAGAGCACGAACCACCAGCCAGGTACGGTTTAGCGCCACCCGAATTTCCGCTGTAAATATAATAAACGATACAATATCAACCACATACATGTCTCAAACTTTATTTTTTGTTCATGTTTAGTTAACATAATGCTTAAAGAGTTCATTGTGTATGATTAAAATGTACTAGTGTGAGAAAAGGTGATGCGGTGATGATATATAGTAAACCCTCAGTAATAAGACCACCTTTGGGACCCTTGAACACTGGTCTTCTTATTGAGGTGGTCTTTATATTGAGGTTGAATGAAGAGCGGAACAGTGAAAATGGACTTGAAAATTGTTCTGAATTTCGGGGTTGGTCTTCTTATTGAGGGGGTCTTTTTTTGGTGAGGTTTTACTGTACAAAGAAAAAAAATATGTATTCTTAATCTTTGTCTCGTCGATATGCATACATTTATAAGAACTTTAAATATAAGTTAATACGATGTATACTATAAATATAAGGCAAATTGGTAGTATATACATGTAGTCACTTTTAATATCCTCATTATCTAAGATTTATATGAGAATATTACAATGAAACACCAAAATAGCACAGGATACGTCAAGCATATAATTATGAGGTAATATCACCTCTTTTATGATGGCAAAAAAGGTTAATTTATCGAGCACATGGCGACAACAATTTTGTCAAGCTATTTAATTATTTCACTCAGACATTTCATACTATATTTAACAATGTCACCATATTAAACATAATACAATAAATGTGTGCCAAAATGAATCCCCTGCGTTCACTTACGGACAACAGTTGCTCGTGTTTTGTTTTGTATCCCTGGCCCAACGTATCACATTGACTGCACACGGGGAACCAAATTACAAAACGTTACGAAACGTGAGCCGAATATACCTTTACTGAACGCAGGGCAGGTGATATCCACGGACATATGGTAGGGAATGATTAAGATGATTAAAGAACCCTTACATAGCACAAAAATCTACTTTATAAAGCAAGATTTTCATCCGATGTCAACAATTATTTGCCCGTGAAAATAAAGTTATCTATCTATATAATTATGTTAGAACTTAGAATCTGACCCCTGAACAGAACAGAACAATACTTTTGTTAGACTTATCACATATTACAAACAAATGTAATAACATGTGAACATAAACTGTCTTATGTTTGTGGCGTTCCCTGTATCTACTTATTCTCTCTCTTTTATAAAATTATATAATGGTATGAGTTATGACGTAACCATTTTGGTGGGGATTGCGAATCAACAGTAACTAACGGTCATAAATGCATTACAGGATATTTAGAGAGTTCCTAAAGTTAATAAATAAAATATTTTCTTTTTCAATAATTTTTGACATCGGGCAGTAGAAAGCTATATACGTGTGAAAACCATATTAAATATAACAACAATAATTGTTTTTTATATATACATGTATGAGAAGTCAGTAACAAGAGATGATAGATACATTGAGTATTAAGATAATTACCTTGGTCCATAGTTACAGACGTAATAATGGTCTGAATCACATAGTGCATAAGCACACCCTATCTTGTGTGAAGTAGCCCATACCATCTGTAAAACAACACATGGGTTTCCATTATTTCTCTCAATATTATACAACGTTGGTTTGAGTTTTGACCTGCGCCGCAAAACTAGATATCCATTGGCAAAAAATGGTGCGATTTTTTATTCAGTTAGAAAATGTCATCATTTTACCACAGTAGACGTATTTTCTACTATAGTGGAACATGCTTATAACGTGCTCGGTAATAACGAACGCTCGGATAATACGTAGTAATCTTTAATCCCCGACAAGTTCTTATATATTTCATTGTTACAGTATAACTACACGGTTATAAATTATAATGAATTTGGATATAGGGTAATTTCAAAGTATGGATATAACAAAGTTTGAATAACGAACTAAATCTCCAGGTCCCCAAAAATTCGTTATAAGCGTGTTCCACTGTACATTTAATATTTCTAATGCAATAAATTATATTATGGCGCTGAATTGACTTGAGTTAAGAACTTTTTGGACACACCTCGTATACCACTCTCTACACTGCTGTTATACATAAGTAGAGCTACGGACTTGATTAAGAAAGGTCTACGTATAGAACCAGACTTCTATAATAATTGAGCGCAGCTGTACGATTTCCAACCTCTTCTTTAAGTGACGTCATTTCCAGAAAACGTCACATGTGACGTCACTATGTACTGACAGTAAGCAATTGTTGCCGCATATGGCAATATGAAAACGAAGTGATCATATGGAATAAATTTATATTGTTTCTGTTTCCTGCTTGCAAATAGTGACATTTCTTGAAATGACGTCACTTACAGAAGAGGTTGTAAATCCCATAGCAGCGCTCGTATATGATTCTGCAGTAATGTATTGCTGTTCTGTCCCCATTCTTTGCTTAAGTGAGAACGCCGTTATAAAATTGAAAACAAACTATGGAGCATGCTTGGCAACATTCACAAAGTAGAACTAGACATATCAAGCAAATGGGAAGTCGTTCATGTACACATGGAGAGACAACTAAAGGACAAGGAGGCACGTAGAAGAAAGGGACAAAATACCGAAACGATGAGGACAAAGAAATCAAACAATCGTGTTTTGTTATGTGCAGTGATCAATTGGTATGTTGGCCTAGTCAGTGCAGTGGTCAGTTAGCCTTTCCAGAGCTGGGGTCAGTTGGCCTACCCAGTGCAGTGGTCAGTTAGCCTTTCCAGAGCTGGGGTCAGTTGGCCTACCCAGTGCAGTGGTCAGTTGGCCTTTCCAGTGCTGTGGTCAGTTGGCTTAGCCAGTGCAGTGGTCAGTTGGCCTTTCCAGTGCTGTGGTCAGTTGGCCTAGCCAGTGCAGTGGTCAGTTAGCCTTTCCAGTGCAGTGGTCAGTTGGCCTTTCCAGTGATGTGGTCAGTTGGCCTTTCCAGTGCTGTGGTCAGTTGGCATAGCCAGTGCTGTGGTATGTTAGACTAGCCAGTGCTGTGGTCAGTTGACCTAGCCAGTGCTGTAGTATGTTGGACTAGCCAGTGCAGTGGTCAGTTGGCCTACCCAATGGGGTGGTCAATTGTCCCAGCCAGTACGGTGGTCAGTTGTCAATTGATAACTAAGCCTGAAGGCGGGCTCTATTGTAAGTCCACTCACCTAGAAACATTATGGTGGTAAAAATGCATCTAAAATGTGTAAGTTTATTACCTGTGTATAATGGCCGATAACTCGTCCTGTTGGACTGGAATTACTTCCATAATCGTAGTCATTTTTCTCATCAGCCCATAATTGAATGGCTTCTGACCAACCCAGTTCCCCGGTGCTTCCTGCTAAGTTTTGACCGAGGGAATACCGACCTAAAACAGAGCGCATTCAGTAGTCGAATAATTCTAGAGTTTTGCAGGATTGCAGGACTCATCCTCGTAGACCTTAAGGGAAGCGAAAAAATAACAAAAAAGGCAAAATATCTAAACATGATTTTGTTGGAGATAGTATGCTATAAAGAACATACCTTATCAGACAAACGAATCAAAATAATGCTATTGAGCGAAGTATTAAAGAACCGTCTGTTTACTTCATTATAATACAAAATATATTGAAACTAATTAATCGATTTCATCATTTATTTTAAATGTATTATTACATCAGGTGCATGTTATTCTGCACGTTCAGAAAAAAACTGTAATGTGAACAGTCGACTCAACATCAGTTAATAATATGTAAGCAGATCGATAGACTTACTGTACATGTATATAAGTTTGAATAAGTTTCGATAAGTTTATTTTAAAAATTCGGGTAAGCCATAACGTCCATGAAGATCAATAGAGCATGATATGAAAAGACGTCCCAACACAACTTATAGCAATAATAAAGTATGGAAAAGATGGTAATCAATCAATATAATGTTGTGGTATTGTATAGTTTTATTGGCCCGGTCAAAATTTGCATATCTTCATGGTCAATGCACGCTATAAATTAGTAATCGGGCCACTTTCGATAAAAACTTATTTATCATGTACATTGACCATGAAGATATGCAAATTTTGACAGGTCAATAAAATTATACAATAATCATATGATGATACGAAATTTCAACGGCGTGTATAATAGCAACACATATATCAGTTTCAGACAAAACACAAATCAGGATATTGAAACATAACCAGAGACCTATTACAAAATAACAATACTACACAGTAGGTGTCTGATAATACTTACTAATTTACCGAAATCTCTGACAGAGTACCATTATTCTGCTGACCTTGCCGAAACTAAATGTCAAGGTCATTAATACATTCAGTAATGGTTAGGAAAATGGACTAATATAGTATCATACAATGCAACAAGTCTTCCGAGTGTGTATTAATTTATCTGCGCAACAATCCAGCGGTGTGTACAATTATACACACTTATTGTACTTTCTCCAAGTCGCCAATGAAAATTCCGACAGTTTGACCTTGAGTTTTAAACACAAACCCCTTCGATTCGATTGTCTCGTGATTTCATTGTAACTATTTAAATTCTCCGAACGTTTGAAACCATTCACGGATTAATAAACATCGCTGTCCCTTAAACACATGTAAATGTTCAGCCAACTAGTTCTGTTTTGTTTATACCATTCACGGATAAATAAACATCGCTGTCCCCTAAACACATGTAAATGTTCAGCCAACTAGTTCTGTTTTGTTTATACACTGTTTACTTATAACTGAACTGTTTGATTACCATATGAGAGCTGCTATGAGATTTACAACCTCTTCTGTAAGTGACGTCAATTCAAGAAAACGCAACAACTGACGTCACTATTTGCAAGCAGGAAACAATATTTACTCCATATGGTCACCTCGTTTTAATATTGCCATATGGGGCAAATATTGCTAACTGTCAGTACATGGTGACGTCACATATGATGTTTTCTGGAAATGACGTCACTTACAGAAGAGGTTGGAAATCGTACAGCGGCACTCATAAATTATATGTTATTTGTCTGTTATATAACGTTTTCTGTTGTTACATATGCAACCATGACCAACAATTTGAATTTGTATTTATACATATAATTGCTTTGCTTAGTATTTGAAACGATATTATTCAATCCTGAAAATGTCAGTACCAGGCATTAGTATAGTCGACGACGTAACGACGTAAACGGTAGAAAAAATCAACAATAAAACTAGAATACAAAGTCCTTCATGAATGATTATTATCATGTTTTTACGGATGCTATGTTTATATTTCAGAACTGCGTAGATGTATGAACATAGAAAAAAAGGCGTGAATCAACCATGACTTAGTGTTGGTATATTACATTATATAGTGTACGCATGTATATGGGTGTTCATAAAGTACACGGAAAAGTGCTGTCATATCGTTTTTATAAAAATCTCAAATGTGATCAAAATTTTAAATTCATGTCGGTCAGGATATTGTGTTTTTGTGTACAAAAAGGGATACTCCTAGTACGAAAAACACGGCGAAAACAGTCTCCATGGCAACGTCGTCCAACATAAACCGGCCCAAATTTAAAGAGAAAGCACGCATTTCATTCACAAAATGGCGTTTTGTTCGTTTACCATGCAACACATTCACATCAAATTTTAGGTGAAAAACGCTCCAAAGCTTGGCTTGACGTTCGTGAAATGAAAAAAATGAGCATCGAACATCAGTCCGACATAAAATTAAACTATTTGAACACCCCTCGTATATATATTATATACAACTTTACTTCCTCCGTTTACTGAAGAGTTACATATAAAACGTACTATATTATTGAACCAGCCATTGAATACCAATGCCTATATAAAGACGATAATGTTCTTTCATCATTGCTGCAGAACGATGAATGTCAAACTCTATACTTGACTTATAAGAACAGTACCGTCCAAAAACTGGTAGTAAAAGGGATAATGATAAAAAATTGATGTTAGTTTGTACTTAAAGTGCTTAAAGAATAGCAACCTTGAGACATAATCTGGTCACTTCATAGCCGACTTGGGGGCCAGCCCCCCCCCCCCCTTTGCCCCCATGGAACCGGGCCTGGGAAGGGATAGTATGGGACGCCATGACCAGTACATATGTTCTCATAACATTTTGTCCCACAGACCCGATCCATAGCGTGAAAACTTCTTAAATAAAACATGAAGAGGTCCTGCTACAAAAATCCTGAGATAACCGTGAAGATAAACAAATATTTTTGTTGTATTGTTAATAAACTTTCAATAATGGTGGATACATTACACACATGAAAATCAAACGAATATTTTAATGTTAATATAAATCATTATACAAATCTGCGATACGTTGGCAATGTGGAAAAGTATATATACAAATATGTTTTACTCGGTATAACTATTAAGCGTGAGCTACAGTATAGGCCCTATCTTGCGTATCTAAATTACCTAAAATTAGTTTGTAATTTTAATTGGAAATTGTAATTATTTTATGCAAATTTATTTTTTGCACGATGATGGCGACACTGAAATTGCGTCGTCTTTACTGTTCCCGTATTTGGACTGAAATTGTGTTTATTGCCAACACAAGTGATTATATATTATTAAATATACAGTATATTTAACATGTCAACGCATTATCAGAAGAATCTGTCCTTGTGGACTAACCAGTAACAAATGCGACGTGCCTGATTGATTGATTAAATGTGTGAACAAACAACAACATTCGAATATCCGGGTCCATTGAGCTTTTATTTTCTAGCGAAAGCGCGAGACGTATACTACATTCATATCAAGAAATAACATCGTGACAGCTCAAGTCTCTTATCGTATATCAAAAATGGTGTCTACCACAAGCAATTACTTTTATCAAGCACGATTCGATTTAAACACCCTTTAAACAATTTGTTTTCAAAACTCAACCGCATTTTGTCTCGGAAAAAGCGAAAAACTGCGAATAGATTGTAATTATACTTTAATTTGGTTGTGCAACATAAAAATGCAGAGATGTTAGGAGTGCTGGTTACTCCAGATCCAAAATGGTTTTCGGTGAATTCACCGAAATTCATTGGATTTCGGTAGGATAACGTACCCCTTATCGAAAGGTTAACCAATCCGCGTCAAGGTTACAAAAGTTGTGCGGTTGAAGAGAAATTGCCTTAATGTAAGATTGATTGGTTTATACAACACTGATATGCAAATAGCAAAACCATGTTAGTTCGAAGTCGAGGGCGGAAACGGTGTCAATTTTTATCCGTTTTAAATGATTATAGAAAGGAATGTCTCGGACGAAAATGGTGCATAATTCAATATAATTTTTTTCGATAGAGGCTACAATATAAGTATCATGAATGTATAATACATTCTGATAAATAAGTACAGCCCGGGGAAATTTCATTATGCTGGCTAAACACAGCGGGGTGGCTAATTAAGTCGCGAATGATAATGATCATGAGACGTTAAAGTGGCGTATATATAATCGGTTATAGCATGGAGCCAATATCGATCAGATCTGGGGAATCTTGCGATGAGCAATACAGTACTTGACGTATAATTCTAGTCAGATCGTACTAAGGATGTATACATCGCACAGCGGATACTATGACCGGACGTTCGGAAGTGACTATGAGACATCGCACGATACCATATATAGTATTTATGTTTGTATGTTCATGAAATAAGTACATGTGTGATATTTGCCAGTACTTTGTAAATATTCTGCAGTCAGAGGAAGTAGGAATACTGTTTGAAGTGTCCATATTCCGAGTGACAGTGACACGTGGTGTTCTTGTCAGTAAACTTCAACGCAGTTCCGATGTACAATATCAATGTGTACGCTTTTTGAAATCAAAGCGCTGTAAGTTGTTCGGTATTGAACACTGGTTTTGTATTCAACACTTCCAGATTCACAGATAGTACTAATCACTACTGTCCATTGCTGAACCATTAAATTTAATTGCGCACTAGATTACTATTATTATTGAGTATGTTATATGCAGGTTACGCTTAGTTTTTGAACTATTTTTAACCGATTCACCTACCTGTTATTCTTGTGCCACTTCCGGAAAAAAGTAGTTTTTCTATTAAGGCGATGCGAGTGTCGAATAACAAATAATACTTATCGTTTTACTATACTTACCAAAGTCATACCGTTCGTAGTTACTGTCATGCTCTAGGACACAGTTTTCTGCCCATTTTTTAGCAATGTTGGCAATTCCGTCGTCCCAGGACTAAAATTCAACAAAAAACAATGACTAGTTCCATAGTCAAGTCAAGTTAAAAAATGTGAGACAACATAGGTCGATACGACTCGTAATAATATATTCAATGCAATATCTCAGGTCAGTTTTTTTTATTATTTTGAAATCTTACTTTCGGGTATATGTACTCAGTACATTTTAAAACGCTCATTTTGAAACCTGCGAAATGTTTATAAAGCGTCATTTTATTGCATTTTGAAACTTATCTTATATGAAAATATCCAATACATGTATATGCAAAGAAATATATCGTGTATGTTGCGAATAAACATGATACACTACAACCAAAGACCTAAATACCACAGATGCGCAACTCGGCCAGATATCGTAAACTCCCGCGGAAAATAAAATCTCGCGAGAGCAGGTTAACGTTTACCAGATAATGGCGCATCGATACGATGTTAGCGGCAGACGTATTCTAAAACAATATATTTTTGTCAAAATAAAGTATGAAACTCACTGTCTGTTTCGTTATTCATACTCACATTAAATATATATTGTTTATAGTTACTTTTAAAGGAATGTCTTCTGAAAACGGGATAGTTTAGACGTCTCTCGCGGCTGGCTGGCCATTTAATTTCAATGTTTAAACAATTTCTGTGTTCTCATATGAATTGATATTTGACAGTAATAAATTAATTTTCTTGTGTTTTAATAAATTTGATTGGTCAATGCCTATTGTTTTGCAATTCATAAACCACGCCCTAGGCAGATTAGTTCTACTGGTCAGTACTGTAATTGAAAATTGCCCTAGATGTCAGCTGTAAAAACGCTAGAGTAATAAAACCCCAGGAGATCTTTGTTATGTGTTAATTCATACCGCTATTTCCTGTTTAATAGAATTAGTGCCTTTGATAATTGAAATGATTAGGTCATATCAGTCTGTGATCTCAATTTGTAATAAACACAATCGGGTTTCAACTGTCTGCCATCCAAAATATTCATATTTCAAAGATTTAGCCAGCCTCTTCCGACATTTTTAATGTTAATTCGTGTTCAGAATTAAATTGATGTCACCACCCTTGTTATACATGATTGCAGACAGATTGGTGCTCGATAAGAAAGTCAGAGTTGAGAAATATGTAACTTCTGTTTTGCAACGTTACAATGTGGACGATTTTATAGCCAGGTTCCGATTAAGCAGACATACATTTGACCTGTAGGTTCGACCGTAGGTTGGTGATTTACAATAACATACATTTACTACTCTCTATACCAATCGGTGTAGCTTAATGCGCAAATATATATACATGCATGTTCATGTTTCAAGTGGAGTAATATTACAAAATAAAAAATGTAATCTCCAGTACATGAAAAGTTTAACGCGCATACAACTAAATGATGTCGTTTTTATTGAAGTAAAGGTATTTGTATTAGCTATCTGAATAACATCTAAGTAGTTATGTTTCAAATTCAAATATCTCTTTCAGGAACATGATATGCCTCATAACAATTATAGTGACAAAAACATGCATCATATGTGCACGCAACGATCAAAGATTTGCAATCTCATTGCTTAATTTTCAAATAACACCGACCATCTGTTCAGACGATATAATATACCTTTAAGAGATTTTTATTTATTGCGATTTGAAGATATTTTCCTTCTATAATTCTACAGGAATTCTGTATTCATTTTAAGATCAATTTAACTGACTTACATGGTTTATCAACTACATAGTTTCCGCGTAGATACAAACATGTTATTCCGTTAGCTTATATGCATTGTGCTGTATATGCATTTTTAAACTTGTTAACTTTTACTGTATAAGCGAAATTCTATTCCCAGATAATACAAAATGATATTTCTTTAGCTTGTCCACTTTGCTGTATATATGTTATCAATGTGTTTATATGCTTTTACTGGCTTTAATAAAAGCCCATTTACAACACATCTTCTGTTTTTATTATAATTGTGTACTACAAAAGCTACGCAGACTTTTGAGACTCCATCCGAACTATTTGATGGCCATAAATATAGAAAATGCATTATTACTACAAACCATAGTTAGCATATTGGATGCAGTAGGGGACACTTCCCGTCGGACTTTGTTATGCAAGTCAACAATTGTCTTTATGTCCCCTTCTTCTAACCCTGAAATAAATTCATAATACAGTCAAACCTCACTTCAAGACCACCTCAATAATAAGACCACCTCAGTAATAAGACCACCTCAGTAATAATACCACCTCAATAATAATACCACCTCAATAATAATACCACCTCAGTAATAAGACCACCTCAATAATAAGACCACCTCAATAATAAGACCACCTCAATAATAAGACCACCTCAATAATAATAACACCTCAATGATAATACCACCTCAATAATAAGACCACCTCAATAATAAGATCACCTCAATGATAAGACCACCTCAATAATAAGACCATCTCAATAAAAAGACCACCTCAAAACTAAGAACACAATTTTCAAGTTCATTTTCACTGTTTTGCTCTTTATTCAAACTCAATATTAAGACCATCACGATATTAAGACAAGTATTGAAACTGTTTTAATTATGCTTCATTGTGTACATGTTGTTAAATGAAAATTTACTTCAAATCATGACATGACGATTATTTTTTTGTTTTCATGGATGCATTGCTAGGTTCATATTTCAGAACACAGTAGATCTATGAGCGTAGAAAAAAGGCGTGAATCAACCATGACTTAGCGTTGGTATATTATATTATATATTGTATGTATGTATACAGGCCCGTAGCTTGAGGCAAAATTAAACCGAGGCAATGAATGCGGGTCTGGAAGTGTCCTCACCCAGGGGAATGCGTACATAAGGGTTCACCTGCGTTTTCTGGTTATTTGATGTACCAGTGAAGTGATTTATCAATTGCTATTCGTTTTATTTTAATAGTATGAATCGAAAGCAATGGCAATTTTTGATGTCCCGGAGCGTCCCACAGCTAAAAAATGTCCAAGTAGTCGATTGGCATGTTTTTGTGTGCAAACCAAACAAAGTGCCAAACCATTAAGACTATCGTCCTCCACGATTGCTTTGGAAATTTTAACTAAAGCAGCTGCCTCGGTGTGCCTCAGCATAGCTATGGACCTGGTATATACAACTTTTCTTCCTCCGTTTACTGAAGAGTTACATATAGAAAGTACTTTATTATTTAACCAGTAACACCCATGCCTATAAAGACGATAATATTATTTAATCATTGTTGCAGAACGATGATTGTCAAACTCATTCAAATACTTAACTTGCTCATAAAGAAAGAAATAAGTACCCATAATTGTGATTGGTATGTATCCGGGTTATTAAGCACCTGTTTATTGATTTAATAAATTTAAATGAAATATAGGACACGCTCGTCGATGATCCGTGCCATTGTGATTTATCATGGAATATCATAAAGCGGCTTATATATTTTATGTAAAAAATGTATGCAAGAAGCCTTTTTGCACATGTAGTAAGGAATGACACTTTTGAAGCAGAATTTGATTTGTCTTTCATATAACAATTTATTCGTTTGATTAGTTTGTTTTATTAGTTTGTTTTACTTATTCTACAGAACTGATGTACAGCCCTCTTCCGTTAGTTGTTTCATCCATTTTTTTCGATTGCTTTAATTAATGATAAATATTTAAGAAAGTCACCATTTTCAATGGCATATACGTTCTGCATTTGTTCAAAGGTTAAGCAATATTTAGTTAAGAAGTCAAACAATGTTCGATGTATAAGCTTTCTCTTTCCAACCAATTTTTAAGTAGAAACAAATATCCATTTGTCTGTTTTATGTTTGAATTATTCCATATAATGTCTTTAGGAAGGTTGCTTATAGAATGTTGCTTGATTGAGCACCAGGATGCAGAGAAATGTCAAATCAAATTTCAGTTTATCTGCATCTGTTTTACAAGTATTATACGTACAGTCGACTCTCGTTAGGACGAACTCGCTTAAGACGAATTTTCCGTTACGTCGAAGTTTTTCAAAAGTCCCGATTTTATCCTTCTTTGTCTATATGAATTTCCGTCGGTTAAGACGAATTTTTGTCTCGAAGTTTTTCGTTACGTCGAAGTTTTTTCGAAGTCCCGCTTAACAAGTTCGCACCTTAAATCTATTGTTTAACACGAAGTCGGATCGTATCCTGCTGGCGACGAATGTTTTCACACGTCACTGAGATGATTTACCTGTATTTTCGCACATTTATTTATCGATTGTTTACATAATTGAAGGATTTGTACATGTTTGCAAAATGTTAGACTACATTGTGTTAATGCAAACATGTCGAATTGTTGAACACTGCGATCAAACTGATAGTTTGTAAAACATGCCAAAATTAGTGATTTAATTAAGCGTGTACTTTAATTAAAACACGTAATATTTAACATTTGTTTTATGCAAATGGCGATTAAACACAAAGCAGTCGTCACGAACTTGACTTTCTCACGTAACACCATCAAAATGGCCTCCCGACGTTTACGTCGAATTTCCGTTAAGACGAATTTTCGTTAAGACGAACTATTTCCGACGGTCCCGAAAAATTCGTCTTAACGAGAGTCGACTGTATTTAAAAATATTGTTTCCGTATTTTTTAATGTTCAATGTTATAAATTATTTTGCATTTAGCATTATTTCCGGTATGATTATTTTGACCTAGCTGACCTTAACTGAATGTAAGAATGAAAATATCTACCATTTTCGGTCCTCCATTTTCATATGTTTGGAAAATCATATTTCGGGATATTTTATGAGGTTAAGAATCTCGAAGAAAGTCAAACATAAGAGTTTTATTTTTTTAGATTCTCTGTTATGTAAGCTTATTTAAAACTGTGAGTGGGTACACTAACTCCGGGAATGCAAATGTTTTTATAAATAAGTCACACAGTAAACTCTCACGGTTATATATATGGTTTATATGTCCGTGCTATTACGAATTATTCAAACAGATTTATAAATCCCTCTGTATGATGATAATAAATGAATTATATTAGTTCATGGTATTTGTAGAATATCAAGTATACACCGCATACATTTTAAAACGATGTTTCTGTACTATAATATATAATGTTCAATTTTATGACCACTGGGTATATCTTTGCGCTGAATAAAACAAAATGTTTATCACAATTGAAATTAAGCTGCTGCTAAAGAAAATACTACGACACAAGAGTCGCGATATGGTCTTCTAGAAGAAATTAATTTCATGAAGCTAAACACTATATACAAGTAACATAATTATATATAAATGCAGTCTACACTTTACCACCATATACCATGGTCCAGTGAACAGTTTCATTGAGATAATATCTTAATTAAGAGACCACATGTGGAGATTAAAATTGTCACAAGAAAGACTAACCGAAATCGGTATCACTCGCTGATCTTCGTAACTTTCCGTGAGATATCTCTAAATTCCCCCAATTTGTTTTCATAATAAATTACATCAATTGACACCGCATAAAATGTCCTAACAGAATCTGCTTGAAACTTTGAATTCCCGCCTAAGGATAAGTTAAAATAGTGATTTAAACACGTCGGACGTCCAGGAAATACGCACCGTTCACACTGATTTCAATTGGAAACTGGGTGGCTCAGGAAAACTGTAAATTCCCCCGCCTAAACATTTATAAAATTTAAATATTTTTATACGATTGAAAAGACGGTACATTGAGGTATCCAAATCTGCTTGAAACATTTGAATATGTTAAAAAATAAAGAAACAACCATAATAAATACGTAGCGTTCTAATCAATGCAAATTAGATGACAGGAAATTATCGATTTTTGGTCGATGCGATAAGCGATATTGTTGGACATGCACATATTCAATACTTTTTGAAAAATATTCTAAATATTGGTAACAGTTGATAGCTTTTAACAACATGTACAAAATGAAGCCTAATTAAAACAGTTGCGTTTTTAATGGTGTTGAGTATATTATGTACTTTACAGACATGTCTAGGTGTGAGGAGGTGAAATAAAAGCGTGGTACCATCAGGTCACATGACTGACGAGATGGACGTCTGATGTTGATATGATAAGCACGACTTACTACATGTAACCTCACCTAAAGACCACCTCAGTAATAAGACAACCTATATAAAAATTAAGTCCACATTTTTCAAGTCCATTTTGAGTGTTCCCTTTTATTTAACCTTAATATCAAGACCACCTCAATACCAGTTTGCAAGGGTGCTAATGGTGGTCTTGTTATTGAGGTTTTACTGTAGGTAATAAGTTCTGTATCAACCAGAATAAATACTAATAACCCCTGTGAAATAAATGGCGTACATCCCATAGTCAATACTGAGAACTTACGACCTGTTACATTGTACGCGACTGGTGGATGCAGGGCTCAAGAAATGTTTTCAAAGACACTTGTCCCGGACAAATGGAAATGTAAAATTTGACTTGTCCTACATAGGAAGCTAGTTGTCCGAGAAAATCGGTCAATTTAGTAACAAATAAACATACACAATGGTAGCTCCACAATCTAAAATTAATAATCACATGTATGTGTTTGTATGATTCTAAGGTTTGACTTACAACTGAACAATTGCTGATGTTGGTTAGCTTTAAAAACAAACTTGTCCGGGACTAACTTAAACTCAACTGTTGGTAGCCCGATTCAGCATTAGACTAGTCCGGGACGTCATGCTAGTGGATTTCTAGAGCCCTGCGAACGGCCTGTTTTTTTATAAACTTGGACAATTTACTCACCTTCTGCTTTCACTTTCGGAGACGGGTTTAAACATGCTGTATGACCAGATGTGATGTCTCTAAACCTCGGCTCACAGTCGGTCTGTAAACACAAACATAGTGAAATCAAAGCACTGAAATCGACGCCATGTGTTCAATCATGTGATGCTGCACGTATATGGGATTGAACATTATACACGTTACTAGTAGACCATCATGAAACCAGACAATATGAATAATGAGTATAACTTATAACGTATTTCTGCAATGTTCTCTCTGTGGTACTAAAATATGAGAACATGAAAAGTGGATAATTGTGACCAGCAACTTGTACTAGTAATTAATAGGACTAATCATCGTAGTTTTTGCAACAAATCGATGACTTTTTCGGCGCAGCCGTACTAACATGGTTTTGCTATTTGCATACCAGTGTTGTGTAAACCAATCTAACATTAACCACCGGGGCAATTTTTCTTCAACCAAACCACATTTGTAGCATTGACGCTGATTAGTCAACCTATCGATAAAGGGTACGTTATCTAACCGAAATCCACTGAATTTCGGTGAATTTACAGAAATGCATTTCGGATATGGAGTGACCAGCAATCGTAACATCTCGGCACCTTTTTATGTAGCACAACAAATCTTAACCATCGAATTGCGTCGACCATCTGTTTTCAAGATATTCCTTGTTTATATCTTTACTCATCACAAAAAGGAAAATAGTTATGTAACAATCTAAAAGAGGTCTTTACAACCCAACACCTTATTTTGAAGTTTAATAAGTTTAAACTTTGAGTCGGGTTGGTACTTGATGCATGGTTCGCTGCTCTTCCGGTGATTAGCGACGATCTGGTAACCAGGTAAATCTTAAAACTTAAATTAATTTTAGTAAACCCGGGTATATTTCTGAACACAAACCAGTTATATAATGTAAAAGAGAGAGAATACGTAACTACAGGGAAAAAGCCACATACACAAGACAATGCCTCCCCACGCAGATCTCCGGAAAAACAACAATCCACAAAACATAAGGCACTAAAGGAGGTCAAACGGTACACATATTAAGGAACTGAGGCGCAAGGAATGGCCCAGCAGACCACAAGGAATAACTAGGAGAATCAAAGTGGACAGTAAGGGAAGGGGAGGTGGGAATTAATGGATGGAAAAGATCACAGGACAAGTCAAGACAACTGGCCTTAATAGGCCAAAAATGGGCAGGAAACAATCTGAACACTGTATAAAGTGACAGAATTGCATACCATAGGGGAAAGGGAAATACAAAACACATTCATAACATAAGTACATGTTTTTTATATAATTGTTATACTTACATCCCTTTTGTATCTGTGTATCGCCTCACGAGTGTCCACAACATTCACTGTAAATACATGTATAACATATACAATAGATAGTTCCCACATCTACAATATTTATCTTCCATGTTCTTAATCATCAGCCATTTTGATAGGCAAAACTGATAAGCACTTATAGGAGTAATTCCCAAAATATGTGATCATTGAGAAAATACCATGATAATTTGCATGTGACAACCACTTTTTCTTCCACTTTCAGAAAGCCATCTGCCCACATTAGCATGATGAGTAAGTTACTTTTATCTGATTATTTTATCATCGTTTACATTATATTCCCTAAAACTTAAAGAAAATTTGCCTATCAATATGGCTAACTATTCAGAACAAGGGAGGTAAATATTGTAAATGTGGGAACTATCTGAGCACCGCTTTACGATTTCCAACGTCATTTCCAGAAAACGTCACATGTGACGTCACTATGTACTGACAGAAAGCAATTGTTGCCCCATATGGCAATATGAAAACGAAGTGACCATATGGAATAAATTTATATTGTTTCTGTTTCCTGCTTGCAAATAGTGACATTTCTTGAAATGACGTCACTTACAGAAAAGGTTGTAAATCCCATAGCAGCACTCATCTATACTCTGCTCTGGTGTCTGCTCAAGTATAGGGAATACAATGATGAGTATGTGTTCTATATCTATAACAAATATCCCCTTACATTCATCTACTTTCTCTGTATGGTATTGAGATGGGTACTGTCCGTTAGTGGAGTGAATATTCCCAGAATTATAATATTTCCAGTCCGGTGGTTGGGAAATATTCCCAGTTTGATACTGGCGTGACTTTATCCAGTCTGTTTGTGTGGTGAAATATTTCCCATCCGTATTGTAAAAATAGTTCCAGTCTTGCAGTGGGGTGAATTATTTCAGTCTAGTATTCCAATTCTTATATCCAGTCTGGTATTGGGAATATTTCCAGTCTGATTTTAGAGGAATAGTCCAGTCTGGTATTGGGAATATTTCCAGTCTGATTTTAGGGGAATAGTCCAGTCTGGTATTGGGAATAGTCCAGTCTGATTTTAGGGGAATAGTCCAGTCTGGTATTATGAATATTTCCAGGCTGATTTTAGGGGAATACTCCAGTCTGGTATTGGGAATATTTCTTGTCCTGTATTTGGGAGCCGAATATTTCCGCCTGACTTAGGGGAATCATTCCAGTCTGTTATTGAGGTAATTATTAACAAACTACTATCATAGTATTCGTCCCACCAAGGCTCGTGGTTATCACCAGTTTCTGTCATCTACGAGCCAACCGATGTTAGCTACACTAATGAGTAAATAAAGTGGATTAAAACTTGGGACATCTCATGTCTCTTGTATTGAAACTGTATATCGTATTTATATTGTAGCCCTCGGTGTATGTAGGGCATAAGATGACTTCACTATTTGTAATGATGAAATTGTATATGATTTTGGTAATTGTGGACGAACATTGCAATGTGACTCTCGTGTATTTAAAAATCTGGGACAATATTACAGAAACATCTTAAGTAAAATCTTATCCATATCCTTAAAAATACATATTCCGTAACTGATTTATTTAACATACAGGCTATATATGCTCAAATCACGAGTGATAAATGAATAGTATTAATATGTTGTTGTCATTATCATAAAAAAGCGTAACAGTTTTTATGTGGTTTTTGAACAAAACAATTGTTTGGACAGAAAGATACGGTTTAGCCGTTAGCACCACTATTGTTCATATGACCATTTGATATATTGTGAATTATACCGGCATACGACACACATTAAGTTTGAATCGGTGAAGTTTGGTGAAATTGTATTTCTTGGTAAAACGTAGTTGTTCTTGCGTTGGACACACACAGATTCAACAGCATTCAAGTTTAGTCAGTAACCTATCTTAAGCTATCTTAGGTTTTCAACTACATGTAATAATAACTTGTCGTTGTGTCAGTAAATAATTCATCATGGACTACAAACTCCTCATCTATTCAGAAGTGATAATTAGGAAGATGTCACCAAGTGCCTACTTATCAATTAAGTCTAATTATTTCCCCGGTCTTACTCTTCCGCCTTAATATTCATATTCCGGTAAACTCCGGTAGCGTCACGTCGGTCTTACTCTTCCTCCTTCATATTCATATTCCGGTAAACTCCGGTAGCGTCACGTCGGTCTTACTCTTCCTCCTTCATATTCCGGTAAACTCCGGTAGCGTCACGTCGGTCTTACTCTTCCTCCTTCATATTCATATTCCGGTAAACTCCGGTAGCGTCACGTCGGTCTTACTCTTCCTCCTTCATATTCATATTCCGGTAAACTCCGGTAGCGTCGTGTCGGGATTATATTTTACAACAGAAAGACCAAGAACAGCAGGACAATCATTTCAAACTTATAAAATCAAGAAAGGCCATTGTGTACAGTTCAGTCATATGCTACATCCTAGAAGATAAGATGAAGGATGGAGCACTGGTCATCAATGAAGACGAACATGTGAACACTGGTTGCTGTAGAGCGCCTAAAATAATTATGACTGATTTTAATTTTTTTTAAAAATGTCATTAACGTTATGTACTGCAGTAGCTATAATATACCATGTACTGCATAAGTTAACATGTATTTGTATCGCATGTATTGTACATAACCATAACTAATAAACCTTATTCATGAATACGATTTATTATATTTTCGAAATACGCTTAAGCATACATCGATAACAAATCACTTGGCTATTGTCTAATTACGTTAATTGATGGAAAACTGGTCGTAACGTTACGCAAACTGACGCCAACATCTAACGCGACGTTATAAACGAAACTGTCACATGGTTAAAAGATGAATTATGTAATATGCCACATGTCTATAACAATTTCACTGGCTGTGTAATGCTGGGGGCATCATTATCATATACTGGTCAAAACTACTGACCCGCCATTTGTCTTTAAGAGAATCTTCACTATATTATGTCGAGGTGATCTGTAACCGGGTGAACTTGACAAGTTAACATGAATATTTTTCGACGGTCCAATTTGAATTAAAATGTTTTACTTAACACTAGTCAAAATCAACAGAAGATCTATCCCTTTGCTTTTAGAAACTACGTGAAATATTTCTGGCGGGTTAGCACTTTTGGCTAGTATACATAATACGTGTTGTGTGTATAAGTATGCATTAGACTCTAGCCGGCTTGGCCGACGGAAATGTAATTATCTGAATATGATTCACACAATTAAGTTCGGAAATGGAAACTTGGTCATCAAATAATTAGTGAAGACCATTGGTGAGGCGGATTTTTGTAATTTATAAGATGTTTATTTCTCAATACATTTGACTTTACATGAGTATACAAAATTAATAAATATTCACAACATTTACAGTATATGTGGTCAATGTGTTAATGTAATATTGTTGTATTTGGTGATGGATTGATGTGTTCTTTATTAACAAAATTATATTATGTATATACTAGGCTCTAAGTCCCTTTCTTATCCTACATTTAGTTTCGGTAGGACATAGTCATAAGGGAATTTAGTTCGCCTCTTCTTGATGATGTTCAATATCAGTCATGAAGTTTTACATGCATGTATTTTCTAGAATGTTATTGTTGTATTTTGCTTGTGACATATAGTTTCAACAGTTCTAGTACAATGTAGATGTGAATACAAAATGTGATACTATCTAAAAAGCGTTAAGTTAATAAACCTATATAAGTATAAACATTGTACTGAACAAACCCAGTATCTATAAATTAATGCAACTGAAGTAGGACATTTGAAACGTAAGCTGCATGAGAGAATATTAATTCACGTAAAGTGTTTTGTTTCTCATTTCAAATGATTTGTAAGTACATGTATACGTATACATGGCAAGATTTCCAATAATATTTTTTAATATGATTTTGACGAATTTCTTGATATACATCTCGTACATTGGGCATTTATTTGAACAATCTAGAAACATTTCGTAATCATATGTAGCGGCTATTAAGTGTGTGTATCTTATGCACAAGAATGCTCGGTCATAGTTATTATACAATTCTAATTTATGAATTATTTCTTCTACACATCAATGCCCGATACATGTTCGTCGATTCTATATGTTTGGTAGCTTGCTTTGATGGTTGTTTCAACTATTTACATAGGTTTACATTATACTCGACACCTTATGGTATATTTCGCGCAAATGTCCACTCTTGTTCAATATTTCGATATCAGGGCGGCCATTATTATTGCGTACAACGGAAAAGACCGATGTATGCCGATTGTGACGAAGTGTGCCTCGAATATTCACGGAGATTGGTCTAACTTGTCGGAGAGGTTGCGACTGAAGCTCCGTGGATTTCAGATTTCGACATGCAGTAAAACTCATATGAAATATTCTCCAACAGGAACGTTTCAAGGCGTTACCTGCTTACGATAAAACGTGTATCAAATCCCATTTAACAAGGTAATCGCGATAGTTGTTTTCGTGAGAAATGTACAAGAACGCAGTGCATCGACCCGGTCAAAAGTATTTATTTATTTTATATGTTTATACAGTTTCGCCCTAGTTATAGATCCAGGATATTAACTGACTGCTTTTGCGTTTGTTATATGAACACACGATCATCATTCAGTATATATACATGTAGTACAGACAGATCAAAATATTTTAAGTAACTGCTTGTCTATTCCGTCTCTTTAATTGATTTGTCTAAGTGTAACATTCTTACTGAGAATATTATATAGGATAAGAAATCTTAGTTTATCAATATAATCTTCAGATATTTTATCTCAAATCGGGGAGAAAATATTTTATTTGTAATTATGAATGATAACGCTGATCATTTGTGAGCAACAGCTTGTTTCTTGTTTAGAGAATATGAATTATTTTACTCTCTGAACATATAACCTACGTCAAGACTTAACTGAGCATCTAAATGTTCATCTTCCTATGGAACGCCGGTACTGCATTTTGTAGTCATGAACATCTGTTATTATATTCGATTTTTATTATATTATGCACATTATGTTCTTTACATGTTGTGCAAACATATTTATGTTATGTCCGTAGATCATTTGAACTTATATTTTGATTTTTGGTTATATTATGTACGTAGATACATCTTTATATCATGTAGACAATTTATTATTACAGTTTCGGCGTTCCATAGTTTCCAATGGTGCAACTAGGCGTTTCTATGTTTTGTACAAATTTATCGCACCGTCCATGAACTTAGAAATAATTACTGGGAACTTGAACCTACAGCTGATTTCAGCCTACAAGTTAGAGAAACATGATGCACGTTTTTTTTATTTAAGCAGACGACCATTAAAGCCGCTGTGGCTTCTTTGTCTTAGTGCAATATAACTCGTCTCACACAGAGGCAATATCTGATAAAATGTATTTGTTACATAATCTATGATACACTTAAATCATCAAAAGCATACATTCATGTACACTAACCTAGATTTACATTAAGAGCGTACAAAATGTATGTTGCAAAACAGGTGCACGAAGAAAGTACGTGTATATCATGTATAAACAATGCATTACATGGAAGATATAACATCCATATAAGCCGCTAACCGCTTAATAGCGATAAGGAAGAAATATTTTACAATACAATTAAACCAACGGACATAATAGTATGTATTATGTACTGAACTATACTATATATGCTGGTTTGCGTTGGACAAGCTTAAATGGTTATTATATACAGTCGGACCTCGTTCATTCGAATTAATCGGGTCCGAATTTTATATTTCGGATAATACATGTTTTCGAATAGCCACATTTCAATTCGACTTGCCTAAGATATATGGGCCCAAATATCTATTTCAGATTATACCACTCATTCGGATAAAAGTTTGTCGAATAACCGCGGTCCGATTGTATTTGTAATAAACACTAATGGTTAAATCATTGAATACTGTGGTATAGTAATAAATTTACTGAGCCATCATATACTATCACGTGGACAAACCACATTTCTATATGTCTGAATCATTTAAATAAAGTACAGCCGGACCTTGTTATTGTCCGAAATAAATATCGGGTCCCGATGGATCTTCTTATGCACGTCAAATTGAAATTGGTTATTCGAAATTATTATTTGAAATAAAATTCGAATAAACGAGGTCCGTCTGTATACATGTTAACACATATTTAAATATGAATTATGCACATTTACCTGAAACAAAGACGCACAGTATCCGAAACACATGAAGTTTCATTTCCAAATTTTGTAGTACGCAACTATCCATCAGGTCGAATGTATTTATGACAGCAAAATAGATACAAAGCTATACTATATATGGTGGGGTTTGCGTAAGACAAGCTTTAACTGTTATTATATACAGTCGGACCTCGTTCATTCGAATTAATCTGGATCGAATTTTATATTTCGGATAATACATGTTTTCGAATAGCCACATTTCAAATAGACTTGCCTAAGATATATCGGTACCAAATACAATCGGACTGTATTTATTTCGGAATATACCACTAATTCGGATAAAAGGTCGTCGAAAAATCGAGGTCCGATTGTACATGTATTCGAATACTGTGGTATAGTAATAAATTTACTGAGCCATCATACACTATCACGTGGATAAACCACATTTAGTCTGAATCACTTATATAGAGTACATGCAGTCGGACCTCGTTTAATCGAAAATCGTTTACCCGAATAACGTGTTATTATCCGAAATAAATATCGGTTCCCGATGGATCTTCTTTGGCACGTCAAATTGAAATTGGTTATTCGAAACCGTATTGTATTATTTGCAATAAAATTCCGGATCCGATGGATTCGAATAAACGAGGTCCGTCTGTATACATGTTAACACATAATTAAATATGAATTATGCACATTTACCTGAAACAAAGACGCACAGTATCCGAAACACATGAAGTTTCATTTCCAAATTTTGTAGTACGCAACTATCCATCAGGCCGAATGCATTAATGACAGCAAAATATATAAATACACCTCTGATCGAAACACATAAACACTAAGTATATTGCCAATTTCATTCGACCAGACAGGGATATTTTGGCCAATTATTTATATACATTTACATATTGCATACATATCTGTCTGTAGGATTATCAACTGCAGATATGCGAGACATTCTAAATCCCAATTGCATTTATTTATTGCAGAATTTTCTGTGCAGAGTCTGTTCAGTCCGGAGTTTATCAGGGATAGTGGAACCGTACTGTTGTTTATCGTGATCGATAATAACATAACGTGAAAAGCGAAATCAGACCACGATCCCCCGAAGCTCAATCTCAGCTCAAATATTATCTCAAATTATTGAGATTTTTCTCAACTTAGACCATAGTCAAAATCAATATTACAAAACAAAAAGATGAGATTTTCTCAGAAAGAGTTCCAGAATGAGATTGTCTCAGAATCAGATTTGAGCAAAATCTCAATGAGCTGATACTTCTATTTAAGATATCTCGAGAGATCTGGCCCCTGTTGTAAATTCACTGTTACTGATCCTGTCAATAATTAACCACTTAACCTCCCGAATTGTCTACACTAATAAATAGCTAATATCAAATTCCTGGTGAATAATACTAAATGTTAGCTAGGAAATGTTTGCACATTAAGAACGTGTATTACCAGGTTCAAATCGGACAGTATTAGTTTCTGAGTATGAAATTATCGTATGCTGTTTGTGATCTGCTCAATTGAATATCGTTGTCATTTATTTAAATTGTTAATGTTTTAACAGAAAAGAACAGAACAGAATATAAGCACTAAGTGTTGTATAAGAAATATCTCACCTGAAATTAGAAATAAAATTCCGAGTGCCCAAATATTACACCCATGAATATCCATTGCTACGCCGGTTGATAATTTTTCAATATAACACTATGTCACCTAGTATATTGTACAATGATAACTCAAATAAATTATTTCTTCCGGTTTCTTATCCCTTGTTATAAACGCTAGGTCAGTATGTGTATTCAAGCACGACAAATCAACAATGATGATAATTTAATGCGCACACATCCTCAATATAAATATATTAACAAGTCTGTAGCACGTAACTTAGTTGTCATGTGCAAGTCATCATCAACTATTACAGTAAATATAAACCGTATGTCTAATATTTGTGATACGAATGAGTACACTTACTTATATCATTTACTAATGATCACGTGTTCTATACAATCATAATCGCTGTTGGTAAAGTGTTTTTATCATATTTTTCATTGTATATTTCTTTCAAATAAATATATGGTAATATCAATAAATGTTGTCGTTTGGGTGTAGCTGGTTTATTCATTCATGCATAAAAGCACGGACATATAAACCATTGCCGTGATAAAAGTAATCACTGAGCATCCAGTTGTAACGTAGTAAAGGGCGACAACTCGCCACTTTGCATGAAAGACAGAGTAAATTCCCTTCGATCAGCTGTATCCTGTATGTGAGGAACAGACCTACATTGTAGATTCACACCTTGCGCTCCGTGCAACAATGATCCATTTGTGTTCAAATAATTATGTTTGTCATTTCAATTGAATTGAATGCACACGCATGACTGTTTAACACCTCGTAATATATGAATGCATGAAGCAGGTTCTCACATTTCATAATTAACTTTAACGAAAAAACATATATTAATGTGTCGGCTTTCGGACGAGACTTTAAAAACCGAGGTCCCGTGTATGATGCTTTACATCGAGCACGTAAAAGAACCAGGGGTGCTTCTGGAACTGGGGCATCTTCTGTATCATGCACTATCCTCCAAAATCTAATATGACTAACATTCTTCCGGAGGCGTCGCCCATGTGGGAAACCGGTGGCGACGATAAATAAAAGCATATACAACAAAGCTGAATGAGTTTCAAAATCTAAACGCCCACATGAAAATCTCGTGCACTAGCACCTGCTAGCGACACCTATCGGAGATATTCGACGTTAATAAGTGAAATTAATTATCCCCTAATTCATTATATTCAAACGAAAAAAAATACTTTTCTTGGAAAAACACCAGTTTCAACACCATTCAAGTTTAGCCAGTAACCTATCTTAAACTATCTTAGGTTTTCAAAACATAATAATTTGTTGTTTGATATGTTTGCATTCAGTAAACAAACTCCTCATCTATTTTAAGTTCAGCAGTGATAATTAAGAAGATGTCACCACGTGGCTACTTATAAATTAAGTCTAATTATTCCCCCCTCCTTGATATAAACGAAACTGTCACATGGTTAGAAGATGACGTATGTAATATGTCACGTGACTATAACTAATATCACTGGCTGTGTACTGATGGGGCATCATTATCATATACTGGTCAAAACTACTGACCCACCATTTGTCTTTAAGAGAATCTTCACTATATTATGTCGATGTGATCTCTAATACAAAAATACTGCTACTATAACAACTGCTGACACGGCTATAGCATGAGACACGTAATACGTGAATATCCCTTGTCACGGATTGCAATATCTGCTTTGTCATCCATTTCATGAAATGTAACAATTAACATAACACAAAACAAGATGGTTAATATATCTTAAAGCTTTAATGACAAACAAAACAAATTGCACTATCGTGTAATAATATATATGTACATGCACGTTTCAAAAATACGCTGCTTCGTAATTGTTCGGATTTCGTCTGGCCTTTTCGTATGCAGGACCACTGGTCATTCTATCGTAAAAGTTCAAGAAACTAACCAGATTCTGACTATCCACATTTGACAAGAACTCACTCATTGATTCATCTACTGGAACGCCAGTATCACCGAGTAGTTTAGCAAGTTCATTTGTCACTGGATCAGCGTCAACTTTCATCCGGTACGATCTCGTTTTCTCAGAATCTCTCGAATTACATCTTAGATCAAGCTGAGAATCTGACATAGTTAAGAATGTTTTTCTCTTCCAATCTTCACTCCGTGCGGATGAATGTCTTTTTCTCAAGTCTGATCCGACATCGTGTTTTGGTGCGTCACGACTTCTTCTGACGTCACTTTCGGAACAACTTTTGTGAATTTTTGGTGTTTTTATGTCCCAAAATGAATCAAATTCCTGATTTTCTTCGGGTTTAGTATGTTTACTGAGATCTTTCTTAATAGAAAGCAAACTATTGTCTACACACAAGTTAGCACGTTTTTTATATGCAACAAAATCCGCAGAATGTTTCGGTGTGGAACTTTTTGGTATTTCTACCCTTTCGCTCAATTTACTCCAAACATTGTTTAATCTTTGCTCATTCAGCACTAAGCGTTTCTCCTCCCCGGAAGACTCGAACGATGATGATGAAAGATATCCGGATGTGTTAGAATCAGTATCTGATTTATCTGCAGATTTTCTGAATTCATAATCGGACCCCTCCAGCAATGTTGATGAGCCGCTGTTTTTCTTTCCTGTCACACAGAATGCACGTCCGAGTGTACTGCGACATGAAGGCGTCACTTTCTTAGTCTAAAAATGGATAAATGAATAGATAAGTTAACAAGTTGAATATTCATGCAATATATTATATATTCTTTCGACAATTTTCCCGCAATACTTAACACACATGCACATTCCAACTTACTTCAATATTCGCGTATTCTGCACTGAAGTGCACAGTGTAACGTTTTGACAACTGTTGGAAGAATTATACCGTATTGTGGCGGGAATACATGGCATGTGTCAAACAATAAAATATATTAATTTGATGATTTGATTATACAAAGGAATGCTGATTGAATTATGATTGCATACTAAGGTATAGACTATTGTACGTAAAAAATATGATTGTATAACTTCAAAATAACTGATATATATGTATAAAAAACTTACCTTAATTTTTGAGTTAACAGACATTTTTTCAATATTCAATATTCAGTTGAGTATAAATTGTTTAATAGTGTTAATCGATTTTTCGATAGATGCAGAAATCATGAAATGATAGTGATAACCAGATATCACCCACTTAATATACATTAACTTGAGTAACCCAGGGTTTCTCAATAGCAACCAGCCGTGAAAATCTGCCAGCCTAACTCAGTGTACGGCTTACATGAGACAACAATCAGGTCTTCTGTTTGTAGCAGATTCACACCTTGCGCTCCGTGCAACAATGATCCCTTTGTGATCAAATAATAATGTTTGTCATTTCAATTGAATTGAATGCACACGTATGACTGTTTGAAACCTCGTAATATAGTAGTAGTAATCTTTATTTACATCTCATCATTGCACATACAATAATTACAATAATCACAGAATACAGTGGCAATCTAAAAATGCAATGCCACTCTTAGCGGAGTTATAAGAGATGACATAAGAATCATATCACAAAAATGCTTATCATTATTGCAGTATATATAATATATAATTAAAATATCCCAGCTTATCTGGTAATATAACTATAATTGTTCTTAAGCACAATAAAAAGAACAATGAAAGAAACACTTTAGCATCTACGGTGTATAAAAGTTATTTACAAAGTAAAAATTGACGTCTTTGAAGAATTAAAAAACAGGTTTTGGCACAACTACGTATCATGTCTGGGTTTGAAACAGAAAACAATATTTATCAGAATCTGAAAAATGGTAAAAATGTATATTACATGTTTTAGCTTTTGTGAACAGCTCTTGTCTTACATCGTTATATACCGGACAATTCAAAATAACACGTAACTCATTTTCTATTGCATTATTCACAGAATGGACAGGTCCTAGACTCCTAAGGTAAACCTTAGTATCGACCAGTTTTAATCCTAATTGGGGCAACTCCCAATCGAAATTTGCAAATGGTAGAACGATGTCTTGGTGGTAATATCAGTTTACAAAACAGATCAACTTCGTAATCAGTTTTAAACTCACTGTATATTCTGAACTTATTTCGGCAGCGACCAGAGCGGCCTACGACTTTGTTTATCCTGGTTAACCACCCGTTAATCAAATGATCAAGCGCTTTGACTGCAACATCATTAGCGAAAGAACGAGAAATATGATTACCAAAATTAGTATACATAGTAAAACCGTTATCATCACATAAAAAAACTATTTCTACATGAACGGTTAGCTTGGTTGGTTGCCCAGTTTGCCACTCGCCTATTGACCCTTGCATTATTCATATATGATAGCTTTGTCCAATATAACGAGAGAGCTTTCCACTGCCTTACTAATGGGGGTTTTCAACCCATATCTCCCGCTATACCATCATTTGATGAATATTTACCGTCTCCGAGAAAAGATCTTAATGATCTGTTATGAACGGCTTCGATACACGAATACGACCGGTAACCCCACAGAGGAGCACTGTAATTTGAATCGTACAATTTCGTATACACATCATATGGCATTCCGCCCATGGATTTGCATTTGCTATAAGCGAGCACAATGCACGACTGGCACTCTGAGCTACATATTTGACAGTTATATTAGAATCAAGATTTTCATGTAAAACAACACCTAAGTAAATATATCGATCAACAATATTGATTTGATTCAATCCACACATGAATTTAAACTGTGTACACAATTCTGATTTAGGCCTGAAGTGCACAACGTTACTTTGAGTTGCATTTACATGCATACCATTCAAAGAACACCAGTCATTTAAAGCATTCAACAATAGTAGTAGATCCTCAGCAGATTCAGCTAATAGTACAAAGTCATCAGCATATAGCATAATACAAATTTTCTCCTCACCAATTGCGACACCAATATTAAATGATTTAAGGTAGAGAGTCAAGTCGTTTATGAATAGATTAAATAACAGTGGTGAAATAATACATCCTTGGCGTAAGCCACACTTGACATCGAACCGTTGTGTATTAAGATGATTAACTCTTACGCAAGATCGAACAGAAACATATAAAGACTTTATAGCTTCAAACATGTTACCCGTTATGCCTAAATGTGATAATCGTTCCCATAAAATACTTCTTTTTATCGTATCGTAGGCCTTTTTAAAGTATATAAATGCACAGAAAGTAGATTTCTTGTTTCAATTATGTTTGTTAAACTAAGCAATTGGTCCGTTGTACTACAACCCTTTCTAAAACCGTTTTGGTCATCAGATACTTTGTCATTTTCCTCGGACCAAGTGCTAAGTCTGCAATTTAAAATATAGCAATATACTTTATACATAGCAGGAGCTAGTGTAATACCTCTGTAGGATAGTGGGTCCATTCCATCTAAAGTTGACGATTTAGGTATTGGATTGATTACGCACTTACTCCATAGAGAGGACACTATGCCCTTATCAAAACATATGTTGAATAAGACATGAAGAAACGATATTGCTGCATCATTATTAAGTACTTCTACAGGGATATTATCTATGCCACTTGCTTTACCTTTATTGACAGACATAATAGCTGTACGGACTTCAAGCACAGATATATGGTTATTAAAGCAATTATTATTTGTACACACAACATCACTATGACTAATACCAGGAAGATCATTTGAGGGTTGGAAAAGAGCGCTACAATTGTTTTTTCCATCTTGACAATACAATATCCACCTCATTAGAAATATATTATAATATATGAATGCATGAAGTAGATTCTCACATTTCATAATTAACTTTAACGAAAACACATATATTAATATGTCGTCTGCCCAATGCTGAATGACTTTCAAAACCTAAACGCCCACATGAAAAATCGTGCACTAGCACCTGCTAGCGACACCTATCGGAGATAGTCGACGTTAATAAGGGAAATTAATTATCCCCTAATTCATTACAATGTACATTCAAACGGAGAAAATTAATTTTCTTGGTAAAAAGTAGTTGTTTGTGCGTTGGACTAGCACAGATTCAACACCATTCAAGTTTAGCCAGTAACCTATCTTAAACTATCTTAGGTTTTCAAAAAATAATATATAATTTGTTGTTTAATATGTTTGCATTCAGTAAACAAACTCCTCATCTATTTTAAGTTCAGCAGTAATAATTAAGAAGATGTCACCACGTGCCTACTGATAAATTAAGTCTAATTATTTCCCTTTCTTATTCCCCCTCCTTAATATAAACGAAACTGTCACATGGTTATAAGATGACTTATGTAATATGTCACGTGACTATAACTAATTTCACTGACTGTGTACTGATGGGGCATCATTATCATATACTGGTCAAAACTACTAACCCGTTTCTATGTGTCGGACCACGTTTATTCGAAAACCTTTTATCCGAATATTTGGTTTTATCCGAAATAAATATCGGGTCCCGGTGGATTTTCTTTGGCACGTCAAATTTGTTATTCGAAACTATGTTTTATTTGAAATAAAATTCTGGGTCCGATGAATTCGAATAAACGAGGTCCGACTGTATACATGTTAACACATAATTAAATATGAATTATGCACATTTACCTGAAACAAAGACGCACAGTATCCGAAACACATGAAGTTTCATTTCCAAATTTTGTAGTACGCAACTACCAATCAGGTCGAATGTATTTATGACAGCAAAATAGATAAATACACATCTGATCGAAAGACATAAACACTAAGTATATTGCCAATTTCATTCGACCAGACAGGGATATTTTGGCCATAGATTTACATATTGCATACATATCTGTCTGTTGGATTATCAACTGTGTGTAGCTGGTTTATTCATTCATGTATAAAAAAAGCATGGACATATAAACCATTTTGTATTAGGGCTGAATGTAGTTCTGACTCTTATTCAAAAATACTGCTACTATACGGCTATAACATGAGACACGTGATACGTCAACATCCCTGGTCATGGATTGCAATATCTGCTTTGTCATCCATTTCATGAAATGTAACACTAAACATAACAAAAAACAAGATGGTGAATATATCTTAAAGCTTTAATGACAAACAAAACAAATTGCACTATCGTGTGATAATATATATGTACATACACGTTTCAATAATACGCTGCTTCGTAATTGTTCGGATTTCTTCTGGCCTTTTCATAAGCAGGACCATTGGTCATTCTGTCGTAAAAGTTCAAGAAACTAACCAGATTCTGACTATCCACATTTGACAAGAACTCACCCATTGATTCATCTACTGGAACGCCAGTATCAGCAAAGTCTGCACAATGTTCACCGAGTTGTTTAGCAAGTTCATTTGTCACTGGATCAGCGTCAACTTTCACTCGGTACGATCTCGTTTTCTCAGAATCTCTCGAATTACATCTTAGATCAAGCTGAGAATCTGACATAGTTAAGAATGGCTTTCTCTTCCAATCTTCACTCCGTGCGGATGAATGTCTTTTTCTCAAGTCTGATCCGGCATCGTGTTTTGGTGCGTCACGACTTCTTCTGACGTCACTTTCGGAACAACTTTTGTGAATTTTTGGTGTTTTCATGTCCCAAAATGAATCAAATTCCTGATTTTCTTCGGGTTTAGTATGTTTACTGAGATCTTTCTTAATAGAAAGCAAACTATTGTCTACACACAAGTTAGCACGTTTTTTATATGCAACAAAATCTGCAGAATGTTTCGGTGTGGAACTTTTTGGTATTTCTACCCTTTCGCTCCATTTACTCCAAACATTGAATACTTTTTGCTCATTCAGCACTAAGCGTTTCTCTTCCCCAGAAGACTCGAACGATGATGATGAAAGATATCCGGATGTGTTAGAATCAGTATCTGATTTATCTGCAGATTTTCTGAATTCATATTCGGACCCCTCCAGCAATGTTGATGAGCCACTGTTTTTCTTTCCTGTCACACAGAATGCACGTCCGAGTGTACTGCGACATGAAGCCATCACGTTCTTAGTCTAAAAAATGATAAATGGATAGATAAGTTAACAAGTTGAATATTCATGCAATATATTATATATTCCTTCGACAATTTTCCCGCAATACTTAACACACAGGCACATTTCAACTTACTACAATATTCGGGTATTCTGCACTGAAGTGCACAGCGTAACTTGTTGACAACTGTTGGAAGAATTAACCGTATTGTGGCGGCAATACATTGCACGTGTCACACAATAGAAATAAAAAATAATTTGATTATACAACGGAATGCTGATTGAATTATAATTGCCTACTAAGGTATAGACTATTGTGCGTATAAAATACGATTGTATAACTTCAAAATAACTGATATATACGTATGTATAAAGAACTTACCTTAATTTTGGAGTTAACAGGCATTTTTTCAATATTCAGTTGAGTATAAATTTTTTAATAATGTTAATCGATTGTTAGATAGATGCAGAAATCATGAAATGATAGTGATAACCAGATACCACCCACTTAATATACATTAACTTGAGTAACCCAGGGTTTCTCAATAGCAACCAGCCGTGAAAATCTGCCAGCCTAACTCAGAGTACGGCTTACATCACACAACAATCAAGTCTTCTGTTTGTCGCAGATTCACACCTTGCGCTCCGTGCAACAATGATCCCTTTGTGTTTGTCATTTCAACTGAATTGAATGCACACGTATGACTGTTTAACACCTCGTAATATATGAATGCATATTCATACAAGGAGCAGTTGTTAATCAGTTCATCAACGGTCTGACCGGGATGTTAAATGATTTCTTAAGTAATTTCTTAATCGTGCATTAGTACCTGTTTTGAAATTCAGTTTTTATTATCTGCATTTAATTCGTGTTTACAATAAAGATTAACGACTGCTCCTTGGTTTTATATGTGTAGATTGTAGGTACGTGCAATATATATTTATATATTGTATGGCATATTTTTATGAGTTATGTCATTATTTCAATGGTTAAATAATGTGTGTGTTTATTTTTAATGTAGTCTCTTATAACTTATAAGTTGAGTAGTGATATACATTTTTACCGAAATAATTGTTGCAGTTAGTATTGTATATGTATATTAATGAGACTTAAATAAATAAATATATATATTAATGTGTCGGCTGCCCAAAGCTGAATGACTTTTAAAACCTAAACGCCCACATGAAAATCTCGTGCACTAGCACCTGCTAGCGACACCTATCGTAGATATTCGACGTTAATAAGGACAATAATTATCCCCTAATTCATTATATTCAAACGGATTTGTTATTGCGTTGGACTAACACAGATTCAATACCATTCAAGTTTAGCAGTAACCTATCTTAGGTTTTCAAAAAATAATAATTTGTTGTTTAATATGTTTGCATTCAGTAAACAAAGTCCTCATCTATTTCAAGTTCAACAGTGATAATTAAGAAGATGTAACCACGTGCAAACTTATACATGAAGTAATTTCCCTTTCTTATTCTACCTCCCGAATATAAACGAAACTGTCACATGGTTATAAGATGACTTATGTAATATGTCACGTGACTATAACTAATTTCACTGGCTGTGTATATACTGGTCAAAACTACTAACCCGTTTCTGTGTGTCGGACCTCGTTTATTCGAAATCCTTTTATCCGAAATAAAAATCGGGTCCCGGTGGATTTTCTTTGGCACGTCAAATTGAAATGTGTTATTCGAAACTATGTATTATTTGAAATAAAATTCTGGGTCCGATGAATTCGAATAAACGAGGTCCGACTGTATACATGTTAACACATAATTAAATATGAATTATGCACATTTACCTCAAACAAAGACGCACAGTTTCCGGAACACATGAAGTTTCATTTCCAAATTGTGTAGTACCAACTATCCATCAGACCGAATATATTTATGACAGCGAATTAGACAAATATACGTCAGATCGAAACACATAAACACTTAAGTATATTGCCAATTTCCTTCGACAGGCAGGAATATTTTGGCCAATTATTTATATAGATTTACATACTGCATACATATCTGTCTGTTGGATTATCAACTGTGTGTAGCTGGTTTATTCATTCATGTATAAAAGCATTTTATATGTCCGTGATAAATGTGCATTCAGTTGTAACGTAGCAAAGGGCCACAATTCACCACTTTTTATGAAAGACAGAGTATCTTCCCTTCGATCAGCTGTATCCTATATGTGAAGTTGGCAGTTTCAGCAGTAACAGAAGCGTACGTACAATAGGAACATACCTACGTTGTAACTACGCAACATAATGTCGGTATTATTTTTCCATTGTGCCAAAGCTATTTCGTGTGATAATGATAATTATTGCGCATTCTTTTATACCATGTGCATGAAATTCGCCATATGTTACCACGTGTTTTCCCTTGTACTATTGTTGCTGTGTTTAATAAGCTGACATGGCTATAACATGAGATACGTGATCATCCCAGGTCATGGATTCAAGATCTGCTTCGTCATCAATTTCATGAAATGTAACAATTAACATAACAAAAAACAAGATGGTGAATATATCTTAAAGCTTTAATGACAAACAAAACAAATTGCACTATCGTGTGATAATATATATGTACATACACGTTTCAATAATACGCTGCTTCGTAATTTTTCGGATTTCTTCTTGCCTTTTCGTAGGCAGGACCACTGGTCATTCTATCGTAAAAGTTCAAGAAGCTAACCAGATTCTGACTATCCACATTTGACAAGAACTCACCCATTGATTCATCTACTGGAACGCCAGTATCAGCAAAGTCTGCACAATGTTCACCGAGTTGTTTAGCAAGTTCATTTGTCACTGGATCAGCGTCAACTTTCACTCGGTACGATCTCGTTTTCTCAGAATCTCTCGAATTACATCTTAGATCAAGCTGAGAATCTGACATAGTTAAGAATGGCTTTCTCTTCCAATCTTCACTCCGTGCGGATGAATGTCTTTTTCTCAAGTCTGATCCGGCATCGTGTTTTGGTGCGTCACGACTTCTTCTGACGTCACTTTCGGAACAACTTTTGTGAATTTTTGGTGTTTTCATGTCCCAAAATGAATCAAATTCCTGATTTTCTTCGGGTTTAGTATGTTTACTGAGATCTTTCTTAATAGAAAGCAAACTATTGTCTACACACAAGTTAGCACGTTTTTTATATGCAACAAAACCCGATGATTGTTTTGGTGTGGAACTTTTTGGTATTTCTACCCTTTCGCTCCATTTACTCCAAACATTGAATACTTTTTGCTCATTCAGCACTAAGCGTTTCTCTTCCCCAGAAGACTCGAACGATGATGATGAAAGATATCCGGATGTGTTAGAATCAGTATCTGATTTATCTGCAGATTTTCTGAATTCATATTCGGACCCCTCCAGCAATGTTGATGAGCCACTGTTTTTCTTTCCTGTCACACAGAATGCACGTCCGAGTGTACTGCGACATGAAGCCATCACGTTCTTAGTCTAAAAAATGATAAATGGATAGATAAGTTAACAAGTTGAATATTCATGCAATATATTATATATTCCTTCGACAATTTTCCCGCAATACTTAACACACAGGCACATTTCAACTTACTACAATATTCGGGTATTCTGCACTGAAGTGCACAGCGTAACTTGTTGACAACTGTTGGAAGAATTAACCGTATTGGTGCGGCATACAATTGCACGTGTCACACAATAGAAATAAAATTGATTATAACGGATTTGATTATTCTAAGGTATGCTTTAAGGTAGGAGCAGTGGATAAGAAGTGACCGACTAAGGTAGATGTGAAGTACTGTGCGT